>CM074721.1:59901195-60501195 GCA_037306005.1 Rhinophrynus dorsalis
GCATGGTGATCATTTCAACTAAATGACACAAACAGATTATTTACCATCTCCTGGTGGAGAACAGCACAGTAATATGTAACTAAAACTGATTTAACCTTTTGGATGCTTAAGCTATCTCCAACGTACTGCAAAGCAATTAGTTAGAGATGTCTGTAGCATCCAAGGGGTTAATATGAAACCAATATGGAGAGACCAGCAGAAAAGCAAGTGCTCCATAACACATCAAAGAACAGCTTCTGAATTTAAATGAGCTCTGCTTGCTTCTGGATCAACATAATACATATGCAGGTGCAAAAGCCCAATGACTGTGCTCAATAAACCCTCAGGGAATCATTTATCAAGCCAAAGTGAGCAATACAGACAGTAAAGTGATGCAATTTAAAGCACTTTTGCGTTCTATTTAAGAAGCACATTTGCCACACATTTAAGAGACAAAAAGTGGAGCAATTAGGTCTTAAACGTGACATAAATGCCTTTAAATGTGAGGTAAATATGTCTTGTAAATAGATATAGAGGCAAAAAAAAAAGCTGAGATTGCCATTCTGGAACCATGTCGCTTCATATCATTGATAAATGCCCCCTGGGGAGACAGTACTATGGAAGAGTATTACCTGAGGCATTATAACAAACTGACAGAATAATATGATAATACAACAGCAGAAGAGCTGAACAATTTCATACTGGAGCATGGTTGGGAATATAACCCCTCTAAAGAATATGGTCACCTGATCTGCTCTATACACTAGAGGGAGAAATGATGACCTTTGGCTATGGTAACAAAAGTTGTTTGTGTGCTGGGCTACAGGAAAATGGCCAACAAGTTCCCAGAAGCACATCATAGATATAGAAATCTAAGAATCTATCTATTCATATAAATAAAATGACAGTGAAACTTTATTGCAATAGCAGTTAATGAGCACACAGCAGGCTTAAATTACAAGGAAATAGTCCTGTATTTCTTGATTTGCTGTGTGTAAGTAGGACTCCCTTCTCCCTCTAATATAGTAGAACTCAGTAGCTCATTTTTTTACATGCATCCTCTCACACGTGGGGCTAGAATCTATTGCAGGTGCTAAATGTTAACACACGTTTTATCAAACATTTTCCTTTTGAAGTCTATGGAGAAAACTGGAGATAAAAGAAGAGATAAAATTAGCACCTGTAATAGAATCCAACCCCTGATGTTTTACATTTTTTAATCGCTGAAGGACCCATGACATGCCAGGACTATCATGGTGGCTCTGCACTTAAGGAACAGTGACGGGAACCTCTAAATCCAAATCACTAAGTGCCACAAAGTGAGATACCTTGACGTGGTGGCAAGCGTATACACAACTTGGCCAATTTGTGAGAACTAAAATCGTATTTATTTACTGAGAAATATTATATATGCCCAATACAGGGTACACATTAATTTTCTATATAGAGGAGTGCAGTTTTGTCTTTCTGTCTGTTTGTTTGAACTTTGGGTTTAGGCCTGATGTTTGGGGGACTGCAGAACCCTCTCTTTCCTAGCTGCTATCTATATATTTATTCTGTATTCACATTAAATTTATATTTATTATATGAATATGTCATGGTGAGTTGGTGCTGTGAGCTTTCTCTCTTGCTTTCTGTCTGTACTTCTCCTGCGCTTATTCTAGCAGCCTATTTACTTATCCTATTTAATTATTTATGTATTACACTAATATTGTTGCACTATTTCTATTTTCTTTTCTCACTTGACCTTTAAGCACTAGGCCTCAAGCCTGTCCTAGCTTGCATGCACCTTGCCTGTTTGTAATCAATTACTCCTCACATGACCTGTGGGGGTTGATATAAAGGATTAATTTATGGAGAGGACTGCTGTGTCCAGGGTTGCCTCTCATGCACAGGACCTAAGGCATGTCTGCCTTTTGGAAGCAGCTGGTGAGCTACTGTTGACACAGGACCAAATGAGTAGCTGTAGGACAGAAGTGGTTTGCCAGCTAGATGTGTCAGAGGAGCAAGAGTGGTCACATGGTCTTACATGTGTTGTGGCCTCTGGGAAGTTCATAGCTAGTGGTGAGCAGTCCTTGGCTATGACTGGTGTCTCTAGACAGCCATTTCCTTGAACACTTGAGTCTGGAGCAGGTTTTGGGTATCTCTGAAATGCCTCTCTCTTCTGGATGTGTTGGTCAAAATGTGTTGGATGGCCCAGGATTTCCAGCCCTAGGTCCGTGGCAGAAATGGATCCAGTCCACCTTGACTGAGTGTCGGGAGCCTTCCTTCCTTCTTACGGCCTCCAGGTCTCTCTGTGTCATACTAGCTAACAAGACAGGAGGCAGACCCGCAGGGCAGAGTGGGGTTACAAGGCAGAATAGATACAGAAACAACAACTAGTAACAATCATTGAGTACCTGAAAGCATGGAATAAAAAGTACAATAAAAAGCACAACTCACATGCAGATGAAAGTGGGATTATGGGTGGCCATGGGTTGGCAGTTAAAACTCTCAAGGCTGCTGCTGCTGCTTAAAGCTGCTTGAGAGTGAAACTAGAGTGCAAAGAAAACTATAAGAACCTGAAACAGGTGCAGTACAGGACTGGGAGCACATAAACTAACAATGATGCGGGGTTCAAATAATCAAACAAAATTAGGTATGGAACAGCAAAGGTCAAGACAGGCTGCACTCAAGCATGGCCAGAATACAAAGCCAAGGTCATTCGCAGGTAACAGGAATGTTATCACTGGTAAATTTAGTCAGTGAGACACTATAATGGTGCACTGAAGTGTCTGTAATGCTGATTGATATAGGCCTCAGCGGGTGTCTCCTAGAAACAGACCTCAGGACTGGAAAGAGCAGAGCTATAGTGAATGGAGCGGTAAACAGGCAGAACTGCAAATAACAGCAGGACAGGACTTTCTGAAACAGATTCTTATAGTATCCCCCTCCACAGACACCCTCTGGGGGCCCTAAACAGGGCTTAGAAGGAAACTCCAAGGAGCTCAGGGAATTCCTTAATCAATGTGCATATTTAGAAATTAGCCTGTTACTTCTTATACATACCAAGCAATAGTAACTTTTATCATGTCCCTTCTTAAAGGGCAAGCAGTAGCTTGGGTCTCTCTATTCCCAGACCCTGCCTCTCCCATCCTAGAAAGTTTGGATACCTTCATAGCAGCCCTGCAATCTTTATGGGACACCCTTGTCAGGCAAGCTTCCACAGAAGCTGTTATTCTGGACCTCCAGCAAGACATGATATACCTGGCTCTGTATACCATTGAGTTCCACACACTAGCTTATGATACTAAGTGGGGAGAAAATGGTCTAAGGGCAGCCTTCAAAAAGGGAGTTTTTGAGAAATTAAAAGATGAGTTAACTGTTCATGACATTCCAGAAACTCTAGAGGACCTAATCTTTCTTTCTCTGTACTACTCTGGATAATCACATCACACAGAGACATCTAGAAAAAAACAAGAGATCCTTCATTTAAGCCTTCTCCTTGCCCAGCCATCCATTTAAAACCCCATTCCAAACTACAAAGCCTTTCTGATTCTACAGTTGCTCCTGAGCCTATAGAGCTAGGCTATCTCTTATATCGTCCGAGAAGAAACAGTCGCATAGATGTACTCTGGGTCTCTGCTTATACTGCTATTTTTCTGATCATTTAGCCCACTCTTGTTCAGTGAAACCAGGAAAATCCCAAGGCTTCACAGGGAGTTCCATTATGAATACATTCCACCCCTGCAAACACCAAGAATCACCTGCTATTGCCATTGACCATGTCTTGGACAGAAGGATGCATTTCTATTCAGGACTTCCTGGACATTGGAGCTGCTTTACTGTTTATTGGTGAGTACTTTGTCATGCAGCATAATATTCCTGCCGTGCCCAAGGAAACCCCAGTTAGAATAACAACTGTGGAGTGCACTCTCTTGGGAAGTGGCTTGGTTACCCATTGCACCCCTTCAAACCATAGTCGGAGGCCTACATCATAAAAGAGGCACCTTTTGAAGTGATCTCTTCACCACTGACTCCCATCATCCTGGGATACCCCTGTATATGTCTTCATAGGTATCCATTTAAAAAGTCATAGACAAAACAACGTGCATGTAAACGGTGCATTAAGCATGTCGCTGTGATGAAAAGAACAACATGAGAATCTCTCTCTGGATCAAAAGCAAGAGATTCTCATGTCGCCTCCTTAAATGTTGCATAAACCTGCATCCATTAGTGCCCACAGACCTTCCTTTGCTATATTTAACCCAACAAGCACATCAGTGCCTCCAAACAAAAATATAGTACCCACCAACGCGGCAAACACAGAGAACCCACATACCTTACCATAGATTTAACCCTTTGTGTGCCTCCAACCTCTGTTCATTCCCTAAGTCAGTCATTCTGCGCACCTGTGTCTTTAAGTTTTGCTTCAATATCTGCAAAGAAACAGGCAAATACCAGTTGGGGTACCTTTTTAACCATTGCCAGAACATCCAGATTGCCATCAAGTTTTTGGGTTATTAGTTTGCCAGGTTTTTATATATTGACTTGTGTTTTCCTATGGGTTGCTTAATTTCTTCTACCTGTTTTGAGACCTTTAGCCACTTCCTGGATTGGGTGGTAAATGAGGATGCAGGTTCTCATCAGCAGCTACACTACTTAGGTGACTTATTTTGCATGGATTGACATGACTCATGGGACTTTTGTCAGATTCTTTGCACCTTGAGACAGGTGGAAGCACTTTTTGGTATCCCATTGGTGGCTGATAAGACCTAGGATATGACCACCTGTTTTGGACTCTGAGATTGATTTGGTGGCGATGGAATATTGTCTGCTGAAGGATAAGCTGGGTTTCAGTTCGGTTTTGAAGAAGGAAAAGGTTATCATTCCCCAGGTTCAACTGATTTTGATTAACACAAATTTTGTGCATTGCATCATCCATAAGTGTCAAATGTTTTCTTGGCATCTCTCATTGGCATCTGAAGGGATTTGTGAGCTTCATCATTTTCACAGGATCTTTAAAACTGTGAAGCACAATTTGTGTGTTTGAGATTCCTTTTTTTAACCATGATAATCGGAGGCCTTTATTTCTAGGGATAGGTGAAAATATTCACCTCAAACCAAAATTGGCGAATACTGGCACTTCCCTAAGTCCTTTGTAGGACTTAGACTTGTTGTTATATGCCCAAGCCCTGATGAAACATTGATTTGCAGAACTTTGGCTTGTTAGCATCACAAGCCCTGAGAGTTCACGGATATTTTCTATCAATTCAACTTGTTAGTGTCAGAAACCCTAAGAATCACAGATAATTTTTATTATCAATTTGGGGAATCATGGATTTGTAGGGCTTAGGCTTTTTTTTTTTTGTAGGCCTCTTTTTTTTTAAAGTGCAAGCCCTGAGGAAAAAAATGCCCTACTGGCCTAGTGCCAGCAGGTCATGTTGTGGTGACCCTGGTGTCATTTGTGACTGCTGTTCTTCCTGCTGCTGCTGAGTTGTTTAAACAGCAGGATGATTAGATAGCTCAAAGGGAATGGGATCAACAACAGCAGTAACATGGGTGATGGCTGATAAAGGTTCCACTTGCAACTATTAGCTCCAGTGATGCACCTAAGGCAGTAGCAGCACCACAACTAGCCCCCACCACTTCAGGTATATGTGGAGAAAAGAAGTTGGCCAATAATGCTTCTTCGCCTGCCCCTTCTCCAAAATTATGGATGTGTTGTTAGTATATGATTTTTTCCCATGAGAGCAGGAACTGTGCCTCTCATCAGCAACTGCAATATGCACGTTGTGTTTGGTTAATAATTGAAGGACTGGGAACAATGGGCACATCTGCACTCATATCAAATACCTGGCAAAACTTTAACCAAACACCATGATGTTTTGGGTCCCCAATGTGAAATCATCCCCCCCAGAAACCAAGTACTGCTGCTATAACTATGACCGTTGCTCACTCCCCGCTAAGGACATGTGAAAACTTGTCGTTTTAACAGTAATGATGAACCCTCCCTGCCACCAGCTTAGCGTATTCTGCCAGATGGACTCTCCTCAGATGCTGCTTGATGCCCTGATTGAGATTATTATCAACCACACTGCCATGTTGGAGTCTGATAGGTACGGTTCTTATGTGTGGCCTGAGCTGTTGGTCTAACCTACCTTTGTTCTTTCTATACGTACTGGGCATAAACAGAGGGCTGCAGACTGTATAGCTGGAGCACAGATGGGCTTTCCAGATGGTCAGTTAGATATATGGTGTTTGGCTTTAAGAGGATGGTCTGGGAGCAGATGTTGCTGTGTGTGGTTAAGTTGGCAAGGATTACCTCCCCACCTGAAATTTTAATGCTTCATAGAGGTGGAACTGACTTGATGGTTCTGTTATGGGGTAATTAATTCATTTGTTAACACGGGATTGGGGTATTTTCAGTTATTTGTTCACGGATATGGTGAGGTATGCAGATTAGTTTAAAGCAATGGCTTCTCTGGAGTTGTGTTACTGGCTGTTGGGTTAGCACTTACCACATTTAGTCAGGGTGGATGTGGTATAAGGTTAAAATTTCTTAAAATTTGTAGCAATGATTGCATAGACTATGTTGCAGTGTGGTGAGTTATGTCTAGAAAATAACTTATAGTTCAGGTTAATACTTCTTATTGTTATGTAATTTTACTTATTGTAAACATGAAGATACAGTACAGATAATTGTTATAACCCATTTGTTTTCAGTGTTTTTAGTTTTAGGTTTTATGGGTTTTGTTTTTCTAACTAGTATTTCAGGGATTAAAGGAGAGAACAGACTGGACTATGCTCCTGTCATGTGTTTGTCATGTCTCATTTCAATAGCAATTTTAAAGATTCAATTAAGTTTGCCGTAATCAGTATGTTTCACAGATGTAGCACGAATAATTGGGCCATACACACAAAAGCAACAGAGGAAAAATATTCAAGTGATCCTGATTATAAGGTGACTCTCTAACTTTCCAAATGTTGAATGAGAAAAAAAAGAAAAAATTCCCAATATATATATAGTATGGATTTTTTTTCTTATTTCCGTACCCAACATTCTTTCATCCTCTACCTTTAAGTTTGAATAATGGACCATGTAGTTCAGTCATGCTCTGGACTTCCAGTAGATGGAGTTTTTTTATTACACCACAGGACTGAAAAAATGCCCAATAATTTTAACCATCTGCATGCCAGTGGGGTATGTAACGCATTGCTTTGCAATGCATTGCATATCCCTCTAGCACTCAAAGGATTAATGAGTCTTTTAACCCCTTGATTACTATAGAGGTCTCCGACCTATAGCAAAAAATTGCATTGGTGACCTCTCTAGCATTCAGTGGTGATCCTATGGTTTGCCCCAGAATTGATCCACTTTTGTGTTATTCTTATGGAACATCACTTTTCTCTTATAATAAGACTGGTTATTCAGCTTCAACTGAATTGAATAAGAGTTCTGTAAAATGACACATTTTACTGTGACAAAGATGTAAACTTAAATTATCAAAATGCATAAGATTTGCTACATCCTATAACATAAAAGGCCAGATGTATGTTTGTCCTACGTGGTCATGAGAAGTAGAGACTGCCTGAACGCAGGCGCAGTAGAGACTGCCCAAACACAAGCGCAGTAGAGACTGCCCAAACACAAGCGCAGTAGAGACTGCCCAAACACAAGCGCAGTAGAGACTGCCCAAACGAACGGCCAGCAAGGAGAAACCGACCGAGCCCAAGATACAAGGTAGTGGGAGAAGACCACTACTACAATGTGATCAATGTAGCTCTGCGGTAGTACGCCTGTGTACACGGACTTTTACACTAGTCTATAATAAAGCTCAGTGGCATCTTCTTCATTATTTATTATGTCTGTAACACTCTTGGATCCTGGTGTGATTTTCTAAAAGAAAGGTGGCAGGTTACCTTACTCTGGGTGAATAAAGTGTAAAAAAATGTGCTGTCACTGAAAAAAATTAATGGTTCACCAACAAAAGTTAGCTGGTCACTGAAGAAAGCTGGTCACTGGTTAAAAACATCTCTACTTGGATCCTGTGTCAGTCACATACTCTTTATGGCAAAGGTAAGTGTAGCAACTGAAAATCTCCTATAAGTACTGTGATTCAATAAATGATGACTATGTTTTACTGGTTCATGTAATGTACAGCCCACTGTGTTGAGTAATGCATGTAAAATTCTCAGAATTCCACAAAATCTACTGCAGTTTAATATTATTGACTCTAATCCAATTTTTTGTGGCTACCTGACAGCACAAGCAGCCAGTTAGGTGGAAACCCTTCTTCTCATGCTTTTTAAGGACCTTATACAGAATGCTTAAAGCATACTATTTTGGATCAAATCAACTGTACCATAGGGGGAATTTGCAATTACCATTGATGACAACATCAGAGGAAAGGGATTTAAGAGTTTTCATTACTGATGACTTGGAAGTAGGCAAGCAATGCAGTAAAGCAGTAGGGAAAGCTAACATGATATGAGGTTGAATAGGAAGAGTCATTTTCAGCAGGAATGTACTAATGCCACACCTTATATCACTGGTATGGCCTCAAGTGAAGTACACTGTGCATTTCTGGAGACCACATTTACATAAGAATGCTATTAATCGGGAAGGAGTTCAAAGGACCTTTAAAGGGATAGTAATGTTTCAAAATAAAGGAAGTTCCAATTAATCTTCATAGTATTTGGGCCATGGAGAGTGTTATTTTAATACTAGATGACAGTTGGTACTGTGTTAGCCATAGAAATACAGGAGGCAAATATAGTTGTTGATACCTTTATTGGCTTACTAAGCAGATTTAGAATACAAGCTTTCAAGACCTTAGGTCTTTACCTCAGGCATGTTATACAGATAAATATGAAAAGAGATGTTTTCATATTTATCTGTATAACATGCCTGAGGAAGAGACCTAAGGTCTAGTGTTGAGCGAGCATGCTCGGCCGATGCTCGGATCGGCTCGAGCATCGCTCTGCTCGGCACATGGCGGTACTCGTACGAGTACCGCATGTGCTCGCCCGCCATGTTCGGGTCTCCTCCCCGCACGTTTTGCGGCTGCTGCGCAGCCAATAAACGTGCAGGGAGGCTCTGACATCGGTGTAATGCCAGCAGCCATGTTGGCTGCTGGCATTACACTGATTGGCTGGCCAGAACCCGTGGTCAGGTGCTGTATAGCACCTGACCATCGAGTTCGGCTCAGTCTGAGCCAGGGAGAGCTGAGGATAGGAAGGGAAAGGCAGTGTAGGGAGGAAAAAAAAAAATTGTGACAAAAAAGAACCAAAAGTCCTTTTTAGGACTACTGTGTGTGGGGGCAGCAGGTTATTTTGTGTGGGGGGAAAAAAACAAAAAAAAAAAAAAAAAAAATATTCTGTTTAGTGTGAAAAGTTGCAGATTAGAGCACATTCTGTTTAGTGTGCACAGTTGCAGATTAGAGCACATTCTGTTTAGTGTGCAAAGTTGCAGATTAGAGCACATTCTGTTTAGTGTGCAAAGTTGCAGATTAGAGCACATTCTGTTAAGTCTTCAAACTAAAATATCAAAGTCACGTATTCCATTCAGTGTGCGTCGCCGCAGTTTAGCAGCACATTCTGAGTACTGTGCAGAGTTGCAGAATAGGAAGAAATACTGTTAAGTCTTCAAACTAAAATATCAAAGTCACATATTCCATTCAGTGTGCTTTGCCGCAGTTTAGCAGCACATTCTGTGTACTGTGCAGAGTTGCAGAATAGGAAGAAATACTGTTAAGTCTTCAAACTAAAATATCAAAGTCACATATTCCATTCAGTGTGCGTCGCCGCAGTTTAGCAGCACATTCTGTGTACTGTGCAGAGTTGCAGAATAGGAAGAAATACTGTAAAGTCTTCAAACTGTAAAATATCAAAGTCACATATTCCATTCAGTGTGCTTCGCCGCAGTTTAGCAGCACATTCTGTGTACTGTGCAGAGTTGCAGAATAGGAAGAAATACTGTTAAGTTTTCAAACTCAAATATTAAAGTCACATATTCCATTCTGTGTGTGTCACCGCAGTTTAGCAGCCTATTCTGTGTACTCTGCACAGTTGCAGAATAGGAAGAAATACTGTTAAGTCTTCAAACTAAAATATCAAAGTCACATATTCCATTCAGTGTGTTTCACCGCAGTTTAGCAGCCTTTTCTGTGTACTCTGCAGAGTTGCAGAATAATAAGAAATACTGTTAAGTTTTCAAACTAAAATATTAAAGTCACATATTCCATTCAGTGTGTTTCACCGCCGTTTAACAGCCTATTCTGTGTACTCTGTACAGTTGCAGAATAATAAGAAATACTGTTAAGTTTTCAAACTCAAATATTAAAGTCACATATTCCATTCAGTGTGTTTCACCGCCGTTTAACAGCCTATTCTGTGTACTCTGTACAGTTGCAGAATAATAAGAAATACTGTTAAGTTTTCAAACTCAAATATTAAAGTCACATATTCCATTCAGTGTGTTTCACCGCCGTTTAACAGCCTATTCTGTGTACTCTGTACAGTTGCAGAATAATAAGAAATACTGTTAAGTTTTCAAACTCAAATATTAAAGTCACATATTCCATTCAGTGTGTTTCACCGCCGTTTAACAGCCTATTCTGTGTACTCTGTACAGTTGCAGAATAATAAGAAATACTGTTAAGTTTTCAAACTCAAATATTAAAGTCACATATTCCATTCAGTGTGTTTCACCGCCGTTTAACAGCCTATTCTGTGTACTCTGTACAGTTGCAGAATAATAAGAAATACTGTTAAGTTTTCAAACTCAAATATTAAAGTCACATATTCCATTCAGTGTGTTTCACCGCCGTTTAACAGCCTATTCTGTGTACTCTGTACAGTTGCAGAATAATAAGAAATACTGTTAAGTTTTCAAACTCAAATATTAAAGTCACATATTCCATTCAGTGTGTTTCACCGCCGTTTAACAGCCTATTCTGTGTACTCTGTACAGTTGCAGAATAATAAGAAATACTGTTAAGTTTTCAAACTCAAATATTAAAGTCACATATTCTGTGTAAGATGAAGAAGGCGGGTAAAAAGGGACGGGGAAGTGGACGTGATCCTGAAAGTTCAGGGCGCGGGTCAGGACGCGGAGAAACTGTGCCTGGTGCCAGAGCACAAGAAAGAAAGACATCCACCATACCTAGCTTCATGTGTAATTTTACAGGGCGTCGCAGGACATCACTCTCGAGGTCCGACCACTGCGAACAGGTGGTCGGTTGGATGACAGCTGATACTGCTTCCAGTCGGTTAAGCACCACCCTGTCTTCCACCAAGTCCACTCTCAGTAGCCAAGAGTCTGGTCAACATAATCCTCACTCTGATCATCCTTCCTCCCACCATACACGGTCTGGTCAAAGAAGTGATCCCACACTGGGATATAGTGAGGAGCTCGTCTCATCACCAATCCTTCATTTGACCCTCTCTCCAAGCACGCTTGCAGAGGAACATGACATCTTGTGCCCTGATTCACAACCTCTAGAGGCTACCCAATCTCAAGAAGATGACAGATGTGAACGGCATTTAAGGTCAAAGGAAGTAGTGGATGATGATGATGATGATGAGACACAGTTGCCATTAAATCAACCACTATTTCCGTCTCAAGACCTTGTTGAGGAGAATGTTATACAGTTGTCAATGACTGAGTATGTGGTGGGATCAAGACTTGAGGAGGATGATCAGAGTGAGGAAGTGGAGGAGGACTTGGTGGACGATGAGGTGACTGACCCCACCTGGGAAGGTGTAGAGCCGAGCGATGACAGCAGTCCTGAGGGTGAGCCATCTGCAGCACCGCAACAGGCTGGAAGAGGCAGTGGTGTGGCTACAGAAAGAAGGCGGACCGCACCAAACCAGCCCGCAAATGTTCCACGGAGCACCCCCTTGCGTAAATCTACCTTGCCAAGGGGTAGGTGTTCCGCGGTATGGCGTTTTTTTAAGGAAAGTGCGGACGACAAAAGAATTGTAGTTTGCAACCTGTGCCACACCAGAATGAGCCGAGGCATGAACACTAGAAACCTCACCACCACCAGCATGATCCGACACATGGCATCCAAGCACCGTAGTAAGTGGGAGGAACGCCTGGATCGCCCATCTGTGTCTGCAGGCCACACCACTGCCTCCTCTTCCCCTGTTTTCGGTGCCGGCCAATCGCCTGTTGAAGGCGCAGGCCCGCATACCTCCCGCCCTGCACCTGTAGCATCTGAAGCACCATCAGCGACCACATCCACTTCCCTGTCCCAGCACAGCGTCCAAATGTCGTTACCCCAGGCATTTGAGCGCAAGAGAAAGTACCCAGCCACCCACCCACAGGCCATAGCACTAACCTCACACCTTTCAAAATTACTGGCCATCGAAATGCTGCCATTTAGGCTTGTGGACACTGAGTCCTTCCGCAGCCTGATGGCAGCAGCTGTCCCTCGGTACGCGGTCCCCAGCCGCCACTACTTTTCCCGGTGTGCCATCCCCGCATTACACCACCATGTGTCCCGTAACATCACCCGTGCCCTGACCAACGCAGTTACTGGGAAGGTCCACTTAACGACTGACACATGGACAAGTGCTTGTGGCCAGGGACGCTACATTTCCCTGACGGCACACTGGGTGAATGTCGTGGAGGCTGGGAGCGACTCGGACCCTGGGATGGCACGGGTGCTACCCACGCCGAGGATTGCGGGCCCTACCTCCATCAGGGTTTCCACCAGCACCTACGTTATTGGCTCCTCCTCCTCCGTTTCCACCTCCGAATTCTCTACACACACCGCCACTCCCCCATCAGCCAGTAGCTGGAAGCAGTGTAGCACTGCAGTGGGGAAGCGTCAACAGGCCGTGCTGAAGCTGATCTGCCTTGGGGACAAACAGCACACGGCCTCAGAGCTGTTGCAGGGGATTAGTCACCAGACCGAGCAGTGGCTCTCGCCACTCAACCTGCAAGCAGGCATGGTTGTGTGTGATAATGGGCGTAACTTGGTGGCGGCTTTGGAGCTCGGCAAGCTCACACACGTACCATGCCTAGCGCATGTATTTAATTTAGTGGTGCAGCGATTTCTAAAAACCTACCCCAATGTGCATGATCTCTTGACCAAGGTGCGCCGCGTGTGTGCACATTTCCGTAAGTCATCAACAGCTTCAGCCGGCCTGTTGAAGCTGCAGCAGCGCTTACAATTGCCAGCTCACCGGCTGCTGTGTGACGTGAGCACGCGCTGGAACTCCACCTTCCACATGTTGGCCCGGCTTTGTGAGCAGCAGAGGGCAGTAGTGGAGTACCAGCTGTTACACGGTTGTCGCCTCTCCGTTCAACTTCCTGTAATCAGAAGTGAGGAGTGGGAATGGATGTCAGACCTCTGTGAGGTTTTACGCAATTTTGAGGAATCGACACAGATGGTGAGCGGCGATAACGCTATTATCAGTGTAACCATCCCACTTCTGTGTCTACTGAAACGCTCGCTGCTCACAATTAAAACCGACGCTTTGCATGTGGAAGAGGTGGAAATGGGGGAGGAAGAGCTTACACAAGGTGATAGCCAGAGCACCCTCACTTCGTCTTCTCAGCGACAATTGGAGGAGGCGGAGGAGGAGGAGGAGGAGGAGGAGGAAGACACGGTTGCCTCCGCTACAGAGGGTAGCCATGGAACTTTAGTTCCATCTCTTCAGCGTGGGTGGGCAGAAGAGGAGGAAGAGGATGAGGAGATTGAGAGTCATCCTCCTGGTGAGGACAGCGAAATCTTGACTGTTGGTACTCTGGCACACATGGCTGACTTTATGTTAGGCTGCCTTTCCCGTGACCCACGCGTTGTACGCATTTTAGACAACACGGATTACTGGGTGTTCACCCTTCTGGACCCCCGCTACAAAGAGAATCTCTCATCTCTCATTCCTCCGGTGGAGAGGACAAGCAAAATGTTGCAATACCAGAAGGTTCTTGTCGAAAAATTGCTCCAAAATTTTCCATCTGACAACGCTGGCGGCAGAGTACGTGCTACCTTGGCCAACCGAGAAGGGGAGAAAAGGGGAGCACACAGCAGTTCCGAGAAAGGCAGGGCAACACTCTCCAAGGCGTGGGACACCTTCATGACACCCCGCCAGCACCCTCACCCTGATGCGCAGCCTAGTGTTACAAGGAGGAAAAAGTTTTGGAAGATGGTGAAGGAGTACGTAGCAGACCGTGTCAGCGTCCTCAATGATCCCTCTGTGCCTTACAACTACTGGGTGTCCAAGCTGGACACGTGGTATGAACTGGCACTCTACGCCTTGGAGGTGCTGGCCTGCCCTGCCGCCAGCGTTCTGTCTGAGCGGGTATTTAGTGCTGCTGGTGGCATCATAACAGATAAGCGTATCCGCCTTTCCACCGACAATGCTGATAGGTTGACACTTATAAAAATGAACAAGGCCTGGATTTCCCCTGACTTCTCCACTCCACTGGAGGAAAGCCCCGGGGGAACATAAACTCACTTTATATATGTTATTTACAATGATGGGAATACTCTGTATTCCCATTCACCCCTTCCACCCAAAAAACGGGTATATGGTTGACTCTTAATCTTCTCATCCTCCTCCTCCTCTTCCATATGCCCTGGGATATAATTTTTATATAGGGCCAGCTCACCAGCGTGCCCTGGGATATAATTTTTATATAGGGCCAGCTCACCAGCGGGCCCTGTGATATAATTTTTATATAGGGCCAGCTCACCAGCGGGCCCTGTTTGACAATTTTTATATAGGTCAGCTCACCAGCGGGCCTTCTCATATAATGTTTTATTGGGTCAGCTCTCTAGCGGGCCCTCTCATATAATGTTTTATAGCGTCAGCTCACTAGCGGGCCTTCGCATATAATGTTTAGGATGGTCAGCTCTGCAGCAGACCCTCACCCATAATGTTTTAGATGGTCAGCTCAGCGCACGTTTCCATCTTAATCATGGCCTCAGTTCTGAAAATCAAGGAAATTTTTGGGAGAATTTGCCTCTGCGCACGTTTCCCTCTTAATCATGGCCTCAGTTCTGAAAATCAAGGAAATTTTTGGGAGAATTTGCCTCTGCGCACGTTTCCCTCTTAATCATGGCCTCACTTCCGAAAATCAAGGAAATTTTTGGGATAATTTGCAGATGATATACAAGTAAATATACAGCAAATATTGTTTGGTAACAATTTTTCGCCTAAAGTCGTTTTTATTTTCCTTTTTGTGTGTTTTATGGTCAGTCTGTAAAAATGGCGTACTACGGGCGAAAGATCGTTCCCAGCAGCGATGTTGGAGTCCAAGGTGCATCCAGACATCCTCCCTATGCTGTCCCTGAACCATTTCTGTAGTGTTTCCATCTTTTTCTGCCCTTTTCCTATGGACCAGGCACCCTCCCCTCATCAGAGCAGGGGGTGCCTGGTGTAATGCTCGAGTCCTCCCATTGACTTCAATGGGGCTCGGATGCTCGGCCGAGCACTCGAGCCTCAGGGGGTGCTCGGTCAGAGCACCCGAACATCCGAGCATTGGGGTGCTCGCTCATCACTACTAAGGTCTTGAAAGTTTGCATTCTAAATCTACTTAGTTAGCCAATAAAGGTATGAAGAACTATATTTGCCTCCTTTATTTCAATACTGTCAGAGATGTAGTTCAAGAGTAATTGAATGATAAAGTATCTCCCTTCTCCCCCTTTTACCTAGTGTAATCCACCTCCCCTCAGATGTGGAATCTGGTCTTAAGACCAGACAGATCACAGCAAGGAACAATCTTCTTACTGTGAGAACAATAAAAACTATGCCCCACTTGACAGGTTTTTCAGGTTTTTCCCCTTATGCTAATTGAAGATTGTCCCTCTCTGCAAGCCATCTGGACACCACCTTTCTGTTCTGAGGGGAGCAATGTCACATCAGTAAAAGGGGTGTGAGGGAATACTTTATCATTCAATTACTCTTTAACTACAACTCCAACAGTATTGAAATAACACTCTCTATGGCCCAAATACTATGAAGATTAATTGGCGCTGCTTTTATTTTGAAACATTACTATCCCTTTAAATATAATAAGGGATTTAATATAGTTCAGGATGAAAGCATTTTTTAATTAGAAAAAGAGAAATACTAGAAAAAGAATAAACGATCTGGAGATAGAAGGGGGAATACTCAGAGGTAATGTGCATTAAATATTACTTTGCACTAAGGTTGATAGACTCATGAAAGAGCCTCTGTGTAGAGGTTTTAAATAATAATACTATGAGTCAACCTGGGGTTGACATGGCTGGTTTGAGAACTATGGTCTGAATTACATTGAAGCTGATAACTTTATTATTGGTTTTATCTAAAATACCCCCCATTGAATTTAATAGCAAATTGTGAGTTTAAATCAGTGGTAACATGTATCACTCACTTGCACTGTATTTATGCTAGTTGGATAGGAAAATGGGCAGACTGTACTGGTATCATCTCTAGAATTCAAATTCAATGGGAACTATGGGATTTTTTTATGTGTACCCTATGGTGTAGTTAGTAGGTTCCTGAATTGCTCATATTTTTCTTTCTGCATAAGGCTCTAAGACAGGTATGCCAAACATGCGACTCCCTAGCTAATAGACTGCACCTCAAGCAGGATTTCTCATTTTAATTAAAGAAAAGACCTTCTGCTTCACATTCTGATTTTGATAAGATTGGTTTGCTGTCACATTCTGGATAAACCTTTGGCTCCCCAGCTTTTAGCTGGTTGAGGATGAGGGACTTTAAAAGCCAAACATTGCATATGCTGTTCTAGAGGTAAGCACGAGACTCTTTATCAGAACAGTCACAGCAGAGCAGCATACTATTTAAAGGGGATCTCTCACCCCTATACAAGTTAGGCTTATTAGGTAGAATATATAGAGATAATGTTTAAAACTTTATTTATTTTATTTTAAAAAACACTATTTGGGCTAAAATTATTGCTTACAGAGTGCCCTGCACCCTACTTCTGCTCTGCCTCTGCTCCCTTCCCACTACCCAGCCTCCTCCGATGATGGAGACTTTCTGTCTGTAAGCTGAAGTGATCTCATTGGCTAGATATTGATCTCTGCCATGAGACCGCTCCAGCTTATAGACAGAAAGCCACTGTCATCAGAGGAGGCTGGATAGTGGGAAGGGAGCAGAGGCAGAGCGGCTGTGATAAGAGCAGTGTATGCGGAAGTAGGGTGCAGTGCACTCTGTAAGCAATAATTTTAGTCCAAATAGTGTTTGGACTAAAATTTTCATTCTTCCATAGATTCTCTGTCAGTTGAAATCATTCGCATAACTTTTTCTGCATTTATTACATCATCGTCTGCTCCTATTCTAAGTAGCCGTGTACCTTTATCTCTAACACCTCTACCATGCCCTTTTTTAGAACCCATTTGCTTTCCCTTCCATTGCCTGAACTCCTAGCCATGTGAACATTCATAATCACTGCCTTAGATGAAATCATTGTTTCTATATTCCTCTGCCAACAGGTTAGTAGCTGGTATCATGCTGTGATTTGTGAGCAAGCTGTGCTTCCCTTCCTAACCCCCCTACACATACACACACACCATGTCAAACATGAGATTGATGGGTGCTCTTACAGCCCCGTTCCCATCCTCTCTACGACTCCTGATTACTGGAGAGGCTTCTCAAGTCTTCACAAAATCATTTTGTCACTTCACATTCAACTACTATTCTCCCTGTGATGGACACAGTCTCCAAATATGTTACATCATAAGAAAGTCACACAAAAAAAACAAGAACATCAGTGATTTTAAAACTAGTAAAGCTGTTTCCTGGTTTAACCTTTGAGTGGCACAGAGGTATCCAAGTAATTTGCTTTGCAATGTGTTGGATACCTATCTGGCACTCAAATGGGCTAAACTGTTTGAGTGCCACATGGGTGTTTAACGAATTCTAAAACAATGTCTTAGGCTACCCCTGGCAATCAAAGGGTTGAATCGAAATGTCATATATACAAAAAGAAAAAGAGAGGCACTTTTGAAATAACAATTAAAAATCCCCAGAGATTTAAATTCCCAGAGATTTAAATGGTCTGGTTAAGTTCTTGAATGCTACAGTAATCTTTGCATTGCATTGGAGACATCTCTAGCATCAAAGTTAAAAGCAGCATTTAAATCAAAAAGAATTTGAGGAATGTTTAATTATTTAATAAGATGACTTTAGTTTGCCTCAGAATTACATCTCTTTCCTTTGTGTATATGGATAGCAGTATCACTCTTGTATAATACAGATTTAGGTATGGTGCACAGAGAGTCGGCCCATACATGGGTCCTGGTGCCGCCCCAAGGCACGTTCTTTCGGGAGCCTGTAAGCGTTCGGTGTGCGGACTTCACCCCCACCACCACCTTCCACTCATGGGCACAGCGCGGGGGGGTCAGCATTTCATCCTTCAACCCAAGCAGCACAATGTCCATACCTGGAAACTTTCAAAATGTGTTTCCCCTGAGATTTTTTAAATATTAACCTTTAAAGTTCCTGAGAACGTTGATTCTAAGCTATATTGCCCTGCTTGCTCTTACCCATTGGTGTTCCAAGACAAGCAGGACTTCTCCCTCTTCCATCCTGGCACAAATGGCACAAACTAAGAAACTAAACAAGCACTTATTTGGTTTAGATCATATATTAGGACACAATAAACTCTCTCACCCTGAGAATTGGGACCTTCACCCTGAGACTGTGAGATTTGGCTCCAGACCCTGAGTCTCAGGGTCAAATCTTGAGAATTCCCAGGTATGACAATGCCTTGGGCCAGCCTTGGTGCACAGATAGACATAACATGCACTTACACCTCTTTCTATTATCTCTGTACACTGTACAGTACACTACCTCATCTCTCTAACCCTTTGAGTGCCACAGAGCCTTTGGCATTCGAAGGGCTACAACTGAACACATATGAAATGTACAATGTCAAAGGTACATGTTGAAAGGCTGCATTTGAATAATTACAGCCCTGTACCAGTGTAGAAAACATTATTGTGCCTTCGCCATGTCACAGAATGAGAACAATCACTATAAAAAAGAATCATGTTGTTATGCACTTACATAAAGTGATTTTAAACCCTTGAATGTCAGACGGGTATCCAAAGCATTGCTTTATCCCTCTGTCACTCAAGGGGTTAAAGGGATGATGTGTAGAGAGACTGATGTTCTAAGATATTCTGGAGCAGTGTTAATGCAGGCAAAAGGGACAAACAAAAATTCCAATTGATTTAAAATGTAGTCTTAACCCCCTGTATTCTTGAGGTGTCTCCAGTGCATTGCAAAGCAATGCACTGGAGACCTCAGTAGCATTCGGTGGTGGTGGTGGTGGGGGGTACTTCAGGATGATTTGGGATTTTGGACGTACTGAGAATGGCAGATATTTTATTACATTACATTATTTTTAATAAGGTCTTGCTGGCACAGAAAGTGCATCTAAACAAGATCTGACTCTCCCACTGAAAAAGATGGACAGTACTGCTATAGGCAAAATACATTAAAACATACAGCTTCAGCATACATTTCCCTAACTTTACAGGTGCCACGGAGGTCACTAAAGAATGTATTTTTATAGCTTTAGCAGTATATATCATATTTGGAAACTTTCTGATCTGGTACCTTGAGGCTCAGGAATTTACTTGACTGAACCTCCTCGCTACCCACTTTGCCTTATCCCCATCCTGTTATAATACATTCAATTCCAACCACTCTGTAGATTCCCCACCTATGCCTGACTCATTATTCACCCACTTAGACAAAGCTCCACCCCCCAAAACCTGTCGTCTGAAAGTGCTTTCCATGCTGCGGAGAAATTCTTCTCTGGTTTCGGGTACTGTAGGATAGTGCGTGTCCTGCAATTTATTTGAAAACATTTGTGTTTAAAGGGAAACTAGTTAAACTTATTCAATCTCTTGATCTTTCATTAAAATCAACTTTTTTGTGTAGTTAGATCAATCATGGTTAGACCTCATTACATTTTTTTAATCCGGTTTTACTGGGATTAGTCAAACGTTTTTTTTTACCCATTGATTAAAAGTTAAATGAAAATTGTATTTGATTCATTAAAATTTTAAGCAATCAATTAAAAACATTACAGACTTTTTAAGAGCTATGTTTAATATTTTTAACTGTTTCTTAGCTTAATGACATGTACTTTTTGCATTTTACTTTATCCAGACATAAAAATTAGGTGCAGAAATAGTTGGAGGACTGGAAGGTGCCCATTGCAGCCTTATTCACACTCAAACCCCACACAGATAGGGTTTACTATTGAAATGTTGCCCTCTATTTGGCGCATTAAAAATGTTGCCTGCATTAAGGTACAGATGGAGGCAACTTGGCTTTGCAACCCTTAAGCCTGTGACATCAGAATGTCACACTTTTGATGCAGGCTACATTCTGATGTCACCCTTTTCATGTAGGCGATATTTATAATGCAGTGTTTTGTTGGTCGCCAAATAGAGGGCGGCATTTCAATAGGATACACACACACAGGGCAGATACTAGGGAACAAGGTGCATAATGAGATATGCCACAAAATCAGCTGTGTGACTTATTTATGGCTCTGAACTGCTGCATATAGTTATGTTATTTAATAACTTGAAATTACATGTGCATGCCAGTAGAAAGAAGAATGGAAAATGGTGAGAAAAGTAGATTTTCTGTTTAAGAAAAACAAAATTAAAAAACATTTCTCAGAGGCTACACATTAATGATGGGCTACTTGAGGCCATCCAGCTGCTGCCAAACTACAACCCCCATCATCCCCCACCAGGCACTGCCATAAGGGCAATACACACAAAAAAAGACATGGACAAAAATCTGTGGCAATGCATTTCACTGTGCACATAATCCATTTAGTAAAGAGAATGAACTGATGTATTTGCATATTTTCTGTTCACAGTCTTTTTTGTATAAAGCAGCAATTTTCCCCTCAATTTTAATGGTCTTTTAACAGTTGAGAGCCAGAGGGCTATGCAACACTTTGTGTAGGAATGCAGTGTGTCAACCAGCTAGTCCTCAAGGGTTTATTTAGATTCCTACACTTCTATGGAGGTTAACTTAGTATCACTAAAGAAAATTGCTGTATTCAGTGATTTCCCATTAGGCAGAATAGGCAACTCTCTAGGCAGTACAGCATCTAATTGTGTGGTCACTCCCACACTGCTGAGTATGGGGTGTGGCTAGCACAGTTCAGTCTCAATTTTATTGCAACAGACACACTCTCCTGGTTTATGGTGACTGGTTTATTTAGCAATGCATACATATGTGTTTTAAATTCTAATTTGTCAATTTTATTTACAAGTGTACATATCTCTTTACATCTTATTTAACCCCTTATGGATCAGGGTGTGTGTAAAGCATTGTTTTGCAATGATTAATGCACCCTTCTGGTCCTTAAGGAGTTAACTTAATGAATGGTAGAGAGATTTTTAATATCAAAGGGATTAAGAGTTTTTTTTTGTGTTTTAATTCTTTTAAGCTAAAAGTATTTTAAAATATAAAAAATACCTTGCTACTCACAACTATATTAAGCACTTTATCAGAGACTGTTATATAATAAAAAAAGCTAAATGATTATATGCATGTTTGGCATTTTGCTTATTCACACAGTTGTGTGTGGAACGTCTTGGGAAAGCTGCATTAACATTTATTTGTTACATCTTAAAGGGATAGTAATACTTGAAATGTAAAAAAAAAATATGTTGTAGGATTTATCCCCCTGAGTAAAACAAGGGTACTCCCACTGCTGTAAGGTGTTTCATTCAAAAGTTATTAATTTTCAAAGTTGAATTTTTTAGGTGCAATATCACAGTGGCCTGAAATTGTACAGTGGCGCTGTTGCTACACCATCCTATGGAGATTTATGGTCCCGGGACCAGAGCTGTCCATAGGATGGTGTAGCAACAGCGCCACTGTACAATTTCAGGCCACTGTGATATTGCACCTAAAAAATTCCATTTTGAAAATTAATAACTTTTGAATGAAACACCTTTCAGCAGTGGGGGTACTCTTGTTTTATTCAGGGGGATAAACCCTACAACATATATTTTTTTTACATTTTAAGTATTACTATCCCTTTAAGATCAAGATCCATTTTAAAGCTCAAAAATCCCCATTTAAATAACATTGACCCATTATTCTTAAGACCATACATATACATTGTACTAATGTCAATCAAAAGGCCAAAGGCAAATGGAATATGTTTATTATTTTTTCATAAAGGTATATTCTGTGGCAGACAAGAAAAGAACAATAGATGGTGCTGGGAGGCGAGGAAGTATGGGTGTACGTGTAGGGGAAACATGAACAGAGGTAAAGGGGCATTAAAGGGTCAGTGAAATGAGCTTTAGAAGTTTAAATGTTACCAACAGCTATTGGAATCAAGTTCTCATAGCTTAAATCTCTGCCATGATCTCTTTCTTTGTGATTTGCTGTCCTGGATTTCCCAATAGGCAGAGTAGACAACTTCCTAGAACACCAGATTTTGAGGGAGGTAGGTACCTCAGCTGTGCTGTCTATCCACAATTTTTATCTGGGGGTATGGCCAGAAATATTTTAATATCCCTACAACATTTGTATACCACCTTTACAGGCTATTATTTAACCCTTTGGATGCTAGAAAGATCTCCAGTGAATTGGATTTCTCTTTACCAACCATGGGGTTAAAGCTTTTTTCATTCTTGCTTGTTATGGGCCATGCATATTTTCTGTGGCAGGAAACAGTGAATTGGAATCTGAGTGGGGTATGTGAGGAGTAGGGGTTTAACCATGGGTGGAGCTAAGGGCACCTGGGATGTAAATTTGGCCCGAAATTTGATGATATAAATGATTTCCTCAGCGTGTCTGGGAGATTTCTATCATCTCCATTGTAACACATTACTTCTAAATCAACTGACACAGGGCTTCAATGGAGAGAAGAGTGATGTCGTTTGTTTAATTCCCATCACTGTCAGCTATCTTCTTACAGTTACATTGTCTTCCCCAGAAGGGCTCCAAGCTTCTATAGTTATGGGCACCTGAGATTTAAAATTGTCTCAGTATAAGAACCTGGTCCAAGAAGTCCTGATCTAATATTATTTGCAGCTTTGGACACACCCGCTATATGTACTCCAGATTTCTCATTATTTGTGATCCCACCTGCTTTCCTTTACACACCCCTGTATCAAGAAGGCTCGAAAACACCTCAGTGCACATGTATGGTGTCTTTATGACTACGGTTTCAGAGTTTGATTTGTGTGTGTTCCAGAATTTGAGTCATGTGTTCTGTGTTTGACCACTGCTTTTGAATCCTATATGTACTCCAGATTTCTCATTATTTGTGATCCCACCATGCTTTTTTGTCCCCACTCTGATCTTAGCTATGTTCCTGACCTGATTTTGTACATTGATTTAGATTTTGCTTCTGGTTCTTTCTTACCTGGCTGTACCTTGCTGCTGCTTCCATCTATGAGCAAGTGTGACCATCCTGGTCAATGTCCTGCACAATCAGTCCTGTGCATTTGACCATGCAGTTGACAATGTTTCCTACAACTTGTAATCACTCACTAGCTACAAACCCCAGATCCTCTCTCAAGCAGCTCTTCACTGACAGCCTTGAGAAACTGTTCTGTTTGCCATAGCATGGTTTGCCATCATTATTTTCCCCTCTGACAAGTGAGTGACAAGTTTTCATTCCCTACTACAACTTTTTCCTGTGTCTTTTCCCAGGTTTCGTGTTTCTTCCCTGCACATTCTCTTCCTGTCCTGTTAGTCAGCATGACACCCTGGTTGTGTTCCATCATAGTCCTCAAAATTCTACTTGATATTAATGCATTCTGTAAAGGTGAGCATTATGCCTCTGGAGCTATGATTGTAAATAGTCCCCTGGGTGTTTTTATTATTTTTATGTGCAAAAGAAAAGCCACTTAATAATCCACATTAATTCAGTTCTTATTTGCTGCCAAAATCCCCTTCTGTGCTTTAAATCTATAGCAATCTTGCATGTTGGATGATTATCACATTTATCTCAAACTTCCATTCAGCACTGAACTAGGTCTTCTATGTTGTCTTTTGTATTATTCTGATCACAATGAAGCTTATTCTATCTCTTATTCTTTATTGTTCCCTCTGGGGCTATAAGACAAAAAAGAAAATAGCTCAGTTCTTTTTTATCCCCCCAAAAAAGCTTTGCATTTTAAAGATGTCCAGTGTCATAGGGCCACATTAATAAGGCCTTTTCATGCCGTGGGCATTATTGAAGCTAATTCATAATTAATTAGTGTGCATAGAGCGAGCCCATAACAAGATACGTTTTTTGCTTGGTTAAGCACGTTGCTCTGGCATCAGTATGAAAAATGGAATGCACGTGTGCAGGCTGCTGGAACCTGGCTTGGATTTCCTCTTAACCATTTCCTAGCCTCTAGCCTTTCAGGCCGCTGCTGGCAGGGAAACTATTGATCATTTAACTGCTGGGAAAATTCATAGTATTCAATACAGTGCACTCTGGAGGTAAAAAGACATAAAATCTATTGGCTGTAAAACCAGGGCAATAAAGCCAGCCAAAATTGTGACGCATTCAGTATGGGTACTTAATACCCTAGGGTTAAATTCAGGCTGACAATCACCACTATTCACATGTGAGTGTTTGAAATTCTTTGCAGTCAAAAGGTTAATGAGTTTTGACAAATAAATAGGTCCTTATGCAGGAAGCTACAGAGGTGCAATCATGGAGCAAACCAACTGCTTTGCAATTTGCAGCAGACCTCTTCAGCCCATTTAAATCAGTGGAAAATTAGGGAATTGTATTTGAAGAAGGAATAGGGTATAGTCATTAAAACCCACCACAACAATATGGGTATGAACAGGATAGTTTATTAAAGGGATAGTAATACTTAAAATGTAAAAACAATATGTTGCAGGGTTTATCCCCCTGAGTAAAACAAGAGTACTCCCACTGCTGAAAGGTGTTTCATTCAAAAGTTATTAATTTTCAAAGTTGGATTTTTTAGGTGCAATATCATAGTGGCCTGAAATTGTACAGTGGCGCTGTTGCTATACCATCCTATGGAGATTTATGGTCCCGGGACCAGAGCTGTCCATAGGATCGTGTAGCAACAGCGCCACTGTACAAGTTCAGGCCACTGTGATATTGCACCTAAAAAAATTCAACTTTGAAAATTAATAACTTTTGAATGAAACACCTTTCAGCAGTGGGAGTACTCTTGTTTTACTCAGGGGGATAAACCCTACAACATATTTTTTTTACATTTTAAGTATTACTATCCCTTTAATACACAAACTGTGTTAACTTTACACATATAAACTAATTCCCACTAACTTACATACATATTCCCATGCATCCAGTCTTGATGAACAAATCCCCTTATCTCAATATTTCAAGTTCCCTTGCATAGCCAACCAAACCGGGCTCATGCATAGAACTTATATTAACCAAACTCTCTTCCGACAGATACATGTGGGTATTGTTTAAAGCACTAGGAAACTAGTAAGTAGATATAACACTAAAATTAGTGTGGGTGCCTAGTGGAAAAATCTGCAATGTAAAAAAAAAAAAAAAAGGAAAAATAACCTCTATTAATGCACTTTGTTATATCCAAAAGTAATCGTAATTTGCTAACCTGGACATAAAGGTTAGAAAATGGCCCCAGAGTGAATATATATAAATAAAAACACTTCTTTATTGGTGAATTTTATTAAAAACAAGGAAAAAGAAAAAGAAAATTAAAAACATATAACCATGCAGAAATATACTTATTCCTTAGAGACAGAACGCTACTCAATTGTATTTAGGCAGCATTCTCTGATAGATAATGGCTTTTCAAAGCTACTAATAGTAACTTATATCTAGTTAACAGAGTATCGGTGGAGTTAAGTCCTAAAGAATGTATATTTATATTAATAGGAACTTAATATGTGCCCCACACCAATGTCAATCAGACCTCTTTGTCAAAAGGAATTATACCAGACATAGGATCAAAGAACACATCCTATATAATAATTCGCTAAGTTGTGTGTAACGCCCGACATGCGTAGTAGACACTGCTGCGCGTGTGGCAGTCATGCGCAGTACAGACTTTCCGCGCTGCGGCTGATAGAGCGTCCATCTCTGTATCAGCAGTGGCGCGGGCAGTGTCCACTGCGCGTGACTGCCTCGCGACCGGCTGCCAGAGGCACTGTGGCCCGTGTAACGGGCTGTTCAACTAGTATAGATATAATTCAATCCACTTACTTAATACGGTCATATGGTGTATTTTGGATATATTTTTATTTTCAAGCTAACTCTCTCACCAACGCTCTAATCAAATGACTTTGTGGTTACCTGAAATTAGCGTAGGAACTCAAAGCAAAGTAGGGAAGATTAATGATTCTAGCTACACAGGATTTAACTGAGATGAGAATCAGTATAGACAAATGCAAAGTTATGCATTTTGGTTATAATAATAAAAATGCAACATATTGTTTAAATGGTGTTTCTTTGGGGAAATCTACAAATGAAAAGGATTTGGGAGTAATGGTAGACAATAGATTTAGCAGTAGCACAAAGGCCAAAAAGATATTGGCATGTATTAAAAGGGGTATTGACTCAAGGGAGGAAGATATTATTTTGCCTCTTTACAGGTCCATGGTAAGACCCCACCTAGAATATGCTGTTCAATTCTGGGCACCCTTTCTGAAAAGGAAAACACAGAGAAACAGGAGGCGCTCCTAGTGTAATATGTTCATTGATCTTCAATACAATAAAGCTGCATAAAATATACTCACAAATTATAATGATCAGTGTAACCCTTAAGTGTTCACTGAGAACCAAGCATGAGGGAACTCAAACCGTCCCAATGGTTAGCTTCACTTCCAAGTGATAGAGTCCAGGGCCGCACCTCTCAGATCATCCAAATATTGGAAGTACATAGAAAGAAAAAGAACAGAGCAGAAGGCGCCCAATGGTGCCTGTAATCTTCCAAAAAGCACCAATAGTAAACAAATTAAAATATACTCACAAGAGAATACACTGGTCAGTGGCTTATACCAAAGCCAGCTATTAAAGCATGTGGGGAGGATTATATCTGCCCCCACTCAGATATCTTTGGTGTCTGGTCCACTAGTAGAGGAATATCAGACTCCAAAATTGCAGGTACACATGAAAAAATGCTGCTGGTTATCTTCATAAAACAATTTATTGTTTAAAACTATATCTGTATATACAAAAGAAGACTTTGTGCCTGGCAAAACACACCTAGAGGTGGCAGTAAGGAGGAGTTACTGCTCCCATTGGGTGATTCAATAAGGGCGTGATTTTCATAGGCGTTGCAGTGGCCGAAGGCTACTGCTATGCCTATGAAAATCATGCAGGGAGTTGGCCCGACCTTACTGTCCAGCCCGCCCACCACTATACAACTTACAAAAAAAACATGGCTGCCACTTGCTCATACACCACAGACACACACACAAGCCCCAATGAAACACACAGCACCAAACACACACACAAGCCCCATACAAACACTCACACACACACAAAAGCAATCAGTGGAGGAAGCCCGCTCATTCTTTCTGTGCCCTCAGCTTTTTTTTTCCCCTCCTGTCTGCCACTTTTGTCTCATACCTTCCAGCCGCCCTTGGTAAGGAGGGATGGGAGCCTGGCCGCTTCTCACTATAGAGAGAGAGCAAGGGTATTCCGAGTCCCTGTCCTGGCCTCTTGCTCTCTACAGCACTATGCCCCAGCCCTGTCCTGGAGCTGCTCCCCGGGCCTCCCTGGAGCCCTCAGGTTGCCACAGCTCGGCTCCTCAAGTACAAGAGAAACCAGCGGCACAGTGATGGGAGTGAACCGGTGGGCGGGCCTCAACCAAACAGTGTGAGCAGCAACAGTCCGGGAGCGATGAGGGCAAGTAATGCAGGGCTGTATTTACACTGGGTTCTGGCCAAAGGGTATCCTTTTGAAATAGTGCGTGACCACTCTCCTATAACAAAATATGTGCATTTAACTCCCTTGAATCACGTTGAAAATACCTTCATCACATCACAGTAGTTTCTCCCGTTGCGATTACTACATTTGCTCCACTACACATTCACGAGCCGACTCGTGAATATATAGTGGTGCAAAAGTACTAATCACAATGGGAGAAACCACTGTGATGAAGGTATTTCCACCGCGATCCAAGGGAGTTAAAGGCACATATTTCCTTGTTAACGCTGTAACTCATGGCGCCTTCACCTATACTCACGGTTTAGGCCCGCAGGGTATGGCCAACTCACTGTGTCCTCAGCACTGCAGCTGAAGGCAGTCATGGCTGCACTCTCCAGGCCCTGTGCCCAGCAGTACCCCCTCCTCCTTCATTTGCCTGCAATGTATGGCTTTGTGTTACAGTGATATTGCCTCTAACACTGCACTTTAATAACTCCTTCACTACCAGTACTTTTATGCCACTCGGTTAAGCCCCACCCCCACTTGCTAATGAGCTCCACCCCTTTTTTCACAGACATTCATGTACATTATATCCCCCAGCTGACCCACAGGAGTCTCCTATGGGGCTCCAGAAGACAAAACTTCCCAGGAATGGCCATAGGGAACAGTCATTCTCATTTTTTTACAATCTTTAACCCTTTGAGTTCCAGATGAGTACACAATGCAATGCATTGCTTTGCAGTGCAGTGTGTACCCCCCTCTGACACTCAAAGGCTTAAATAATCAGACTTTTAATTCATATGCACAGTATATTCTGCTGACCATTGCTATCCCCCTGTCTACCACCTGAACAGATAGCCCCTAACTATCATGTGTTTTCTTAAGCTTTTTCAGTTGCCTTCAGAGTCCACTTACACACCTAACAGTGGTCAGTGTGTCCACAGTAATACCAATGAATTCAAAAACAATAGTACTGTTGTCACCCACTTTCTTTAAACTAAATTAGAACATTTTATACAGCTCTTATGAGCATATGTATATCCCCAGTGCATGTCTCACATACTGTGTGTGTGTGTGTGTGCGCGCCACAAACTGTCTGCATATGTCACATAATGTGTGCATGTGTGTCTCTAAGTGTGTGACACACTGTGTGTGTGTGTAACTGTGTGTGTCTGTATGCTTGTGTCATTCTTTCAGACAATCTGTGTGTGTGACAGTGTGTGTCTGTGTAAATAACATGATGGGCAACGCCGTCCCACATTGCTAGTATACTATAAAATAACAAACCAATTGTTGAATATAATAGTAACGCTTTGCGGTTACTTAGACCACTTTTTCAAACTAACTGGTTGCATAAGATACCATCTGTGGCCACAGCACAGACTTTTGTAAGTTTCATTTAAACGATATTGAAGCAGGCAGAGTCCCTGACCCTACTAACCTTTTAAGGACCCGAAGCAGTTTGTTGCACACACATTTTTTTCTTCAGTCATTAAGATTACCATATGCAGTGAGCAGAGTTTGAGGTCCTGTGTTGATGCTAGCAACTGCCAAGATGTGAGAGGCTCACTGAGAGTGATAAAAATGGATACTGCATATTCCTCAGCTAATTACCACTTAAATTAATCACATTTTAGCTCTCCAGTACCATTACAGAGGAAACATTTATATGTGTATATCAGACCAATATTGCTGAACTGAGCAGCCCAGCTCCACAGTGACAGGCAAGTTATTTGCATGACACAGGCCACCTAACTCTAAACATATGTTTCAACCTATATTTGGCCTTCTCAGTTCAACTGTTTTCCCTGTGTACAAAGAGCATTGTCCAAATGGCCTAAGGATTTTCAAAATCAATAGAATAGATGTGAGAGGCTCACTGAGAGTGAACAAAAGTGAATATTGCTTGTTCTGTTGCTAGCCACAACTAAAAGCCTCACCTTTTAGCTCTTTAGTACCATTACTGAGGAGAAATTTACATGTGCTAGGCCAGTCCACTCTGCATGGGAATACCAGCTAACCCTAGATATCTATTTCGGTCTGTGAGGTGCAGATGCTTGTTAAAGTGGGGATGTGAAAATGTCTTGATTTTCATGGAAAATCCACAGTTTGCCACTTTGTCCATGGAAATTCATGGGCATGGAAAACCCATAAAACTTCTGCCTTTTTTGTTGTGATTTCTATGGCCAGAGAATCTCGACACCAATACTGGGTTTCAGACTCAGTATGTGTGGTTCTAAGGCTACCAGTGCAGGAGACAAAGCTGGGGATTAGTCTTTGTGGATCTATGGCTACCCGTGCAGTAGGACAAGGTTGGGAGGTGAGTCAGCAGCTGGAATATCTGCAAAATGCTAAAAGTGCATCTTACTATGTTTCTATCAGGCAAAATGTTTTACATCTCCTTATTCCTTAGGCAGCAAGTGCAAGGGGTCTACATCTGGATTCCCCTTCACATTTAGAGAGACACCATAAGGGTTTTCAAAATCAAGCCAAAATATGTGTGAGGTGGATATTGCTTCTTCTATGGCTGGTCACTGCTGAAAAGCATCACATTTAAACTCTCTATTGTCATTATAAGGAGAAATTTCAAGGTACATATCACACTAATCCTGCCCGAAAGGGCTGTTCAGTTCTAAAATGACAGTGAAGTCCCTGCTGCACAGCAATAGCAGCTAACCCAGGATTAAGTTTCAGACTATGTAGGTCTCATCAGTGTGGTACAGCTGTTTCCAAAGGCACTAAGAGCAAGTGATCCACCTCCAGATTATTCTTCACCTTCAGGGATAGACCATCAGACAGGCATATCAAACTCAAATACAGCATACTTAACATTTCCCTCCAAGGAGAGCCTCAACATTGACTGCTGCAGTCTGCATGTGTGTGTGTGTGTGTGTGCTGTGTATCATTTGTGAAAATTGGGAATAATGATATACTGAATGATACCCCATTCTTATTCCACTGTTATACTGAGAAACACCCATACACTGTCTGCTCTCTTTCTCTTAGTGGGTTACATAGCTGGCTCAATTAAACCTTTGAGTGCCAGAGAACTGTAGAAAGCATTGCAAATCCCATTGATCTAAATGGGGCTTTTAACCCTTTGATGCTGGTCCGTAGAAAACTTAAAATGTTTCTCTCTGTGGAGGCCTCAAACTACTGGTCTAAGGGCTTTCAGGATCAAACAAAAAAAGTGAAAGCCTCATTAAGAACTAACAGAAGTGGATGTTGCTTGTTCTATGATTAGTCAACACTCAATTGCATCACATCTTAGCTCTCAAGTACCACTGCAGAGGAGAAAAGATGATCCATTTCATAAATAACAGACAAGTCCCCTTTTGTACGGCAATACCAACTAGCCCCAGACATGTTTCAGCCTATGTTGGTCCTTGCAGTGAGGCGCAGTTGGATTTCCTGCTCCATGGATATGACATTGAGGACTGATTGAAGATCTTATACCATTAACAAAGACATAAGGGCAAAATTCATGGGGCAATTAGGATTTTCTGTCCATATGTGTTATATGCACATCCCTCTGGTCTTTATGGGGTTAAAGGGACACTATCGCCTAAAACAACTTTGGTGATTTTGAAAGAATTTTCAGAATCACCTGTATATTGTATTAGCCATTATTTTTATGTAGACAATTACTTAGAATTGTGTATTATGCTAATTAAGCCAGGCCACGCAGGTACTTCTTGTCTTATCTCTACATTACCTGCCCCACTCACTGATATGTAACCCTTTCTGTGCTAGTGGATGTGGGGAATGCTAAATAAAAAGGCTACTACAACACATAGATATTTTGAAAACTTTTTCAAAATCTCCAACTATTTTATAAGGAGTTATTGTCCTTTTAAGGGGCAGAGGGGCATGAAACCCATTGCTTCTCAATCTGTTGCACACCCCTCTGATCCTTAAAGGGTTAAGGGGGAGGGCATAGATACATGGAAAAAAAGAATAAACTGAGATAGAGGGTGCAGGATATATGAAAAAATGATTTAATATTAAAACATGAAACTGTGATATTAATTGAAACAGAGTGTTGCTTTATTCACATTATGTTAGATACAAAGACACACAGAAACACATTTTCCAAAACTATGAGAAATAATAACAGATCTGTGTTATGCTTTAGGGGAAATAAAAAGAACAGCTGAAATTATATTAAAATGTGTTGTACTGAGCAGGAGGGAGGGTGCAATTTTTCAGGAGCCGTTCCCTGGTTACACATTGCACCATCTGGGTTAATCCACAGAAATGAGTAGTTAATATAATCATGGTATGGAGGAAGAAACATTTAAGAGAAGACAGAGGGAGCCACGGGCATAATTAAAATCTTGGCCCTAGAGGGAAATCTGAGGATTCATGTGTGTCCTGAGGGGGGTGCAAGGGTGGGCACTTGCCTCCCCGATACAATTAACCCCTCCATATAAACAATGGGGCTGGATGGGCTGGCCTGTGGGTCATATTATGTCCTGGAAAAATTTCTACGGACACCCCTGTGAGGCTGGAACCCCACATACACACAGATACAAACATGCTGGAGCAAGGTTGAATAACATGCACAGAGACAGACCACTGGATTGTGCTCAGATCAGGAGCAGAACTTCTGCCAGGCAGCCAGTTCAAGGCACCAAGGCCCAGAGCCAAAGGGGGAGCCCACCGAATTTCAACAACTTTGTCCCTATTCTTTCTCTCAGGAGCCTTCTCTCTCCAAAAGCATTAGCACATGTCTTAATGGATATGTCCTTGTGGTAGTTACTTTATTTTCAGTCAAGCAGGAATTTTTAAGGAACTAAAAACTGGCAGGTATTTTTGTTGGCTTCAGTACCTTATATGTTGGCCCTGATAGAGAGAGAGGTGCTATAGGTATTGCACAAGCGTTGGAACTTTACAAAGCAGGAACTGAGGTCCACACTTTTTGGGATAGGTCTGCAGCAGTATTTTGCCTTGATTGAGCAATATGTGAGGTGGCAGTTTTAGAAGAAAGAGGGCCGATGAGACACTGAATGAGATGACTGGTCAGGCCCCTTTGTTTCTTCCAGCTGAGTAGCAGTGGTAGAGGCTAGCACCTTTTTCAGATATGGAAGGAGAGTGAAGTAGATTCATCCAGCATGCACAAAGGCAATGATAATCACTACATTATATTCAACATGTGGCTTTCCAACAGTTCTTGGACTCCTTGTTGTGTTGAGAAAGATGGTAATTGTAGTCTAACAGCAGCTGGGGATATCACATTTTATTGCAGTTCTTCTCTGCCAAGAACTGGTGCTGCAAGAAAGAACAATCAATGACACACTTCCATGTTATGCAGAGCAGGTATAATAAAAAAGGAGTTTCTTTGGAAAATTTGATTGTGTGTTGAAAGTGAGAAACTGTGTGTGAGATTCTGCACTGAGTGTGCTGTTTAGTGATGCATAGTATCTTCTGCTACCTACCCTTTCAATGCTAGTGCCCATTACAGTGCTGAGAAGTGTCAGTGACAGGGGTAAATAATGTAAGTCTAAACAAGGAACTGCTTGCCCACCATTCCTTAATAAGCATAATTTCTAAATCTAAATAATTTAAAAACCTGCCAGGTATCAAACAGTTTAAGAAGATTGGGGTCTCAGACAGTGTATTTGTGGCTTCGGGACAGTGGAACAAGACTGGAATGGAAGATAGTTATGTGTGATTATTGTCAGCAGAAAGTTAAAAATCATGTGTGGGTCCCAGCTAAAAAGTATTCTAGGTCCATGACAGCTTCACCCCTGGTCTGACAATTGGTGTTGCAAAAGCCCCCAGATGGGCTTTTTCCTAATAAGAAAGTTCTACAGAGGCAGGGAATGTTTTGAAAAATTCATGCTGATGAAAACTACATGTGGTTTTTAAAGCATTCCCTCCACCAAAGCACTTCTGTTTCCATTTCTACCATCCATGACTGTCACGGACTCAATGAAGACACAATAGACAAGTATAGAAAAAGAACTCCACCTTTATTCAATAACCACAGGAACGAGAATACACGGCAGGTAATACTACTGTGAGAACAAGCCCGAAACCTGAGCAAGCGGTTCCTAACAGAAATAGCAGACTGCTCAGGGGTGTCTCACTGGAGATGTCCATGAACTGGGGATGCAACCCAGCCAGATGCTAGGATAGAAACTGGATACAGCAATGCCCACAGGCAACAGAAGAAGTTAGTCAGCCAGGACCAGAGGTCAGCACCAGAAGGGATAGTCAGACTTGCCAAAGGACATACACGGAGCAGGTAGTTAGTCAGCCAGGCAATGGTCAGTACTATGTTATAGACCAGGAACCAGACAGGACACAAAAAGGTAAAATGCTAAACACCTTTACTAAGTAACAGCAAAACAGAATTGTGATCCAGAAGCATAAACCAAATGACAAGCCAGGGTCAGGAACCAGGACAGGTACTCAGCCAAGCCAGAGTCAGGAGCACAGAAGTCTGCGAAGTCAGGAACAAGCCTGTGAGTCTGGAGCCAGAAGGGTTGTCAGAGGAAGCCAGGTCATAGATGGATAAACAGGAGCTAAGTAGAATCACAGCAGTCAGCAACAGGGTCAGCAACAAACACAAGGACAATGGGGAAGTGAGTCAAGCTGCTTTAAATACCCTGGGAGGGTTGGCTGATAACAGGTGAGCAAGCAGAGAGGTCAGCTGATCAGCCTGAGCCAGAAACTCAGAAGACAGCAGCAGTGGATAGAAGAGCACTTGATTAGCTCAGACATCAGAATCAATAGACAGAGTTGAGCTGCTCAGCAAAACATTGACATACTAGTATCATACACAAGAACACTATACAACTGAACTGGACACCACGAAAGGGAGAATGAGCCTGGTGTCCAGTCAGCTATTAACCACTCTCCAGATGCGGGGGGAGGAGTACACAACAAGCCCCAAGAAGAGAAAAGCAGTGCACGTGTCACGGAGGCTCCCTCTGACGCACTCCAGCTCAAGGGCACAGAATGTGGAAGTGAACTGCATCGGAGAACATGGCTCAGGTCGCAAGGAGGCACAGACACGGCCGGCCACCAGGTAAGTCACAACTGTGACTGTTCTCTGTTCAACTGTGACTGTGACCCTGTTCTCACTTATGTTCTTGCTCACCTGCCCACACTCCTTCTATGCCTTCATTGTCATACATGTCCCTTACTCACCCATTTCACACACTCTTCAAGCTTCTATTATCATACATGTCCCCTACTTACCCATTTCACCCAACCTCCCTGCCCCCTTCTCATACATCAGTAACTCATTTCACACACTCTCCATGCACATATTCATAGACATATCCCCATCTGTTCTACACAACCTCCATGCTTGTATTTCCATACATGTCTCCTACCCACCTGTTTCACATACCTTCCATGCACCCTTCTCATAAATCCATCTGGTAAACCTTTTCACATATTCTCCTTCCCCGCATTCTCATACATGTTCCCTGCTTATCTATTTCACACACCCTTTATGCCCTTGTTCTCATTTGTGTTCCCTGCTCAGCCCTTTCATGCACCCTCCATCTACCAGTCTCATACATGTGCCCTACGCACCCATTTTGCACACCCTCCATACCTCCATACATGTCTTCTGCTCACCCATTCCACTCTTTGCTCCCATTGTCATAGATGTACCCTGCTCACTTGTTTCACACACCCTAAGGTCCCCCGTTCTTAGACATGTCCTCTGCTCACCCATTTCCCACATACCCTCCATGCCCTTGGTGTCATAAAAACAATAATTGAGCACTTCTAGATCATCAGTGCAACACTAGTCACTGTAGCACAGGATCATCAATACATTATGTTGTGTGGAAGGAGGAACCAGAGTCAAGTCAATGATGAGCAAAAGACAGAGAATGTTTGTGTGTGTGCATGTGTGTTTTTGTGTTTGTGTGTGGTGTCAGTATATATGTGGTTCTGTGGCTACCAGTGGAAGAATCCTGGGTTGTCAGACAGTGTATTTCTATAGTTCTGTGGTTACATCCTACTAGTGAAAAGCGTAAAAAAGCTTGGGTGTTAGTGTATATGTAGTTCTGAGATTAAGTCACATGTCCCACAGTTTGCAGGGTTTCTGATTCCACACCTGTAACACAGCTAGGCTGACAATAGATATAGTTAGACATGCAGTGAAGAAGCCACAGTGCAGCTTGTCTCACTCAGCCACCATCTACAGTGCAACTCTGTCCTGCATCCACCCTCCATAGTGCAGCACACTGCACTTTCCCACCCACTATATATAGTAGGGGCACCTTCCCTCAAAAACCCTCCACAGTGAAGATTGCCTACCTCATATAGCTTCCATAGTGCAGCTGCTTCCCCACACAACCTCCACAGTGCTGATCCTTTCCTTATCCACCCTCCATAGTGTAGTTTGCTTTCCCCATCCATAAAGCGTCTCCCTTCCTCCCTCCCACACCCTCCAAAGTGCAAAAAAGTGACCTTTTAGCTTTCCTATAATTCTTTTTTTCACTTAGTCTATTTGGTGACACAGGTAAGGATGGGTAAAAAGGTTTGGATAAAACCAGAATTGGCAAATAATGGCACTTCCCACTTGGATAATAATTTCCTGTGAAAGGGTCATTTCTCTGCTTTTCTATCCTAGCTCAATGCTTTGAAATCAATGGGAACATCAAATTTGCACACGACACATAGTAAATGTTATTTATTTCCCAAAGGCATAGTATAAAAGGAGTGTGAGGGTGCCTGTGTTGGTGGAGTGTGAGGATGAACAGGGAGGGGGTGTTGTTGACTGGGATTGGAGGGACTGTTAATAAAAAAATACAATCTAAATACAATAAAAAACCCCATAAGAAATGGGTAGAAAAGGGGGTCTGAGGAGGGTGCCTGTGTTGTTGGGTGGAGACTGGGGAAAGAATCACTTAAGCAGGGACTGTTTTTTGGGGGGTTTCTTGACAGTTATTTGGGGGGACAGTTAAGAAGAAAATAAAAGTAAGAATGAAATAAAATAAGAAATTTATATGTAAAGTGATAGAAACAAAACCCCCCTCACATAAGCTACTACTGGGGCAGACTGATACTTGACGGGATAGAGTATTTTGTAGAGGATGATTTGTAGAACTTATTGTTAGAGGTCCAAGCCCCGAATAAACATTGATTTGCAGGACTTAGACTCATTAGGGGCACAAGCCCTGAGGAAACACCGACTAGTTGTAGGAAATTAGACTTGTGTTAGGCCCAAGTCCTGAGTAAATGATTTGTAGTTCTTAGGCTTGTTTGGCACAAGCCCTAAGGAAACATGCTCGGCATCAAACATTCAGTCTCTGGCTGGGTTTCTCTATTCTTCTATCTCTTTGATCTCCTCCTCAACTCTTGTTGCATTTTTGTCCAAGGTGGTCTGTAGTACACTAGCCTGCTCTTCAGCATCCAGCTTCCCTTGCAACTCATCAGCAGCAGGAATTAGAGTAGTAGCAAACTCTGCAAATACCAAAAGCTCACTGCAGGTGGTGTTTATGATGCCCATCCCTATCCCTGTCTCCCATTCCTTCTCAATTTGGGCTAAAAAAGGTTATTAATGTCTCTTCCACCCCAGCTTCTCCACCATCATCATCATCACCACCACCAGTCCCTCCTTGCTGCTGCTGCTCTATTACAAACGTCTCACTGGTTGGAGGAGTTGGTGAGAAATGTGAAAGTGTGTCCCCTAATGTCACACTTCCCATGTCTTGTTGATCTGAAGAAGGCAGACTGGCAGCACTATCAGCAGGTATAAGCGGTGGGGGAATGGTCAGAGGAATGTTGTGAGCTCCCTTGGCCGCTAGTCTGGATGCTCTGCATTGCTTCACCTACCACTCCCTTAATGCTAGTCCCACCAGATGCTTCACTGTCACTGTTACTACTGCTAACACCAATCACATAAATTTCAGTCCCTGAGTCTTCATCCTCACTAGTAACATGATTACTATGCTTGGGGATGGCAAGTGTATATTAGGGTTCTCCTGCTGTCACACTTGGCATTATCGCCTCCTCTCCCCCTCCTGAGAATTATAAGACTCACTGGCAGCAGGTGCAGCATTGGCAGTAGGTGCCATACTGGCGCAAAGCACAGGTAGCTGACCTGTCTACTCACACTACAATAGTACCTTCTTCTCCCTCCCATGAGACAAATTTCCCCAAGATCCCTAGGGGTGATGTAGGGGGATTGGCCATCATTGGAGCTGAGGAACCAGGCCATCCAGGCCCTTTCATGTTGGTAGTGGTCACTTCCTCCTCCTCAGACTCACTGGACACTATCGTGCTGAGATTAAGAACTGAGTCTGTAGCTTGGGAACAACGCTAAGGATCATGGTTCAGGAATGTAGCCAGTTACTTAGGTCCCTTGCTGTGGCCACAGATGTCCGACCCCAGTTGAGCCAGGGCCCTGACCTCGATGGGACAATAATTATTTCTGGAAGGTGACCCAGACTCCTAGAATAGATCCGCTATGCCGAATGCTGAAGGTGAGGATGCTAGCAGTATTGAGAGAATAGCCACAGAATCAAAACTGCCATAGGAATTGAGGAATAAGGTTTTAATGGATGAGACTGTATATGCGTAATCTAGCCACAGCAGAATGGGACCAATAGTAGGAATAGGACCACAGTCCCTGGTGGGCAGAAACCGCCTCAATGTAATCTGGAATGGATCACTAGCCAACAGCGGAAGGGAACTGCTACAGAAAGAAGGTAACTGCTGACTGGTCTGATCTGAAGGAAGCGATGGAATCCAGATCGGAGCTGACTGATCAGCGATGGCACAGCTCCTTCCCTCCCAGCGGACCCACACCTCAGCCTGCTCAAACCCCACAGCATACTAGAGGAATCTGGAAGCTTACCAGAAGTAAGGCGGCAACCATGGCAAGAATAAGGGAGGTCAGGACAAGCCGGTCATACACGGGAAAATCAATACAGCCACAGGGAAGAAGCAACACCATAGTCTAGCAAAGTCTGATACCAGGAGTCAATCCGATCCAAAGTGAAGTACAGGTAAGGGTAAGGCAAAGCACAGCCAATAATGATAATCCAGTACAAACCTAACCAACAGTAGAGAAGGAACTCAAAATAATCGGGCACCGGCGTAATGGCTTCCTGCCTACTTAAAGGCCTCCAGGATCAGTCCTGATTCAGAGGAGGAGTTAAAAACTGAATAGTGGGAGGTATGAAAGACACATAACGGTCCTTCTAGCTCTTCCAATCACTATGAGCCTCTTCTACCTCAACTTTGCCATTAATAAACAGCACAACAGGCTAGCACCCTCTCTGTAGCTGTTTGCATATTGATTAACTTAATGGAAAGTGGCACATTTTTATAGAGAAAGGGCGAAAAACGTGATAAAAGGGGTGAACATTTTTTAACCTTTGAAAAAATAGCAAAACAATTTTGCCAGCTGGTGAAAACTCCTTCCCTTCCTCTGCCTATTTTACCATCCATCCGCTTTCTGGAGGCCAGTTTACATACCGAAAAATAAAGGAAGGTAAAATTACTTTGAAAGAAAGCAAAAAGTCCAAGAAACTGCAAGGCACTTCACACCTCATGCACTTATTTTTTTGTACTGAGTCCATCCCTCAGTGGGCTAAGAGAAAAGGATGTATCTGTATCTAAAAAATCCTCTTTTTATTGTTTCCAGAGGATAATATAGGGACTAAAGGGATGTCCTAAAGCAGTCGCAAAAAGATAGGGAGAGAGAGAAAATATTTTATAGCTACTTGATAATCCTTGCATTCAAAACTTCCGTTTGGAGAAACAAGAACATTAATTTTGTAGAATTTTGTAGTGAATGCATGAACAGAAGAAAAGTTCATTAGACCCCACCTCCCCATCCAACTACCGCCCCGTATCCCTCTTGCCCTTTGCCTCTAAGCTCCTTGAGTGCTTAGCCTACTCTCGTCCATTTACCTTCCTCAACTCCCATAACACTCTGGACCCGCTACAGTCTGGCTTTCTGCCCACTTTTTCTACAGAAACTGTCCTTATCAAAGTAACAAACAATCTCCACATTGCAAAAACCAAAGGTCATTCCTCTTTTCTTATCCTCCTAGACCTATCAGCAGCATTCAACAAAGTCGACCATACCCTTCTCTCCCAGGTTCTCAAATCACTTGGCATCTGCGTCCTGGCACATTCCTGGCTTCTATCCTATCTCTCTCAATGGTCTTTCTCTGTGATATATGCTAACACCTCCTCACCTCCAATCCCCCTCTAAGTAGGTGTACCACAAGGTTCTGTTCTGGGACCTCTTCTCTTTTCTCTGTATACACTTTCCCTGGGGCAACTGATAAAATCCTTTGGCTTTAACTACCATCTCTATGCAGACGATACACAAATATATCTCTCAGCACCCTCAATATCACCTGAAATACAGCAGCGGGTCTCAGATTGCCTTACTGCTATCTCTTCCTGGATGGCTCATCCTCGCTTGAAACTTAACATGTCTCAGAGTGAGCTCCTTAACTTCCCTTCTAAATCCTGCACAACACCTCCATTTTCTATAACTGTCGAGGGCTCCACAATTTACTCTGTAGACAAGGCCCGCTGCCTCGGGGTAACTTTGGACTTCTCTCTTTCCTTCACCACCCACATTCATGAAGTAATCAAAACATGTTGCTTCTTTCTTCGGAATATAGCAAAAATCCAGCTATTTCTCTCTCACTCTACAATAGAAACCCTCATGAATGCTCTTATCCTTTCTTGCCTGGACTACTGCAACTCATTACTTAATTGGTCTTCCTGATAACCATATCCCTCCTCTCCAATCAGTTCTTAATTCGGCCACCAGAATACTCTACCTCTCCTCCAGAAGAGTACTGACCTCGCCACTTTTAAAATCACTGTCATGGCTTCCCATAAAACAGCGTATCACATTCAAAATCCTCCTCATTACCTTCAAGGCTCTCCATCACTTGTCCCCATCTTATATTTCATCTTTGATATCCTGCCACATACCTGCACATCCACTATGCACCACACATGGTGGATGACTCTCTGCCCCTTTAACCACTCTCTCTGTTTCACGACTTAAGGTTTTCTTCCTTGCTGCTCTCTACCTCTGTAATGCCCTACCACCCAGTATTCGCCAATCCTGCACTCTGGTAATCTTCAATTCTTCCTCTGTAAGCTTCTTTCTCCTTCTCTCTTCCATTTCATTTGTCAACCTCTTTTGTCTTCTTCATCTGTCATCTTCATCTTCTTTCTTCATCTGTGCTCTTCTAATTTCTTCTTCTGTAAACTTATTGTGGAACCTGTAAATAAAAAATAAAGTTATTAAAATAAATCTGTTCAATAAAAGTATGCTGTCGGTGGCAGGAAACAATGGAAAAATACCCCCTCCTTGTACCTTTTGGGATGTTGCCCGGTGCCAACTGAGGGAAATTTAAACATGGATTTCCTTTTATATGGCTAGTCCTTATTCAAATTCCCCCATGCTCCCATTGGCTGGGATGTGGGCTTACGCAGGGCACAGAACATGCCCTGTAGTAACCACACCTCCCAATCAATCAGCTTCTATCCGGAGGGATGACTTAACGAGCTATAAGCTGATTGGTTGAGAGATGCGTTTAATGCAGGGCGCATTCAGTGCCTTGTGTAACCCCACTTCCCAGCCAATGAGAGCGTGTGAATTAGTTTGAACAAGGACTGGACATAGTGTTTCATGCCACCGCCATCTACGTATATTTAATGTCAGGTTTATTTCTTTATTATTTAGAGGTTCCACAATAAGGTTAAAGAAGAAGACTGAAGAGGAGCACAGATGAAGAAAGAAGATGGAGATGACAGATGAAGATAACAGAAGAAGACAAAGCAATGCGTTGCGTACCCCTCTGGCACTCAAAGGGTTCACATCACCTGGACCTTGGCCCATGTACATGGGCTTTTACACTAGTATTTAATATGTAAAATAAATATGTTGCAGGGTTTATCCCCCTGAGTAAAACAAGGGTACTCCTACTGCTGAAAGATGTTTTTTTCAAATTTTATTACAGCTCAAACTTACATTTTTTAGGTGCAGTAACTCAGTGGCCTGAAATCGTACAGTGGTGCTGTTATTACACCATCCTGTGCACAGCACTGGTCAGTTGACTATAAATCTCCATAGGAGGGTGTAGCAACAGCGCCACTGTACAAGTTCAGGTAACTGAAACACTGCACCTAGAAAAATCAAGTTTGAGCTGTTATAACTTTTGAATAAAACACCTTTCAGCAGTTGAAGTACCCTTGTTTTACTTGGGGGGGGGGTAAGCCCTACAGCACATTATTCTTTGCATATTAAGCATTAATATCCCTTTAAGGTTCAGGAAAAAACACTCCAAAAATCACTCCATACTTGTATAATTTTATGCAGTCTATTTATCAAGCAAAGAGCTTTTTAAAGACTTTGATAGATTGATGCAGTGATATCTGGATCATTTTTCCACTTTATAAATAAAGGCTAGTGAATATATTCAACAGTACGCCATTGTTGCTCTATGAAATGTGATTTTTACAGTGTACCAGTTTCCAGGCTGTAGACATTTCATCTTAGCGCACTGAATACAGAATGAAGTATCCCAGGGCAAGCAAATACTTTCCTCATTGGAACCAGTTTAGAAAGATTGGGAATTGCTGATTTAGAGATCCATGTATCAGCCTCTGTGATGCTCTGGAAAGCTTTTATTATTATTTCTGTTTATGTGCGTGTCAAATACAAAAAACCTATTAATCAAGTTGCTTACATTTGAAGAGCCCTTAGTAGGGAAGATTTACAACAGCTCTTGCCTGGATGTATTTTACCCTTTGAATGTCAGAGTTGTGCAGTGCATTGTGAATGCGTTACGCCCCCCCCCAACACTGTAAGAGTTAAACTTTAAGTTAATTGCAGTAAGGATAAATAACAGAAAGGTAAGGCAGTTCCAAAAGAAGTAGTGTAAGCAATGAGTACTAACAACTGAACTAATGTGATGCACTGGTGGCCTCCTAAAAGTTCATTGAGTTAACCCTTTGAGTGTCAGAAGCTTGAGGAATTTTTGGTACCCTAGAGGCAGGACAGTTTCAGCTTTCTGCTATATATAGGTGTAAGTATGTTTTAAAAAGTTGACTTCATAATTATAAAAGGAACATAGCAACATAGTTGATGAGGCTGAATAAAAACATACATCCATCAAGTCCAGCACATGCCAAATCATCCTTGTTGATCCAGAGGAAGAAAAACACTCATTGAAGCCGTTACCAATTAAGCCCCAAATATCAGTCAGATAGTTCCCTGGATCAACACCTATCTGCTTTGAAGCCAGTTGTCATAATTTTCAGTATTGTTCTGTGCTACATAGGTATCCATTACTTTTTTAAAGCAATTACAGTATCTGCGAGAACAGCATCCCGAGGCAAAAAATTCCATAACTTTACTGCCCTTACTGTAAAACAAAACCCTTCCTTTGTTTAATTGAAAGTGCCTTTTCTAAAGTCTTAATGAATGACCTCTCATTGTTAGCTCAGCTCTTTGAGTATATGTTGTTTTTTTTCAGAATAAATTCAACTTTTTCATCTTGTCTAACGTGAATTAAATGATTAAAAGCTGTGATGTCAAAAATAAAACATGTACAAATTATTTATTTTACTAATATATACTATGCATCAAAAACATTTGTTTGTTTTGAAAATTTCATTTATTTTTGAAAGACCTGCATCTTCTAGTACACCAATAAAAAAATATGTACTGTTTTACCTACAAGCAAGGTATGCACAGACCCCCAACTAAAAGGAGAATGAGAATCTTCACATTAAACTAAAATGCACATTCCATTGGTTACACTGAAAAACTACGCAAAAAATCTCAACTGTATAAAATCATATGTTTTCTGGAAGAAGGCTAACTATGATTCAGGAAATGGCTAACATTTAACCTACATGATATGATGATGCAAGTAGGGGTGGGCAAAACTTATCGCCTTGTTCCCGTGTGAAATTTTGCGAAAACCACATTGTTATCTGCTTTTTCATGGGAAAATCTGCTTTAAAACTAGCAGTTAAAATTTTTGCATCTTTCACCCATTGGCTAAAATTTTTCACCATTTTTTCAATGGTTATAAAGTTTCCGCCCATTGATTTACATTGTTCTCACACTTCCGCAGAAGGCAGACACAATAGAAGCAGCTACATAGCAATTTAGACTTGCTGTGCTGTTCTGCTGTGATATTTTGCAAATATTGAGGCAGGAAAGGCTCATAGTGACTGATATCACTGTGGGCAAGGTGAAAAATAGGTGTCCACTGAGTCTGAGGAGGAGGAGGAGGAGGAAGTGACTAGCAGTACTGAACCAATGCTGTCCAGGCCCCCTAAATCACCCCAAGGACTCTTGGGGAATTTAATGGGAAGGGAGGGAGAAAAGGGAAAGGGAAGGAAGGGAAAAAAGGGAAGGAACAGAGAAAGGGGAATGGGAAGGGAGGGAGAAAAAGGTAGTACTAGTGAAAGCAGGACAGGCCCGCTGCCTGTGCCTGCTGCAAGATGTGCTGCCCCTGCTGCCAGTGCCACTATTGCTGTACCTGCAGTCACTAATGTTGTTAATGCTGCCAGATGTGCTGCCACTAGTATTGTACCTGCTGCCAGTGCTGAAACTTTGCCTGCTGCCACCAATACTTTGCCTTCTGGTAGTGTTTCTTGTAGTACTCAGAGGGGGAAGGAGAAAATGATGCCAAGTGTGACAGCAGGGGACCCTCTGTCACATTGCTCGTCACCTCCTCCAAGCAGCAGTGAGATGTCTGCAATAGAGCAGCATCATGTAGGGACTAGTGGTGGTGGTGTTGGAGAAGCTGGGGTGGAAGAGACATTGATGGACTTTTTCAAAGAGGAGGAAGACTAAAGAAACCCAGAAAGACATTGTAAGTTCCATGAAGAGCAAAACAACTAGCTCGCCATCAACATCACCTTCTTCCTCTAGGGTACCAAGTACATCTCCTGCCAATCCACCTCGTTCATCGTTACCTCTCCCGCCAAGTGATAGCCACTCTTTTGATGGTAGAATATGACAGTTCATCTCTGCCCATTGCACACTGTGTGGTGACCTAACCACACATGCCAGTGTGGTGGAGGAGAATCGATACCAGATCATCAGGTGGCATCTGAGGAGATTCCATCCTGCAGAATATAATAGGATTCTGGCAGGGAGGGTTCATCATTACTAATAAACTGTCAACAAGTTGTCATGTGTCCTTAGCGGGGTCTGGACAAGGGATACAGTGACAGTGGCAGTACTTGGTTTCGGGTGTCATGGTGTTTGGGTACAGTTGTGCCCCCAGATGTTATTTACTAAACACATACTGTGCACATTGCAGTTGATGAGGAGACCCACTGATCCTGCTCTAAAGGGAAAAATATATTCTAATAACAACACACCCATGATGATTTTGGAGGAGGGGCAGGTGGAGAAGATTTAATGGCCAACTTGTTCTTTTCTCCACAAATACTAGGAGCTACTTATTCTGCTGCTACTACCTCAGGTGCATCACTAGAGCCAGTTGTGGAAATGGAACCTTCATCATCCATCTTCCATATTACTGCTATTGTTGATCCCATTCCCTTTCAGCTGCCTAATCATCCTGCTGCTTAAACAACTCAGCAGCAGCAGTACGAGCAACAGTTGCAACTCAGGACTCAGGAGGTCAATTGACAGTTGCCACTGGCCAACATGGCCTGCTGGCAGTAGACCAGAAGGGCATTTTTATTTTTTTCTCAGGGCTTGTGTTTAAAAATAAATAAATAAATAAAAACTAGTCCTACAAAAAATAAACAATTTTTGGGGGGTTTGTTTCTAACAAGCCTAAGTCCTACAAATCAATGTTTCTTCAGGGCTTGGGCCTCTAATAAGTCCTACAAAGGCCTCTAACAACAAATCAAACAAATCATCCTCTACAAAATACTCTATCAGGTCATTTATCAGTCCACCCCAGTGGCAGCTTATGTCAGGGGGTTCCTGTCTCTGTCACTTTAAATACAAATGTCTTATTTTAGTTGATTGATTTTTTTTTTATTAACTGTCCCCCCAATAGCAGTCAAGAAACCCCCCAAAACAAATTACCTGTTCAAATGATTCATTCATTCACCAACACAGGCACCCTCCTCAGACCCCTTTATACCATGTCTTAGGTTTTTACTTTATTTTATTTTATTTTATTTAGGATTTATTTTTTATTAAGTGCCCCCAATCCCAGTAAACAACCCCCCAAAAACATTCCCTGTTTAACTGATTCTTTCCCCACACCCCACCAACACAGGCACCCTCATGCCCCTTTTATACAATGACTTTGGGAAATAAAATATTATTTGTAATGTGTTGTGTATATCTTCTATGTTCCCATTGATTTCAATGGGTGAAAAAAGCGGAAAAAAGTGGAGGATCGGCACTTTTCTCTGGAAATTTTTTGCCAAGCGGAAAGTGCCATTTTTTTCTGATTTCAGCTTGAGGCAGAAAGTTTCGCCGATCACTAGATGCAAGGAAATGTTAGAAAAACATAGGAGTTTTAAGAAATGTTTCAGGAATTTTCAATAAAATCCCAGTTTACTGAGCAACATATCAAGCAAGCTTAGCATAACAAGCAAAAATATATAAAACATGAATGACACATATCTCACAATACGTTGATACCCAATATGTATAGGTGCACAAATATGCTTACTGGAGGCCCCAGATTGGTAACATGACATAACCAAAACACACTAAACATAGTTTGAAGGCATAATTACACTATATCATCAAAATTACCCCATTAAAGCGTACATTTGCTGAAAGTAGAGATATCCCACTGAATCAAGTTATGGGTCTTTTGCCTTTCTACTTCTAGCCTGGTGTGCACAAATGTTTCCAGAAGATGGCAGTAAAGGAAAATAATAGGCATTTTTAAACATACTACCCCATGACAGTATTTGGACAGCTTTCCAAAAAATGGTACTCCATTGGTGTGTGTTTACATATCATTGGTTGCCAAGTGCATTAATGTACATCTGCAAGTTTTCTTTTTTAAAATAACCTGCCTGAAATAAAATACTCATAACAATTACAGTTATGAAGGAAAAATATGCAAGGCATAGTCACCTGCATCAAATCAGAGATCCCTTGTCATTTTACTCCTAGGCTAGTATTCACATCTATTTCCAGAATGAGGTGGTATATGGAAAAAAGTATTCTTTTTTATACTTCAATCCCATACAAGATACTAAAATATTTTGACATCATAAAATATCCTACTGTATTTAGTTCCTAGTGACTGCCTGAGGAAAATGGTACCTCAATGGTATCAGTTGACATATCATACGAGGTGCAGAACTCAGAGAATGGCCACCAGTGGAACAAGTGTGGGGAAGCAGAAAGTGTATGTGTTAATCTATGGCTACTAGTGGACAGAAGAACAAGGTTGGGTGTCAGACAGTATAGGTGGTTCTATGGCTACCAGTAGGACAAGGATAGGGAAGCAGTGTATGTGTAGTTCTGTGTAAGAAAAATATCTATTGTACTCATCCAAGGTCTACACATGGTCCTCAGGGACATCAATCTCTGATATCACTTAAGAAAAAAACACATAAAAAATGGATACAAATAGAGAGAGAATGGATAAAAGAATACAATACTTAAATACTGAATCCCCAGGTAATTTTAGTAGTGTATATATTAAAGAGAAGAAAGGGAATAATTAAATAAAAAAAGTCCAAAAATCAAATCAGGCCCAATGTTTCACAATGTAGCTTATAAAATGTCTGGAAAATAGCAAAAAGGAGAGCAATATAGAAACATATATCAACATAATAATATAAAAAAATATATTACTATTAATTATATAGATGGTACTCAGCACGTTTCTCATTCAGATTCACTTATCCCTCCTCCTCCTCCTCCTTGGTGCCCTCTCCTTCTCTCCAGTTCTTCAGTGTCCTTTCTTTTTCTGATCCCATGTTCCAATGTACATATAAAAAGTTAGAAACATCCTCCAGTTATAACCTTATAAGTTCCAACTTAATAGCAGAGCATAGATGCAATAACAAACAATATTTCCAACTTGAAGGCAGAGATGAGATTGCTGAGGATGTGACCAGAGTTCACCAGAATGCAGGCAAAAGACACAATTGACGTGTCAAGGAGGGATGAAGCTGCCCAGAGGCATAAGAAAATTGGACTTAGAAGTGCGCTATGTGCCCAGATTCTAATAAGCACTATATAATTAATTTTTATTTTATTATCTTTTATGCCATTATGCTGGTAGATGTTGCTACATTATGCTCCTTTTTACCATTTTTTGTGTAGTTCTATGGTACCAGTGGAACAAGTCAAGGATGTTATACAGTATATGTTGTTGTCACTACCAGTGAGACAAGACCGGGCTGTTAGACAGTGTGTGTGGGCTTTTTGACTAACAGTGAAGAGTGGAATATGATATGTATTTGTTCTTATCTTTCAGACCTTGTTTATCAGGTCCTCTCCTGATGCTTGTATTGTATTGTATTGCTTGTATTGATTGCATACCCAGTCAGGATAAGCAATCAATACTGGTGACCTGGAAGGCACTCATTTCCTTCCTTATCTCCCTCTTTAACTCTACAGTCTCTGAACTTCACTATGACAGGAGTGTGCAGTCAAAGTCCTGCCACTTAAAGGGATAGTAATACTTCATTTTATCTTTATTTTATTTTGTAGGCATTAAAAAAACATGAAGAACGATATAAGTCTTATCTCTCAAACCTTTATGGTTTAAGAGATATTCACAAGCAAAGTATCCCCCACCCCGTTCAACCAAATCAGAAGGGAGGTGCCCAGGTAGACTGCAGAGAGGGACAATCTTCAATTAAGATAAGGGAAAAAGCTGAAAAACTTGTCAAGGGGGGAAGGGCTTTCATTCTTTTCATTGTAAGAAGATTGTCCCCTTCTGTTATCTGTCTGGTCTTACAACCACATTCACATCTGAGAAGAGATGGCTTACACTACGTAAAAGGGGCAGGAGGGGGAAACTTTGCTTGTGAATATCTCTTAAACCATAAAGGTTTGAGAGATAAGACTTATATCATTCTTCATGTTTTTTAATGCCTATAAAATAAAATAAAGTTAAAACGAAGTATTACTATCCCATTAACCCAGATGCTTGGTGAAGGATGGGTTGAGGAGACATTAAGATAAACAGTTAATGTCTTCTAGGCCACACATGCCATAAGAGTGATCATGAGAGCTGTAAGTCTTCAGACCTGACCCTGCAGTATATGGAAAGTCTTTCCCTACATGCCTGGATAGTTTGAATTTTCTCCCTCTCCCTGTACATGAAGTCTGGCCTTTCAAGCCCACTTTTTCAGTGTTGTGAATTTTATGACTTAAAGGAGTAGTAACACCTACTAATAAAAATTCACAACTTAACCTACTATGGCCAGGAAACAGTAATGGGCCCTATTAATTTTGCCCTTGTGCCTTTTTTTTTTTTTTTTTTTTTTTTTTTTTAAGAAACTCAGTCTTAGACGCTGTGCTGGTGTCCCTGACAGTTGTTTGCAACGCACAGAACCCAATCTCTGCCCACTGCACATAGTAGCATAGTAAATTAGGTTGAAAAAAGACACAATTCCATCAAGTTCAACCTTTGCTTCATAACCCAGAAAAATGAGAATTATATAAGCTATCCTGCTGACAAATGTTCTTTATCTGAATTTCCTGTTTTGAAGAAATGTATCTAATCTTTGCTTAAATGTATACATTGTGTCTGTCATTACCACATGCTTGGGGAAGGAATTCTACAATCTAACAGACCTTACTTTGAAAAACCTTTTCCTCTGCTGAAGTTGAAACCTCCTTTCCTCTAATCTCAAGTGGTGCACCCTAGTTATTTGATCAGGTCTCAGAATGAATAGCTCACCACAGAGATCCTTGTATTGACCCCTCATGTTCATCAGGTCTTCCATTGCCTTAAATACTTTTGTTGCTCTTTGCTGTACTCTCTCCAGTACTATCCTTCTTTAGAACTGGTGCCCAAAACTGCAGTGCATATTCGAGGTGAAATCATACCAATGATTTGTACAGTGGCAAAATGATGTTATACACTCTTGCTTCAATACCTCTTTTTTATGCAGACAGGACACCAGAGTGGTGTGAAATTAATTGCTTTGTTACCCACTCTCTGCTCCTTAAAGCATTAAGTAGAATCATGCACTCTGCCTGTTTCTTTTTGAAAAAACTGTCATTGATCGTCATGTCTGCCTCCATGTCCAGGACCAACTGAAGATGTTATCTCATGAACAAAGGTACACAGACAAAATGCATAAGGGAGCATTAGAATGTCCTGGCCATAGTAAGGTATGGGTGTGAGTGTGTGTGTGTGTAGGGGGGTTATTGTTAGGAGGTGTTAGTTGTCCTTTAAAAAAAAATCGAATTTAATGGGAATTTGCATTTGTTCCATATGATTCATGTGTTTGGCCCAGAACTGCACTTCTCTGACTGCCAGAGGGCTGTCCAGTATATTGCTTTGCACCCCTTTGACTCTCATAGGGTTATAGGAACACTAAGAGGTCCCAGTAATAACCCCCATGTACCTTAACATGCCAGTAAATCCTAATGGCCCTTATGAAATCTTAGGTCCAGTTGCTCATGCTGGCTTATAATGGCACAATTAACATAGTAACCTAGTTGATAGTGCATCATATTGTTCAGCTTCTGCCATACCACATTTGTTGATCTAGAGGATCTGCAGAGTACACTGATAATGCATTAGGTTGACCCAAGCATGCCAGAATATATATTTATTTTTCAAGAGAACTAATGTTTTAACATGAAGGTTAACTATTATAAATAGCAGTTTCAGAATTTCACACTTCTCATTTGCCTTCCTTGGGCTTGAATTGACACCCTTGCAACTTTTCTTAATTAGATAGCAGAAATACTTCAGCTTACATGGTAGACCTCCAAAGGTGATAAAGAAGTTGATAGGAATATGCGTAGCCTTTTATTTTCATCCAAGTGTCACTGTCGTCTTGCCTCTGGTTGCTGAGCTGCAACATATATGTAGGTGGCACATATCTCATTTATAAAATGTGTAGAATGTTGTAGCTTTTAGACATCCTGAAAAAACACATTGAGATTTCAAAATTGTGAATTTATTCAACAGGTGCAAGAAGGCAACTCTTTGATTGGCAAGCATATTATTAACACTACAGTCACAGATATCAGCCTGCTGATGATCTTTCTACTTCCACTGTGTATTTAGACAGAGCAGAAAGAAAACTGTTTAGTATACAGACAACTAACATTTTTCAAATGAGGCAGTACCTCTTGGGAAACAGCTCAGAATTAGAGATTCAATCCACCTTACTTGGAGAAAATTCCCAGTCCATCCTAATGGATCCAGAATAAATAGGGGAGGGACAAGGTGTGGAAGTGGGAAGGTAAGAGAGAAAGAGAGAGAGGACAGAGGCAGGTAAAAGCAAGAGGGTGAGAGCTTTGAGTATGGGAGAGGGGGCAGAGAATGTGGCAGAGTGAATAGTATGGGAAAGATGGGTGGGAGCATAGGATAAATGCCTGGAGCTTGTCAAAAGGAGGGGGACCGAGCAGAGAAAGCTTTTGAGATTACAGATCTGTCTAGAGAGTATCCACCTTTTTCAGATAAATGCCCTGGACAAGGACATGCTGTGATTGGCACCTAAAATTAAATTACCTTTGTATTTTGCATCATGTGATTTATTTTCCTGATATGATCGGTTAAATAAGCAAACAAAACTCGGAAATGGAATAGCTGTTTCACATGATGTGATTTGTGTCTTGTAAACCAGATTATATTATAAATAGATTGGATGACTTATTTACTATCCTTCTATCTCATCAAACAGATCAATCAGGGCTTAAAATTGGAAGTCCTTTGCTACTAGCCAGACCTGAAAAGTTACTAGCCACTGCAAGCCATAACATAACCACCAGGGCTGAATTTCTACTCGCCAGGGCTAAATTTTCACTCGCCATTGGCTAGTAGCGAGTGGAAATTTTGAGCCCTGAGATCAATGATTGTCATTCTGCATAGATCTTGATTATAGATCATTGATGGTTCAAATCATTAAATCACAAGAGCACGATTTCCTTGTCCTATCTGCTCACAAAGGTTTTGTTCACAGTATTATGCTAAAGAGGCAGGTAGGAACTTGCCTAAATATAGGGGCGCCTTGACGAGACAACCAAGCTTATCATGGTTTTGGCCAGAAAAATGCAACTAAACCTCACTGTTTATTGTCTGTAGTAAGTCAGATATATTTATTTATTTATTGGTAAAGGTCATGATTTGATGTGTAGACTTTCTTTTTGTTTACCAAGACAATGAGCAATTGTGGGACAAACCAACTGTGTCACAGTGGACAAGTAAAAGTTCTTATTGATTTTAATGGGGCTTTTTACCCCTTGAATGCTAGAAAGATCTCCTATGCATTTCTAATGAGTATTGTCATACAGACTATAGACTCAATGAAGGAAGAAAGATTCTGGAGTAAAACACTGTTGCAACAGTTGCACTAGAGTCAGTTACCCCACATAGCTTGTTCCCTATACTGGAGCATAATTACTGTTCTGACCCTCATATTCTTACAGTGATAGGTCTGTGGCTTAAAGGGACAGTAATGTTTCATAATAAAAGCAGCTCTAATTAATCATCATAATATTTGGACTTTGGAGAGTGTTATATCAATACTGTCAGACTTGTAGTTCAAGAGTAATTCAATGACAAAGTATCCCCCTTACGCCACTTTTACTGATGTAAGACTGCTCAGTCAGAGCAGAAGGGAGGTGCCCAGGTAGATTGCAGAGATGGACAATCTTCCATTAAGATAAGTGGAAAACCTGAAAAACTTGTCAAGGGGGGCAGGACTTTCATTGTTCTCATAGGAAGAAGATTGTCCCCTGCTGTTATCTGTCTGGTCTATGGACTGGATTCCACATCTGAGAAGAGATGGTCTTACACTAGCTAAAAGGGGCAGGAGGGGAAACTTTGCTTGAGAATATCTCTCAAACCATAAAGGTTTGAGAGATAAGACTTATATTGTTCTTCATGTTTTTTAATGCCTACAAAATAAAATAAAGATACATTGAAGTATTACTATCCCTTTAAGGGAGAGTGGTAAATTGCAGGAGTTGAAAAACAGCAGAACATTTTTCTATCTCCTGTGAGTTTTGATACCTGCTTCACACATTGAGAAGAATGCATTGTGTTATCCTGATCAAAAGGGAGAGAAAGGGAGAGATCCATGGGAATTTTATCTCTGTAGAACTGTATGACAGATAGAGGTTCTATCTGACTTGAGGGGAAAGGTTCACACCAGTCGGCCATGGAGCAGTTTCATACTTTTCCCAATTCATATAAAGATCCTGCTCATCCTTACAATTTCCAATAAATGAGCAAAATATGAGCCAGGAAGACAAAAAAGTTTTTTGTAATTTACGAAGAAAAAAAATAACTGTAATCATTTTTCTTTAAACAACTTTTAAGCTTGAAAAGCTTAGTGAATTAAAATTCTGTGTTTTATAATCACTTCTATTCATCATGCTGTTTCTACAGTGCAGTGGCCTTTCATATTATTAACAAACAAAAAACAAAAAAACAGTACATATTACAATATTATTCAACAAAACATAGAAATATTAAAGTAATTTTTAACAGGGACAATTGGCTATTTTTGTACATAAACTGTATGAGTGTTCCTCACCATGCCCTTGCATCAGGATGTTTGTGTACTTTGGCTCTCAGAAAGAACAGGGTCCTCATAAATTTTGACAGATGCTTGTGTCAGCAATTGATAAAACGCTGAGTAACTTCTCAAGCAGCCAGACCATCCTCTGTGGTGAAACCAAGGCAAGCGGAAATTATGTTCTACTTCCAATGATCCATCTCATTTAACACTTGATGGGTCCAGGTGTGGGTGGGAAAATGCTTAACTGCATGAAAAGCATAGTCTATGTTTTCCTTGTATGTTAGTAGGATCTGTACTACAATTAAACTAGAGGCCAAGAAACACATTTTGCTTGGGAGGGAACAAACAGCTCTTATCTACCTGAAATCTTATCACCAGCTTCTAACTTTAACGTTATACTTTGTTGTATTGTAAGTTAATTTTTTTTGTTGTTGTACCTTACATTTATTTCAGCCATAATGCTTATAGATTTTAGAATAAGTAACTGTATAATTGATCCTGGACTACGACAATTATTATCTGCTTGCTGAAGATGATGGAACTGTAGGCCAAAAACAGCTGCAGGGAACAGGCTGCCCATTCCTGGATTAGAGGGAACATTAGTTCTTAGTGCATCTTTATTTGGTAGGACCTTGCCCTCAATGCTTATGGCATTGTGGGCAACGATTATCCAAGGATTAAAGGATATTTTTATAATAGGCTTAATTATTAAAATAAAAACATGCACAGGATGTGCACTTATCCAATCTCTTATTTTTACAGACATAATCATAACAAATTAATATTAGCAAAGGCCAAAATATTTACAGGGCAATTATCTTGTTTTACTTGCTTTGTGGGGACAGAATTAATAAAAACTTTGAGGCAGCCCCCAGATAACTCCTGTGTGCTGTTTGACAGGGGGAGGATAAAACTACCCCCTGGCAGAAGGTTGAAATGCAAGGTAGAAGTTTGTGGCTTTTAGACACCAATTTTTGTATTCACACATAACCTCCAGTGACCCCTAACACTTTGAATGCCAGAGGGGTATGCAAAAGCAATGCATTTCATAGTCCCCGGCACTCAAAAACCTAATGTTGGGCTTGAAAGCCCTTCATTAATGTCTACTAGGGCTGTTTTTGCAGCCCAACAAGACTGAACTGCAGGAGACAAGGGTCCCACAGTTCAGTCTCTCTCTTGGGATAAACAAGGTAACACTAAGCTTTTTTTAATATCCCATTCAGCAAGCTGTAACGGATGCTATCCGTTACTTGGGCCCTTGTCTGGACCACGAACAGTTTCCTCAAAGACTATGGCCCTGTGGCCTTATTTGAACTGTGATAGGGGTTTCCCTATCATTATGTTAAAAGGATTTATGTCGAATGTTGTACGTTTTGTATATTGTAGAATGTCGAAAGTTTAATGTATTGTACGGTACAATGTACGAGGGATACACGGACACCAAATCCGGTGGTTCCCCGGTTCCTTTGTTCGAGGTATCAATACCGTCTCCAACGCGGGAAACCGGAGGCAGTGAGTCGACGCCGGATTGGCCGACGTACGACTCACTGCGCACACTGATTGGCCAGGGTTGAAGCCGCATATTCAAACTATTGTGTACGTGCTTCAACCCCTGGCCCAGTTCTCAGATGTGTATTCCCTCTGATCAACCCATTGTCTTTGTCCAGACGTTGATTAATCATGTTAATCCTACCATTGTCAATACTGTGTTCAGTTGCTCATCTGTCATTGGTCTGTTTCCCTTAGTTACTATTGGTCCCTTTGTTCCCTCTGCCATTGGTCCATTGTCCACCGTCACCATTGGTCTGTTGTGCCCTGTGTAATATGCCCATTGTGTATGATTGGACCCTGGGCCAAGCTTGCATTAGAATGCCTGGCCCTTCCCCTTCCTATTGTGGTACCATGTTGTAAACTGTATAAAAGTTGGGAGTCTTGTTCAATAAAGCGTGTTACTTTTGGAGTGAACCAGAGTCCTGGAGTCTGTTTGTTCCCATGGTAAAAGTGGCCATTCTGCTGCCCATTCGAACCAGGTTCCTGTACGTTCGTCCGTCTGCTGCGAGGATCCCGCTACCGAACTTTGTATCCTGTCAGGCGGTAACGTGGACTCTGCCCTGTGGTTCTCCTGCCTAAAGCTCCAACCTTCGAGTCGAGCACCGGAGTGCTCGAACGGCTGGAGATACAGTCTGTGGTTCCTGCTAAACTTTTCCTGATTTGGTCCTGTGTTTGTTCGACGGTGTTTGAGTGCCGTGACCCCTCCGGTAGCCGCATCCTTCGAGCAGAATCGGTCTTCCCGAGGTTCGACGCCGCTTTGAGTCGACCTCCGGAAGACTGATTTGCTGGACCGGTGCGCTCGACGGCGCCAGTCCGGCGTCGAGAAGGAGAGACCTGGGGACTAAGACGGAAGGCGACCCGGTCTTCATACCACCTTCCGTTACACAAGCATTAGACAAATTTCACACGAGAGAAAGGAATAAACAATCTCTCAAATTTTCTAAACTTTTATAGGCAAGTCTATCACAAAAAAAGATTAAATGGGGAATTTTATTAAAAGATAACATCACTTTTTCTTAGGCATCTTCTAAGTGGGCAGGAATCTGAGGAATTGACTGGAATCACTGGTCTTTTAGTCTCCATAAACCTTTCCAAGAAACATGTCTTGCACAGTAACTAGATGAGTGTTAGGAAAGAAGCTTTTTTATGACTGTGTCTTTACTAACTAGCCCCTTAGTTGCAAGACTATGACCCTGTGATGAAATGCCCTGGGGACTGTTTCTGGAACTGGCATTTGGGTGTCTGTTTCATATGTGCCAATCCCAGGCACCCAGCACCACTGGGCCCCCTTTTCTTTGGACTGTGGCTTAGACATTATATTATGCTGGGACTGATTCTATGGGGAATGTCATGAAAAACTTGCTTTTTCGCTTTTCCCATGGGGAATTTCTCCCATACAGAAACCCTACTGTTTTGCTAAGACCACAGAAAATGTAGCAAGAATGGTGGCATTTGCCACTTATGTTTTTCAATGGGGCGAAACTTCCCGCCCCATAAACTACTAAACCCATAATTTCCCACAATTCAATGTGGTATAGTTTAGAAGAAAATGAGACTAGAAGGAGACAGAGAGAAAGAGTGTGAGACAATTAATTTAAAACAAATATTAAAAAAAATAAAGTGGTTACTGGTTAATAGTGCTGGTCAACCTTATGTCCTTTTGTTGGACAGTATTCATCTACTGTGTGTTTTTACAGTGAAGTACAGAATAGAAATGATTGTGTGTGTGAAGTCTTGCCTTTTAAAACATTCTTTCTCTTCTAGTATCAGTCTGCCTCAGTCACAACTTACATTGGGGTCCCTGTCACTTTATTTTTTATTGTTATTAACTGTTTCCCTTATAAAAACACACACACACACACACTCCAACTGCTTCTTTCCCCAGACTCCTTTAATACAGAGATAATAACAACTAGATTAGGAAGGAACTTGGATCACATTTGCCTTTGGTGTAAATCACCTTTGCTCCTTTCTCAAACATTATGGTTCAGTGATATTGGACTAGGACAGGTTCCACTTGCCAGCAGCAATACTTCTGGGCCTAGTTGCAGGGCTGATTCTGAGGCAGTAGCAGCAAAAGCAGCAACATTATCCTCTGCCCCAGCCAGTGAAGAGAAATGTGGAAGAGAAGAACAAAGAGGCCATTCTTCTCCACCTATCCCCTCCCCCCTGAAGTCCTGGGTGTGACACAACTTTCCTCATCACAAATAAAACACAGACCTCATGACATTTATGTGAAGCATGTTAAAGCCAAACCCCAACAAAGAAATCAGGCACTGCTCTTGTTGTACCCCCCTGATTCTCCCCAAAGGCAACAAGAGGCGAGGTAGAAATCAAAGAGGAGGAAGAATAGAGAAACCCAGCCACAGCCTGGAAGTTTGATGATGAGTGAAACACCTGGCTCGCCATCACCTTCTTGCTTTAGGTCCGGGCATGGGAAGATCTACATCTTCTGGTGATCCACCTCATTCACCTTTACCTTCCCCATCAGTTGACAGTCATTCAGTAGATGTCAGGATATGGCAGTTTGTGTCCACCCATTTCACACTCTGCGGGTCGCTGACCACACATGGCAGTGTGGGGGAGGATAATCACAAGCAGGGCATCAAGGGGCATCTGGGGAGATTCCATCGTTTAGAATATACTAAGCTGGTGGCACGGAGGATTCATAATTATTATTAAAGTTGTCACGTTGTGGACAAGGGGCATAGTGACAGTAGCGGTACTTGGTTTCTGAAGGGATGATTTCACATTGGGGAACCTAAGTATCATGGTGTTTGGTTATGCCTTTTGTTTGATGTGAGTGCAGATATGCCCATTGTTCCCAGTCATTCCCCTATCTACCACACACACTGTGTACATTGCAGTTGCTGATGAGAGGCACAGTTCCTGCTCTCAAGGGAAAAAAATTTCTGTTCTAGTAACACACCCATGATTTCGGAGAAGGGCAGGTGGAGATGCATTATTAGCCAACTTCTTCTTTTCTCCACATTTACCTGAAGTGGTGGGGGATAGTTACTGTGCTGCTACTGCCTCATCTGCATCATTGAAGTTAGTTGTGGCAAGTAGAACCTTCATCATCCATCACCCATGTTACTGCTGTTGTTGATCCCATTCCCTTTGATCTGCCTAATCATCCTGCTGTTTAAACAACTCAGCAGCAGCAGCAGCAAAAACAACTGTTGCAAATTCCACAATGACACCGGGGCATTTTTTGACAGTGGCCAGTGGCCACTATCCACCATAACATGATGTGCTGGCACTTGGCTAGTAGGGCTTTTTTTTTGTCGCAGGGTTTGTTCTTTAAAAAAAATAAAAATAGAGGCCTACAAAAAAAAACCAAAAAAAAAACCTTTTTTCTGGGCTTGTTTCTAACAAGCCTACGTCCTAAGAATAGCTGATTCATCAGGTCCTGTGATGCTAACAAGCCGAACTGATAAAAATTATCTCTGATTCCTCAGGGCTTGTGATGTGAAAAAGCCAAAGTCCTACAAATCAATGTTTCCTCAGGGCTTAGGCCTAAAAAGTCTAAATCCTACAAATCAAAGTTTTCTCAGGATTTGGGCCAAACAAGTCTAAGTTGTACAAATCAATGTTTCCTCAGTCTTTTCGTCTGCTCCAGTTGCAGCTTACATCAAAAATATGCAATTACAGAGTAGTAACAGTGTATCAAAATAAATGTCATCAGCAACGATACATATACATATATAAAAATGAGTGATACAATGTATAGTGATACATCATAAAAGGAATTATAGCATTTATAGAATGTGAATCAAGATACAAGTTCACCAACAGGAGTCTACGTGGGCAAAGAGGATCAGTACAACTATGACAAGGTCCAAGTGGTCAGGCGGTACAGAAGCAAGAAGTAAAGTTGGAGGGGAGAGTGGGAGAAGGTAAGGGTGAGGGGAAGCAAAAAAAAGGGGGAGGAGGGGAGGACGTATAAAATGTATCTCTAGGGTTCAAGAAGGAGAAACAGGAATGTTTCTAGAACTCTTTACTTGGAGGCAAACCATCTCGCCCACTGAATACCAAATGAGACGGATCTGCACAGAACAGAAGCATGGTATCACTCAATGTCTCATAATGTCTACCTCTCCATTCACTCACAGTGGGACAAGGAATGGAGTTCCAGTGGAATGGAATTCAGGCTTTCGCAACTGTGATGGCCAAGAGCCATTGATATTCAGTAACCTATTCGACTCAGCCTCTGTGGGTAATATATTCAGTAAGGCAAGCTTTGAAGAAGAAGGACAGTATGGGAATAATTGTGCCATTTCCTGGAAAACCTCATCCCAAAAGTTGCGAATATCAGTAACTTTATTTATTTTTTATTAACTGTGACCCAATACCAGTTTACAAACACCCCACCAGACAAAATTAGCTGTTCAACTGATTCTTTCCCCAGACTCCACCCGTTAACCCAGGCACCGTCCACAATCCCCTTTTATAACATTTCTTATTTTTTTATTTTTTATGTTTTTATTAACTGTCCCTATAATTCCAATCAACAAACCCTCCCCTGATACAGTATGCAAATTGGCAATAAACTAAGATTCAGCCCAAGTGCCTATTTACTCTAATAGGAAAAATAAAATTCTAAAACTTGTACATATACAAATATATACACAAACTTAGACGATTCAGAAGTTACCACCATAAAATCAATATAATATGGATTTAGTCAATAAAGTCTGAAGGAGGGGAAGATCCTGGATATTACAGTTGTCTGTTGGTAATTTGCTCTCACCACATTCTCGAATCACATAAAAAGGTAGAGAAAAGAGCACATCCAATTAAGATATATCAAAATTTCAATCTTTAGAATAAATAATATCCACTTACAGGTTAACTTCTTGCATGCCGCCTCAGTGGATGTCATATTCTATTAGATCCGATTTCCTTCAAGGCTCATTAACTCCGTGGATTGATCTGTGAAATAATTTTCAGTGGTTCATCAAGTCTAGCTCTCTTACATTGTAATGAAAGACTCCGTTTCACCAGGGATTCACTGGAATATATAAAAGTATATATTTTCAGTACATTGATCTATTGAATCTGAATATTAAAAAATATATCCACTGACGCATTCAGTTCTTTATATCCAGGGTAGTCTCTCTGAACCCGTTCTCTTCCAATCCACTCTCCTCCACACTCTAGCACTTCCTCATATAGTTTAGGTTGGAACTAATTGCGACAATGGATATGGATGGATAAGCGGGATATAAACTACACTTCTTCAATCAAAAGATAATATTTATTCCACAATATAAATACGCTACAGAAATATCTTAAAATTTGCTAAGACTCACTGGCAATAGCCAACCCAGTACACACAATTAGGCCCGCAAGCGCTATGTAGCAACCAGAGCTATCATGTGATTGATAACATACCAGTAACCTGATGACCAAGATAAGGCACACAGTGTCTTGGACCCAAACTGGATATATAGGTGGACAAATGCCTTCTACACCCGATGTGTTTCGTGCTAACACTTCTTCAGGGTAAATCACAAGTTTATTATTATTAGCGTCTTTTTAAAGAAAACAGCCCTGACGTCACGGACGCACCGGCAATTCAAGTGATCCAACTTTATCAATTAAACATGTACACTGTTACAATACAATACTTCACCCTGTCCCCTCACTTCCTCTGATGATGATCTTTACCATGGAGAACAATGGTGGACAAAGAAATCATTTTTACACATAATAATACGGGACTTGCCGACATTATAATTCTAATAATGGAGGAGACTGTCTACCTGAATGCTCTACAGCAATCATACTTTGTAGTGCATAGCTTGAAGATCAGCCACTGCCATTAGAGGCTAACACCAGTGGGTCTGCACAGCCAGTATGAACATGGCATTTTTGGCAACACTGATCTATTAAACTAGATAAGAGCAACTGGCAAACCTGACAGAATCTGCACAGCTTAAGGTATTTTAGCGATCAGAGAGTCCATATTGCTTGAAAACATTACAGCTGACATTGGAACACATTTCATGACTGTCTACCATATCTCACTGGCTTATTTAAGTATGTGGACCAACCATAATACACCACTTATTTGACTTTTTACTCACATTGGACTCTATTCAGTTAACAGTGATAAACAGTTCAAAAAGAAAAACATATACAATCCAACAATATCATTTTTCTCTAATGATTGATTGGAGTTAAGGGTAAGGTGATTGATAATAAGTGTTATGAGTCAGTTGTAGCAAGACAAGTGAAAGAGACATGCTGATAACTTGGTTTATGTAAAAGGTTTCACCCTAGAGGTGAAGATATGCAAGCCTGATTAACAGTAGGGATACTTAGATTGAGAACCAGGATACTGGAGGGCCTCAATTCTGAATGGGATCTAAGTAATATATATTATGGATTCAGTGCCCATTTATTTTCCATAGCTTATACTGAATTCAGTTATTAAAGATTTAGAAGTTGAAGTGAAAAAAAAATCAAACATTGATATACCTCGCTAGTGGGATCCAGTGAACCCCACAATAGTTTAAAATGTATTAGTCTAAAACACAAAGCTCAAGTGAGCATGTGAGCAAAATTATTCAGTTTAGAAGTCCCCTTCCTGGGATGTTCCCAGAATTGAGACTTCCACTTCTTGCAACCCAATTTGTTTTCAATAATGTATTATTTAGTTTACTGATGAGGGATCCTAAGACTCACTATCTATCTATCTATCTATCTATCTATCTATCTATCTATCTATCTATCTATCTATCTATTTCATTTTTATACACCTTAGCACAATGTATTGTACTGCATGTTGGGGATATGCTCTTGCTTAAGAGAATTGGGGAGTATACTGATGAATTATTTAATGGCACACACAGGTGACAAATCAAGAATTCTAAACATGTCTGCAATATTTTGGTAACTAAACACAGGGAAGATCTGAATGAATATTTTGTTAATAATGTCGACATTACCGCCCAGGGCATTGTTTGGGAAGCTGCTAAGGCGTCTGCAAGGGGCTCCTTGATCTCTTTTATATCTATGAAAAACAGACTTGGGTCTAGGGAGGTTGAGGACTTGGAATCGGATGCTGCTGAGGGGGAAAACCAATTTGTAGAAAAAAGGGACTCGATATCTTATACTAAATTTGTTTCCTGGTCCTTAAGGTGCCCGTCGCATTTTTTACTTGAAACAGAATATATTTGAAAATGGAGATAAGGAAGGGAAACTAATGGCTCATCTTATTTCTCAAAACCGGGGGACTTCGTTGGTTTCCTCTCTCCGGGACCCTGGGGGGGAACTAATTCTTGATCCACAGATGATTAATTCGCAATCTCGGTGCTTCTATTCTCGACTTTACGAATCCTGAATGACCCGCTCTGACTCTCAGATCTCCTGTTTTATCTACCAGTGTGGCCTTCCGCAACTTTCCTTTGAGCATAAACAAATGCTTGATGCTCCTATTCTTCTGAGAGAGGTGGTGGAGGCTATCCTCGGTTTGCCAGCGGGCAAGGCATCCGGTGTGGATGGTCTTCCTGCACAATGGTATAAAGAATTTGTGGATGTTTTGGCCCCCCACTTGCTGAATACCTTCTATGCTGCTATGGATGACGGATAACTTCCGGATTCTATGAATGATGCTTCCATTATTGTCTTGCCCAAACCAGGAAAAGATCCGGAGATCTGTGATTCTTACAGGCCCATCTCTTTATTGACTACAGACGCCAAAATTGTGGCGAAGATCCTAGCTACCAGGCTAAATGCGGTACTGGAAACCATAATACATGAAGATCAAACCGGCTTTATACCAGGAAAATCAACATCGCACAATCTTAGAAGGTTATTTATGCACCTGCAACTCTCTCATGATACCATAGGATCTTGGGTGATTGCATCTCTAGATGCCTCTAAGGCATCTAGACTCTGTCGAGTGGCCTTATCTTTGGCATGTGCTCAGGGGTTTTGGGTTTGGCCCTTCCTTTATCAAATGGATACATATTTTATATAGCAGACCCAGGGCTTCTGTGGTGACGGGCGGACTGTGTTCACAGTCCTTCTCCTTGCATTGTGGTACCAGGCAGGGTTGCCCACTCTCGGCCGGCCTGTTCACCTTGTCCTTGGAACCCCTGGCTGTTCTCATTCGTGCAAATCCATTGATTAAGGGACTCAGGATGAAAGGCAGAGAGGAAAATATTGCATTATATGCTGATGACATCCTGCTTTTTTTGGATGATGATGGGAGCTCTCTGGAGAGTACATTGAAATTGGTAGATGATTTTGGTACATACTCTGGATTCCAAATAAATTGGGCTAAGTCCTCTTTGCTTCCGATTGATAGTAAGTCGAGGGAATCTAGTCCGACTAATGTCCCACTTAAATATGTGGAAGAGTGTACGTACTTGGGAATTAGGGTGGCAGCAACGACGGACTCCTTTTTGGAGTTGAACTTGATACCCAACATTCAATACTTTCATGACAAAACAACTGCATGGCTTTCCTTACCCTTAAATGTTATTGGTAGATCAAATCTTATTAAAATTATTTTTTTACCGAAATTTTTGTATGTTTTTCAAAACACGCCGGTCCCTATACCTAAAAAATATTTCCGACAAATAGACAGAATTATCTTACACTTTCTATGGCGGGGGGGACGGGCTAGAATTAGGCTGACTACACTCATGAGACCTAAGCGTGAGGGGGGGTATTGAATTGCCCAATTTTTATAGGTACTACTTGGAGGCACAATGTCGATATGCATTGGATTTTGTTTCTCCCCGACCTCGATACCAGACTACTCAGGTGGATGCGTTACTGCTACAGCCTGCCTATACGCTATCCCAGTTCTTGCATGGAGGCCCCGCAGTTTTTACAACTTGAACTCCGCTGATAATGACCTTATATGAGGTGTGGGAGGAGTTGAAGGGGCTATTGGGATACATCTTCATGGACCCGGATACCCCTTTGTGGGGTGTTGTGGGATTACCTCATTTAATTAATAGCGACTTTGGCCCCTTATGGGCTAGGTATGGAGTTACTTGCCTCGGACAGCTATACCAAGATAATCAGCTGAAATATTTTGCACAATTACATGACAAATTCCATGTACTGCATACTCTCTTCTTTTCATATTTATGTATTAGACATGCTTTTTGTGCTCAGTGGGGAGAGCGGACTCCGGTGGTTTCTACATTCCCGCTTTTTGCCAGGTTGATGCTTCTTGAGCCCTCGAGACCACTTTCTTTTATTTACCATTGGCTGGACTCTTGTGTAGGATGTGGGGAGTTTCCTTCTCAGAACAAATGGAAAATGGACTTGGGTCAGTTAGAGGACTGGGAATGGGATATGGCTAAGGCGGGACCTGCGTTGGTGGCAACATCGACTAGACACAAGATGATACAGCTGAATATTCTACACTGTATTTATTATATGCCGGTCAGACTGTACAGAATGAGGAATTCCGGCTCTGACTGTTGTCTCCGGTGTGATAATGTTCAGGGTACATACTTGCATTTGATCTGGGAGTGTCCTGGAGTTGGGAGGTTCTGGAATGAAATAATGCGTATTGTGGTCCTGGTGTTGGGGAGACCTGTCCCTGTGACTCCAAAGATTTGTCTAGTATCTATTTTCCCCGATGAGATTGAGGATGTCACTGACAGATCTCTGCTGAGTGAGCTCTTGGTGATGGTGAGAAAGGTGGTGGCCTTGAACTGGATGTCAAACAGAGTTCCCAATTGCAGGGCGTGGATAAATCTAGTCTTGCAGTGCATTCCACAATATAGATTGGTTTATCTACACCGGGGTAACCCGAGCAAGTTTGAAAAGATCCGGGGAAGATGGCAGGCATGGTGGACAAATAGAGCAGATAATAATGTGGCACTTGATGATGTCCAAATTACCGGTGATGGTTGATTGAGGTCTCACCTACTGGATGCGTGGATGGCTGTGCTGTATGATTGATGCGTGACATTCTGTATGCACCAGGTACATATCGGGATCTGGTGAAATTGCTGGCTGGTGGGTGGGTGGGGGGTGTGCTGCGGGTTCGGAAGAGAGAGGACTTGAGGTTGGGGGCTGTAGTAACATTTTAGTTAGGTTAGGTTCTGGGAGTTTTGGTTATTGGAGGTTGAAATAACAATAAAACCTCAGGTTGACTCTGTACATTCTACTGATACGAATATATTCTTTTCATTGTTACAAAAGCCTAAATGTTTTTGCTACATTTGAATGTTTTCTATGTACTTTTCTGTATTTGAGTTGTGTATGGAGCGATCTGATAATAAAATATATTAAAAAAAAAAAAAAACATTCCTGCAATAAAGTTAGTACTCTTGCATATCAATTTTAATTGAATTACAATTTGTATATGAAGGAATGTTCGTTTTGGGGGAAAACTGCTCACTAATAAATGCTCAAAACAGGCAAAACAGCAATGTTGTTGCTAACTGAATAAAACTCACTGAAAAGAATATCATAAAGGAAACAGATGCGGTAGATGTTCAGATAATAATAATAATATAGCACTGGGTATTGAATCCTGCCCCTCCAATAATATCATAGAATATTGATCCTCTTGCACTAACAGCCCATAGAGCAACTCTTACATTGCAACCAGTGTGTTGAGGTTGTCGTAACCCCTTAGTGACAGACGACTTATCTGATAAGTCCAGGAAGTCATTCGCTATAATGGGGAAAAAAAAACCCTGTCATTAAGGGGTTAAATATTGATTGTCTTCAAATTATTCTTTTAGTTTCTTCTAATCTAAAAAGTTGACTTACTGAAATGGTACCATGCATGCATGCATAAATAGGACCTTAAGACTGCCATAAATCATTCTAAATCTATTTTAATTTTCTTAACTATATAAATAAAACACATAAAAAGGTTGTGTAATAAGAAGAACTGGAGTAATTGAGCAAACCAACTGTTCTGTAGGGGACAAGTATAAATTTCCATTAATTTAAATGGGGCTTTTAACATCTTGAATGCAAAAGTGTTTTCCAATGCTTGGTATACATGGGGTTAATGACACCAATGGCGATTTTAAGATGTTTTACTTTATACTATACTAGTTGAAGAGCCCATTACATGGGCCACAGCGTCGGCCGTTCGCGCTGCAGTCATGTTCTGGCCGCACGCAGCCGTCTCTACAGCGCATGACGGCTTGGGACAAACTTTAGCGAATTATTATATAGGATAGTGGAGCTTATTTGTTGCCATCTGGTTAAGTACAAGAAAAAAATAAAATAAAGAGCACATGTCCCTTAGAGTAGCACTTGCAACAGGGATATGGACATGCCAATAATTATTGCACTCATAAAAACAATACGTTAAATGTTGCCTTGAAATGATTGAAGTGCGGCAGAGGTATGGATCTCAGCTTCCATGTAGAGAAAGTCCCCACTAGGCAGAATAGTGGCAAAGTCTTAAGAGATGAAACAAGACAGAGGCAGGATACCACTATGGGTAAAACAGTAAAAGCCACAACCCCAACTATTTCACTCAATGGAACCTGCTCAACCTGCTCACCAGATGTAACGTGAGAGAAAGCCTTAGAACGGGAACTCTCCGAAGTAACAGTCTCTCACAGTAACTTCAATCCCAGTCACTAGATAAGTAAGATTTAATCCTTTCTGTGTCAGAGACCTATCTAATGCATTCCAAAACAATACATTGAACTTCCCGTTGACAAATAATGGGTTAGAAATGTGAGACAAGATCAGCATATACAATCTACTTCTTTTCAGTGCTTTGCACATATAGGGTGAATGTACAAATCCGTCAGTGCAGCTCAACTGGAGTTAGCCTACAGCTCCAATGGCTGCACTGCAGGGTATACATTACAGTGTATGATATCTTTAATTCACACCAGTGCACACATTCCTCAATCACATCATGAAGACTTTAATGCCAGTAAGCCCCTTTTACTTACCTCATACCATGAGCAATAAAATGGCACAATTTCTTCAGCGCCTTTTTTTAAACCTTTGCGTGCCAATGCATTGCATATGTCTTTGGCACTAGAAGGGTTAATATTTGTCTCTAAATAAGGTGGAAAAGGAAAGAATCATGAAAACACTGTCAAACAGCTTTAAGGGGAGAATTTTCTACCCACGTCCAGTTTTTGCTCATAATCATTCTCAGAATGTCATCCCACAATTGCTTATAAATATAAATTATAAATTATATATTTAACAGTTGGAACATATTCTCTTTCCAGGGATTATCAACCAGCATCACTTCAGTGTGGGGGAATTTTAACGCCCAAATTTTGAAAAGTAGGCGTAACAACAGATTTTTGTGTGGCAACTCCTAATGTCTATGTACTAAATAATCAGACCAGGATATTGCAGCATGAGAGACAAAAGAAAGGAAAAAAATTTCAGAATGACTGGCAGTGGATGTCTGGGTTTTTTTTTACTACCAGTTGACAGTGGGTCAAGGCTGAAGTGTCAGAAAGTGTATGTGTGTTCCTGTAGCTACAGGTGGACAGTGGAACAAGGCTGGGAAATCAGATAGTGAGTGATTTGTTTTGGGACTACCAGTGGACAATGGGTCATGACTGGAGTGTCAGACAGTGTATGTATGGTTCTGTGGCTGATAGTGGGTCAAGGCTAGGTTGTGAGACAGTATAAGTGTGGTTTTGTTGCTACCGGTGGAAAGTGGAACAAGGCCAGGGAAGCAGACAATGTATGTGTGGGATTCTATAACTACTTGTGGACCATGGAGAAAAGCAAGGGTGTATAACAGTAGATGTGTTGGTCTGTGGAACAAGGCTTGGTTGTCAGACAGCAGAACCAGGTTGGAGTGTCAGATAGTATGTTTCTGGTTTTGTAGCTACCTTTTGACAGTGGAACAAAGCTATTAAAGAAAACAGCGTATGTATTACTCTGTGGCTACCAGTGGATATGGAGAAAGTCTGGTCTGTCAGGCAGTCTACGTATATGTTTCTATGACTATCAGTGTACGGCAGAATAAGGCTGGAGTGTCAGACAGTTTATGTGAGGTTCTTTGACTACCAGTGGACAGCAGAAACAGTTGAGAGATCCCTTAGCTTCCAGCACTGCAGACATCAGAAGTTAATATGGTTACAATATGGTTATGTTGTGCTCTGTTAAAGGACCACTAACACTTCACAATGATAAAACCCTACTTATCTCAATTTAGACAGTAAATACTAATTAACACATTAATCTAATAGTATTGGATATCATGTCCACAGATGAAAACATGATTGATTGTTGTCAGACACAAGGATCCCAAATACCTCCCACTGAAGTTTTCCAAATGAAGCATTCAATGGGAGGAGTTTGGGGACCTTGAGTCCTGCAACAAGAGTCATGCCTGCTTCAATGGACTTAGTGTTCAGTTCTAATTAAAGATTAATTTAGGGAACCAATCGCCACTGAAGTGATTCATTGTTGCCATTTGGATTGTCTGCCTAGATTAAGATAAATTGGGATTCATTATTATGACTTGATAGTGTTCCTTTATCCAGTCAATAAAATAGACAGCTAGGGAAGGATTCATATAGAAGAAACCAAGAAAGATCTGAGGTAGCATCTAATACAACAATTAATGCAATGATATTATATCATAAGCCAAATGTTATATAGCTCTTTTTAATGTAATAAATATTTTAAATACATACAAAATTGTGACAGTGTGAAAACCAGAAATTAGACAATAACATAAATGCAATCCAAACAATCAACAAGTGAAGGCGCTCCCAAAACTGTTCTAAATACAACAGGCTCTGATCATTAGGACTGCTCTTCTTAAAGGGATAGTAATACTTCATTTTATCTTTAAAAAAACATGAAGAACAATATAAGTCTTATCTCTCAAACCTTTATGGTTTGAGAGTTATTCACAAGCAAAGTTTCCCCTCCCGCCCCTTTTACCTAGTGTAATCCATCTCTTCTCAGATGTGGAATGCAGTCCACAGACCAGGCAGATAACAGCAAGGGACAATCTTCTTCCTATGAGAACAATGAAAGCCCTGCCCCCCTTGACAGGTTTTTCCCTTATCTTAAATGAAGATTGTCCCTCTCTGCAATCTACCTGGGCACCTCCCTTCTGATCTGGCTGAGCAGTGTTACATCAGTAAAAGGGGCGGGAGGGGGATACTTTGTCATTGGATTACTCTTGAACTACAACTCTGACAGAATTGAAATAACACTCTCCAAAGTCCAAATACTATGATGATTAATTAGAACTTCTTTTATTATGAAACATTACTATCCCTTTAAGTACAGTGGGGGAATATACAACTGATCTAGTGCAGCTTATTTTGTTCACAAGCAAAGTTTCCCCTCCTGCCCCTTTTACCTAGTGTAAGCCATCTCTTCTCAGATGTGGAATCCAGTCCATAGACCAGACAGATAACAGCAGGGGGCAATCTTCTTCCTATGAGAACAATGAAAGTCCTGCCCCCTTGACAAGTTTTTCAGGTTTTTCCCTTATCTTAATTGAAGATTGTCCCTCTCTGCAGTCTACCTGGGCACCTCCCTTCTGATCTGACTGAACAGTGTTACATCAGTAAAAGGGGTGGGAGGGGGATACTTTGTCATTGAATTACTCTTGAACTACAACTCTGACAGAATTGAAATAACTTTCTCCAAAGTCCAAATACTATGATGATTAATTAGAGCTGCTTTTATTATGAAACATTACTATCCCTTTAAGTGCAGCTGCATGATTTATATGCCAACTTCCTTGCACAGAAAATGAGTTACTATTGTGGATTCATACCTTCCCCCTATTATGTGCACCTCATTTCATTATGGTCAATATTCCATTGTAGGTGATCACTGATTTTATCTACAAGTGTCCTTGTAGATATCAATAGGAATCTGTGAGATTAAACAAATCCCAGTCCTTCATAATCATGAAACTATCATGCTCACGTTGAATCCTTTGTAATGGAAGTGTTTGATTCTTCTCTTGTATGATATTAAATAGGTGTAGACTGTGAGACAATGGGGGAAATATAGGAAGTCATCAGTGTATAGCCACTGAGATTAGCCTCTTACACCAGTTGCTTCACTCCACTGTATGCACTATAACAAATGATTACTGTAGTGCATACTAAGTGACAGCATCCATCTGTTTAGGATCTCCGTGCCAGCAAGCCCTGCCCACCTGCCCTATAGCATAAGCAGCAAAATAATATACACTTATGCCATTTCCTCTTAGTCTTACTTAGTACATTGAGTTAAGAAAGGTATAGAAAAAATGATCATGCCAAATGCCCACAGACTGCCCACTTGCCATAAGTGTCATTAAGGGAAGGATTTGGGAATATGTAACAGAGTAAATTGATGTTAGGCAGTCATATGGACTCAGATTGATTCCTGCACTTGAATCTATTTTGCACATTGGCCCCAATGACACAGATGTGTGCACAGACTGCCAATGTTGTACAGAACTCTATGGTGAGTAATGTGATCACATTGAGCCCTTTGGGTTTCAAATAGATATTATCCATCTGGTCCGTAAATGCTTAAGTAGGTTCAGCCCTCTGTCTGTCTCAGTCTGAAAAAAAGTTGAAGCAACTGTTGTATCCTCCACCATGGAAAAAGCATCCAAGACTGACTGAAGGACTGATATTATCTAAGGTGCAAAGGCACAAAGGCAACATTTAGAGGGGTCATTAGGATTTTCTGTCCATAATAAGGTAACTGGGATATTATTATTAGTTGTTTGCTCTCCTTTAAAGGGATAGTAATGTTTCAAAATAAAAGCAACTCCAATTAATCTTCATAGTATTTGGGCCATGGAGAGTGTTGTTTCAGTTCTGTCAGAGTTGCAGTTCAACAGTAATTGAATGATAAAATTTCCCCTTCCCGTCCCTTTTACCTAGTGCAAGCCGCATGCCATAAGATGTGGAATCTGGTCCATAAACCAGACAGCTCACAGGAAGGGACAATCTTCTTACTGTGAGAACAATGAAAACCCTGCCCCCCTTGACAGGTTTTTCAGGTTTTTCCCTTATGCTAATTGAACATTGTCCCTCTTTGCAAGACATCTGTATATCACCTTTCTGTTCTGAGGTGAGCAGTGTTACATCAGTAATAGGGGCGTGAGGGGGATACTTTATCATTCAATTACTCTTTAACTACAACTCTGACAGTATTGAAATAACACTCTCCATGGCCCAAATACTATGATGATTAATTAGAGCTGCTTTTATTTCGAAACATTACAATCCCTTTAAGGCTTTGTGCCTTACGCATATAGGCTATCTTTTGCCCTTTGAGTGCCAGAGGGGGTGTCCAACCTCTGGCAGTGAAAGGGTTAATTCAGATTTGACAGATGATGAGTCATTTCATCAGAAAGTGTTGAATTTTGGTTTTACAACCTAAAAGTTCTGTGAAGTTTAGGTTTTGAGAAACTGGTTTGCGTGGGGAAAAAACATTATAAAAATGAGAGAATTTTCATCAGTCTACCCCGTCATGATGCATGTTTCAGTAATAAAATAACGCAATTCTGATGATTACTTAACTTACAGAATCTGTTTGATCAGCTCTAGGTTTATCTCATTAAGGACTAGAGGGGTGTGCAATGTGTTGTGAAGCACTAAGAAGAAGTACAGACATTTTTGGTCAAGCCAGCTGTACCAAAAGGCAAATAAAACCCTTACTGATTTTTAATTGGATTAAAATCATTTAAATGCTAGTGAGATATCCAACACATTGTTTTGCAATGTGTTGATGACCTCTGTAGCATACAAAGGGTTAAGACCAATATTTGAATAAATAGGAATTTTAGAACATTTTATTAATACTCTGTAGTGCAGTTAGCTTTCTCCAGAAACCCTGTAACATCACTCTTGGCAGGTGTTTGTGAAGGGCCATATAAATTCAGTTACAGAGAACAATATATCAGAAAGACATTTACCTGTTGGACTGCTGAAAGGGAATGAAGCCAGTGACTATTTGTATTGAGCAGCAAGCTATGCATGGGAATAGAAGATGAATAGCTTTCACAGGAAACAAAACCCATGACTTTAAGTACAAATATATTTCTGTATTGGATTGTGTTGTCAACAAAATAGTGGCTTTCTTAAAGGGATAGTAATACTTCGTTTTAACTTTATTTTATTTTGTAGGCATTAAAAAAACATGAAGAATGATATAAGTCTTATCTCTCAAACCTTTATGGTTTATGAGATATTCACAAGCAAAGTTCCCCTCCCCGCCCCTTTTACCTAGTGTAAACAATCTCTTCTCAGATGTGAGTCTGGTTGTATGACAGTACAGATAACAGAAGGGGACAATTTTCTTTGTATGAAAACAATGAAAGCCCTTCCCCCCTTGACAAGTATTTCAGCTTTTTCCATTATCTTAATTGAAGATTGTCCCTCTCTGCAGTCTACCTGGGCACCTCCCTTCTGATCTGGCTGAACAGGGGGGGGATACTTTGCTTGTGAATATCTCTTAAACCATAAAGGTTTGAGAGATAAGACTTATATCGTTCTTCATGTTTTTTTTTATGCCTACAAAATAAAATAAAGTTAAAATGAAGTATTACTATCCCTTTAAGTGTCAACATTTTTGACTGTTGAGAGGCAGCCAGCAAAATGGAAGCACCTGTTAGCATCATGTTTTGCCTCTGAGCGGTAACTGACAAAATGGCTGCTGTTCCTCTCACAAGCAACACTTTGGCATCACAGCAGGCAGATCTAGCTCGCTAGAGCAAGTGAGATTTAGGAAAAGGTGTTCCATTAGAAATCTGGACATCCTCCTGAAAGAGTACCAAAAACTTTTACAGCCTAACCTTAACCCTTTGAGTGCCAGTGGGGTATGAAATGATTTCTGTCACTGAAAGGGTTAAGAGTGCTAGAGAGGAGTCAAACACTTTGCTAAACAATATGTAGGACTCTCTCTGGAGTTCAAAGGGTTAAATTGTTCTTCTCTTATACTGGATAGCATGCTTAAAAAATTTTAAAGGGAACTATTCCCCAAGAATAAGGGTTGATTGTGTAATTTCTTTAACAGTATGACTTCCCTCATCCCTCCCAAATGTCTATTTTTAGGATGGACAGTCCCCCATTGAGACCCAATTCATTTGTCCTTCTGTCCTACCCTGGTGTCTCTTTTTCAGGAGTTCAGAATGTGTAGTGTGCATATAAGTGTATCACATTGCTCCACAACAAATTCAACTCACATTAACCTTTTGAGTGCCAGCATGTTACACAATTAATTGCGGAGCAATGCGTTGCACTCAAAGGGATAATAGCTATTTAAACTTCAGTACACGTTTCTATAAATATCTGCACTTTGGATCCCTACCTAGGTAAATTAATCTGTTAAACAAATTAAAAGCTGCTTTTTGTTAGCAAATGGCGCTATAAGGAAAACTGTCCTCTAGGGAGCCCCCATTCATAGCATCCCTCTTGCTTGCTTGCTTTGGAGACAAAGATGCATGGGGGGAGATTCACTATGAGGTGATAAAGAGGTGATAACATGGAGATATCTTCCCCAGTTTATCACTTCTCCAATTCTTATGTTATTCTATGGAGCCTATGCACTAAGATTTCTTCAACTTTGGAGATCTTTGGAGATCTTAGTGCACAGGATCCATAGAGTAACATAGGTATTGGAGAAGTGATATCACTGGAGAAGTCATCTCCACTCTGTCACCTCTTTATCACCGCTTAGTGAATCCCCCCGTACTTTCACTTTTGTATGTATATATGTATCTACAAGCAGGGATGTGCACAGACATTTTGGGGGGCAGGGGCTCAAATGAAAAAAGGGCACTTCTCATAATTATTATTATTTTTTTTTTTGTTGTTGTTAAAAAGGCACTAGGGCACTTTGGACAAAAAGGGCAGGTGCTCAAGCCCCCCTTGGTGTCTATGTGTCCACGTGCCTGTCTACAAGTGAACAGTGGAATAAAATCTTATTTTACAAACTTTAATTTGTAGGTGCCAAAGATTTTGCTTTATTTTGCTCCTTTCTTTTTTCCCCACCTTCTTTCTCATTTACCATCATACCCATATTGCCTCCTGTTATTATCTTCCTGACAAGTGTTAGGTGTGTTGCTGAAGTTTAACCTAGATGATTAGATATGTAACAAGGGAGCAGCCCCTGTGAATGTTGCCTGCTTTGCAATCTAACACATTTTCATACCACTTCAGCTATTCTCTTCATTTCCCCTGAAGCAAAACCCAGAAAAAGCAATCACTGCCTTACAGGCCCCTCCAGCAGCAAAGGGCTTAGAAATCCCAAGAAATCCCTTCCTGATATTTCCTAATTCTCTCCATTTATCATCAACTTTTGCTCCTCACAGCAACAAACACTTGTCAGTCCAGTGATCAGCACTAACAATGTTACAGTTCTTAGATGTTAGTTAAGGACTTGGTCGCTGAATCAGGTAATAATAGAAGGAACAATTTGCCCATTCTCACACTGAACACTAAATAGATTCTGACGTGCTGTTAACATGTAAAACACTGAATAAATAATTGTCTTACTACTTATTTTGAGAGAAGGCAAAATATTTCAAGTCTCCGGGAATTCTAACCATAATAATATCCCATATTTTGGTCAGTAAAATAAAAATAACATTAATCCCTACACTAAAGAGAGATATTTTAGAAAAATTAACCAAGAAACAAAAAGAAGAGGAGGTCTTGTAGTGTGGAAGTAACTGTCTTAACCCTTTGAAGGCTAGAGGAGTATCCAGCACATTGCTTTGCAATGCATTGGATGACCATCTGGCACAAGGGTTAAATGTTACTTCATATACAATTGATACTTGCTTAAACCACAGACTGCCAGAGGGGAGTGCAACACTTATCCCCCCCCCAAAAAAAAAAGGAAAAAATACTGAGGGTCATTTAATAAGAATAAGAACAAATGGAAAAAGTATGGAAAAAAACAAATATTCAGTAAGCCCAGGAGCCATAAGTGTAAGGGCACATGTAGGGTTACCACCCAGTCGGCATTTTACCGGCAGGCCGGTAAAATATTGGCTTCTGTCCAATGTTAAGTCTATGGAGGGAATGCCATGGCCGGTATGTTTTTGAAGAAAAGGTGGCAACCCTAGATGACAGCAGATCAAATGTTCTGTAACCAGGTTGTATATAGGGTTGCCACCCAGCTGGTATTTTACCGGCAGGCCAGTAAAAAATTGGCTCCTGTCCAATGTTAAGTCTATGGAGGGAATGCCATGGCCGGTATTTTTTTTTTAAAAAGGTGGCAACCCTAGTCGTATAGATTAAGATTAGTGGGCTATAACTGAAAAAGCAACTACACAGGGATTTAGGAAGCAAAGGGTTAAGTAAGAAGCCTACTGGCTGTGTGGGGTGGAGCTATGGCAGGAAATGTCTTAGAGGAAGTAAAGATACTTCAGTCTTCCTGGGCCTGAACTTTTGGTAACATCTGTATGCTGTGATAAGTACGTAGATATCACAATTATAAATCTGGGTTTTAACTGTAATATATTTATACACTGATTTATCTGGGGGATATAGAATTCTACAGGTTGTTTAACATTCTGGTGATTTCTGTTGTGTTGTGTGTGATATTCTGTGCTAATATTCTTTGCTATTAGAATTTCTGCTTGCTGTTTTGGTTTTATTGTGTGTGAACTGCATGCTGTTTTTGGTATTCTGTGGTGTATGTCTGGATTTGGGTTTTATTCTGTGATAAATTTAAGCTGATCCCGAGTGTGTTATGTGCATTACTCTGCTGATGTGTTTTATTTGGTGTACAATGCCTGATATTGAAGTTTTCTTCTGTTGTACATGGATTTGGTTATATTGAGAATCAAGCTTTGGTTTTTATATAGTGTTCTTGTGTTGTGCAGCTCACTGATAAGAACGCTAGTATGTGTAGCGCAGAATACGGATGTTCTGTCTGTGGGAAGGGTAGCTTGCTGTGGGATGTTCTGTCTGTGGGCAGAGTAGCTTGCTGTGGGATGTTCTGTCTGTGGGCAGAGTAGCTTGCTGTGGGATGTTCTGTCTGTGAGCAGAGTACTTGCTGTGGGATGTTCTGTCTGTGGGCAGAGTAGCTTTCTGTGGAATGTTCTGTCTGTGGACAGAGTAGCTTGCTGTAGGATGTTCTGTCTGTGGACAGAGTAGCTTGCTGTGGGATGTTCTGTCTATGAGCAGAGCAGCTTGCTGTGGGGTGTTCTGGCTATCTGTAGGCAGAATGGCTTGTTTTGGGATGTTCTGGCTATCTGTAGGCAGCATAGCTGGCTGTGAGATGTTCTGGCTATCTGTAGACAGCATATGTGGCTGTGGGATGTCCTGCTATCTGTAGGAAGCGTAACTTGCTGTGGGAAGTTCTGGTTATCTGTAGGCAGTGTAGCTGACTGTGGGATGTTCTGGCTAAATGTGGGCAGCATAGCTGGCTGTGGGATGTTATGGCTATTTGTAGGCAGACTAACTTGCTGTAGGATGTGCTGGAGATCTGTTGGACAGACTAGCTTGCTGTAAGATGTGCTGGATTCTGTTAAACTGAATGGCTTGCTGTGAGATGCGCTGGATTCTATTGATCTGAATGGTTGCTGTGAATAGCTTGCTTTGAGATGTGCTGAAGATCTGCTGAGTAGAATAGCATGCCGTGGGAATTGCTGGCTGTCAATGTAGTTTCATTACCCTCTAATTATGTGGTTCCCCTTCCACAATGCCCCCATCTCCACAATGCCCTGATCTCCACATTACCCCTTCATCTCCACATTTCCCCTTCCATAATGCCTCCATCTCCACATTGCCCCTTCATCTCAACATTTCCCCTTCCGCAATGCCCCCATCTCCACATTGCCCCTTCACCTCCACATTTCCCCTTCCACAATGCCCCCTTCTCCACATTGCCCCTTCATCTCCACATTTCCCCTTCCACAATGCCCCCATCTCCACATTGCCCCTTCATCTCCACATTGCCCCTTCCACAATGCCCCCTTCATCTCCACATTTTTGCTTCCACAATGCCCCCATCTCCACAATGCCCCTTCATCTCCACTATACCCCCATCTCCACATTTCCCCTTCCAAAATGCCCACATCTCTACAATTCCCCTTCATGTCCACATTGCCCCTTCTACAATGTTCCTACCTCCAGTCCCTGGTGGTCTAGTGGCGTGGCTTGACAGATCTGTGCCTCCTTCTGCACAGATCTCTAGAGCTGAAGCTCCCGCGCGCCACTCTAGTAATGCAGAGGCTGGGAGATGATGTCATCTCCCAGAGCTCTGTATTACTAGAATGGCACGCCGGCGGCCATAGCGGGAGTGCTAAGCTACAGACGGCACCTAAGTGGCAGGCAGGCAAGCGGACACGCTACATTTAAATTATAATTGCTGGTGGAGGTGGCGGGCCCCTTCGGTCCCGGGTCCTCGGTCCGTGACCGAATGCCCGGATGGTCATCCGCCCCTGAATATCCTTTAAATTCTATGGTAACGTCTTTTGAGATTGTCTCCACACCCCCATCACAAGAAGATTTTTGTAACCCTCTTGTGTCTGCTAAAGAATATTTAAAGAGTGAGTTTTATAATTATGTATTGTTTTGCATCTATGTTACAAGAAACTATAATTCAGGCTTTTTTTTTGGATCTTGCTATACCAGCAGTTTTGGATGAATACTAATCTTACAGAATCATTTCATGTACCCTTCAGCTCTTATCCACCTTCATAACCTCCTATAACTCATATATACAAGACTTACTTCCACTCCAGCTCTGGAACTTACAACCATGCCGTATCAGACTTTCTTCCAACTTTATTAAGTTAACTAGTTGAACAGCCCGTTACACGGGCCACAGTGCCTCTGGCAGCCGGTCGCGGGGCAGTCACACGCAGTGGAGACTGCCCGCACCTCGGCTGATACAGAGCCTCTGGCAGCCGGTCGCGGGGCAGTCACATGCTGTAGAGGCCCCTTCGGAGCGCCCAGCTCTGTATCAGCCGCGGCGCGGGCAGTCTCTACTGCGCATGACTGCCGCACGCGCAGCAGTGTCTACTGCGCATGTCGGGCGTTACACACAACTTGGCGAATTATTATATAGGATGCTTCTTGAAAATGCATGTCTTCACACAAGCTTTTTCCCCATCTCCTTATATCACACCTTCAGGGTCCAACAGTGGCGCTGTCATAGATTTACTCTCCTCTCTCACTGCTACTCAATAAGTAAATAGCACTCAGTAAGTAAAGGATGCTAATAAAATGATATTTCATTGTGTGAATTTGCATGTATAAATGAGTGCATGAATGGGAATTTAGTATTCCAAGGGATGGAACTTTCACAGAATGTGTCCATGTAATGGATGGTTTATTACATAGTATACTAAAATGTTGGCGTTTATACCCACATGCATGACAATGCTTATAGACCTTTATATTCTATTATATAAATGTATGTGTCTTTGTGATGTATATCTAGGCTCTCGTGTATAATGCTGGTGGATTCCGGTACCTATACGTCACCTATTTAATCCATCCATATTCTTATAAGTAGGAAGGAATAATACATTATATACATTTTCAACTAAAAAAGTGAAGAAAGAATCCAGATGCTTTTACATTGTATACATGTACAGCAATCTCATCTTGGCTTTGGATATTGTAAGCTATGTATTATACATGTCACTAAAAAGTATTATAACTCTACTCCATTTACCTACTCTTACTAGAGGGCAGCTGTTAGTAATGTACTGCAAAACAATGCATTTCACACCCATCTGGTCTTCAAGGGGCTACATTCTTAAAGGGATTGTAATGTTTCATAAAAAAAGCAGCTCCAATTAATCTTCATAGTAATTGAGCCACAGAGAGTGTTATTTCAGAGTTGTAGTTCAAGAGTAATTGAATGATAAAGTATCCCCCTCCATCCCTTTTTACTGATGTAACACTGCTCAGCTCAGAGAGAGCAGCAGGGTGGTGTCCAAGTGGATTGCAGAAAGGGACAATCTTCAATTAACATAAGGAAAAAACCTGAAAAACCTGTCAGTGGGGGTAGGGTTTTCATTGTTCTCACATTAAGAAGATTGTCCAGACCAGATTCCACATCTGAGGGAAGGTGGCTTACACTAAGTAAAAGGGGCAGGAGGGGGATACTTTATCATTCAATTACTCTTGAACTACAACTCTGACAGTATTGAAATAACACTCTCTATGGCTCAAATACTATGAAGATTAATTGGAGCTGCTGTTCTTGTGAAACATTACTATCCCTTTAATGAATTAGAACAAACTACATGAGCGACAATAGCTCTGTAGTGCTGTGGTTCCTGACAGGCGTGTCACTAAACATTTATCCTTAACTATCCAAATATTTTTATTAATATATTGATCTACTTTTTCAATTCCATGTGTCATGACTTAACCATTTGAGTGCCAGAGGGGTGTGCAATGCACTGCACACCTCTCTGGCACTCAAAGGGTTAAATAAGGATATATCACAATATAATAAAAAGTTGGGAATGGTTGCTTAAAGGGATAGTAATGTTTCATAATAAAAGCAGCTCTAATTAATCATCATAGTATTTGGACTTTGGAGAGTGTTATTTCAGTTCTGTCAGAGTTGTAGTTCAAGAGTAATTGAATGACAAAGTATCCCCCTCCCGCCCCTTTTACTGATGTAACACTGTTCAGCCAGATCAGAAGGGAGGTGCCCAGGTAGATTGCAGAGAGGGACAATCTTCAGTTAAGATAAGGGAAAAACCTGAAAAACTTGTCAAGGGGGGCAGGGCTTTCACTGTTCTCATAGGAAGAAGATTGTCCCCTGCTCTTATCTGTCTGGTCTATGGACTGGATTCCACATCTGAGAAGAGATGTCTTACACTAAGTAAAAGGGGTGGGAGGGGAAACTTTGCTTGTGAATAGAGATAAGACTTATATCGTTCTTCATGTTTTTTTAATGCCTATAAAATAAAATAAAGTATTACTATCCCTTTAAGTTCATACTCCTTTAGTGCAGGTGTGAGGTTTGGAGGCTAATACCAGTAGATCTACACTGATATTTTACATATTTTTTAATCATCTGCTCCCTCTGTACCAGGGTGAATCCTTCCACAAATAAGAATTAATATATTATATTAAAGGATCAGAAAAAATATTTTATGGCTTTTGCCTACTGAGAAAAACACAGGACAGTTTAAACTTTTGCATATTTATAATAACATTACCCTCTGAGGGACAGATTTCAGTTAGTTATTCTGTTACATTTTATGGCAGAGGGGAGTCACTGACAAACTGTTCTCCATGGAATGTGCTAGAAACTGCTGAGTCATTCTTGTCAGTTTGAACTTTCAGGAAGTAATGAAGCTATTACTTCCTAGCACTTTAACTGTTGTAACTTTTGTATAAAACAATTGAACAGTGGCAGTACTGTTGTTTTACTCATCAGGAAACATCCTATAACAGACACATGCACACACTTATATACATATACAGTATTGTGCAAATAGTAAGTAAGAATGCTTTCAAAAAACGTTAATATTTTAAATTTTGACACATCAGTCTGGAGCATCTGGTGCCATTTTCCTGCACACCAGTTCCTGTGTTTTCATGCAGAGTTGATTCGCTTGACCTTGTTTCCATGTTGGAGGTATGGCTTTTCGGCCGCAAGTCTTCCATAAAGACCACTTCTGACCAGACTTCTCCGGACATGGGTGTACCAGTTTACCATTGTTTTCTGCCAATTCTGAGCTGATGGCATTGCTGGAAATCTTCCGATTGTGAAGGGAAGTAAGCATCATCTGCTGCACTAAGTTTTCTTGGCTGATCACTGCGTCTACGGTCCTCATCGTTGCCTGTTTCTTTGTGCTTCTTCAAAAACACTTGGAGAGCACATCTGGAAACCCCTGTCTGCTTTAAAATTTCTACCTGGGAGAGACTGCTTGTGCAGTATAAATACCTTGTGTCTTGTTGTTGTGCTCAGTTTTGCCATGGTGTATGACTTTTGAAACTAAACTGTCTTCAGCACCTTGTTTGCTGAGCTTGGCTGTTCCTCACCCAGTTTTATTCCTCCTACACAGCTGTTTCTGTTCCAGTTAACGATTGTGTTTCAACCCACATATTAAATTGATGATCTTTAGCACCTGTTTAGTATAACAAAATCCAAATGTTTGGGCACTCACTTTATGAAACAGTAACTTACCTGGGTGCCAGTCAGAAGTAGAAGATGTATAAATGTGTTTGAAGAAATGACAGCACACACAGAACTTTTGCTCTTTAATAAACAACATTCCGACCCTCACTGGGGTCTTTGTCAAGATTGGTAAAGACCACAATGAGGGTCGAAACATTGGTTATTAAAGAGCAGAAATTGTGATCATCAACCAAGTCCTGTGAGTGCTATCATTTCTTCAAAGAAGTATATATATATATATATATATATATATATATATATATATATATATATATATATACACTCCTTTATGCCCTTGGATGCTAGGGAGGTGTTCAACTGTCCAATGCATTTCACAGCAATGCACTGTAGAACCCTCTAACACCCAAGGTGCTAGGACTAAACAGCATAAGATTTTTTTAGGATGAACTGGTTAACAAAATGTATTGGCAAAAAATCACATATACAGATTCAGGAATCATATTTATGTGCGGTATTAAAATAATAAAAAGAGGCTTCACAAAGTCTCTGGCATACACTTCAAGAGATCATCCAGCGGCTGTATCTTGCCATCAGGATGTTGTTCAGAGAAGTAAAAAATACAAAGAGTTCAATGCTTGTCAAACTGCTCAGCAAAATGTCAGATTTTTCTTGCTAGTCTGGTGGAGGGACCAAACTTCACACTTAGGGCTAGATTCCATTGCAGGTGCTAAATGTTAAGACCCATTTTATAAAACATTTTCCTATTGAAGTCTATGAAGAAAACCGGAGATAAAAGCAGAGTTAAAATTAGCACCTGTAATAGAATCTTGCCCTATAAGAGCTAATAGCAATAAAGAATAAGACAAATATGTGCTAAAACTTATTGTCTGCAAATTATTCACTTGATATAAAAATATGGGAAACAACCTCAAAATAAATTGCATAAAAATCCACTAATAAAAACAGACACACCTAAGTTTTACTGTATACAAAAAGTATTAACCCTTTGAGTGCCAGAGGGGTAAGTAACGCATTGCAAAGCAATGAGTTGCATACCCCACTGGCACTCAAAGGGTTAAATTGCACAGTGCATAACATTACAAATATTTGTTAAAAATTGTATTACACAAGACAATTAATCCTTTGAGTGCCAGAGGGATACGAATCGCATTGCTTTGTAATGTGTTGTGTATCCCTCTGGCACTCAAAGGGTTAAAATCAGACAATCTATAAGTCACATGTAGCAGGCGGTCTTTTTCCTCACATGGTCCTGATACACCACTTACTGAAAGGAACTGGGTCTCGCTATCAATATGAGTATAATGCAGTAGTAGTAGTAGTAGTACACATGTATTATATAAGGTGCAAAAAAAATTAGTATAGTCTAATACCTTGAACAAAGGATTCATTTTCAAATGGGCAGAGCAGGCAACTGCCTACAAATCCACATTTTGATGGGTACCTCAGCTGTGCTGGCCATACCCATATTTTATATTGTGGGTGTGGCCATAACCATACCCACAATACATTTCTATTCTGCTTTACAGACAGTTATGTATCCCCTTGGATGCTAGAGAGATCTTCAGTGCATTCTGGACTAATGTGTTGGAGATCTTTCTAGCAACCAAAATGTTAAAGCTTTTCTTTTTGTTCCTGCTTATTCTAGACCAAGGGTTTTTCTGTGCCAGAGAACTGTGGATTGGACTGGGGGTGGGGTCTTGTGAGGAGTGGAACATGACCATTGGTATTGCTAAGAGCACCAAGAGTGCCTTGCCTAGGGTTACCTGTGATGTAAATCTAAACAGGAGTGCTTAGGAAACCCTCTACATTTATGCTATACTGATAAGCAACTATAAAGATGCAGGGAGACATTCTTCTCATATAGTCTAAACACAAAGACCTGTATAGTAGCTTCTTCCTGTTCATACAGCCAACCAGGTGAAACAATGCAATACTTGGTTGAATGTGAAGGAAGCAGCCAGGACTGGATTTCCAATAGGCAGAGCAGCCAACTGTGTAAAGCTCCAAGTTTTGAGGGCAACCTCAGCTGCACTAGGAGCAGTAGGCAAACCTACATTCTGAATTCTGTGTTTGGTCAAACAATCTCAGTGTCTCTGCCCTGGTTTATATACCCCTTAACAGGCTATTATTTTACCCATTTGAAGCTAGACGAACCTCTAATACATTGGAGAGCAATGCGTTGGAGGTCTCTCTAACAATCAAGGGGTTAAACCGTTTTGTTTTTTTTGCCAGGGGGTATGCAACACACTGCAAAGCAAAGCAATGTTGTGTACCCCTCTGGCACTCAAAGGGTTAAATAATTTGTGCTGTGCTGTTTTAGTGCTGATTTATTTAATAGATGGGAATAGTTGGGAATAGTGGCATTAGCTATCAAACATTGATCTTTAACATAATTCTTATTTTGGCATGTTAGTTGCCATTTAAATGTGTGAATAGTTTGATGAGTCTTATTATTCTCTCTTTACAGTCTGTTGTATAAAACCAGGGCATATCAAGCAGTATTGGACAGAAAAAAGGAGACTGCAGACAAAATCAAATCCATAACAGAGTTTAGAAAACAAGGTAAGCATTCAGTTTTAAAAATACATAAATATGTGAAATACATCTCTGTGGACTGATTTATCAATCAGTTTTTGGCTCACTGTCCAGTTTTGTCAACACTGTCAGGGTTTCAGAGATTCTGAAACCTGAACAGATTCAATTTCAAGCTCTTGTGCTCTTATTGGTTAGTGTACACATCTATAACCAGAGCACTAATTCTAATTGGCCAGTTAGGCAGCGACATGTAGGGTCTTTTAACCCTTTGAATGCTAGAGAACTACCCATTGCATTATTTGATTAATACAGACCTGAAATGCATAAATTAATTCATTAAAGGGATTGTAATGTTTCGCAAGAACAGCAGCTCCAATTAATCTTCATAGTATTTGATCCATAGAGAGTGTTATTTCAAGACTGTCAGTGTTGTAGTTCAAGAGCAATTGAATGATAAAGCATCCCCCTCCCACTCCTTTTACTTAGTGTAAGCCACCTTCCCTCAGATGTGGAATCTGGTCTGGATAATCTTCTTACTGTGAGAACAATGAAAACTCTACCCACATTGACAGGTTTTTCAGGTTTTTTCCTTATGTTAATTGAAGATTGTCCCTTTCTGCAATCCACTTGGACACCACCCTGCTGCTCTCTCTGAGCTGAGCAGTGTTACATCAGTATAAAGGGATGGAGGGGGATACTTTATTATTCAATTACTCTTGAACTACAACTCTGACAAGGCTGAAATAACACTCTCTATGGCTCAATTACTATGATTATTAATTGGAGTTGTTTTTTTTATGAAACATTACAATCCCTTTACGAATGTAGCCCCTTGAAGATCAGATGGGTGTGAAACGCATTGTTTTGCAGTACATTACTAACAGCTGCCCTCTAGTAAGAGTAGGAAAATGGAGTAGAGTTATAATACTGTTTAGTGACATGTATAATACATAGCTTACAATATTCAAAGCCAAGATGAGATTGCTGTACATGTATACAATGTAAAAGCATCTGGATTCTTACTTCACTTTTTTAATTGAAAATGTATATAATATATTATTCCTTCCTACTTATAAGAATATGGATGGATTAAATGGGTGATGTATAGGTACCGGAATCCACCAGCATTATACACGAGAGCCTAGATATACATCACAAAGACACATAGATTTATATAATTGAATATAAAGGTCTATAAGCATTGTCATGCATGTGGGTATAAACTCCAACATTTTAGTATACTATGTAATAAACCATCCATTACATGGACACATTCTGTGAAAGTTCCATCCCTTGGAATGCTAAATTCCCATTCATGCACTCATTTATACATGCAAATTCACACAATGAAATATTATCATCTTATTAGCATCTTTTACTTACTGAGTGCTATTTACTTATTGAGTAGCAGTGAGAGAGGAGAGTAAATCTATGACAGCTCCACTGTTGGACCCTGAAGGTGTGATATAAGGATATGGGGAAAAGGCTTGTGTGAAGACATGCATTTCAAGAAGCATTAACTTAATAAAGTTGGAAGAAAGTCTGATATGGCATGGTTGTAAGTTCCAGAGCTGGAGTGGAAGTAAGTCTTGTATTTATGAGTTATAGGAGGTTATAGGAGTTGCAGGGCTGCATAAAGGTGTTCTGGCAGGGGACGCTAGGCTGAGAGTTTCATACCCCTTTTTGATTTGTTTGACTCAGTTCCTCAGGTTGTTGTGTTTGTAGGTTTATGAATATAGATTGTTTTTTTTGGGGGGGGTGTTGCACATCGGAGACCTAGTGAGTGACTCTAGGTATAAGGGAGTGGGTTTGCAGTTCAGAGATGCGTTCCTTGGGGCTGGGGAGGTGTAGTTCATCACTCATCAGGAGGGCAGGGGTTTCACAGTTTCTTTATTCATGAATCCTAGTTGCGTCTCATGCCCAGTTAGGGTTTGCAAGGAATTTTTGCTTGTGTGGTCAGGTCTGCGGGGCTCTTTTTTGATTAATGAGGACAGGCCATCTCTTTCGAGTTTCCAGTTTGTCTCAGTATTCCAGAGGCCCTTGGTTGTTAGGGTTGAGTCTTAGGGATAAGGAGTATGGGTTGCATTAGTTTCTTATTGGTGTAGCGATGCAGGCTGCACAGTATGGTCTGAGGGATGAGGTCCTTAAGAAGACCGGGGAATGGGAATCTGCCAGGTTCAAGTCCTATGTTTGTTTGGGATTTATTAAATTCCCTGGTTGATTGTGGGGTGTTGGAATGGGGGTGTGGTCTCCATTGGGGTGGGTGATGGTTATTAAAGTCATTTTTGGGTTCCTATTGGCTGTTCTTTCTGTTTCGGTTCCTTTGGCATGTACCGGCTGGATAGTGGGTCACTCCTACATTTATTGGGCCATTAGAAAGGTAGTCAAGCATCCGTCTGGAGGTACTTGCATTTTTCGAGAGATGCAGTTGCTATGAACTTCTGGCTTACTGTGGTAAAATGTATTTCTGGACGTTGTAGTGCTATTGAGGATTACTATACCACCACAGGTTCTGCTTATCCATATAGGTGGTAATGACCTGAGTGTTTACTCTTGTAAGTACCTGATTAGTGACATAAAACAGGATTTGTCTAGGTTGTGGTGGTTGTTTCCCGGTTTGATTAGTATCTGGTCTGAGATTATGCCATGTTTTTATTGGTGGCATGCAATTTCTGCCATTAATAGAACGAGGACTAAAGTTAACAAAGCTGTGTCTAACCATGTTAGGAAGCATGAGGGTCTTGTGTTGAAGCATTCCAATATAGAGGGTCAGAAGAATATGTTTAGGTCCGATGGGATTCATCTGACACAGATTGCCCTGGACCAGTTTAATATGTCTATTTAGTGCTTTGTGGAATAGGCTCTTCGGATCTTGTGGGGGACTTAGCTTTAAAGTGTCAACTCTGTGTCCTGTGGCAGAGGGGAGGATCCTTGGCACTTGAAGATCTGTCTGGAATGCCTGCCTTCCACAAGGGCATGTGGCCCCTGGGGAGAGGAGAGGTGAGGGATTATGGAGACCCACTTAACTATTAGGGTGAGGTCCCTAGTGGAAAACTCCCAAGGATGGCTTGGAGTGCTGGTGTTACTAACCCTTTCCTCTTTCAATATTTGAGGCTAAGGTTGTTATTACTATAACATGTAATGTAATGGTTCATAAGGTTGTAAAATTTGAATGTAATACTGTTATTCTGTTGTAAGATAGAATTTAAATGTTACAGTATTTTATGTTAACTTAATAAAATATTCAGTGGCCTTTTTCTTCATGTCATACTTCAGTGTGGTCATTTAAAGTTTGGGTTTAGACTGCCTAAGGGTCGACACTGCCCTAGTCATGTGGAGTAAAGCACTGTATTTAGCAGAAAGCATCTTGCCTTTCAGATTTTTATCCACAAAACCAATGGGGTGCACTTCTAGGGCAAATCAACACCATCATCGAGTAGAAATAACAATTCCCAAAATACCAATTGATTAAAATGGATACATCTCATTTAACTCACTTGAGAAGAAATGCAGTCACTCAAATGATTAAAAGCCTCTTTTAACCCTTTGAGTACAGTAGGGGTAGAAAACACAATGCATTGGACACATCTCTGGAACTCAATAGGAATTTTTAGTATCCCCTACAGTAAATATGATTTGACCCAGAAATACTAGAGTTTTCTTTTGAAAATATGGCCCCAAACCTGGAATTTTCAGGGTACTCCTAACCTCCAAAGGCCATTTGACCAAGGTGTAATTAAGAGGACATACTGTATTAAACATACCTGGGAACTTTGTCATCTAGGGGAGATTCATGTGGTGCCTGTGGGAGGATATAAATGATTTGATTTGTGTCACAAAGGGAGAGGGCTTAATCACAGGTTGGGCGAGGCTTAATGGGCTGTGAAATAAAGTGGGTGGAAAGTGGGAAAAACACGGTAGGATGAAGCAGTGGGTGGGAAGTGGGAGGAACAGGCTGGGAAGGAGCAGAAGTGGGCAGAGTTTCATGAGAAACTCCTCATCACTGGAGAATCAGCCTGTGTCCCCGGAGACCCGGTAATCCACTGCAAATTATTTTATTATACAGTGGTGTTGCTGGTTTATGTACACCACTAGTTTATAATCCATATATCTCCAACTAGAACATATTCAGGAAAATACTAGTAAGAGATACAACACCTTATGTAAAAGAGAGGTCTTTTGGATATTTACACTAAAAACAATGAGCCAACGGGACTTGAATGCGGAAATAGATATAGCATCTCATCTATAATTCCGTTTGCACCAGATGTCCCTATCTGTATATGTTCCTAGGTGATTTACAATAGTGGTTGCAGATTTTTATTTATTTATTTATTTATTTATTTATTTATTATTATGCTTTAGAGCCATTCTTTTTTTTATGAATTTATATTAGTTATTTATGTGTATTATTTTTTTGTTTTGTTGTTTTTTAGTTTTATTTATTTATATTTTATTTTACACTTTGCCTTGTTCCATGTCTGGCATGGTTGCTCAAGCTACTTGTGTGTCCTTCTTACCTCTGATGTGATGTGTATAGACGCTGTAGGCTATACATTCTTTCTGCTATGCTAAGGGACCTGACTTGAGGCTATGGCAGATGGAACGGCTGATATGGGACTTGCACAATATGTTTGGCTACTATTAATGGTGGGAACTAATTTGTGTATTGTGTTCCCTCTGGGTGGCTTGTCCTATTTGGTATATGGCCGGCTAATTGTGTTGCCGATTATGCTGACTTCATAGATAAAGCAACGACAGCCTATAACTCATCCGGTGGGTTCCACAGGTGGAACACATGCGAGTCTAGAGTAGATCTCAATTGAAGAAAGGAGGTGACATGAGCGGAAGCACCCATCCGGAGTTTCCTCTGGAATGGAAGGTGCGAATCCCTGTGAGTACAAAACCGAGTAACGGATTCAATCTTTACTCTACCTTATATCTCCTGATGAAGTGACATCCATTGTGGTATTCACAAAATGCATTGAGCAATTTTCAAGTGAGACAGCTGTGTATTAACACGGTATTCTTTTATATTATATTATTTTATTATACAGTGGTGTCACTGGTTTATATACAGCACTAGTTTGCTTTTATATTGTAGAAATACCCTTATGGGTATTGATTTTTACTGATCAATAGATTTCAGTTTTCTACATACTATCTATTGTTTAAATGTTTGCATTTTATAAGATTATGCTCATATTTAATAAAGTATATGCTCTATACAATAGGATCTTTTTTCTCTTTAGTTTGTATACACTCTTTTGATACCACTAAAGACTCCCAGTATGTCTCCCTAGTCCATATATCTCATATATACGGTCTGACATACATCCTCATTTTTGGGAACTACAAACTATCTTAAAAACATCGTAAGCGGTGGGTGATTCATAAGATAGCAACGTGGATTGCTATATCAACTGGGAGGCAGGAGAAGCCTCCAGGGAATGTGAGTACAACTACGTGGGATAAGGGCAAAGCAAGATATATTGAGCATACTACGCTTAGAAGATTGTATTGTGTTGTCTTATTTGCGCTTTCTATTGAGATATACAGTTCCGTGGGTTGTTACGGTGATAACCACTACAGATAGCTGCACACAACTCTCACCACGACGTAGTCAGAAACCCTGTTTCACTCACCAAGGTGCTTGATAAGAATACTTTTTCTATCTTTACAGGCAGCTATGGATTGGATTTAGGTATGAGGCTCTAACACTAGTCACATTAAAGGGATAGTAATACTTAAGATGTAAAAAATATATGCTGTAGGGTTCATGTCCCTGAATAAAACAAAGGTACTCCCACGGCTGAGAGATATTTTATTAAAACATTATAACAGCTCAAATTTGAATTTTTTAGGTGCAATATTACAGTGGCCTGAAAAATTACAGTGGCGCTGTTGCTACACCATCCTATGGACTGCTCTGGTCTGTAGACCATAAATCTCCATAGAATGGTGTAGCAACAGCGCCACTGTACTGCACTAAAGAAATCAAAACAAAGAAAATAAATTATTGTTTTTCTTCCTCCAACAATGTAGAGAGATGAGCTGATGATCAGAAGCCTGTGACACACTGCTTCTCTTCTGCCTGCTATATTGATAGTAAGGAAAATGTGCTGCATCCATATTACATTAATTTGAGGGCCATCCCCTTCGTAAACAGGATTGGCCAGAGTATAAAACGCATCACAGATAAACTAGAGATTTATAGACTGTTGCAACAATTACAGACATAATCAATGTAAATGACTCTCCGATTCCTGCCAGGATTGTATTGGCTATTCTGTATATAATTCACTTTTACTCATTACCCTCCTTTACACAGGCCATTCCCACTTTCCCTGCTGAAAGGGTGCAACAGAATGAATTAATCGAATTCACCAAAAACATGGAAATTGCCAATAAGAGGCATTGGAGGAGGATGCACTAAAGCCCAATATAGAGGACAAATCTGTCTGTCTGTAATGTGAGAAATATTCAGAACAAAGTCAGAGATAATCAACTTGGCTCCTGAGATTGCAAGTGTATACAAAAACCTCACTAGAACTGTGTCCCGCGCCCAGGGTGCAATCTTTTTTTAGTTCACAAATGCCATACACAGAGAAGAAACATTCTTAAGCATATCATACAGGTTCTGCCAAAATGAGTCCTGCCACAAAATTCCAGACAATTCCTCTCTGAACAAGGAAAGCAGCAGAGGTACGATTCGGCCTTCTTGGGCCTCGTCGGTGAAGTGCAGCTGATCTCTCTAGGCACTTGTGAGCAAGGGGTCCATGTCTGGATTCCCCCATTACCCTTAGGGTGACTAACCCTAAGTGCAATTTGCATAGAAGTAGAAGAAGTCAGACATGCTCAACTAGACTCATGAGCTTGCAAGGGTATGCAAAAGCTCACTGGGACTGTGCCCTTGCACACAGGACACAAGTTCTTTTAGCTCACAAACAACATACACAGAGAAGAAATATTCTGAAGCATATAATACAGGTCCTGCAAAATAACAGTTCAGCCACAAAAATGCCAGACAATTCTAACCCAAGATGTACGTGTCAGCCTTTTTGGACCTTCTTGCTGAGATGCAGCTAATCCCTCTAGTCACTTGTGAGTAAAGGGTCCATTTCTGGACTTCCCCCATTACCCTTATGGTGATCAAAACTAAGAGCAATTTGCATATACTGTGAAGAAGTCAGAGATGATCAACTCAGTTTACGAGCTTGCAAGAGTATTGAAAAAGCTCACTAGGGAATAGATTCTATTTCAGGCGCTAATTTAATCTCTGCTTTGATCTCCAGTTTTCCCCATACACCCAGGGTGTAATTATTATAGCTCAGAAATGCCATACAAAGAGAAGAAGAATTCTGAAACATTTCATATATGTCCTGCCAAAATGTCAGCCCAACGACAAAATGCCAGACAATTCTTCTCTGAACAAGGAAAGCAGCTAACCCCAGACATACATTTCAGCTTTATTGGGCCTTGTCTGTGAGGTGCAGCTGATCCCTCTAGACACTTGTGATCCAAGGGTCCCCATTCGGAATTCCTTCAATTCCATTAGGGTGACCAACCCAAAGAGCAATTTGCGTATACAGAGAAGAAGTCAGAGATGCTCAGCTTGGTTCCTGAGCTTGTAAGTGTATGCAAAAACCTCATTAGGACTGTATCCCACTCCCAGGGCACAATCTCTTTTAGAGCACAAATGCTATACACAGAGAAGAAACATTCTTAAGCATAGCATACAAGTCCTGCCAAAATGACAGTGCAGTCACAAAATGGCAGATAATTAATCTCTGAACAAGGAAAGCAGCTAATTAAAAATTTACATTTCATCTTCATTAAACCTTGTCAGTGAGGTGCAGCTGATCCCTCTAAGTACTTGTGAGCAAGGGGTCCACATCTGGATTTCCCCTTTACCCTTAGGGTGACCAACCCTAAGAGCAATTTGCATTTACATAGAAGAAGTCAGAGATGCTCAGCACAGCTCATGAGCTTGCAAGGGTGTTGAAAAAGCTCACAAGGACTGTGTACTCATTCCCAAGGTGCAATCTCTTTTAGCTCACAAATGCCATACACAGAGAATAAATTTTCTGAAGCATATCATACAAGTACATTTCTGACTTTTTGGGCCTCATCGCAGCTGATCCCTCTAGGCACTTGTGAGCAAGGAGTACATATCTGGATTCCTCAATTACCCTCAGAGTGACAAACCCCAAGAGCAATTTGCATATACATAGAAAACGTCAGAGGTCCTCAGCTTGGCTTAAGAGCTTGCAAGGGTCTGCAAAAAACTCACTAGGACTGTGTTCTGCACCCAGGGTGCAATCTCTTTTAGCTTACAAATGCCATACACAGAGAAGAAACATTCTGAAGCATATAATGCAGGACCTGCCAAAATGTCATTCCAGCCACAAAATGCCATACAATTCTTCTCTGAACAAGGAAAACAGCCAACCCCAAAGGTACATTTCAGCTTTATTGAGCCTCAATGGTGAGGTGCAGCTTATCCCTCTAAGCACTTGTAAGCAATGGGTCCATGTCTAGATTCACCCATTACCTTTAGGGTGGCCAACCCTAAGAGCATTTTGCATATTCAGAAAAGAAATCACAGATACTCAGAAATGTCATACACAGAGAAGAAATATTCTGAAGCATACATGACCTGCTAAAAAGACAGTCTAGCCATAAAATGTCAGTCAATTTTTCTCTGAACAAGTAAAACAACAAACTGAAAACATATGTTACAGACTCATCAGTGAGGTGCAGCTGATCCTCTAGGCACTTATGAGCAAGGTGTCCACATCTGGATTCCCATATTATCCTTAGGATGACCAACCCAAAGAGTAACTTGCATATACAGAGAAAAAGTCAGACATGCTAAACTTGACTCATGAGCTTGCAATAGTATGCAAAAAAAGCTCACTAGGACTGTGTCCTGCATCCAGGGTGTAACACCTTTTAACTCACAAATACCATAAACAGAGAAAAAACATTCTTACAAATATCATACAGGTCCTACCAAAATGACAGTCCAGCCACAAAATGTCAGACAATTTTTCTCTCAACATGGAAAGCAACTAACCTCAGCAATAGATTTAAGACTGGGGGTGCAGCTGATCCCTATATGTTCTTGTGAGCAAGGGGTCCACATTTGGATTCCCCCCATTAAACTTAGGGTGACAAGAAGTCAGAGATGCTCAACTCGGCTCATGAGGTTGCAAGGGTATTCTAAAAGCTTACTAGGACTGTGTCCTGGGCTCAGGGTGAAATCTCTTATAGCTCATAAATGCCATAGACAAAGAAGACATTCTGAAGCATATCATACAGGTCCTGCCAAATGCTAGACAATTCTTTTATGAACACGGAAAACATCTAACCCCAGACGTATGATTCAGCCTTATTGAGCCTCGTCGGTCAGGTGTAGCGGATCCCTCTAGGGACTTGTGAGTAATATACCTCTTCATGACAAGTCTCACTGTGCAATATGCAATGAGTCTTAATCATGTATAATTCTGCAGATCTTAAAGTGACAGTCAACCTTTGTTTTGACTTACAAATTCTACAAGTTTATGATATTTAAATTAAAATTGCCTATAAGTTTAAATCATTCTTTTTTCCATCTTCACATTTTTTATACTTATATTATTTTTTTCATCTTCACGTCTTTATACTTTTATGTTTCTGACAATTAGCTTGCTGAGTTACTGTTTCCAGGTAGCTTTCTGACAGGGTGTGTGAAAGCAAGGACGATGAGTCAAAATGTTCTCTGAAGCAGAAAATGGGGCTTCCACTACAGCATTCAGAGCACTCAGTAATGCAGGAGTAGTGCAACATTGGACCACTATCCCTGCTTTCACAGTTCCAGAAACAAACCTCACTGGAAACAGAAATTCAGTGAGCTCCATGAAGGGACATAACAATGTAAACAAATAAGTGATGAAAAAAACACAAAATAAATAAAAAATGAATACACAGTTTGACTTTACACATCATACTCTTACATAATAAGCAAATTCAAAAAGAAGTGTTGATGTCTCTTTAAAAGGAATGCCAACGTAAAACTACTCAACAACAGTGTATTTCAAAGTTCTCCCCAGAAGTGTGTTTTAAACTTCTACATAAATGTATTTCAAAGTTCTCCAGTGTACTCTCCAAAACAACATATTCCAGACTTGTCCATAGTAGTCTAATATTAAACGTAACCCTTTCAGTCTAATGTGAGGTTTCATATTAGACTGCTATAGGTTTGTTTGAAATGCACACCTATGGAGAACGTTGTAATACACATCTTGGATAACTTTAAATTACAGTTCAGAGGAAAACTGCTGCTTTCCTAAAGTCCCATATGACTGCTTTACTTTAAGAAATGTAATATGAGGAGTGTGTAAAAAGCTAAGGTAAAATAGTGGTTTTGCTAGCCTCAGGTTGGTGAGATTGCTCCTTTGACACTATCATCAAATTTCAGACTTTAGACCATTCCAGGACACGTTTTACATAGTATTATAATACTTGCATCAAACATAGAAACAAGCCAAAAGATGTGAGAGGCTCTGAGCACAAAAAAAAGCACAATGGCCTGTTCTCTGGCTAGTCAAGAGCATCAAATTTCAGCTCTCTAATACCATTACAGAGGAGAAATTTCCACATACATATTAGACCCATTACCCACCCATAAGAGCAGTGCAGTACCAAAATGATGGGCAAGTCCCCTCTGCACGGAAAACCCAGCTAACCCCAGACGTATGTTTCAGCCTATTTGGGTCTCATCAGTGAGATGCAGCTGGCTTCCCTAGGCACTGAGAGCAAGGGGTCCATACCTGGATTACCCTTTACACTGAGAGAGAACCTAAGTGTTTTGCAGAATCAAGCCAATAGATGTGAGAGGCTCCAAGCACAAACAAAAACACAATGGTCTATTCTCCAGCTAGTCACCACTCAAGAGCATCATATTTTAGCTCTCTATTGCCATTACAGAGGAGAAATCTCCATATACATACTAGACTAATCCCACCCATAAGGGAGGTCCAGTAGCAACATGATGGGCAAGTCCTCTCTGTACAGAAAAACCAGCTAACACCATATGTACATTTTTACTTTATTTGGGCAACATTAGTGAGATGCAGCTAGCTCCCCTAAGCACTGAGAGCAAGGGGTCCACGTCTGGATTACCCTTTACACTTAGGGAGAGAACCTATGTGTTTCACAGAAACAAGCCAAAAGATGTGAGAAGCTCTGAGCACAAGCTGTTTTTCATTCCCAGAAGCCTCTCACATTCTGTATGTTATTTTGAATATGCTTAGGGGGTCTCCCTAAGAGTGAAGGGTAATCCAGACGTGGACCCCTCAGTACCTATGGAATCCAGCTGCACTCTTCTGATGAGGCCCAGCTAAGCAACAATGTATGTTGGGGTCTAGTTGTTGTTCCCATGCAGGGGGTACTTGCTAATCATTTTGGAAATATGCTGCTTTTAGGGTGGGATTAGTCTAATATGTATGTGGGAGTTTTTTCTCTGTAATGTTACTAGAGAGCTCAAGTGTGATGTTTCTGGGTGGCGATTAGCTGTAGAACAGACCAGCCTCTCACATTCTGTATGTTATCAAACATAGAAACAAAGAAAGAGGGCACTAGCCAGTATCACCATTGATCATGCATCCTTCAAGCACTATGAACTATAAATAATGATTGTACTCACATGACACGTCTACCCCTAGTAACATTTATCCTGCTACCAGTCAGAACTCATGGGGACACATATTCCTGCCTCCCTACTCAAGGCTCCAGCCCAAGGGTGTATGTTCACTTATTTGCTTATTGAACAAGGCCTCCAGACTCTGAAGTACTGTAAGTTCAGCTCTGTTCCAATTCTGATCATCTTGTATAGATTACAGTGCTTTAAGGATTGATGATTACGTATGGTGATACTGGCTAGCATCCTCTCTTTCTTTGTTTTTATGTTTGTTGTATGTGATCAAGTGCATCTGAAGTAGTGACATTCAGAGTAACAGGTGCAGCTGCCATTGAGAAGTTTTTAAATCTCACACATTAGAAAGCGTGAGGTCCGGATCTCTGATGCTTGAGAATGATGCTGGAAATCTGTGTTTTTTTAATCGTCGCCAGCCACAAGACTCCCATACTGCAGCCAAAGCCAGAGTAAAGATGCTGGCTGTGAAACCAGATGTTGGACCACAAATGAGCCGTGTGGCTAGACCTGAATAGGAGTACTTGCATACCGCGTAACAGATCAAGACCATATAAATAGCTAGAGGACCCCTAAGTCAGAGGAGGCTACAGCAAGGAAGTGGAAGGACCGCTAGCCACAGGAATAGGATACAGATGAAAGTAGGGACTGCTATGTAGAAGGGCTAAAAAAGTAGTGGACTGGAGCCGCTAGCAGCAGTGATTGAACACAGCTTCAGGAGAACTAATACTGCTATCCGATGGATTGACAATAATATCGAACTGATACCACTAATAGGTGAGGCTGAACACAGCTTCCAGTGGACTAAGACCACTAAATGAAGGACCGACAATAGTAGCAGGCTGGGAGAGCTAATTGCTGATTAGGCAGTATGGCAACAAGTTAGGAATGCAGAACCCTACAGAAGAAACCAGAGCAGGGAAAATCCCAGTTAGGAACAGAATTGCTGTATAGGAGCTAATATGTGCAACATGTACCATCCATAGAAGATTGTCCAAAACAGAAATGACCAAGGAATAGAGAGATGACAAAGTTGGAAGAGCTGTATGGGACTCAGAAAAGCAAAGAAATAGCCTGATGCCACAACCTAGCAAATACTCCCAAAACCTGAGTGGTAGAGGCAATATAGCATAGGCCTGCCTGTTCAAATGAGGAGCAGAACCGTAAGACCACAGGGGAGGCTAAGGCAGAAATAGCAAGCAGGAGCTGCTATACAGGAAGCAGAGTAAGACCGCATAGGCAACAGCCACCAAGAACTAGCTGGAACTACAAGCGGTAGAAGACCGACTAGAGGAGAAGCGGGCTAAGACCACACAATACAAGTTGGCTGAAGCAGCCGTGACTGGCTGAGGAGGCCAGAGGCAGACAGGGGCTTCTGAGAGGTGGCCAGACCACAGGGAGGCAGAGTGGGCAACAACTGCTATGCTGGAAGTGGAGTAAATGAAGCGGGCCCTGAAGGAGTAAAAGGGCTGAGACCTTTGCAAGGTGGAATAAGCACCAAAACACTGATTTGCTAATTCAGCACTAGTGCCAGCCTGGAGAATGAAGAGGGCAAGATCGCACAACCAGCAGGGCCTAGGAAGAGGAAGTGGAATGAGACCACTAAGGGCAGTATGAACCACCGGCAACACAGAGCAGGGTGAGACCTCTGCAGAAGTGAGGTACCAAAGGAGAGAGAAATGCCAGGTCAGGGAAGGCTAGGTCAGACACGGAATATTCGTCAGCACCAAGGCCAGTATCCAGGAAAAAAACAAAAACAAAGTCAGCTAGACAAGGCAATACACAGGAGATCTGAGCACAATATTCAGGGGAAAGTCAAACTATGAAGTCAGTCAGCCGAGGTCAGAAATCAGGAAGTCAATAAACAGCAATCTGGAGAAAGAGAGAGAGAGTGAGAAAGAGCAAGCATGAAAACAATAACCAGCCAGGGAGCTTAGCACTCAGGGTTCTTAAAAAAGTTTCGGAAAAAAGGGGTTAGCCCAAAGGTAATTGGAGGGAGAGTGTGGTACTAAGAGATCTGAGTGAAGGCAGAGTAATATGCTTCACAAGAGCACCTAAAGGTTACCCAGTGTAGTAACTGATTGTGTGAGTAGGCAACTGGATATTTTCATTGTATCAATATATTTTATTGTAACCTTATGTGGCACCCCCTTCTATTCATCATATTTACTTGTACATATGGAAACTAAAAACTCTCATTAAAATTTCCAGATTCAAATGAGGCATTTGCCACGTTCACACTAAAATAATGTTACTGAAGCTAGTTCATTGTGATCATAAGACATCCAGAACCACATGGTTCCACCTGGGAAAATGAGGAGCTCCTGACTTATTTTTTTCAACAATTTAAATCCACCTATACTGGTTATTATTTAATGTTTTCAATTCGAGAGACGTCTTCAATGCATTACATTAAACATCAAATAACTTGTGGTAGATATGTAATTTATTTTATAACGTGTCCTTGTCATAAACAACATGTTAGCCAAACCTATAGATCAGTGGCTATCATCCATATCCTCAGGGATGCCTAACAAGCAATGTCTTTACGATTTCCTTGCTTGTGTACAGTTGAGCTAATTAACCATCTGAGTGCCAGAGGAGTATGCAGTATATTGCTCTGGCATGCAAAGGGGTTAAATAAATCAGCCTCTGATTATTTCATCTGAACTCAAGCAGGGAAATGATAAAGACACGGTCATGCTATTTCTTTTGTCTTTTTATCTCATTACTGGAGAAGCATAATTGTATCCATCCCAGTGCAACAACCATCAATAAGTAGGCACTTCACAGCTTTCAGTTTACTTGGGACTTAGGAAGAATTGCCATTCTGTCAATAAAACATCTGCAGTATGTACAACAAATGATACACTGACTTTTATTATGAGTAAACAACAAGTGTAGGTTGTAACTAAGCATTTTTTTTGTCTAGAATCTTTACTTCAGTTTATCTCATAAGACATTTTGTTCTTTATGTCTTTCAAACAACTCTAATTTGATGTGTGATGACACAGAGAACCACTAGCTATTCATTTCTAAACATTTTGTAGACAAAAGACACCCATTTTGTAAAGAGCTACATTTTTGTTCTTATATCATAGATCTTTTCAGAAGTGTTCCCAGCTTTATCGCCATGTTGATTAAGATTATATTACAATAACATGCAGGCATACTTAGTAGGTCCATTCTTCTTTATAAAGTACTTTTCATTTTCCTTTTTTTTTTTTACTCCAACCACAATGTTTCATTGGTAATTTCTCTAACGTTTCCTATTTTGTCTTTGTATTGATGTAAAACACTTTTTCATGCTACAGTGGTTGCCATTGTATATTTTTCTTTCAGTATTTTCATAATTTAGACCCAGTCACTGCAATTTTGGAATCACAGTTCCATTTGTTTAACAGCTGAACAGGACATCTTATGACCCCTTGAACAATGCAATATACATTGGTTATTTTTGTTATTTGTTGTAGTTGTGCGCAATGTAGACTAAGTTGAAAAAAAGCCATCCGTTAAGTTCAAAAGGTTTTAAAAATTAATTGGTTCAGATGCTCATCCTATCTCAATAGTTATTATGGCCCAGAGGTATCACAACAAAAAAAATCCAGTTGCAATTTGAGCGCTGAAGAAGGCCAATAATTGGCTCTGAAAAGTGAACCTGTTAACAAAATCCTTTCTACAGAATTTAATGTAGCAATTACAATTGTGCATACATTATGATGCCTACATTGCAATTATTAAAATATTTTAAATTATTTATACAGTTTTGTAATTCTGTATGTTTGGGGGAATAATCAAAAAATGATGTTGAACAAGAAAAAGGATAAAAATGGAGGTGAGAATGTTTGATAATTTTTTGATCCTACAGGAAGATAGAGGTTGCGTGTGTGTGGCAAAAAAAGAGAAGATTCTGTCATTTGGGCTGGGTTCAGGTATAGATGCCCAGCTGATCCTGTTTTGCAGCTGGCTATACCAGGGGTGGCATTGAACAAGAGTTATGTAAATATCTCCCTAAACACATGACACTAGCCACAGCCAAGTCTCAGTACAGTGAAGGCTGAAGTGAAGATTTGGGGTGAAGCCCATCTTCCTAAATCACTGCAAGATCAGTCCCATTTATGTCCTACCCTCTCACCTCTTTCCACCCACACAAAGTCTAGCACAATGTCTAGCACCGTCCTCTCCCCTTCTCCACATTGTGCCCCACCATCTCCCCTCCATGCAAATCACATTTAAGCCCCCTGGAATCTGTCATTTTCCTTCCACACTACAGGATTGTGTCCCCTATATTATCACTTTTTTTTTCAGATTTCCAGATTCCCCTTTAGTAAGCAGATGCAACAACCATTAGGTTTTCAAATAATAGAAACAGAGAGATAGCGAGAGAGCATAAGAGGAGAATTCAACAAAGTATACAGAAGAGAATAGAAAAGGATGGAAGAGGGGAAAGCAAGAGGAAGAAAAAAGGGGCAAAGGGACATAAGGGCCAGGAGGAGTATATATTTACAGCCGTGTTCCATCTAAGTTATCATAATGATTGGTGTAGCAGGTTACTGCTTATTACTAAGAGGTATATGTAGTCATTAATGCCACTCGTAATGGAGTAGTCATACAATAATTGAATAATTACTATGTCGATGGCAACAGTGCTTTATTCGTAAACCACTTACTGATGAAGTCAGTTAACAACTGTGGGTCTTGATGTCTATGGGTCCATGTTAGTTTGGTGAATATAAGATGATCTTCCACTTTACCTAGCCAATTTTCAAACATGGGAGGAGATGTCAATTTCCAACCAATTGGTATCAAAGATTTCGCTGCATTGAGCATGGTTAACAGTAGAATTTGCCTTGAATTCGAATGAAACGGTAAGCCATAGTACAATAGTATTGTCCAGGGATCCCTTTGGAGTGTAACATCTAGTAAAAGTTCAATATGCGAAAGACATTTGGACCAGGATTGATCAAGGAGAGGGCACGTCCACCATAGGTGAAGAAAAGTACCTCTGGCTGTTCTACACCTCCAACAAGAGGAAGGAGTTAAAGGGTATATCTTATGCAATTTAACAGGAGTATAATACCACCGAGTCAGCAGTTTGATGTTCATTTCAATCATGGCAGTAGAGATGGATGATTTGTATATAAGTGAATATATGGAAGACCAATCTGATGGAGATAAGGTTAAATTCAATTCCTTTTCCTAAGCATAAGCATATGAAGGTTTGTCAACATCTTGATCTGCAGACAAAATTCCATACATTCTACTAATTACTTTACCAGCAGAGGGGTTTGGAGCGAAAAAGGAAGTCTCAAATTTAGACATAGGTCTTTGGAAACAATCCGTAATCACCGGATTAGTAAGAAAATGTTTTAATCTCAGATAACTCCAGATATCTCCATGTGATAGTGAGAAAGAAGATTGCAATTCGGGAAAAGGGAATACAGTGTCTCCGTCTCTAAAATGTCGGAACTGACAGTCTTTAATACTTGACCATGTAGGAAATTGCGATGATGGCAATGAGAACTTATATTGGTGTTTTGAAAATGTCCTAGTGAACAGGGAGGGAAGTACGATCAAAGTGCCTTTACGATTAAGTCGATTCCAAGTCGCAACTACCGTCCGTAAAATAGGATGTGTAATAGAAGTAAGAGGGCAGGTCGACTGTGGTACTAAGATTTCCCTCAGTGGATCAAAATGCAGATAGAAGGATCATTCTAGATCTACCCAAAATTTGTGAGATTGATTGTTGTGCCATTCAGGGACAGAAGCCAAAAGTACTGAGTTATAATAGTGGCGTAAACTGGGTACACCTAATCCACCCTTCGATTTTTGTGTATATAATAGTTTTCTGCTAAGTCTCGGTGTTTTATGTCCCCAGATAAAGTTGGAGAATATCTTAGAGGCTTGTGAAAAAAACTTATTCGGAATGAAAATCGGCAGAGCCTGAAATAGGAAAAGAAATCTAGGTAAGATCATCATTTTGAGTGTATTTATTCTGCCTAACCAAGAAACGTGCATAGAAGACCATTTATGTAGATCAAATTTGACTTTGGTCAGTAAAGGCAAAAAGTTTGCCCTATAAAGTGAATCTAACGTTGACGTTATCTTAGTACCCAAATAAGAGACATGAGAAGTAGATCAATGGAGGGGAACCGACGCTTGTAGCGTCAATAAGGTAGAGGTGTTCATTCCAATAGTGAGAGCTTCAGATTTCTGTAAATTTATTTTAAAGTCTGAGACAATCGCAAAAGAACCTAACTCCGATAGAAAAGCAGGAACAGATGTTTCTGGATATGCTGTTGTAAGAAGTACATAGTCTGCAAAAATAGACAATTTATGGGTGTAGCCGGAGACCGATATTCCATGAATTTGTGCATTCATAGGGACACGTTGGGCTAGCGTCTCCATGCAAAGAACAAATAATAATGGCAAAAGAGGGCACCCCTGTCTCTTTCCATTTAAAATGGAAAAAGGAGTAGATAAGCAGCTGTTCACTCTAACCTTTGCATTCGGGTTGGTGTAGAGAGATCGCACATAAGAAATGAAACGAGGGCCAATTCCGAAAACCTTAAGAACGGCAAAAAGGAAAGACCAGTCTACTCGATCAAATGCCTTTTCGGCATCAGTTGCCAGGAACACAGAAGGCATTTTTGTTACTTCGACATGATGTAGTAACGAGATTATCTTTCTCGTATTGTCTTTGACTTTTCTATGAGGAGTAAATCCTGATTGATCCAAGTGTAGAAGAGTGGGAAGGTATGTTTTCAGTCTGTTGGCCAAAATCTTTGCATAAATTTTTATATCAATATTCAATAAGGAGATGGGTCTATAGTTGGAACAAATAGTGGGGTCTTTCCCGGATTTGGGAATGACAGTGATATAGGCTTCTGTCATGGACGGATGATCGGAAATAGAGTCAGGTAACGCTGAAAAGCAATCAGTCAATATAGGAACCAATAAAGCACTGAAAGTGGAGTAATAGGTTTTAGTAAAGCCGTCTGGACCTGGGTTTTTATTCGAAGGAAGAGATTTTATTGCGTCCGTGACTTCAGTGTCCATTATAGGTAGATCTAGAGATGTGGATGATTCCAGGTCCAGGGTAGGAAGAGAAATCATTTCTAGACAGCTATTTATGTCTGTGACATGCTAGTGTGAGGGTAAATTCCGATCTCGTAGATTTTATAACCGTTCGTAATAATGTCTAAAAGAATTAGTGATATCTTCAGGAATAAAGTTTGGGCTACCCGAATGGTCCTTTATTAAAGTAACATATGTATTTGTTTTTTATATTATCACCTTTTATCACCCTTTTGAGTGCCAGGAAATGTCTGACAACACCTCTCTCACACTCAAAGGGTTAAACAATGTTTCCTCATTCCTCAGTCTTCTTCACCCGACATCTGTTCTGTCCTTCAACCATAATGAGGTACTACCTTGCAGCCCTACTGCCCCCTCCTTCTGTGTTCTCTGCTCCTGGTGCCATCCGTTCTCCCCCAATCCTATAATGTTAGGTGGGTGGATAGTTTGTGTGACTCTGGTACCAATAGGTACTATTACTTCCTGCGGAGAGGCTGCCAAGCATTCAGTAGCACACACCATCACAAACACTCTCAGTCTGCCTCACACAAAGTAGCATTTGGCAAAGAACTGAAAGCATTGGGAAAAGAGGGCAGAGAAGAATCTACCAGACAGTGTATATATTGTTTTGTATCTGCCAGTTTGAGAAGACTGGGGAAGCAGACAGTGAATGTGTTGTTCTATCTCTCATGAAACAGTTTAACAATGTTGGGTGGGGGTCAAACATTATATGTGGGGATATGTGACTACCAGTGAGAAGTGGAAGCAGGCTGAGGGGCCAAACACTTTTATGTGGGATATGTGACTATTAGTGTGCAGTGTAATCAGGCTGGGTGGTCAGGCAGTTTATATAGTAATCTGTGACTACCTGGCTGGGGAAGTCACACATTGTATGTGAGGATCTGTGTCTACTAGTGAGTACTGGAACCAGGCTGGGGGTCAGGCAGTGTACATGGGGATATATGACTACCAGTGGGCAGTGCAACCTAGCTGGGGGAGTCACAGAGTGTATGTTGGGATCTGTAACTTTCAGTAGAATAAGACTGAGCTGACAGATAGTGTAGTAAGGGTCAGGGCTAGGTTGGCAGTGTATTGTTATGCTGTGGCTACCCTGTCTTCCAGACTTGTTAATGTGGGTCTGTGTATTTTGTTTTTATTTAAGAACTGGCAACAAAAATATTAACAACATTTTCTAGCAAAAAAAAAAACACACAAAAAAACAACTGTGTCTACCAGTGGAAAAAGTCTGGACTGGAAGACAGTAGAGTTCTGTGGATGACACTGGGGTGCCCGACAATGTACTGTAGATCTAACACAGTAAGATAGTAAATTAGGTTAAAAAAAAGACACAAGTCCATCAAGTACAACCTTTGCTTCATAACCCAGAGAACCTCCTGTTTTACCTACTAATACACAGTATAACCCTCTATGTCCCCTGTTGAAAGAAATGCATCTAATCTTCTATTAACTGTATCCATTGTGTCTTCCATTACCACATCCTTGGGCCAGGAATTCCACAATTTAACAGGCCTTTCTGTAAAAAAAAACTTTCTTCTGAAGATGAAACCACCTTTCTTCAAATCTTAAAGTGTGGCCCCTTGTTATTTGATCCAGCCTTGTGATGAAAAGCTCACCAGAGAGATCCTTGTATTGACCTTTCATATACTTGTACATATTAATAAGATCTCCTCTTAGTTGCCTTTTTTCTAGAGTAAATAAGCCAAGTGTGTCTAGATGTTCTTCAGACATCGTCTTCCATTCCCTAAATTAAACATGTTGCTCTTCACTGTACTCTCTCTCCAGCTCTAGAATATCCTTTTTCAGAACTGGTGCACAAAATTGCACTGGATATTTGAGGCGATGTCTTACCAATGATTTGTACAATGGCAAAATTACGTTATCCAGTCTTGCTTCAATACCCCTTTCTATGCAAGACAGAACTTTGTTTGCTTTTGCTACTGCTGTTTGACACTGGTCACTGCTTTCAAGTTTGTTGTTTACAAGGATTCCCATGTCTTTCTCTTGCAGTGAGTACCTTAAAATTGTTCTATTAAGTTCATAAGTAGCTTTGGGACTTTTTCTTCCCAAATGCATGACTTTACACCTTAAACTTCATATTCTATTAATTTGCCCAATCTGCCATTTTATGTAAATTCCTCTGTAGAGAACTAACATCCTTTTCTGAATTTATTACCCTACATAATTTATTTTGAAATTTTGTTTTTCTATATTGGTTTCCAGGTCATTTATAAACATGTTAAAATGCAATGGAACAAGTACTGACCCTGAGGTTCTCCACTCTCAACTTTAACTATATTGGAGAATTTTCCATTTATAACAACACACTGTTACCCATCTTTAAACCAGTTTTCTATTAATTGCAAAGGTTATCCCCTAGCCCCAAATGCCTTATTTTGTACGCCAGCCTTCTGCATGGTACTGCATCAAATGACTTTGAAATATCTAGATATACTACATCAACTCCTTTACCATAATCTGGGTTGCTATTTACTTCTTGATAGAAGATTAAAAGATAAGTTTGGCAGAATCTATTCCTCATAAAGCCATGAAGATTCCTACTAATAATCTTATTTTCTGCTGTGTAATCCTGACTATGATCCCTTATTATCCCTTCTAGCAGTTTTCTGACTACAGAGGTTAAACTCACAGGTCTATAATTCTCAGGTTTTGTTTTAGTTCCCCTCTTAAATAAAGGCACCACATTGGCTTTAAGCCAATCTTGTGGTACTGAGAGAATTTTTAAAGAGTAAAAAGAGGGGTCTTGCCAACACTGCACTGCATTACCAAAGAACCTGTAGATGTATACCATCAGAACCTTGTGCTTTGTCAGGTCTTAATTTTGTCCAGTCTTCCCATAACCTCTTCTTGTGTTAACCCAATATCTGCTAATGAAATGTTTTGATTTGTTTCTTGTTTACGGTTATATACTGTTGCACGTTTATAGTTTAGAACATCAGCCTTTGCTAATCAACTCACCCATGTAATTTTCCAAAGGTCCACTACACTCCCTCTTATGTTTTTTTGATATTTATGTATTTGAAAAACTTTTTGGGATTACTCTTGCTCTCCCTTACAATACTAGTCTCATTCTCTAATTGCCTGTTTGCAATCTTTGTTGCACGCCCTGTAGTTCGAGAAATTATTTTCTGTTCCTTCAAACTTAATTAGTTTAAATGCCTTTTTTCCCTTGCCATTTCTTTCTTTATATTTGCATTTAACCACATTGGTTGTGGTGTACTTCTTTTGCATTTGTACCCCACTGATACATACTGTTGAATATATCTCTGCAACCTAAATTTAAATTCTGACCATTTTTCCTCAGTATTTTTCCTTTAAATACATTATCACAGTCTATGTGTTGCATTAATGCTCTTGACATTTTGAGGTTAACTTTTTTAAAATTAAGAGTATCTGTATCTACCTTGCCTGCCAGGATGTGTTATGTGGTTCTTTGGTTACCAGTGGAACATGGCAGAGCTGGCAGACAGTGCACTGTATTTCTGTGGCTACCAGTGGAAAAAGGCTGGGGTGGCAGACTGTGTAGTGTGGTTCTGTGGCTACTAGCATAGCAAAACTTTGCTGGCGGAAAGTGCAGAGTAGATCTGGTGACTGGTAGAACAAGTCTGGGCTTGCAGAGAATGTAGTGGGATTCTGTCGCTACCAGTACAAGACTGGGCTGTTAGACAGAGTATGATAATTATTTCATGCTAGTTGCTAGCATAGGCAGACTGGCAAAGAAATGGAGATGGAGTTGCTTGAAAGGAGTATTGATGGAGGTAGCCAGTTTTTCTCTGAGTGTGGGTGTGAAGGAAAAAATGTGTTAAAATAAATAAACAAACAAATAAAAAACTGACTGTCTGATAAGTGACAGTCAGGCAGATGATCCAAGTTCCTACCTGTACCGACTGATTACTGACTCTACTGTGACTGAATGAGTGAAAGACACTTTGCAGACACACAAAGAACTGGATAAACAGACCTCGGCACATCTGCTCCAATTGAGCATTTTGAATATGTTAAAACATCAGTTGGTGTCAGTCATTGTTCCACTTGTCAAGCGACTGATGGTGGGCGACTGACACTTCCCATGGTTTATTATAAATTATTTTTATGTACTCGATAAAAACAGTTGTCATAAGTGATATGAGCTTGGCTTAATCTGCAGGGTGGACAGTCTGCAACTATTCCCTTATACTCTACATTTATTGGTTTCCACCACATTGCCATATTTGACTTTGTCCCACACATTGTGCAATTATTACGGTTCACACTTTTTGCCCTTAGTTTTGTGCAGTCTTGATTTTTCCTCCTTGCCTTGCATTTCCTGATTTGACCCATGGTTTGTTCTTTGATCCTGATCTTGCTCTGCTGTATGATTTGATCACCCTGCTTGACCTTGGCATTGCATCAGACCGCAAACCAGCCTTTTGACTCTGCTGTATGACTTGATCACCTGACTTGACCTTGGCATTGCATCCGACTGTGACTTGAGTTTAACCTTACAGCCTCCTCTTTCCTGTTACCCAAGGTAAACTCACCTGGCAGTACCCAGTTTCTGTGGAAAGTGTCCTGAACTAATTCTACATCTGGTACACGAGGGTGTAGTGGTGTGATGCAGTCTGTTCCTTTTTTCTTAGTATACTTGCATCACCTCGCATCTGGTGGATGGTATTGTCTTCTCTTCCTATATATCTGTTTAGCAGTGTTTCCATTCTTGGAGACCACTCTTAAGCCCATAAAGCTTCTTTTCTCATTTGCAGTACACTGGGACTACTCACCCATCCTATTATAGTGACTCTCTCTCACCCTAATGACCTGTCCTCCATTCTCCTTGGTACATCAATTTGTGCCATTTCCTCTCTTATTCAGTGAACTATGCTTCAACCTCCAGCTGTGTCATCTAGCGCCGGTGTCTAGCCCACGCTATGTTCATGTCTGTGACAGCATATGGAGAATATTGCCAGATTCTGACATCGGTAGATTCCCTGTCTGCTGGTGAAACTGGTGGCAAATTTGTCAGTGGCAGAGCCACTATCAAGGAAGATCCAGAAGGTGCTGGGAGGGGAGGGACTGGGATATTGCTACTAGTAGCCTGAATATTAACACTAGGTAATGACAAACCAGGGGATGCCTTTGGAGTTGCTAAAAACATAACCATTAATACCTCAATAATCCTTAACAGGAAAATATAACATTTACATCAGCAATAACTTTTCAGTCTGTGACCTTACTCCAATATAATCAATAAAGAAGAGGAAGATGAAGTACTAGCACAGTTGTAGGCGGAATGCAAACTCAGTAACCCTGACCATTGTTGCATCTAGAATACAATACACATTCTTTACCTCCAACTGATCAAAACCATTTTCATATTAGTGCATGAAGAAATAGTTATTGAACTCTGCCATAACCCAATCCATGACCAGTGATGCCCAGGTCAAGGATGTTGCCAGTGAGAACTCACCCTAAAACTACTGTTATATTTTCAGTATCATGCTATAACCTCTTCCACTAACCCTTTCCCTATTCCAAGGATAATCTTGAATAAATATCAATATAAGTACCTTTTAATTTTCTCCTCCCATCCCCCTAAGTGATGTCAGCAGTGGCACCTGGCACATTATTTAAATTGTTTTTTGTGGCAGAAAAAGACAGGGCAGAGCATACTATTAATACAATAATAAACTTACATTGCTATTTTCTTTACTATGAGTAAAAATCATATTGAATTATAGGTTCACTTTGTTATATTAAAAAAATAAATTATTACAATTTGTGACTGTATTTAATGGCTGAGTTTTTTATTCCAGCTTCCCATACATAATACTAAGTGAAGCTGCACTGTTAAGCACAATACTACTAATTTCTTTAATGATTTCGACTAATGCATTTCCCTCTGATTAAAGAAGCATTAAACTCACAAGAAGCTTTGTGGTCAATCTCTTCCTCAATGAAGCTAATCTGAATGAATATCCCAGAAGCCTTTTCTCAGCAATGGGATGAAATCCTAGATCCGAGTGTTATATGGAGATCCCACTTACCACTAACCATGTGATATGATAAGTAAAGGGATTCCATTCTCTTATTAGATCAGAGGGGTGACACAACTTCCTGAATTCCCCCCTTAAAATCATCCTCTATTCAACAACCAATTTATTTTTAGTTAATTGTCATTTTTGCTGTCATCATGGGATTGTTTCTCATCTCCATGGCTTCTTCTAGTACCTTCCTTCCAAATCTGATTTGTATTGATAACATTTCAAAAGCTTTGCCTGGTAAACTTTTATTCTTAATATTGCTTGTTCTACTGTTAATAACATAGATGTATACCATCAAGACCAAGTGCTTTGTCAGTATTAAAAAATGAGCGTTCTTTCAATACAGAATTTTTTTTTTACTCAAATAGAATTTTCAAAATGTCTTACTACAAAACTCAAAAATCTCAGTTGTGGATATCACAAGTCACCAAAGTGTTTTGATTGAAGATTTGTTGGTAACTGCAGATAAATAAACTGAGCCCTGGATGTTATACCCAAGCGGTAGACATAAAAGTTGCTAAAAGAACCACTGGACACAAACTATGCCCATTGCAAATGATAATATTAACCCTTTAAGGACCAGAAGGATGCGTAATGCATTGCTTCTCAATGGTAAGATTCACTAAGCGGTGATAAAGAGGTAATAAAGTGGAGATGACTTCTCCAGTTTACCACTTCTCCAATTCCTATGTTATTGTATGGAGCCTATGCACTAAGATTCCTAGAACTTTGGAAATTTTAGTGCATAGGCTCCATACAATAACAAAGGAACCGGAGAAGTGATAAACTGGAGAAGTATCTCCACTTATTACCTCTTAGTGAATCTCCCCCATTGTGTTGCTCATTCTTCCTGAAACCTTTGAGTGCCAGAGAGTGTGCAACTTTCTTGAAAAAAAGGTCAAAGGGAAAAATTAAGGGAGGCTGTAAGGAGGTTCTGGTTTTAGCAATGTAAGTAGAGGGAGGTGTTATAGAAAGGATCCATTAATATTTTCTGACCAGATTAAGGCAAATGGGATTACTGTTTAGTGTTCTTTTAAATTATTATGATTGTATAGAAAACATTAAAATAATAGTAGTGTTTGCTAATAACTGAAGCTCTGATCATTCTTTAACATTTTTGTAGTATGAAGAGCTGCATTACAAGTCTGTACACTTTGTAGTTCAACAGTAATTGAATGATAAAGTATCCCCCACCCTCTCCTTTTTTCAGATTCACACTGCCTCTCCAAGCCTGTCCAGATGGAGTGCATAGAGGGACAATCTTCAGTGAGCAGAAGGAAAAACCTGCCCTCCTTTGTCAGTGGGGGCACTTTTTTCCTTATACTCACAGCCTTGTCCCTCACTATGAGCTGTCCGGTCCGATGACCAGATTGCAGATCTGTGGGGATGCGGCTTACAAAAGGTAAAGGGGCGGGAGGGGGACACTATCATTCAATCACTATTGAGCTACAAAGAGTACAGACTTGTAATACAGCTCTTCATACTACAAAAACTTTAAGTAATGGTAGGAGCTTCAGTTATTAGGAAACATTGCTATTCCTTTAACAGTGCAGGCACTCACTGGATTTGCTTCAGGTGGAAAAGTGTTGGTTTTGTTTGGGTGTTGAAGAAGTCTAAAATGTTGACCAAATAAAACAAATACCATTTCACTTGAAGCAAGTCCCACTAGTGCCTGCCCTTTTAATACTTTCTACAACTGTAAATATACTTTCTGCATCTGATTTGCATCAGCTCCCTGAAAGATACCATACGTACACTAACATTTTGGTCCATGCTGCAAACTATCAAGGTAAGTGTAACGGAAGCTAAGAGGGGACCGCATCGCCTTCCACCATCGTTCCCGGGTCTCTCCTTCTCGACACCGGACTGGCACTGTCGGATGCACAGGTCGAGCAGATAAACGGTCCGGTGGTCGACTCAAAGTGGCGTCGAACCCCAGTATAGTCAACTTGATGTAGAAGGATGCGGATCAAGGAGGGGTCGACAGGGCTCCTGAGCAGTCGAGTGTCGCAGAACTGGAACACCGGGCAGTAGAGAGTGAGGCCTCTACTCCCGGGCTACGACAAACTGGGAAAGTGTAGACGGAACGAAGGTAGCGGTTGCCAAGCAGACTCGCGCACTCCACGTTGCTTCCTGAAAGCATCCGAAGTTGGGTCGCAGGATGCTGGCAGCAGACGGTCGAACTATACAGGATACTCAGCTCAGATGGGTGTCAGAGTGTCCGCTTTACTACCATGAGAACATAAGACTCCAGGACTCTTGTTCACTCCAAAAGTAACTCTCTCTTTATTGACACAAACCACACATATTTATACATGAATCTTACATTGCAATACATGGATCAGCCAAATACAATACGAACATAATTCAATCACAACACAGGAGACAAAAGGCCAATGGCAGATGGCCTAACAAATACAATAACTCAGACATGATTAAATTTCAGATACAAAAGGTTTTGATTAATTCCAGGCTCAAGATAAGACTTGAGGGGCGGGAATACACATTCGTGGAACAATGGCCAGGGGTTGAAGTACGTATGCACCGTTTTGAATTTTTGGCTTCAACCCTGGCCAATCAAATTGTACAGCGAGTCTGCGGGTCGACCAATCCCCAAGCCGCCTACTTTTCCCCATGTTAAGTCTATGGGGGACCTTTAAACCTCCTGCTCAGGGATTTAACCAATCCGGCGTCGACTCACTGCCTTTGGCTCCCCATGCTGAACCCGGTGTCGACCCTTGAACCGGGAACCTCCGACCCTTAGTCGGGGAATGTGTAAACCCTCAAATACACCACATACATTAATCCAAACCGTTCGACATACATTAACCGAAGTCTATGAACATAGATCCTTAACCAGTCTCTTAAGCAAATGTCCAACTCTACTGTCTGTTCCCATAATGTAGAGTGGAAGTCTTTTATTCAGTTTACCAGATGTCGAGGTCGTACAACCGGGCCCCATAAAGGATAAATGTCCATAGTGTTATGTTTTTTGGGCTAAACAGTCTTATGGCCAGACAAGGCTCCAGTAACGGACTAAGCTCTGTTACAGTAAGTTACAGCTTTATATAAATGTGTAGACTGGTATAATATGAGAATTGGGGTGAGATGTACTAAGGGTAGCAGCAAAGTGTGTCTGGTGATGTTTGGTTATCACTTCACCATGGGGAATACGACACCCTTCACCATAAGAGCTAAGAATTAGCTATGCAAGGAGAGGGAAGAGACTTTAATCGTTAGCCTATAGAGTTGGCATAATTATGATGATGTGTTAGGAAAGGCAAGTGGGGAAGTGGAGAGTATGTCCTCAGACTTCAGCACCAAGAACACCATCAGCTCTCCTTAACACTTTGATTAATGTGCAAGCTTTTGCATTGCACAGACTGTGGCACTCAGAGGGGTATAATATTTAAAAATAGCTGCTGCTTTTGTGATTTTGTGTGTAATTGAATGATCTGTGATGCAGGGCAGGGTTTTGTTTATTTTACCACCCTTTGAGTGCCACAGAGGCATGCAGAACATTGTAGAGCAATGCACTGCATAGTCCTATGCCACCCGATTTGTTAAGAGAAGGCAGCTGTTGTCTTTTCTGCCCAGTAGACAGAACAAACTGTCCTCTGTAGCTCCACAGAACACTAGTGGAAGATCCCACGTTTACCATCTCAGATTGGGGAAGCTGGGACTATGCATTCTGAATGCATAGGCAATAATAAGAGTTTAATGTATGTAGTGAATAGCCACATAACACATAAACACACCCATAGGAATATGAAAAAGACTCATTGAGCATGTCAATATGCAAAGCAGCCAAAGTCAAAGTAGACACTGGAACATCATAAATCTGGCGAAAGCATGGCGATATGATGGCGAAGTCATTTAAAGGGATAGTAATGTCAGAAAAAAAGTATTAACTATATGGTAGATACAGTTAAAAGAGTGTACTTGCACACAGTTATAGTTTGAGAGATCTAGGAAAATAAAGTTCTCCGCTCTTTCCCCTTTCTGCTTGATGAGCTGTAAAGCTGTCAGAAGTAGATTCTGATTCCTGGATCAGACGGTGGCACTTCAGCAGCACCGACATAGCAATACCTAAGAATAAATACTTCATCGGAACGGTCTACAATGTGTGCCTGGTTTGCAAGCACATGTTTTAGACCATTCCGATTATGTATTTATCTTTAGATATCATTATATCAGTGCTGCTGAAGAGCCACATCTGGTCAAGCAACCATAATCTGCTTCTGACAGAAAGGGGAGGGAGCGGAGAGTTCTATTTTCCTATATCTCTCAAACCATAATGGTTTGAGAGATACGAATAAGTGTAAGTACTCTCTTTTAATTGTATCTACCATATAGTTAATACTTTTTTCTTACATTACTATCCCTTTAAAGGGATAGTAATCCTTGGTTTTAACTTTATTTTCTTTTGTAGGCATTAAAAAAACATGAAGAATTATATAAGTCTTATCTCTCAAACTTTTATGGTTTAAGATATATTCACAAACAAAGTATCACCCACCCTGTTCAACCAGATCAGAAGGGAGGTGCTCAGGTAGACTGCAGAGAGGGACAATCTTCAATTAAGATAAGGAAAAAAGCTGAAAAACTTGTCAAGGGGGGCAGGGCTTTCATTGTTTTCATACAAAGAAAATTGTCCCCTTCTGTTATCTGTCTGGTCATACAACCAGAGTCACATCTGAGAAGAGATGGCTTACACTAGGAAAAAGGGGCGGGGAGGGGAACTTTGCTTGTGAATATCTCATAAACCATAAAGGTTTGAGAGATAAGACTTATATCATTCATCATGTTTTTTTAATGCCTACAAAATAAAATAAAGTTAAAACAAAGTATTACTATCCCTTTAAGGGCATATTACGAGATGGAATCGGAGCAGATACTCGACAATATTACCAACCTGAACCCTTATTGAACCTTAGTGCATCTCAGCCTAGAGTAATTGTGAATTAAAGCAGGTGTGCCATATGGGAGAAATAAAAAAATTACTATTTAAAGTAATACCATTTTTTTCTCCCTTATATTGTAGTTGATTGACTTCTTCTTAGTAGACCAGAGCTGTGATGCAGGATTTTAAACTAGTTTCCTTTTAACCACTTGATTGCCAATAGGGTATTCAACATATTGCAAAACATTCAAAGGGTTAATAATGCATTTGCTTTTTCGAATACTGCACTGCAAAATAAGGTTGCATCTCATAAGCTCACAATAATATTAAGAAACATATTTCAAACTCTTCAGGGCAGAGACTTTTGTCTAATGTGTGCTGAAATGTATTCCCAGAAGAGATACCGTACTTGTATGCTTTCTTTCTCTCTAAATAGCTACAGCTAGACTACAAGCAGAACCTGTTCTATCAGTCTGCATTAGGTTGTCCTTATTTGGTACGTGATTCTGTTTGTATTACTACTTTTCCTGTGCTGCACTGCAGAATATGTAAGCAATTAATAATTAAAAGATAATAAAAATTCATGGTTGGCTTTATGTAAACAAATATATATATATATATATATATATATATATATATATATACTTATTGTCTAGAGGGCAATGGAAGAGACAGCTGCATTAACCACAGGGACCTGCAGGGGGACCTCATGCACTGGAAAGCAGCAGGCATTGTGAGCCCGAATATATTTATGGGTTTGTATGAGCAGCAAGACACAGCTACTGTAATCCTATAATTACATGTTTAGTTATTATTAATTAAATATTACCTTCATACAATATTCATGCAGTATTCTGAGACACAACGCTAGGAATAACACATATCCTCTGATGACTTTATGTACATGTTCATCAATACAGGGCCGTCTTAGATTTGGATTTCTATTGAAAACTGAAAAAAGCTGGGAGAATGGGGGGAATTGATTATACTAAAATGTAATGTCTAATTAAGTGCTATGAACAGTCTGGTTGGGTAGGAGGTGAAGTTATGAGGAGGAGATTGTGTGAATCAGCTGCTGCACTTCTCTATATGTTCACAGTTCTAGCACCTGTGCCAGCACAGACACCATAATACATACCAATGCACTCAACTCCGCCAGGGGATGGCTTTATTATCAACAAGTACTAACGTCAACCTTACAGAATGTTTAAGAAAATAGGAGTGTTATGGTTACAATGACATCTGTGTCAATGTGGCAGATGTACGAAGAAGAAATGGAGCAATTCTGGAGCAAACTAACTTCACTATAGTCAATAAATAAATATTCCCTAATCACCATTGATTTAAATGGGGCTTTTAAGCAGAGATAAGCTAAACAATTCTGTAATTTTGTCTGAATGTCTTGCGAAACATGTGTTATCATTGTACTATTCTTCAAAAAAAGGAATTTCCCTTACCTTTAGATGTCATTCACAGTTGGATTTGGTCTAGATCAAGAGTCTGAGCAAAGTAGAGAACTTCTCCCTCCCACTTCCTACCGCCAATAAAGCAATGTTTCCCTTATCACCCCAGACCCAAACCCTTTCCCTTCCTCAGCCTGATCCCTTCACTTAAATCTACTCTGGCCTTCTTCCCTCGCTTCCATATACTCCTCCACTCCACTCCTTCCATTTACTCCTCCCACAACCCTCCCTTCCATTTACTCCTCCCAAAACCCTCCCTTCCATATACTCCTCCACTCCCCTCCCTTCCATTTACTCCTCCCACAACCCTCCCTTCCATGCCATCTGGCCTGCTCTCCTCCATTCCATGTATTCCTCCCACTCCCGTCCCTTCCATGTATTCCTTCCACTCCCCTCCCTTCCATGTAATCTGTCCTTCTCCCCTCCCTTCCATGTATTCCTTCCCCTCCCTTCCATGCCATCTGGCCTGCTTCCACTCTTACCATTTACTCCTCCCACAATCCTCCCTCCCATGCCATCTGGCCTGCTCCCCTCCATTCCATGTATTCCTCCCACTCCTGTCCCTTCCATGTATTCCTTCCACTCCCGTCCCTTCCATGTATTCCTTCCACTCCCCTCCCTTCCATGTATTCCTTCCACTCCTGTCCCTTCCATGTATTCCTTCCACTCCCGTCCCTTCCATGTATTCCTTCCACTCCCCTCCCTTCCATGTAATCTGTCCTTCTCCTCTCCATTCCATGTATTCCTCCCACTCCCGTCCCTTCCATGTATTCCTTCCACTCCCCTCCCTACCATGTAATCTGTCCTTCTCCCCTCCCTTCCATGTATTCCTTCCACTCCCCTCCCTTCCATGTAATCTGTCCTTCTCCCCTCCCTTCCATGTATTCCTTTAACTCCCCTTCCTTCCATGCCCTCTGGCCTGCTTGCATCCCTTCCATGTAATTCTTCCACTCCCCTCCCTTCCATGTCCTGTGGCCTACAACCCTCCCTTCCATGTATTCCTCACACTCCCTGCCCTCTGGCTTTCTCACCTTCCTCGAATGTACACCTACCACTTCCTTCCCTTCCATGTCCTTTGGTCTTCTCCCCTTCCATGTACTCCTCCCATTCCCCTCCCTTTCATGCCTTCTGGTTTGCTCCCCTCCCTTCCATGTACTCCTCCCACTCCACTCCCTTTCATGCCTTCTGGTTTGCTCCCCTCCCTTCCATGCCCTCCTCCCAGTCCACTCCCTTTCATGCCTTCTGGTTTGCTCCCCTCCCTACCATGCCCTCCTCCCACTCCACTCCCTTTCATGCCTTCTGGTCTGCTCCCCTCCCTTCCATGTACCCCTCACACTCCCTTCCCTTTCGTGTTCTTTGGCCTTCTCCACTCTCTTCCTTCTACGCCTCCCGCTACCCTCTCTTTGATGCCCTTAGGCGAATACCCATACCTAGTAGACCTCCCTATATCACTTCCATGCTGTCTTATGTTCCTTTTTTCTATGAAACCCTGCCCCACCCTCTCCCTGCCCCCCATCCTCTTCCTTTCATGGTTCATTCAGATCTGAGCTGAATAGATCCAGATGTTTTTTAATAGATGCAAAAATGAATCATCTCTTTTGCTCATTTAACCCCTACAAATGCTAGAGAGGTATCCAATGCATTGAAAAGCATACAAGGGGTTAAAAGCCTTATTTAAATCAGGTGGAACCTGTATTTGTTCCCCATGATACAGTTGGCTTGCTCCATAATTGCTACAGTTTTTCTTAGTATATCAGTCTCAATGTTACTGGTGAAGAATTTTCCATTTAACAGACATCACCTTATCTTACACAACAGGTACTGAAATAATTAATGGATAATAGTAATTGATGATAACTTCTCTACCTACTAGTAATGATAAAAAAACACAAGAACATATTAATGCCTCAGACTATTTCCACACACCTGCCTTTCCTTGTAATTATTCTGTATAGAGCGCTTTCGTTTGAAAGACAGGACTCTTGGTAATGGAATGCAAATGAGCGCTCATAGTGCATTTCTTTTTTCTCCTTATCTAGATTAAAGTAGATGCCTTTAAAATAATGCTTTTAAAACAGCTGAAAAAACCTCTTGAATCAAAGAAGGAAACATAGCTTATTAATTATAATGGTAAGCATTCTATAACTAGAATTATAGAGTGTAGTGAATGTGCTGTGTGTGTGTCATTGTGTAGTTTAGCAAAGGCAAAGAAACACCTTTTTGGTTGGAGAGTCCTTCTGCCCATCTTTCTACAGCTTAAAGGGATAGTAATGTTTCATAATAAAAACAGCTCTAATTAATCATCATAGTATTTGGACTTTGGAGACTAGTATTTCAATTCTGTCAGAGTTGTAGTTCCAGAGTAATTCAATGACAAAGTGTCCCCCTCCCTCCCCTTTTACTGATGTAACACACTGTTCAGCATGATCAGAAGGGAGGTGCCCAGGTAGACTGCAGAGGGACAATCTTCAATTAAGATAAGGGAAAAGCCTGAAAAGCTTGTCAAGGGGGGCAGGGATTTCATTGTTTTCATAGGAATAAGAAATAATAATAATCATAGGAATAGAGTGTCCTCTATAGACTGCATTCCACATCTGAAAAGAGATTATTTACAGTGGGTAAAAGGGGCAGGAGAGGGAAACTTTGCTTGTGAATATCTCATAAACCATAAAGGTTTGAGAGATAAGACTTATATCATTCTTCATGTTTTTTTAATGCCTACAAAATAAAATAAAGTTAAAACGAAGTATTACTATCCCTTTAAAGCAGATGTGAGTATTCTGTGAGACTTCAGCTGTAATCATCTTGAGATGACCATTGACAAACAAGATGTGAAGACTATATTCTGTACATCCCTAGGTTAGAGGGAACACTGGCTCTGAGTGGGGCCCTGGTGTTCCGTCCTTCCTACCGCCTATGATGTAACCACTATAAATACCCAAAGCCTACTGGTTCCAGACATATATATCTATAGGTGAACCATCTATATGCTGGAATGGCTGTTATCTAAATTAGTTGGGCAGAATTTAAGACAAAAAAATGTGATTATTCCATAAGTGATGCAGACAGTTTGGATTGTCATACAAGTCTGGTTATAATAATTTAGGATATAAAAACTATTCTGATGGCATGACAACTTCAAAGCAGCTTTGGCTGTATTTGCCAGTTTATAAGGGATACAACCACTGCAGATATATATATATATATATATATATATATATATATATATATATATATATATATATGCCCCCCAGGCCTCACTGATGTGTGTTCTGACCCTCAATTTTATGCAGTCTGCATCTCAGCTGCTGATTCATGAAGGATACCACAACTGCAGAGACAGCTGTGCTCCATCCCTGAATGTTACTGATGTGTTTTCTGCTCTTCAACATGAGATGCACCTTCAGTGAGACTTCGATTTGTAGCCATACACCCTACTTATTGATATTCAAGGCTAAATTCCCTATGAAGAGGAATTATCAAAAACGTAGCCACACCCACAAAGATGCGTTATTGGCATGTACTGCATATTCCATGTTTCTGCTTCAGTAAACTTCTCCTGGTTTATTGTGACTCATCACACTCACTAAGAAGAGTTTTGAGAGTGACCAGCATATTAACAGTGTTTCTGCTTCAGAGATCTCTTGGTTTATGATGATGGACTTATTTTTTGAACTGTTAATATATATTACTGTAGTATTCATTTTATATAGTAATTTGTCTATTGTATGTACCTCTGAACTGGTCAGTTAAATGAAGAGCTTTATTTCTGATTGTGGTCATAGCTTAAGTGTATTTTCTCTGTCAAATTTCAGTAAACTGAGCTGGGTGCAGAGTCATAAGAAAAGTGGGTGGTGTAGTCATTGGCAGGGCTGTTTCTTGCTAAGGAAACCCTCAAATGTAAAACTGGCATTGAAAACACTAAGGGCGTAACTCAACAAGCCAGGGGGGACAGTGGTAATTTCCCCAGATTGATTTGCATGCAATTCCCAAATGTAAAGTTATGCATTGGAGACCTATTTAGCATTAAAGAGGTTGAAACCCCTTTTTAAATAAAGGGAAATTTAATATGCCCCCTTATGGTGCAGTTGCTTTGCCTGAGCATTTCTCCACATTAGTTTGCTTAAAATGAGCAGTAAACTTTTGTTATGAAAAATATATATTGTAGGGATTTTCCTGCTAAGTAAAATAGGGGTACTCCCACTGTTGAGAGATGCATATTTTTAGATTTATTACTGAATAATCTAATGTTTTGTTTTTTTTGTTTGTTTTTTTTACATTAGCAGTGATCAGATTCCAATTAGTCATTCTGTTTGATAGGAAAGTCACTGACAAGCAGTTTTCTATAGAACATGATAGTAACTGCTGAGTCACTTCTTTCCAGTTAGAACTTTCAGGAAGTAAATGTGCTGTAAATTAACTTCCTGATTATTTTACTTGTTATGGCATATGAATAAAATTACTGACAGCAGTGGGGGCTCCCTTGTTCTACTCAACAGAAAAAGCTCTAGAACATAGGTTTTAAAAAAGTATTGTTCCTTTAAGAGTCTAATTCAATGAGCCAAAAATGTGCAATTTTAGAGAACATCAGCTGTACCACAGAGGGACATTTATGACTTTCTTTTGATTGAAATTGGTATTTTAACGTCTTGAAAGCTAGAGAGGTCTCCAAAGCATTACTTTGTGCTGTAGACCTCTCTTGCATTCAAGGGGTTAAAAAATATTGTAACTCAATGGGAATTTGGGGAAATCCCATTGTCCCTAGCATTCAGCCAGTTATAATAAACTCACTCTGATTTAAACAGGGGTTTTAACCACTTGAAAGCTGGAGTCAGAGACCTTTCTAGCATTTAGTGGTTTAAATTCCCCATTTAAGGAAATGGAAATTTGCTAAATTTTCATTAACCTGTATTGGTGCTGTGGATTTCCTCTAGAACTGCATCTTTTTAGGCCCTAAAGTCATGATTGGCAATTCATAAATGGTTCACTGATAATTGCAATGTTCCCACCGTCTCCTTTTAGCAAGAATGTGGGAGATTTAGAAGGAAAAGAGAAAAAAGGGGAGACTGAATCCAAAGAAAATGTTCATCCTAAAATGAGAGAGATAGAATGTGGTAGAGGCTATTAAAAGAAAGGAATTAAAAAAAATGCCAAGGCTGGACATGAGACTGTCCCAAGGGTACAAGAACACTGAGCATTTTAAGTAGATGTAGTGAATGGACATACAGGGAGGTCTGATTGGCTTGTGTCTGCCAAGAAATTCTGTGACTCTGTAATGGTATTCTTCTCTCCTAATCATGCCTTTCTCCCACTCTGAGGTATCAGAGACAGAGTGCCTACAGCACAGGTGGTCAGAATACATTACTTCTGTTTATGAACAGTATGCCTCAATAAATAAGAACTAAAGCTTTTCTGCAGTTCTGGCAGAGTAAGAGTAAATTATATAATTAAGAATGTGTGAATATGGTCTTATCTTAACCTTTCAATCGTTTGAGCAGGAGAGAGGTATTTAAAGGGATAGTAATGTTTCAAAATAAAAGCAGCTCCAATTAATCTTCATAGTATTTGGGACAAGGAGAGTGTTCTTTCGATACTGTCAGCGTTGTAGTTCAAAAGTAATTGAATGATAAAGTATCCCCCTCCCGCCCCTTTTACTGATGTAACACTACTCACCTCAGAGCAGCAGGTAGTGTCCAGATGGCTTGCAGAGAGGGACAATCTTCAATTTGCATAAGGGGAAAAACCTGGTCAAGGTGGGCATGGTTTTCATTGTTCTCACAGTAAGAAGATTGTCCCTTGCTGTGAGCTGTCTGGTCCCAGGACCAGATTCCACATCTGAGGGGAGGTGGTTTACACTAGGTAAAAGGGGCAGGAGGGGGATACTTTATCTTTCAATTACTCTTGAACTACAACTCTGACAGTATTGAAATAACACTCTCCATGGACCAAATACTATGAAGATTAATTGGAGCTGCTTTTATTTTGAAACATTGCTATTGCTTTAATGCATTGCTGCACAATGTGCTGTACACCACTTTGGCACTCAAACGATTAAGGATTAAAGGGGTGTGCAAAGAATTGCTGGGCAATGTGTTGCATGCCCCTCTGTTCCCTAAATGGTTAACCATGATGTCAAGACTCTTAAGGGTTCATATAGCATGCATGAAATAAAGACACAGAGAGGAAGAAAGAGAGTGTGTGTGCATATGTGTTAATAATGGATCTGCTTTTCTGTTTCCATGCAAATCATTCACCATTTACTCAGCAGACAAGAAAATAAGATGTTTCTCTAAATACATTTAGATTTATTTTTACTGCAATAAATCTTGATCATTAGGGAGGATCCTTACCTAGGTCTTCACATCAGAGAATAGAAAATGTATTTAATGCAACCTGCCCTGGATAATCATAGGAACCACTCGCTTATGGGATATCAACCACATAATTATATCAGCTGAGCTGACCTGTACCTGTGTTTAAAAAAAGATTAGGCAGATACAACATAGATATTAAGGCCTGGATTAAAATGCAGGTGTTAATTTTATCTCTGCTTTTATCTCCAGGTATCCCCCATAGACTTCAATAGGAACAATTTTTATAAAGAGGGAGGTAACATTTATCTCCTGAATTTGAATCCAGCCCTAAGTGCTCCTAGTCCACTCCCACTGCGGCAGGTGATCTAGCTAGCAAGACAACAGGTCAATGAATAAATGCAACATTTGTGAAAGCCTTTTTTTAATAGGAGTATTCCTTATTGTCATAATTGACAGCAATACATTAACCCCCTCGGATGCTAGAGAGAAATCCAAAAAGATGTGAAGCAATTCCTTGTCAACCTCTTTAGCATCAAAAGCGTTAAACTGCGGCCTGCTTCCCCAGCTATGGGCCAGCCATACGCTCTACTTACCAGAAGGTTCTCTTTAATTTGCCTCGTAAATTGTTCCTGTGGAAGTAAAATGCCATTAATGGTGAAGAGAAGTGTCTTAACGACTTGCCGACATTTATTCACAATTAAATCATCATTTTCTGCTAATCTGTATTTATCACAAATGGAGGAAGAAGAATAGAAGGTGATACATTAGATGTGAAAATGAATACAGGATAATGAGGGGTAAAACTATAAAAAGGGGTTAGAGAGAGCTGGAAAAAGGGGTAACCAAGCCTCTTAAAGGGATAGTAATACTTCATTTTATCTTTATTTTATTTTGTAGGCATTAAAAAAACACGAAGAACGATATAAGTCTTATCTCTCAAACATTTATGGTTTGAGAGATATTCACAAGCAGAAGTTTCCCCTCCCGCCCCTTTTACCTAGTGTTAGCCATCTCTTCTCAGATGTGGAATCCAGTCCATAGACCAGACAGATAACAGCAAGGGATAATCTTCTTCCTGTGAGAACAATGAAAGCTCTGCCCCCCTTGACACGTTTTTCAGGTTTCTCCCTTATCTTAATTGAAGATTGTCCCTCTCTGCAGTCTACCTGGGCACCTCCCTTCTGCTCTGGCTGAGCAGTGTTACATCAATAAAAGGGGCGGGAGGGGGACACTTTGTCACTGAATTACTCTTGAACTACAACTCTGACAGAACTGAAATAACACTCTCCAAAGCCCAAATACTATGATGATTAATTAGAGCTGCTTTTATTATTAAACATTCCTATCCCTTTAAATGTAAGAACAGTAAGACTAAGGCATTACGCAGAAATTAGGTAATTTTGGAGCAAATAAATTACCCCAGAGGGAAGAAACCCAAATTCAGCAAATTCTCATTGATATAAATAGGGCTTTAATCCTCTTGGACGCTAGATAGGTCCCCAGGCATTGCAAAGCATTCAAAGGGTTAAAAGTCCCATTGAAATAAATGGGAAAGTTTATCATTAAAGATGCAGTGGGTTTGCACTGAATGTAAAGAAGTTTTGCATTGGATTAACCACCTCCTCTGGTACTTAAATGGTTAACCCTTGCATTGCGTACCTCGCTGGTGCTAAAGGAGTTAATAAGGGAATGTAGACGGAAAATATTTCCCAGCAAAGATGTGCTATTTTTCTTAAAAAGCAGCTACCATGATTACATCCTTCTAGTTGTTGTTGTTGTATTAAATCTTCTTTCATCCTCAGGCAGAAGGAGGTTGGAATTCGATAACAACTGGATGGTCTCAGTTTCCCTGTCCTACCCCTGGACGCTCATTATTAGAGTGGGTTGGGAGAGGTCTCAAGGCAATGGATATTGGAAGGTGTTTCCTTCTGAACTTTGCTTTCTCCAAGCCATATATTGAGTGTATTGATTGGTGGAGGTTCGCAGGAAGTAAATTGCCTGCTCCACTAATTAACCCCTTGGGTGATAGAATGCTCTCCAGCACATTTGGGAATATTGGTGCAAACTGACTTATTCTCTCATTTTAAACATATATTTCTTACATGCAAATTCCTTCTCGGATATAAAGGGAATCTATCACCTGAAAACAACTTTGGTGATATCAGTTATAAATTGATTTAGCTAGTTTGTATATATATAGAGAACTGTTTTTTTTGTTATTTAGGTTAAGGCATGCCATGAAGGTAAATCATGTTTGAAAATGTTTATAAAAATTATAGATTGTAGTTGACATGGATTGTGCTTCTGGAACCTCTGCAGCATGTCATCTCATACCAATGTAGTGCTGTTTTTCTCGGAGGAGAAGTAACTAATGATTATTGTAGGACATTCCTTGTTTTTCAAATCTATACATATCTTTGGAGGGCTAGAAATGTAAAATAGCTAGTGTTGAGCGAGCGTGCTCGGCCGATGCTCGGATCGGCTCGAGCATCGCTCTGCTCTGCACATGGCGGTACTCGTACGAGTACCGCCATGTGCTCGCCCGACATGCTCGGGTGAAGAGGATCTGTGCCGGAAGAGGCACAGATCCGAAGACGCTCCGCTGGACCACCAGGGAATGGAGGTACGGGGGCATTGCGGAGATGAAGGGGGCATTGCGGAGATGAAGGGGGACATTATGGAAGAGGGGCATAGACTCTATGCCCCTCTTCCACAATGTCCCCCTTCATCTCCGCTATGCCCGTCTTCCACAATGTGCCCCTTCATCTCCGCTATGCCCCTCTTCCACAATGTCCCCCTTCATCTCCTATGCCATAGAGGAGATGAAGGGGGACATTGTGGAAGAGGGGCATAGCGGAGATGAAGGGGGACATTGTGGAAGAGGGGCATAGAGTCTATGCCCCTCTTCCACAATGTCCCCCTTCATCTCCGCTATGCCCCTCTTCCACAATGTCCCCCTTCATCTCCGCTATGGCATAGGAGATGAAGGGGGACATTGTGGAAGAGGGGCATAGCGGAGATGAAGGGGGACATTGACCAGGCACCCTCCGCTCATCAGAGCAGGGGGTGCCTGGTTTAATGCTCGAGTGCTCCCATTCATTTGAATGGGGCTCGGGTGCTCGGCCGAGCACTCGAGCATCAGGGGGTGCTCGGTCAGAGCACCCGAGCACCCGAGCATCGGGGTGCTCGCTCATCTTTAAAAATAGCTCTATTTTTCCCATAGTGCTGCCTTCTAGATGCATTTTTATGCACCAGCCTAGGGGTAAAAGGCAAATAGCCCCTCATTTCATGAGGATGAATGTCTACTTTCCAAAATGGTATGGGTGCTAAACTTTTTTCTTACATGTAATTGTTAAGTCCATTTTAGTGCAGGCAAGTAATTTAACCCCTTAAGGGCCAGCATTTTTTCCCCAGGATCCGATTCCACTGTGTGCAGCCGTGGGGAAGGGGGGGGGGAGCCCTGAAATCCATGACATACATGTACATCATGAGTCCTTTAGGAAAGTTCACCCCATGATGTACGTGTACATCCTTGGTCCTTAAGGGGTGCAGCAAAGAGAAGTGACAGGTGTATATTAGTATTCGTTATAAAGGTACCTCCCCTTACAGTATTCCAGGTGCCCCATATGGTATGTCAACCCATGGGGTAACATTTTTCTTGAGCTGGTAGCAGGTACTGAATACAGAGGGAAATTACCATCATGCTGGGTTTCTCTCTATGTGATGCGGTTACAAAGGGGTAGCCGTGCCAGTCCAAGTTGCTAGGATATGAGGAATGGAAGTCAAAGGGAACTCTTTAGACCATTCCTAGAAGAAGACACTCCACACAAGTTGTTGTACTCCAAGAACACTCTGAGCTTTATTGGAAATGGCCAGGGTTTTTATAGCCACATTGCCAGGGGAAGGGGGGATGTGACATGCAATCAGGACAAGAACAGATTATTACAAAATTAACACATAACACAATGGAAGCAGGTGTTATAGACAATGACAGCACCAGACTAATCTCATAACGCAGACAGCAAAAATGAATTCACAACAGTGTTAAAGGGATTAGGTAAGAAACACCTAATCAAACATGGACCAGACAGTGAGACACATACAACTGAAGACCATAAGGTGATAACACACAAAATACCACAATTTAACCCTTGCAGGTCCATGCAAAACTGTAGTCCAAATAACTCTCTTAAAACAGGGGTACACCATCAGATTCATATATCAACAGATGCACTTGTAAGGGTTCTTTATGTCGTGTTTAGCATAAAAACATAACTAACATATTATGCAGGGATTTAGCATAAAGTGCCACACCTTGTCACCAAAACATAAAGGTTAAATTCTCTAGGCTCTGCCTAGACTGGTTCATAGCACAGGGTGTGGTCATATTGACCCAGCACAAAAACTAATTTGCACAAACTGTGTGACCAAAACAATAAAGGGATATTTACTCAATTTTTTTATACTGCAAACAAATGGCTTGTAAAGCATATATGCAGTATTTAGGCAGTTGTTAATAATCTTTATCTCTTTAACCAGAGGGATTTAGAAGGCATTGCATCATGCACAATGCATCCAGTGCTTACATGGTTAAAATTAGCTAAACATATGTTCAAAAACCATGTCTATTTTTAGGGAACATTCACGTAGGTATATAGAGCAGCATTTTTGAAACTGTGTTAAACAGCCCAAATGGCATATTATTGCTAAGTAATGTGTTGTTCACATTGGAGATTTCAGCATATGCAATACAGACCACATGAGGTTTCTAGAAAGTTTCAGCAAACAGTATCCGAGCAGGGGTCTATGGTGTTACTGTGCAGTTCATTCAGATGGTCAACTGGATAGTTGCAACGATACTTGCATCAATCCAATGAATGGTGGACCACATGGACATCAGACAATCATATCTGGCTGATGTCCATTGGGGTTGGCCAATAGCCTCTTTCCCAGTGACAGGGTTACCTGGGGTAATGCATGGACAATGAAGTTAAACAGGCATTGTGAGTAACTCTACAGCACAGCAATATGCAAGATGCCTGTGTGAACTTAGCCTAACAGCACACATGAAAAATGTATATTGCATTATTGCCACAAAGTGAACATACAGAACATCTGCAAAGTAATATCTTACATTATGAATAATAAACATGTTTCATATTTAGATTACATGTACAGTGGAAAAGCGTAGATGGGAAATGTCAGAAATGATGTTCTAAAAGGAAAGGTATCAAAGTACCAGGACACATAATTCTATAATAGTGTATTGCCCTGCTGGTAGCCTGTAATTGTAAATTGCCCATTCTGGCATCACCTAGAAAATGTGTGTGTCCATGTGTATTTTTAATTTTTATTTTATTTTATGTGAGTAAACTGGGGTAGGGATAGACTATGACAAAGAGGAGCGAGAGCAGAGATATGGTTGGAAGATAGCGTATAGAAGGTGGCAGCGGTAAAGGGGGTAGGAAGAGAAGAAACAGAAGTAATAGTAGAAGCTATTGAAAAACATCTTTATTGTCAGGTTGCATTTGGAAAACAGTTCTGACAAAAGAATAGAGAAGAATTGAGTGCAATGTAATTGATGGGTTCCAGTGTGAGTAAGAAATAACCATTATATATTTATAATATACAGGACTATGAGTGGCTATGATGGTAAACGATAAAAGTGGTGAAATTGCCTTTTTATGTTTGTCTCGTAGAGTGGAAGTGCATTGAAAAGATTCCATGACATTTTGACACTCTAAAGTCACCACCTTAATTTATCCATAGAAATATATATTTTTATCTCTCTTTCTCCAATAGATCAGCACTCCTGGGACTTTTGTTAGCAAACAGTAGTTTATTATTGGCAAGACAATGTATTGGTCCTAACTCTAGTCTTGGCAAAGGCCCAATTTAGGTCCAAAATGTTGATTTGCCATTAATAAAATACTGATCTCTATTAACATCCTAGGAGTGCCCTGTTCTCTGTTATTCAGAGATTAATACTACATTGTCCAGTCACCTGGTTGGACTATATCAGAATAGATATAAATATAATATATATTTTTTTTCCTCTCTGGAGACACTTGATGTTCCTATGCCTAGATACCTTAGCTTGTAGTAAAACATACAAAGAAAAACAGAATGGCACTCAGTAGGTATTTTCAAACTGTTTTAGTGTTTCAGTTCTACCTTTAACCTTTCATATGACCATAGAAATGCATGGAAGACTCCAGCAGCCTACTGTGTGCTATGCAGTGGTAGATAGTGCTAGATCATACTGTTTGGTAGAGAAAAGGTAATACTAAAGCAAGGGACATATATATAAATAGATAAAGGGAATTGATCTCTATTTCAATGCAGGATGCTTTTCAAAATATAATTCTTCAGGATTATACAGGAACAGTGCAACCCTGCAGTGTGTATACTGTATTAAAACTGAGATCTAAAAATGATCTGAAGTAAAACATACATCGATAAATACCTTGCACTCCATGTTAGCCTCTGTAAAAATTCAATATTTGTTTTCTATGGGCTAAAATCTACTTTTATATATGATTTGTGCTGGGTCCCATTTATGTTTGCTCCAGAGCTCCCTTGATATCATATGTATCATGTCTAAGAAATGGTTGTTCGGCATTTTTTAAGTAGCTTGAGATAAGATAATCACCATTTTTGAATTGAAGAACAATGGATGTTAATCTCAGTGCATTAACAGTAATATCACTGCACAAAAATAATTGCCAAAATGTATCTGTAGTGGAGCCGAAAGGAATTTGGACAGTGACTCAGGTTTTGTTCATTTGAAATTAAACAATGATTACAAGGAAAAAGTGCAGACTGCTAGCTTTAATTTGAGGAATTTACAACCAGAAACAATGAACTGTATAGGAATTATAGACCTTTTTATACATAGACTCTGCATTTTAGGGGACCAAAGGTAATTGGATAAATAACAATGTTAATCTTAAACAAAGTCATCATATTTAGTACTTTTTTGCAAATCCTTTACATTTGATCACTACCTGAAGTCTTCTATGTTGATACTCTGCCAGAACTGTACTGAAGCTATATTTATTTCCTGTTTGTCTTGGGGCATTTTCACTTCTGTCTTATCTTCAGAAAATGAATCACATACTCAAATGGATTCAGGTTGTGTGGCTTGGACAGTTAAGAACATTCAACTTTTTGGTGCTTTGGGAAATTTGTGTCATGGGAAGAGGAAGAAGAGGGTAGTAGTGTGAGTAGGACAGGTAAGCTGCATGTGCCTGATTCTAAGACAGTAGCAGGAACCTCATTCTCTGCCACAGCCAGTGAAGCGATTGTGAAGGAGATGAAAAAAGAGGCCATTCTTCTCCACCTTTCCCCTCCCCCCTGATGTCCTGGGTGTGGGACTATTTTTCTTTTGGGGCAGGCATAGTGCAGTTTTCAGAGACGGCACTGTGCACAATTTGTGACAAGTCAGTGAAGAGGGAAAATACACCTTGGCACAACCTCCCTAATAACACACATGAAACACAGACACCATAACATTTATGTGAAACATGTTAAAGCCAAACCCCCACCAAAGAAATCAGGCACCACTGTTGCTGTACCTCCTGACTCTCCCCAAAAGCAACAAGATGTGGCGTGGGAATCAAAGAGGGGGAAGAATAGAGACCCAGCAGGTGGCTGAAAGTTTGATGGCGAACAAAACATCTGGCTCACCATCTCCTTCTTGCTCTGGGGTCCAGGCATGGGAAGAACTACATCTTCTGGCAATCCACCTAATTAATCTTTACCTCCCCCAATGGTTGATAGACATTCAGTAGATGGCAGGATGTGGCAGTTTGTGTCCACCCATTGCACACTGTGTGGTGCACTGACCACACATGGTAGTGTGGTGGAGGATAATTGCAATGAGGGCATAAAGCGGCATCTGAAGAGATTCCATCCCACAGAATATGCTAAGCTGGTGTCAGGGAGGGTTCAGCATTATTATTATTAAACTGTCTGCAAGTTTTCACATGTCCTTAGCGGGGATTGGAAAGGGGCATAGTGACAGCAGCAGTACTTGGTTTCTGTTGGGATGATTTCACACTGGGGACCCTAAGCCTCATGGTGTTTGGTTACAGTAATGCCCGATGTTTGATGTGAGTCCAGATGTGCCCATTGTTCCTAGTTCTTCCCTTATTTACCACACATACTGTGCACATTGCAGTTGCTGATGAAAGGTACAGTTCCCACTCTCAAGGGAAACATCTTGATTCTAACAACACACCCATGATTTTGGTGGAGGGGCAGGTGGAGAAACATTATTGGCCAACTTCTTCTTTTCTCGACATATACTTGATGTGGTGAGGGCTAGTTATGGTGCTGCTACTGCCTCAGGTGCATCACTGGAGCTAGTCATGGCAAGTGGAACATTCAGCATCAATCACTCATGTTACTGCTGTTTTTGATCCCATTCCCTTTGAGCTTCATAATCATTCTGCTATTTAAACTACTCAGCAGCAAGAACAGCAGCTGCAGATTCTGAAATTACACTGGTGCATTTGACACTGGCCACCACAACATGACCTGCTGGCACTAGGCCACCAGAGGCCTACAAAAAAACACACACATATATATATATATATATATATATATATATATATATATATATATCAAGCATAAGTCCTACAAATCACTGATTCTTCAGGGCTTGTGACGCTAACAAGCCAAAGTCCTACAAATGAATGTTTCCTTAGGGATTGGGCCTAACACAAGTGTAAGTCCTATAACAAATCATTGTTTCCTTGGGGTTGGGCCTAACACAAGTGTAAGTCCTAAAAATCAGTGTTTCCTCAGGGCTTGGGCATAACACAAGTCAAATTTCCTACAACTAATCCATGTTTCGTCTGGGCTTGGGCTTCTAACAACAGTCCTATAAATCATCCACTACAAAATACTCTATCCTGTCAAGTATCAGTCTGCCTCAGTCGCAGCTTACATCAGGGGGTCCCTATATCTCTCACGTTACATACCAATTTCTTATTTTATTCTTAAGTTTATTTATTTTTTATTAACTGGTCCCCCAATCCCAGTCAACAGCCCCCCCAAAAAATCCATTCAACTGACTGTTTCCCCAGACTCCACACAGGCACCCTCAGGCCTCTTTTATACTATGCCTTTGAGAAATAAATGTCATGCACATGACGGTAGGGAGCCGTGTGGTGCTGGCTCTGGTTTAAGGTGCTAACGTGTGATGCTGGAGCGCAGAGCTTGTGAGCGGTGACGGCGTGCCAGGTACTCCCTTGCTGCAGCCGAAGCTGGTTAAAGGTGCTGGTCACAAAACCAGATTGTTCCACCACTGTTGAGCCGAGGTGCAACCAGAATAAGAGCACCTAGGAACCATTAGAAAAACCAGGCCAGCAGGACCAGCAGGATACCAAGCAGGGAAACAGGAAACACAACAGAGGTCAAGCGCAGCCAAAGATTCAAGCAGGAGAGAAGATCAGATGTGATCAGACAAGCCAAGGGTCAAGCCGGGAGCAGAGATCAGACGTGGTCAGACAAGCCAAGGGTCAAGCCGGAAGCAGAGATCAGACATGGTCAGACAAGCCAAGGGTCAAGCCGAAGCGGAAATCAGACGTGGTCAGACAAGCCAAGGGTCAAGCTGGGAGCGGAGAGCAGACGTGGTCAGACAAGCCAAGGGTCAAGCCAGGAGCAAGATAAAGAGGCAGACAAACGTCCAGAGCCCAGGAACTAGCTAGGAGTAGCTTGTGGAACAGGTGCCCTAAGCCTGGGGTAGCCCATTTAAATATACAGATTGGCCAATGGGGAGAGCTGGGAAAGAGAGGCTCGTCCGTGAGCTGAGAAGTACTGGAGGAGTGGGAGCCTATGGGTGAGTGAGCCGGGTGCATGCGCATCCGCCAAGCTGAAGGCGGATGAGGACCTTGCATGCGCGCCCTGACACTGGAACCCGGAAATGCCACCGCGAAAGGAAGACGTAGCCTGGGCGAACAATAAAATAGCATTTGCTGTGAGTTGTGTGTAAATTCAATGTCCCCATTGATATCAATGCAATGAACTAGGCAAAAAAGTGTAAAAACTGCACTTTGTGTGTGAAATTATTTTCCAAGTGGGAAGTGCTATTATTTGCAGATTTCAGTTTGTGGTGAAAATTTTTGCCCAACCCTACTCAAGAGCTACCAACAGTGCATGATTTTAGGATAAACCTGAATCAGTGCAGATGGATTCATTAAAGTGACTGAGCCACTGATTGATTCACCTGTGCTCAAACAGAGTGATCTCAAAAACATGCATTGTTGGTAGCTCTTGAGGACCACAGTTGGGTACCCCTGCTTTAGATCATGTGTAGTTCCTTTTTTCTCAACACTTTCCTCGTTCTGTCACTCTGGTACAGGTTAATCTTTGTCTCATCTGCACAGCTGATTTTCTTCTAGAACACTGCCAGTTTTTATGTAGTTTTTAGAGATCAGTAATCAGGCCTTTCTATTCTTGTGGGTTACCAGTGGTAAATCACCTGTAGTTATGCTGGTGTAGACATCTCTTTATGGTACTCTTTGCCACTTCTATGCATACATCCTAGCAAGTGTTCTGGATGTGTTTGACAGTTGAAAAGGGCTTTTTCTTTACATTTGCAAACATTCTTTGGTCATGCACGACAGTGGTCTTCTGTGGTGTAACCGGTGATTTGTTATTGCTGAGCTCGTCTGTGCATTCTTGCTTCTTAATATACCATACAATTGGTTTTGACACACTTAATGTTTTGGAGATGTTTATGATCAATTTTTATTGGCATTGACACATCTTTACCCCTCAAGTTGATGGACAACAGCAGCAGACTCCAAATGCAAACCTTACACCTAGATTCACATCTAGACTTTTCATTAGCTCACTAATGATGCAAAAACACACACCTGGACAAGAAACAGCTGAACGGCCAATTGTCCAGTTAATTTTGGCCCCATAAAATGAAGGTACTCTGTATAAAAAGGGACATAATTCCTACACAGTTTACGGTTTATCGATGTAAATACCCTTAGATTAAAGATGACAGTCTGCACTTTATCCTCCTAGTCACTGATTGATTTCAAATCCAATGTACTGGAGTATAGAGCCAAAACAACAAAATGTGTGTCACTGTCCAAATAATTATGGTCTGTGCTGTATATTGGACAGTCTATAAAAGCATTAAATTTGGTTTGTTTTTTTAGGGCTCTAACGTTAATTAACTAAAATACTATGTAATATTACATAATCCAATTTTATTTGTATGCATAGTATCAATTTAAGTAAATGTCTGATCACTTTTACAGATGTAGAATGATAACCTTTAAGGACCATCATGGAGTGTAATGCACTGCTTCACAAAGTGTTACACATCCCTCTTGTCCTTAAAGGGTCCACAGTGATGAAGAAAATGGACAATAACAAGAGTCGTATCGATTGGCAACAAGATATTTCCATTAAAGGGAAATTATTACCAACATAGTATCTATCTATAGACCTAATCCCTGGAAACATGCTTGCCAGTGAATTGAGAACTGGATTGTGAGCCTCAGCAGACCAATGGGGGAGCAGGATAGGGTCTGAAAAGAGACCCCCTCCCAAATTCTTCCTCACTGGAATCTTGAGAAGAACAATTATCATGTTGTCCTAAGTCTAATTCAGTCGTTACTGTGCAGACCCATAATGGCTTCTGACATCTGTTACAATGGTCAGAAAATTAACTCCCTTGGCTAACATTATTCTGAGTTATAAGTTGTAAATCTGTGGCCACATACTTCACAGGTTGAACACACACCCTATAGACTATAGATCTAGATAACTGACCAGGCCTCACCTTTAACTTGGGACACAAGAAATCTGCATATTTCAGGGCTGCAGGGAAATTGAAGTAGCCCTGCAGTATGTATTTGTATATGTGTCCCTGGTTCGGTCTGCCTAGAAGCCTTTCACTAGATTCCTCATGAAATGCTTGTGTCCCAGGTCTGGTCATAACGGAAGACTTTCACTATGGTTTATGTGGCTATGAGTGCAGCTCAAGGAGACTGAACTATGAGACTTTCAAGTATTACTGTTTAATTTGTCTTGAAGGACTAGCAATGGCGTATCAGGGGTCTTGTTTTAAACAACCATTTGGCTCTTTCCCTGATCCTCTGAGCCTCAAATGTAGCCTGGACTTCTTCAGCAGGTATGCTCCCAGCACAGCAGACCTACCATAAGGGAAATATTCACGTGATACTTTCCATTTAATGCATGACAATTATGGACATTTCACTCTGCATTATAGTATAAAAGCCAGGGTGCAACCCTACACTATGCATTTTAAATGTGTCCTGCATTAAAGTAATGTGACCATACATGACCTTTAATACAGGTTGCACATGAATATTTAATTGTGCAGTGCTGCACTGAACTCAGAGTATCCCTGCAGTATGTTTTTTTCCTATGTTTCCTGCACTAAAGTGTAGGTCTGATTATATTACATCAAAGGCAAAATCTTAGATTCAGGTTGTGATGCTGACCACAGGTCAGCTTCAGTATATTATCCAAGATCAGGTCATTTAATCACTTGGATGGTAGACATATCACCAACATTGTGATTTGCTAGTATCCATAGAGTTAAACGGAGGGACAGTCTGGTCGCCAAATATTATACATACTTCACCCACGTATCCAGAGACACACTATGATGAATAATAACAATGTTAAAGGCTACATTCGCAGGAATGAATGCTTTTTAAGTGCAATTTAGGCCGACGGACAAAACAGATAACAAAGATAATTATTTTGGTAATTTCCATTATTATTTTTTTTACTTTATTCTCTTAAACCTGAATTCATAATTTATATGATGCAGTTATCATCGTAATAGGTTCTCCTAATTAGACCTATTGTGCTAACACAGCTTTGTGAATTGGAAACAGCATGATAGCTATTTGTGCTTCCTACACTGTAGATAAAACAGGAGAATGCGAGAGAGAGGGGAGAGAAAGAAAGAGGAAAAAAAGGGGGGGAGGTGGAAAGGGAGGAAGTAAGAGGAAGAAATGGTGATAGATAGAGGGGTATGAGATGATAAAGAAGGGGAGGAAAGAGCAAGAGAACAGGGGAGAGACAAATGGAGTAATTCTGAAGAAAGCTAGCTGTAGTATTGGGTATTAAAGGGATAGTAATACTTAAAATGTTAAAAAATATGTTGTAGGGTTTATCCCCCTGAGTAAAACAAGGGTACTCCCACTGCTGAAAGGTATTTCATTCAAAAGTTATTAATTTTCAAAGTTGAATTTTAGGTGCAATATCACAGTGGCCTGAAATTGTACAGTGGTGCTGTTGCTACACCATCCTATGGAGATTTATGGTCCTGGGACCAGAGCGCCACTGTACAATTTCAGGCCACTGTGATATTGCACCTAAAAAAATTCAACTTTTAAAATTAATAACTATTGAATGAAACACCTTTCAGCAGTGGGAGTACTCTTGTTTTACTCAGGGGGATAAATCCTATTACTATCCCTTTAATAAAACCCCTTCAACATTAGAGAGGTCTTTATCACATAGCTTTGGACTGCATTAGAGACCTCCCTGGGAATCGAAGTGTTAAGAGCCTCTTTTAAATCAAAGGTTTAATTTGTCCCCCATGGTGCAGTTAGTTTACCCCAGGATGACTCTATCTCTTCACAGTACATCAACTTCTGAGGGAGAGGAGATTGTTAAGAGGAGAAAGAAACGAGAGAATAATGCACTAAAATACAGAGAGCAGGGAATGAGGCTTCAATTCTAGAACAGCATTAAAATGAATACTTGTGTGAACTGGAGATTTTTGAGTTTTAAGTCTTTAGATAATGAGGAATCCAATCAAGTTCCTAATCAAAAAGATTAAATAAAATTATAGAAATCTTTGTTTCTCTCATTGCATTAATTTTCAGTCTAATTCCCACATCTGAAAAACAGAGAGAGAGAAAACCAGACACAATGTTGCCCCAGCACAGATACTAATTGTCGTAGCTGGGAACTCTCAGGTTTTGCCCCGGAGAATCCGGATTTGCCCCTTTATTACCGGGTCTCCAGGGCAGAGGCTGATTCTCTGGATGTGGGGGAGTTTCTTCTTCTTCCCCATTCGTTTCTCCCATTTCTTCTCCTAACCCAGGCGATTTTTCAGGTCTGTGATGCCCCACCCCACTAGTGATTAAGCCCCACCCCCTTTTTACGTGAATCACTTCATAGACTTCCACCAGTGGCACCAAAGGAGTCCCCCTCAGGGGAGAGCAAAATCTAAAGTTCCCAAGTATGCTAATTGTGGTACGAAAAATCAAAAAGGGATATATTGATGCATATGTAAAAAATATGGTTACCAGATCATCCAAATAAAAGAGGACACCTATGCATTGATATATGGGACCCATTGCAACTTAATAATTAACCAGTGGAGCACTGCAGCAGGCATTTTTTATATGTTCCCTCTTTTGAGGGGATGATCTGGCTACCATAGTGTAACAGCAGAAGTAAAACAATTATGGGGCAAATCCAATGCACAACATTTAAAGGAGCAATAAACAATTTCCAATGAAATCCTATGTTATACATGTTTCCTTTTGTGTGGGTAAAGCTTATTCAGAAGAAGTGGATTGGGAGACCATGAAACGTTATAACAAACCCTTTTATATTGTTTTTAGAATACCTATATTTATTTTTATTGTTGTTAAATACTTCAATAAATTAAAGAGAAATAGCAGCACCGTTTGAAGACTTTAACTCCAAGATCCTGTTGCCTGAACAGAGACAGGAAAATCTCTCTGTATGCAAGATTTGTTGAAATTGGGTATATACCCTTTAGCAACCAACTTCTCTGTGAGTATATCTTTTACTCCTTATCTCCTCTCTGTTAAAAAGTTTAACAGGCACTATTGGGTGCCCTCTTCTGTTGTTGTTTTTAATGTCTGTAACTATATGTTATAGAGCTTTTGCTAGTAAGTAAAACAAGGGTACTACCACCACTATCAATTGCTCGATTCAAATGTTATAACAGTTCAAATAATCAGAAGGTGAATTTGCAAAGTGTTTACTTCCTGAAAGTTCAAAGTCACAGAATGACTCAGCAGTTTCTATTACATTCTGTGGAAAACGGTTTGTCAGGGACTCACCCCTACAAGAAAATGAAACAGAAAAACTAATTAGAACCTGACCATTAGAGGGCACTGTTAATGTATAAAAAAGCAATATTTTAAACTGTAATAATTCTAGGAATATGCTATCTACACACACACACACGTATTTTATAAAAATATTTTACTGCTCCTTTAAATGCTATTCTTTGGTTGCTAGAGAGATCATCAATGCATTGCGAAACATAATGATTCATGACCCACATGCTGTCAGTTAACTATTTTAGCTCCAGAAGATGTCCAGACGTTGCTTTGCTATGCATCAGACACCTCTCTGTGGGTCAAAGGGAAGGGGCTCACTAATGCTATTTTTTATCTTTCTGTCAGAAAGCAAGCCATGTTTATCATGTCAGCAACTAACAATTAAGCTAGGAAACTGGTCTGATCGTAACTGATGTCAGGAGAGAACAGAACTGGCAGGTTCTCTTTGATGCTGGTTCCTGTAACAACTCCACCCCCTATAGTTACTGACCTGTTTGTGATAAACCTGTTTTAAAATACCTCCCAACATTTCAAATTACCAAAAAGGGACACTTTGGTTTAGGAGGGTTTGCTGGGGGTGTGGGTGGGACATTACAGAGAATGTTTAGGTTATTCCATGACCTATTGACACTTCTTTGTATCCTATATAATTATTCGCTAGGATGTTTGTCAGAAGCAGCCATGTGCAGTAGAGACTGCCCGAACGCACAGAATGCTGGGAGTTCTGCACTGGGAGCATTCTGTGCTTTCGGGCAGTCTCTACAGTGCATGACTGCGTCGGCGGCAGAACACAGAACAGGACGGCCTCGTAATCCTTTGAGCGCCAGAGGTGTACACAACGCATTGCAAAGCAATGCGTTGCGTGCCCCTCTGGCACTCAAAGGGTTAACATTACCTGGACCTTGGCCCATGAACGTGGGCTTTTACACTAGTAAATGAATAAACGATTTAGAGTAAGACCAAAGTATTTTTTTTTTACCCAGACTAATTTATAAACACATATACTGAAGCTTAACCAAGCATTAATGTGCGTTATATTGCTGTGGAGCAATGTGATACACTTATACCCAGACAACATAGTCTGATCTCCTGAAAAGCAAGACAACAGGGTTGGAAAAAGTGACAGAGGGATTTGGGTCTCAAGGAGGAACTGTACCCCCTAAAGAGGGACACTTGGGAGGTCAGTTTTAATCACATGGGTTCTATAGATGTCTCTAGCATGTGTGGGGTGAAGGTTCACACTCACAAATGGACCGTGCCCTACAAATTATTTATGAAGGGCCATCAGAGACAGACAACCCTGAAATGGGGTAGGGGGGTGGATTTATTTCTGTGCAACTCAACACACCTCTGTTTTTCAAGGGTTAAACTGAGACTGTTTTTTTCACACTGCTGTCTGAAACCTACTTTAACCCATCTGGTGCTGCCTGAAGATTCAGTGCATAAAAGAACACAGCATATGCTTTTGATATAAATTAGCCTCTTGGATTCTATAGATGTCTACAATGTATTAAGAAGCATCTCCAGCATCCAATGTGTTAAAAGATAACTAATACCTAATTATTATAATGCTTACCTTGAAATCCTAATGAATCATATGAATTTTGCCCTCGTGCCTTCTTGAGATAACATCTTCAGTCAGTGCTGAATCCAAACCAGAAAATAGGGAGCACTCTTATGTCAATGGGTAATATATTGAATAAGACACACAAAGGGTTACTCACAGGGCTGGATTTATAATAAGGCAGAGTAGGCATTTGCCTACATGCGCACCCCACAGAGGGGCGCCTGTCATTGGGATCATTTTTTTTTTTTTTTAATTAGCCAGACTTATGATGCATGGCTAGAACAGATTCTGTATCTTCCGCCCTCACTCAAGTCTATCTGCGTGACTGCATCGCTCAAGTGTGGCATTGTGTGACAGTCAGGAAAACATCAGACCTCAGTATCGCTCGGGGATTCCTGGGAAAGACAGCGGCGAGTGTGTGCGTGTACCAGCAGCCATCCCAGGTGAGTGAAGATTGAATCTGAGGATGGAAAAGGTCCATATTTCTATGTGCTGAGTGCTCCCACTGCCCAGGTAGATGGCTGCTAGTAACGTTGTGCGGTGCTCTCTTTTTGCAGAAATTGCAGCTGGCCTGGCTGGCACCTACCTGGCAGCCTGGCATGGTGGTCACGATAAAGAGGGATTTGGGTCTCAAAGGGGGAGGGGGGCTTCAGATTTCTGTGCCTACAGGCTCCTGAGATGTAAATCCGGCCCTGGTTAGTCACATGTCAATGGATGTCAGTTGACAAACATACTACCTGTAAAAGCAACAGGGGAACAACCTACCCCTGGTCAGGGATCTCCACAACAACTGGTAGCAAATGATGATCAGTGACAAGGGTTAAAATAAAGTGTTAACATTTATTGACAAGTTAAAATAATAAAAGTACTGGATATCAAGTGACTAGAGGCAGACATGGCAGTTGTTTGCAGTTTTTTAAAAGCTGAAGCAGGGAGAGAGAATGAGCCTACTCATCCATTTAAGTGTCAAAGTGGAGATCAAAGTATGGACAAGCAATACATTGCACACCCTCTGACCCATAACCATCTGAGTGCCAGAGAGGTATCCAACACATTGGGAGTTATGCACAAAGGTGTGATGAAGAGGGAACAAAAGCAGATATGTCTTCTCCAGTGATATCACTTCTCCAGTTCCTGTGTTATCCTATGGAGCCAATGCACTAAGCTGGAGAAATCCTAGTGCATTCACTCCATAGAATAACTCAGGGACTGGAGAAGTGATATCCCTGGAGAAGTCTTTAAAACACCTTCGTGAATCTCCCCCATTGCGTTGATACCTCTCAGATACTCAAAGGATTAAAGTGCTGTGAATACCATGTGCAGTGAGCTGAGTCTGAGATCTTGTGGTCCTGCTAGCACTGGTCATGTTTGTCTCGATGGAGATGACATCCAAGAATGATGGAAGATGTTATCTCATGAACAAAGGCACAAGGTCAAAAGTCCACACCTCACATGTGTCCCCTTTAGGACGGACAGTCCCTCTTTGAGACTCAAATCAATTTGTCCCTCTTTCCCACCCTGATGTCCCTCTTTTTATGAGATCAGACTGCTCCACAGCAATAAAACTCACATTAATGTTTGTTTAAAGTGATAGTAATGTTTCAAAATAAAAGCAGCTCCAATTAATCTTCATAGTATTTGGGCCATAAAGAGTGTTATTTCAGTACTGTCAGAGTTATATTTCAAGAGTAATTGAATGATAAAGTGTCCCCCTCCCCTTATACCTAGTGTAAGCCACCTCCCCTCAGATATGGAATCTGGTCCATAGACCAGACAGCTCACAGCAAGGGACAATCTTCTTACTGTAAGAACAATGAAAGCCCTGCCCCCATTGACAGGTTTTTGAGATTTTTCCCTTATGCTAATTGAAGATTGTCCCTCTCTGCAATGCATATGGACACCACCTTTCTGTTCTGAGGTGAGCAGTGTTACATCAGTAAAAGGGGTGGGAGGGGGATACTTTATCATTCAGTTACTCTTGAACTACAACTGACAGTATTGAAATAACACTCTCTATGGCCCAAATACTATGAAGATTAATTGGAGCTGTTTTTATTTTGAAACATTACTATCCCTTTAAACTTCAGTATCTGTGTTTATAAATTAGTGTGGGTAAATAAAATACTTTGATCTTGCTCTAAATCCTTTATTCATTTATACAAAAAGGTGTCAGTCGTTCATGAAATAACCTAACAATTCTCGATGATGCTCTGCCTACAAACCACGCCCCAGCAACAACCACCTAAAACAAATGTGTTCCTCTTTGGCCATTTGAAAAGCTAGGAGGTACGAAATTCATAAAGGCCATTAAGATTTTATCGCCACCTTAAGGTAAGTGTGTGTGTGTGTTGGGGGGGATGATTAGGTGGTGTTTCTTCTCCTTTAACAGCATCTAAGATTTAAAGCAAATAAGTCTAATATCTTCACCTCACTGTAAACTATTTTTGCTAAACAGAACTCTGCAGATTCACCCATGCATGAACCTATGTGTCTACTGTAGACAATGCACAGCTAGAAGTTTGAATCACTGTCATTTTAATTGCAGCCCCAAGCCATAGCAGTGAGTAGGAGAAGCTGCAATGTAAGAGCAATCCCTGTGAGCAGTGATTACACAAAGTTTCCAGTAGGAGGCAGTGCTGGCTAGGAAATGAGATGTTACAAACTCAGCTCCTGTTATCTCACTGTGGCTGTCTCACCTCATAGCAGGGAATGGCCAGACACCATATCAGCACAGTGTGGGCCACACCGCCATCTGCACTTTTTGCTGTGATAACCTCTGTTTGCTGTTGTGCCTGGTCGCACCCTGTCTGGGAGTGTTTGTTCATACGTACTGTGAGTGTATTTATGCTTAGGGCTGGTTGCATTTGTATGCGTTGCCTCCTTTGTTTGTTACAGTCTTGATTTGTGCTTTGTGTCTATGAGCTGTTGGTGGTCCTCCAGTTGCCCACCCCTGCTGTAATGTTTGTGCTAGTTTCAAGTGTCGTGCACGTGCCTGCCAACAAGTGTCCCTAATTTCTAAGGACAGACCTTCGAGTTGGCCTTCTGGTTCCTGCTTTTCTCCCTAATTTTAAAACTGAGCATCATTAAAATTGTAAGGAGTTTTAACCCTTTGAGTGCCAGAGAGGTACGCAACGCATTGCTGTGCAATGCATTGCGTACCCCTCTGGCACTCAAAGGATTAAGCTTCTTTCTTTGTTAATATTGTTTATATGATGTCCTATTTTTTGGTAGTATTTAATCTGCTGTAAAAGTGCAGCTCTAAATCTGTTGTCCTGGGTTTTATATGGATGTTAAGCTACACAGTACTATGGACACTAGAGGCCATCTGTAATGTGACTGCCCGGGGAATATTTAAACATGGGTGCATACTAAGGTTAATATACTAAGAAATAGAGCAATTTTGGAGCACACCAAATTCACAGTAGGGGATAAACAAACATCTTTAATTATTTAAACCCTTAAGGACAAAGGACGTACATCATGGGGAGAACGTGCATAAAGGATCCATGACGTAGATGCAAGTCCTGGAATTCAGGGAGACAAAAAGAGTTGTGAGGAGCACACATCAAGCACGAACAAGATTAAGTGTCTTGTTCTAAGGCATGGTAGCCTCTCAATGGTGCCACAACTCATGTTTTTCACTCCCATGTGCCATTGCAGAGAGGAAATCTCCATGTCCATATCAGACTGGTCCCACCCACAGACAGTCCAGCTCCGAAATGTCAGGCAAATCCTCTCCGCACGAGAGAAACGGCAAAACCACAGACGTACGTTTCGGACTATGTGAGCCTCGTCAGTGTGGTGCAGCCGAATCTCTCTAGGCACATGGAAGCAAGGGCCCATGCATGGGATGCCCTTAAACTTAGGGAGACAAAAAGAGTTGTGAGGAGCACACATCAAGCACGAACAAGATTAAGTGTCTTGTTCTAAGGCATGGTAGCCTCTCAATGGTGCTACAACTCACGTTTTTCACTCCCATGTGCCATTGCAGAGAGAAAATCTCCATGTCCGTTTCTCTCGTGCGGAGAGCATTTGCCTGACATTTCGGAGCTGGACTGTCTGTGGGCGGGACCAGTCTGATATGGACATGGAGATTTCCTCTCTGCAATGGCACATGGGAGTGAAAAACGTGAGTTGTAGCACCATTGAGAGGCTACCATGCCTCAGAACAAGACACTTAATCTTGTTCGTGCTTGATGTGTGCTCCTCACAACTCTTTTTGTCTGCCTGGAATTCAGGGATGTGAACGCGGCTGCACGCTGTTCGGGGGCCTCTGATTCCAGTAACAGGAAAAAAAAAAGACTCAGTGGTCCTTAAAGGGATAGTAATTTTTCACAATAAAAGCAGCTCCAATTAGAATAAGGGAAAAACCTGTCAAGGGGGGCAGGGTTTTCATTGTTCTCACAGTAAGAAGATTGTCCCTTGCTGTGAGCTGTCTGGTCTGTGGACCAGATTCCACATCTGAGGGGAGGTGGCTTACACTAGGTAAATGGGCTGGAGGGGGGTACTTTATCATTCAATTACTCTTGAACTACAACTCTGACAGTATTGAAATAACACTCTCCTTGGCCCAAATACTATAAAGATTAATTGGAACTGCTCTTTTTGTGAAACATTACTATCCCTAACCAAGACCGGGTAACGTGAGATTCAAATCTTCCTTACCCAGAAAGGCTAATGAGTGATGACCAACAAAATACACGTTTACCTTAAACCTGTGTTGCATAGAAAATCTTACCTAAAAACACACAATAAAAATGTTACCTAGCACCAGAGCCAATCAAAGCACCCCAAAGTATAAAGTTCAGTCAGAAAACCCCAAATCACAGATGACAGTCTGAACAGCATTCTCTGTGCTTTCCTTCCCTGGCTTTCAGCACCATGGACAGCTCTGAATGCCATAGGGATGTGCACTGTTCAATCCAAATGTTTGCTTCGGCAGAAAAAACTGGCGACGGTGGTTTTGTACGTCAAGTAAGCAATGCAAATGTTCCCACTAGTAAGAACTAATGGCAGTTCTGAAACACACATCGCCCATCTCCAAAACATCAAAATCTCACCCATAGAGGACAATGTAGAAGTGAAGCCCAGAGCCATTCAAATGTTGGAGTTAGGTCTAACGCAAGTTAAATTGCAACATTTTCCTCCAGAAATCTAACACCTATTTTTTTTTGGTGAACATCACAAAACCCAGAGTAGAAAACCACCGTCAGGAAAATAAAACAAAGAGTTAGGGATAATATGAGTCTGTGCTTCCCTACCCAGCCAGTAGGGGAACACAGAGATGGCTTTCAGCACCATGGACAGCATTGAATGCCATGGGGATGTGCACTGCTCACCCCTGTGGCATTCAAAGGGTTACAATAAAGTAAACTAGTACACCAAGCACTACACAATGCCCCCCTTCGACATCCCCCCCTTGGTATGTCGGCATATATTGCATATACAGTATGCAACATACTAACTCCATCCACATTCATCTCAGGGACTGCCATATAGTGGACAAATCTGTCTGATATTCAACACTTAACTCTTTGAGTACCAGAGAGGTTGGAAAACATTGCTTAGCATGTTTCCTAATCCTCTGGTACCCAAAGGGTTAATAGGCAAGGTATGGACTACATACCTTGCCTGTATATATGTGTGTGTGTTTTGAACATTTGTTTTATTAAAAAACTATTATTAAACATATACACATTAGACCTCAAGGGGGGTGTCATGAGGAAGTGGGTGGAGGGGAGAGATGCATCGGAGGAAGCGGGTGGCAAGCTTGTATTTGCAACCCAATACCTCTCTCCCCTCATCACTCGTCGACATTGTCCCCTGCCTGGAGTCGCACACTCTACAACTTCGTCCCTGAGGAAGCAGGTGGCAAGCTTGTATTTGCTGCCTGATACCTCTCTCCCCTCATCACTCATCGACATTCTCCCCTGCCTGGAGTTGCACACTCTACAACTTCGTCCCTTCTCACTCAGGAGGGACGAAGTTGTTCAGTGTGCAACTCCAGGCAGGGGACAATGTCGACGAGTGATGAGGGGAGAGAGGTATCGGGCGGCAAATACAAGCTTGCCACCCACTTCCTCCCATGCGTCTCTCCCCTCCACCCGCTTCCTCCAATGCCTCTCTCCCCTCCAATGTCCCCAGCCTTCTTGATGCCCCCACTGGGGTATGAATAAAAGGATGTGAAAGGACCGCTGATGTCAGAGCGCAGGGCTGCTTCCTCAATTGGTTCATTACTTAGATCTCATTAATTTATAATGTCCTACCTTCTGTATCCCATTGCTATTACTACTTTTGCTCCACTCTCCGTTTGAAGGAGAGCTGAGCAAAAGTACTAATAGCAATGGGACACAGGAGGTAGGACATTAAAAATGAATGAGATCTAACTAAAGATACAATTGTGGAAGCAGCCCTGTGCTCTGATCACTTAATCAGTCACCCGGTTTGACCCTGGTGACTGACTGAATGATAGGACCACAGCGCTCCCTTCATCTCCATTCATTCATTCTGATCTTGATGCTGCAGTCGGCTGAAAAGCCGGCAGCATCAAGATGGCAGTAAATGCCTTTGGGGTCACCCCATGGGTCATCTATCATTTTGGATAGATGATCCATGGTAGGGGAGCTATCAGGAGAGGTCCTGGTGCCCCCTTTGAGGTCTGATGGTTTCATAAACCTTAAAAGCGCATATAAGCTATGTTGCACATAGCTTATTTGCACTTAACATTATTAAAGGGCAATTGTTGGCCTCATGGTAGGGAGGTGTCATGAGGGGTCATGACACCCCCTTGAGGTCTAATGTGTATATGTTTAACAATAGTTTTTTAATAAAACAAATGTTTAAAACACACACACACACACACACACACACACACACACACACACACACACACACACACAGGCAAGGTATGTAGTCCATACCTTGCCTATTAACCCTTTGGGTACCAGAGGATTAGGAAACATGCTAAGCAATGCTTTCCAACCTCTCTGGTACTCAAAGAGTTAAGTGTTGAATATCAGACAGATTTGTCCACTATATGGCAGTCTCTGAGATGAATATGCAATATATGCCGACATACTAAGGGGGGGGGGATGTCGAAGGGGGGCATTGTATAGTGCTTGGTGTACTAGTTTTCTTTATTGTAACCCTTTGAATGCCACAGGGGTGAGCAGTGCACATCTCCATGGCATTCAGTGCTGTCCATGGTGCTGAAAGCCATCTCTGTGTTCCCCTACTGGCTGGGTAGGGAAGCACAGACTCATGTTATCCCTAACTCTCTGTTTTATTTTCCCCGACGGTGGTTTTCTACTCTGAGTTGTGTGATGTTCGCCAAAAAAAAAATAGGTGTTAGATTTCTGGAGGAAAATGTTGCAATTTAACTTGCGTTAGACCTAACTCCAACATTTGAATGGCTCTGGGCTTCACTTCTACATTGTCCTCTATGGGTGAGATTTTGATGTTTTGGAGATGGGCGATGTGTGTTTCAGAACTGCCGTTATTTCGTACTAGTGGGAACATTTGCATTGCTTACTTGACGTACAAAACCACCATCGCCAGCTTGTTCTGCCGAAGTAAACATTTGGATCGAGCCCTAACTGTGACTTTTCAACCCTTTGAATATTAGAGGAGTCACTTCTGTAGCACTCATGGGATTAAACCACTTTTACATCAATGGGAATTTAGGGAATTTGTATTTGTCCACTATGGTTCAGTTGGTCATCTCCTGAATTGCTCCTGTTCTTCTTAAGTGTTTAAGTGCCAGAATGGTATCCAAAACTTTGCAGTGCAGTGCATGTTATACCTCTCTGGCACTCAGAAGGTTAGAGCATCAGTTTCAATTAAGACAGAGTTGTCCAAGTTCAGTCCTCAAGGGCCACCAACAGGCCAGAATGTACGGCTTTCCCTGATTAAGCACAGGTCAAAATGAATGAGCCACTGATTAACTCACCTGTGCTTAATCAGGGAAATCCTTTCATCCAGGCCTGTTGGTGGCCCTTGAGGACTTGGACAGCCCTGGCTTAAAGGAGCAGTAAACTTTTATATGAAAAAATATATATTGTAGAATGTTTCCTGTTGATTAAAATAAGGGTATTCAGCAGGAAAAGCTCTATAACATATTGGTTTTCATAAATAAAAGTTTACTACTTTTAAGGGAATCTACAAATGCACTTCTGTGCATAGGAACAAGGCACCTGCTTAAAGGGATAGTTCTGTTTCACAAAAACAGCAGCTTCAATTAATTTTCATGGTATTTAAGTCACAGAGAGTGTTTTTCAACACTGTCAGATTTGTAGTTCAAGAGTAACTGAATGATAAAGTATCCCCCTCCCGCCCCTTTTACCTAGTGTAAGCCACCTCCCCTCAGATGTGGAATCTGGGACCAGACAGCTCACAGCAAAGGACAATCTTCTTACTGTGAGCATAAAGAAAACCCTGTCTCCCATGACAGGTGTGACGTGAGTCCTGGTACTAGAGGTCAGTACCACCATCACTTCTCTGCTTCTGCTGCACCGACATCCCAATCTCCATCATTCATTCAGCATAACTCCTCCAAGAACCAGACAGTACCAGTTTGGAGGGTAAACTTAGAACAGTTTATTGAAGAACTCTTTGGACTTATATACACCGTTAATCACAAGAACCAGACAAAGCATACAAAAGACTGAGACATATGGCAAATACACAGTACAAAGGGTCAGACATGATTAGGTTATCTAGACAAACGATGTAACAATGGATAAACACTGGGACAAAAGGTTGAGGGACTTGAATACACATTTCTAAACAATGGCCAGGGGGTTGAAGCATCTTTGAATATTCCTCTTCAACTCCTGGCCAATCCGGTGCCTAGAATTTGCTGACCAATCCTGGCCAAGCTAGTCATGGCCGCCTTGGCCAATCAGACCCTTTGGGCGGGCAGCTGACTGACCAATCCCAGGGGTGCCTACTTTTTCCCATGTTGTGTCAATGGCGGCCCTTTAACTCCAACGGGCCAATCAGGGGGCTGCCGATGGCTAACATCTAGGCAGCTTAGTATAGTCCAGTTGGTTGGCGCTGGGCTGGTGTATTCCACTCTTTTAACAGGGAAAACGTATATTTACAGGACGTGGGACGTTTCCCAGTCCTGTTTCACACAACCCTTAGAAACCCCGGCACTCGTAACATTGCTCCACATAGGTTTTTCAGGTTTTCCATTATGCGAATTGAAGATTTCCCTCTCTGCGATCCATCTGGACACCACCTTGCTGCTCTGAGGTGAGCAGTGTTACAACAGTAAAAAGGGTCGGGAGGGGGATATTTTATCATTCAATTACTCTTAAACTACAACTCTGACAGTATTGAAATAACACTCTCCATGGCCCAAAAACTATGAAGATTAATTGGAGCTGCTTTTATTGTGAAACATTACTATCCCTTTAACACCTAGGTTTAAAAGCTTTATATCAAGAAATAGCTGCTTTGCAGTGCTTGCTGTCCATTCCTCTGTGCTCATTTTACTCCATGTGCTACAAGGTGACTGGCAAATCAGTGCTACATACTTTTTTTTCTCTTTATACTCATGCTACAGCAGGATGATGTTTGAGTTTACTTGCATTAAATGCCTACAATGGCAGTGTTGTATACACTTTAGGTATTTGTATATAAGTACAAATGCAGGATTTCCAGACTTTTGCTTAGGAGCAGCAAATTGTCTAAGCTGCCAGATTCATATTTACCCCTGCCTAGGTCTATGATGTTAGATATGCTTATTTAGTTTTTCAGGCTTTCCCTTCTAAGACCACTTTCACAATGCGGAGATGTTGCGCTGGATCTGTTACCCTTGGTCAAAGATAACATGCTAGAGTACTGTGTTTCTCATGGGCTAGTATCTCCTCATTTGATTGCACCAAAGTCCAGCTTGTTGCTACCTTACTGTGTTCCCTCATGAAAGCAATGAAGGTGCTGTTAGAACTGTCTGCCCTTCAGTCAGTGGAACCACAGGCAAGCTTTTCACATGAGCTGAGTTGGAGATGATGGTTCCTCTCTTCAATGACTGGCTAACCCATGTGGGCATCAGACAGTGATACTGAGTGGCGCTTACTTGGGCTGGCAGGAAAGACAGGCCCCCTCCTGCATTCTGAATCGGAAGTGGAAAGCAATAGACAGAGAGAGAGATATGAGTGAAGGAACTGTCAAAGGGGCCTGTGACTATGACACTGTTGTTGAACAACTGAAAGCATTAGGTTTGAGATTTTCTGTGCCCTGTTTCTTGTATTTAAAGTAGACTTTCTACTGTATAAGAAATAGGTGCTTTTGAAAGAGCTTTCAAAATCACCCATATTTATATTGGTCATTTTTTTTTTATTATTTCAAACAGTGTATCAGATTTAGCTCTATTTGTCAATTTATGCAAATGAGCTAGTACCCTCTAGCAAGGAGTTGGAGGGAGAGCAGTGTGGAATGTTAGTGCCTGCCAGGCATTCATGACAGTACAGTCTAATCTGCATAAACTGACAAATAAATAAAGCTAAACATCTCCTAAACTATTGTTTCAAATAAAAAATGGCTATCATAAATATGCATATGTTTGAATACGCTTTCAAAATCATCTATTTGTTACAAAGTGACAGTTCCACATCAGAGCCCAGCATCTTGTTACCAGCTGAGATAATGGTATAATACTCTGCTGACCTCCATAATGATGTTGGTGTGATAGGTCTGTACTGTTTTCTGATACAGAATTGTGACTAAGCCTCAGGTCTTTTCTAACACTCCTGTTTGCATGTTCAGCTCAGCTCATGCTGGTCTGCATTACAGGCATTAGATTGTAAGACTGGATGTTACGCTTGATGTTTGTGCTGTGTGTTACCTTACATCCGTCTTTTTAGTTCTATGTTGTTAGCAGTGGCTAGTGAGCCTATCAGACTCTGGTTTTGGGTTGAATGTTTTGTGTGTGGGTCTTTGTCAGCCTTTGCTGCAAGTACAGATTATGAGACTGTCTGGATTTGTGCTGTCAGGCTCAGTTTGTGTGAGATGTGCATTGTCTGAAACCATGCTGTTTTCAATTTTTAGTATGCATGGCAATCACTACATTGTGCTGTGAGACAAACACTTAATGTGTATGTGTATGTATTATAAGGAACTCTAAGGAATTGGCAGCAGAAAAGGCACAATCTCCATAATGCAGAGCCAGATAGTGCTAGTAGCAAATAATTTAGACATGTTTTGTGTTTCTGTCTTAAAGGACAGTGGTAGGCAATAGGTTTCCCTTCAGCTGTTGTCAGACTGCAACTTCCAGCATCGTTAGTCAGTCAGTGGCTTCCTGAAGATGATGGAAGGTATAGTCTGCAACAGTTAAACGGTCCCTAGTTTCCCACTACTGAAATAGGGTAGGAAGCCACCTGACATCATGCATAGACTTACATTACATTGCAGATGAGACGCCTTATCACTGACTTCACTGACTTATCTAACATATTCCTGGTGAAGGCTGCAGAAACATTTTGTAGATTACACTCTTCATTAAATTGTAAACTGCAGTGTAATCCAGCCCATATAGATAACCTTCATAATCTGTGCAGAAACTCCTAATAACCAATTTGAATCAATTCTGTGTGGATTGTTGCCCCACAATTTATTTTTAATTACCACTGGATATCATATTGTCTACAGAAAAATAAATGCTACAAAAGGATTGCTACTCCTCAAAGTGGACCACTCAAGAGAAGTGTTAAAACCACTTATAACATTGCAGATAAAACAGACAAAGTTTGTGGGATCATACTGGGATCCTACTAAGATACCATTAGCTTAACACTGCCCCTACGCATTTCACATGAAATGTCAGAATAGCCCCCCTGACATTTAATTATTTGGTTATGCTGACCAAAGGAGCACCGGACAACCCCTGGATTTGCACCCTTCAGCACCATGGGTCTCAACCATTTTTTTGCTCACTCAGTCTGGAATTTTAGAGGTGCACCTAACATTTTATATGTCAGGAAAAATTAAGTGTACAAATACATAAATATATAGTTATCTCTAGGTCTCACAATCAGTTCTACAAAAATATAATGAGAGACAATTTCAATAAACAAAGTATATATATGAAATTCAACATGCACATTATTGTCAAAGTCTTTATAGAATAGAAGCGGAACCCTAAGTGGATGTCCATGGCACACCAAAGTGCCACAGCACCCTGGTTTAAATCCACTGCTCTATAATGCTGAAGATCTGGTGAGTGTCCTTTAAAGGGTTAGTAATGCCCAAAATAAAGTTGATGGTATATGTTAGATTTTACAAAAATAATGTATTTGGAAAAAGTCCTATCTTTCAAATCTTTATGGTTTGACATATATCCTACACTAAAGATCCCCTTCTCCTGATGTTAGCTGTAAAGCTGATAGAAGGAGATCAGTGTCGGCCGACACGAGGAGGCTCTTCAGCAGAGCCGCAATCGTGCAATTTAAAAAGAAATACTTCTTTGGAACGGTCTAAAAAGTGTGCTTGCAAACCAAGCACACTTTGTAGACCGTACCAAAGAAGTATTTCTTTTTAAATTGCACTATTGTGGCTCTGCTGAAGAGCCGCCTGTAGGTCTCAGGACCAGGAGCTCCTGTTGTCAGCTTACAGTTGACGTCAGGAGAAGGGAAGGGAGAGGGGAACTTTAACCAAGGATATCTCTCAGACCATAAAAGTTTGAGAGATAGGACTTTTCCAAATACGTTATTTTTGTACAATCTATCATATAGCATCAGCTTTATTTTGGGTACTACTAACCCTTTAACAGTGTTGCTTGTAACAGGTATACATGAATTGTCAGTAACTCTTAAACCACTATTATTGTCTATCTTATCATGTCTACAGAGGCAGATGTAATATGTTTCTGCTGGAGCTTTGGATACCACACTCATTCTGGAGTCCTGCAACATAGAATCATGTCTGCCTCCATGGGCATGATATCCAGTGCTAATTAATTATTCTGGGGAATCAATCCACACAGAATTAATATATAGTAGCCATTAGGATTTTCTTCCCAAATTAGGATAAGTGGGAGGGTTATTATCAGGAGGGGTCTGGCTGCGGGAAGCTGTAACTACATCTGGTGATCCACCTTGTTCATCTTTACCTATACCACCATTCAGTAGATGACAGGATGTGTCAGTTCCCCACCCATTGGACACTGTGTGGTGCACTGACAACACATGGCAGAGTGGTGGAGGATAATTGCAACCAGGGCATCAAGCGTCACCTGAGGAAATTCCATCCTGCAGAATATGATAAGCTGGTGGCTAATAAAACTGTAAGTTGTCATATGTCCTTAGTGGGGAGTGGACAAGGGTCATAGTGTCACCAGCAGTACTTTGTTTCTGGGGGGATGATTTCACATTTGGGACCCTAAGCATTATGGCATTTGATTAGAGGTGTTCCAGGTGTTTGATGTGAGTGCAGATGCGTCCATGGTTCCCAGTCCTTCCCTTATTTACCACACACACACAGTGCACATTGCAGTTGCTTATGAGAGGCACACTTCCTTTCTGCTCTCAAGAGAAACATTTATTTTCCAACAACACACCCATGATTTTGGAGGAGGGGCAGATGGAGAAGCATTATTGGCCAATTTCTTTTCTCCACATACACCTGAAGTGGTGGAGGCTAGTTGTGGTGCTGCTACTGCCTCAGGCGCAACATTGGAGCTAGTAGTGGCAAGTGGAATCATGATCATCCATCACCCATATCACTGCTCTTGTTAATCCCAATTCCTCGGCGCTGCCTAATCATTCTGCTGCTTAAAGTAATACTAGTACTTTGTTTTGTCTTTATTTTATTTTGTAGGCATTTAAAAAACATGAAGAATGATATGTCTTATCTCTCAGACTTTTATGGTTTGAGAGATATTAACAAGCAAATTTTTACCTCACTGACTGAAAAGGTCAAGTCTGCCATCTAGCGGTCAGATTTGGAATCCGGTCCACAGACCAGCCAGCGGCTCTTCAGAAGAGCCGAGATCGCAAGATATAAAAATAACTAGTTCATTGAAACGGTCTACAAAGTGTACTTGCAAACCAGGCATACTGTGTATACCATTTCAATGAAGTAGTTCTTCTTATATCTTGCAATCTCGGCTCTGCTGTAGAGCCGCAGCCGTTCTGTGGACCTGATTCCAAATCTGACAGCTAGAGGAGTGACGTCAAACCATAAAGGTTTGAGAGATAAGACTTACATAGTTTTTCATGTTTTTTTATTGCCTACAAAATAAAATAAAGATAAAACAAAGTATTACTATCCCTTTAAACAACTCAGCAGCAGCAGCAGCAAGAACTGCGCTCACAAATGCCGCAGTGACACCGGGCATTCGCCACTGGTCACCATAACATGAAGCAAGTGTTATGAAATTCTGAAGCACACTAACTGCCTCATTCATAAATATAATTTGGGTATTCATGAACTATCAAGTATATCTATCCTTGTTTGTATGTAAAGTCCTACCTATGCTAAAATGGCCAGATCTCCCCTCTAAATGGAGAAATGTATGAAAAATCCATTCTAAGGGCCATATGTACAAAGGAAAAAAAGAGCAGTTCTGGGGCCAACCAACTGCTCCAGCAAGATGACAGACTCCAGGCCCTATGCAAGTATAGAAGCACTGAGTGTAGAGCTGCCTGCACAGTGAGCAGGACATTTCCAAAAAAAAAAGTGAAGGGGGACAGGGGGAAATGGGGTAGTGCTGGTTGCAGGTAATGAAAGGGGAGGTACAGACACCAGAGCAGACCTCACCTCAGTTAAAGAGTAGGCAGCCCTGTCAAGCATTTGATATGCTGCACTGCTGGCTGGATTCATTATTTAGCTGCCTGTTCATTGGTGAGTTGAGGACTGCTGAGTACTGCTTCTTACCCCTTGACTTTCCACTTCCTGCCCCAGTTGCCTGGATCCTGATAGGAGGACCTCCCCTGCTGTGAGTCAGGTGACCTGGTGAGGACCTGACATCACACATGCTTCCTTCCTGTCATCTCAGCCTCAGCCTGACTCTCAGATCAGGTAGTGTGATTATTGTTCTGTTATGCCCCCACTGTGCTCTTTACCCTCCATTTTCTTCTCTGTTACCTCTCTTTTGCTCCACATTTAACTCTCTGATCTCTCATTGTCTTTTTTGTGTCTCTTGTCTCCTATTTTGTCAATCAATTGCCCCATGTGCCACTCTGTTGTCTATCTTCGCTCCCTTATGCCTTTTCCCCATTGTGCCCTTGCTTCTCCCCTATGTCCATCTCCTAGTTGTGTATGAAGGCAAAGTGGAGCAAACACCTCTTTAGCATTCTAAGGGTTAAAATCCCTATTTCTATCATTGTGAATTTTGAAAATATGAATTTGTCACCCGCAGTTCAGATCCTTTGCTCCAGAATTGCACAGCAATTACTTTAACCCTTTGTGTGCCAGAAGGGTGCACCCAGCACAACACATTGGTTGGCAAGGTCTTGTGACCTTGTTGTCAGCAGCATAGACAAAATGGCCTCAATGAGCTGAGTGCCGGAGGGATGAGCAATGCATTGCAAAGCAATGTTCTTTGCTGCCCTGTGGCACTCAAAGGGTTGAAGTTGTGCAGTTCTGGAGCAAACTATCTACACTGTGGTGGGCAAATTAATATTTCCAAAATTCACATTTATTTAAATTGGGATTTTAACCTCAAGAATACTAGAGAAGTTTTTTTATTTTTTCCCCTATTGTGCAGTTCGTTTTACCTATAAATCCTCCACTACTAGGTGTAAAAGGCTCAGCACTTCCAGCAGTAGCAGCACTCGTTATAGCTGTGGATGTTAATAACCTGTATTGCTCTTGTCCTTGCTGCAGATTACTCAATGCAAGTGTATGTGGCTGAGTGGCACATGTGCTTGGAAGCAGCGATGATTCCGATGATGGCCGACAGGATGACTGTGTATTTATAGGCATCTTTTCTTGTGCAGGGTTAGACTTTCCAATGGTTTTCTCAAGCAGTTCATAAACAGGCACAGTGCTCCTTTTCAGTGGTGGAAGATTGAGCCTTTGCTTTTCTGTTAACTTTTTGGCCATGTCACAATCTCTCTTAGTCGCAACTTCAATTGTACCTGAAGAAGAGGAGGATGTTGGAGGGATATACTTTAGATCTGCATCATCATTATCAATCATCATAGGTCACCATCTGCATCACTCGCCACTTCTTGCCCACTGCCCTTATATTCCTCTAAGTCTTTAGAGGTTTCAAACAATTTCTTTTTACTTTCACGTTTGCTACTACTTTGAGGACAGGTATTTTGGTGCTTGTTTGTCTCACTATCAGATGTAGCAGTTGGTTCAGCTGTTACACTTTCCTCCATTATGCCATTGTCATCATCAACACTAAAGTGTGACTCGTCGTCTTCAGTGTTCTTCTTTATATATATAAATATATATATATATATATAGATATATAACAGGGCTCAAAATTTCAAGTCCTGAGCTACTAGCCAGGCCTGAAAAGTTACTCGCCACCAGTTTCCATGTCTAGCTCCACCCATATCCATACCTTTAACCCCACCCATATCTCCGCCTTTAACCGCACCCATCTCAAGTTCTCTTTGATGAAATGACACTGCTGCCCACACCCTATCCACCTACACACACTGCCCACACTGTGTAAACCCTGTCCACACAATGCCCACATTGTGTCCACCCTGTCCACACCCTGCCCACCCTCTGTCCACCCTGTCCAAACCCTGCCCACCCTCTGTCCACCCTGCCCACCTCCACACTGCCCAGCTCCACACTGTCCACATTATCCACCTCCACACTGCCCCCGCATACTGTCCCCACACACACTGTCCACCCCCACATTGTCCTCCTCCCCACATTGCTCACACCGTAGTCCTCCACACATTACAAACAAAAAAAGAGAGTAGAATATCTGAGAGTAGCTGTTTAAATGCACTTACTACAGCGCAACTTGTCTCTCCAGCCCCTATGTGTGCATCATTGTCTCCTTCCCCATCCCCTGTGTCACTGTCTACTCGCCAAATGCGAGGAGGCGAGTGGAAATTTTGATTGATATATATATATATACATATTTTTTTTTTTTTGTTTTGTTTTTTTGTTTTTTTGTGTGTGCTGGTGGCGGTGGAACTTTTTGTGGGACCTTGACAAACTACATTCTCCCTGGGAGGAGAGGGATCATCATGCTCATTTATTGTACATGCTGCAGCAACCATGGCTGCAGTTAGTTCTTGAACTACCACTTTACTCCCATGTCCCTGCAATGCTTCACCTTTCCCCCTGACCCTTGTATGTATGTTTGCTGAGCATTACTCAACTATTGTGTGTTTTTACTGTACAGTACACAACTGATGGAGTGTGATGTCTTGCCTTAGCCCTCAACAAAATTCTCAATGTCATCTGCTGTCCATCAAGTCTGCCTCAGTCATACTGCTCACGTCAGCCTCAAAGTCAGCTGGCGGGCACCTAAAATACTTATTAGTTATTATTATTTTTTGTCCACCCCATCTTATTATAGTCAGTCATAAAAAAATTACAACTAAAAAGCAAGATCAGCAAGCAACCTGCTGGCTGTGTCTTGCCAGTCAGTCACGCTGAATTTTGGGATATTTGAGGTCAACCTTCTTCCACCCTTCTTCTCCCCCAGAATGCACCCAGACTCCCCTAATGCAGAGAACAAATGTCCTACCTGAAAGACTCCTTAAACTAAGCTTCAATTCCCCTTTATTTGCCTATCTTCTTTAGCTTAACAATGTGCTGCTTTCCCCTCTCACAAACATAGAATGGCACGCTTTGAGACCCTGACACCCTTTTATGTGCCTGCAGGAAAAGAAGAGAAAACTGCCATGGTGGGAAAAAAATCAGCATTCCCATTGATTTCAATGCAACAAGCTAGGAAAAATAGCAGGAAAAAGGCACTTTTCACGGGAAATTATTGCCATTTTTCAGTGATTCTGGTTTAAGGTGAAAGTCTTCACCCACCCCTAGTCAAAGCCCACATGTTTGGATCATTTCTAATAGCACAGAGGATGATAAGTTTTTCCTTGAACTGAACTAATTAGCATAAGGTACAGGACATTAGCATAAAGTGCCATACTGTGAAACCAAAACACTAAGGTTAATTTCACAAGTAATATTTATTTTACAGAAGAATAGCTAGCACAGTATATAGGCAGATTTTAATTACCTGGAAAATAAGCTAAACTTATCTTTAGGTGGCAGGTCTACTGTAAGGGACAACCAACCAGAAGGGGTGCACACTACCAAAATATATATACCAGTATAGGTGCAAAGGACTAAACCAATGTACTCACGGTTCCTCAAACAGGTGTCCGGTTGCATGAACAACCGGTAAGAGCCAGCAGGTTACTTATTAGCCTCCCTGCTATGGCTGCTACTCCCTCTTGTAAAAATAAGCGCTAGATCCACATTAAAAAAAACTATTACAACTTATTTGCAATAATTATTAAATTGCCAATTTTAATAATTATTGCAAATAAATTGTAATACTTTTTAATGTGGATCCAGAGCCTATTTTTACAAGAGGGAATTGCAAATTTTAATAATTTTAATAATTATTGCAAATAAATTGTAATATGTTTTTTTAAAGTGTTCTAGGGTTTATTTTTACAAGAGGGAATGGCAGCCATAACAGGGTGGTTAATAATGAACCTGCTGGCTTTTACCAGTTGTTCTTGCAACCGGACACCTGTTTGAGGAACCGTGAGTACATTGGTCTATTCCTTTGCACCTATACTGGTATTATATATATTTTGGTGGTTTGCGTCCCTTCTGGTTGGTCTCTGTGTTTACCAGGAAACCTTTGGCTCATCATTGTTTTGTGGGGAAGCAGCATCTACCATCCAATTGGAGGATGACTGTGTGGGGGCATTCTTGAGTCGCCCATCCGTTCTACTGACCACTACTTGTGGGTATATGCACTGTGAGTATTCTGGTGTATTGGTAAAGGTGAAACCATTGAGAGATTATTACACTAGGAAGATCCCCTTTTTTTCTTCAGGTCCACTTTGAGTGCCAGATGGTTGTGCAATGCAATAATTCTTAATTTTGAACAATAATCGCACCATTCCTTTCAATAAGCTAGAGATCAAAAAGCGAGAACATTTTCACCAAAAATAAAGTATTCTTTTAATCTCTGACATCCAGTGAAATGAATTGCCTATGCATAAAGATTTCTTAGGGAAAAATATATCAAGTTGCATTAGTGATTCTCAGCCCTACTCAAGTATACACTAAGAATGAGGATCTTAAAGGAGCAGTAAACCTTTATAATGAAACTATTTATATGGTAGGGCCTTTTCTGTAAAGCACAAGTACTTTTAATGATGGCATATGCTTAAAGGGTTAGCAATGCTTAATATGTAAAAAATGTATGCTGTAGTGTTTATTCCCCTGAGTATAACAAGGGTACGCCGCCCTGCTAAAGGCTGTTATTACAGCTCAAATTTGAATTTTATAGGTACAGTATCTCAGTGGCCTGACAGAGTATAATGTCACTGTTGCTACACCATCCTATGGACAGCTCTGGTCAGTTGGCCATAAATCTCCATAGGATGGTATAGCAACAGACCACTGCACCTAAACAATTTATGTTTGACCTGTAATAACGATTGAATAAAATACATTTTGCTCAGGGGATAAACACATATATATATATCCCTTTAAGTAAAAAGTTATTACAAAGCAAATGTATGTTTTTGGAGAGCCTAAGTTCAATAACTTTGTACCTCCAGGTGGTGCTGTTGCTACTATTGCATGTGAAAAACTGAGTGTCATAGACACAAGATTATCATAGATGAATGTAGCAACAGTTCTACCGGGTAGAAAAACATCTTGAATTCAGTGTTTTAAGCAAAAACTGAATTAACTGTGTAATAGCATTTGAAAGAAGCATCTTCAAGCATATATTTTATAATAAATAGGGTTAACTATTCCTTTAAGTGAACACTAAGATTACCTACTAATTTTAAAAGCCTATTTTTTTTTAACTGAGCAGAAAATCCCAATAGTCATTATTAGTAAGTTCTATGTGAATTGGTTCTCTGAAATTAACTTGTAATCAATCTGGTGAAATTGTTCATGGAAGCAGACTGAAGAATCCCAAACTCCTTTCAGTAAGAGCATCCTAAGTCTTGCATAAAATCGTGTGGGCTTTAGTGTTTCTTTAAGCTGCCACCCCACCACCACCAATACTACCAGGAGCACAGATGAACTGACCAAAATGAAGGGTCCATTAATGTCACACCTGTGCTCAGGCAAGAAAATCCTTAGAACATGGGTAGTGAATTGTGGGACCTCCAGCCAACGGCTTCGAAATGGCAGTCCTGAACAGATGAAGGTTCGGCAATGTATCAACCCTGCCTTAGAACCTGTAATGTATTTGGAAGTTACTCTGCTTCTGCAACCACCTACAAATATCCTTTGAGTATTAATGAAAGATTAATCATATTTCAATACCTGGGAATCTTCTTGTAATCAGCCCCTAGAGTAAGAAGTTGGGCTGGGTATGTGAGTGTCCAGTTGATGCAACTGTTCTTCATAATGTAAAGGAATTCAATGCAAAACCTCCATATCGCTGCAAAGGACCTGCAGTAAAGTTACCAGGCATGGAAGTAGTGGTGCACCAGCCCACTATGCAGTGTTGCTTGCACAAACATGATCTACATGGAGAAGTCATCAGAAGGAAACCATATTTGTGATCTCATCACATAAGTAAATGTCTGATTTATACAACACAACACTTAGATATGCTAGAGGTGTTTTAGAACCAAGTGGTATGGTCTGAGTTGGTTACAGTACAATACTTTTGAAGGAAAAAAGGAGAAGCATTTGAAGAATACTTTTCCAACATGGAGGTGGATCTATTATGCTTATGTTTGTGTGGCAGCCAGTGGTACAGTAAATATTTTATGGGTAGATCCTGGAATCTAATGTTCTATAGTCAGTGAAAAAAAATGAAGCTGAAAAGAGGTTGGACATAACCTCAAAATCATCCATGACCTATATCAAGAAACAAAAGCTTGAGGTTTTGTAATGGCCTTCACAGTGTCTAGACTTGAATATTATTGAAAATGTGTGGGTCGATCTAAAACATGCAGTGCATGTGAGACAGACTAGAAGCATTCTACAAAGAAGAGTGGGAAAGACATTACCAAATCAAGATTAGAAATACTGTTAACTGGCTACAAGAAATATTTGTAGGCTGTGATTTCTGACAAAGGGGGGAGTTACTAAGTACTGACTGTTAGGGTGTCCAAACTCTGGTTTTCACAATAGAAAGATCTAAAAAATGAACGAATGATTGAATGAGCAAATGAGAAATCTTCGATGTTGGATTAAGACTGAGAGTATTCTGATTTAATCTGTCAATAAATTTTTGCACATCTCTTTGGAATCCTCTCAAATAAACAGGATATCATCAATGTAACATATTCACATTGTTATCTTAATCATAAATCTCATAAAGTGTCTTGGGAAAACAACCTACTGCTCCTACCACCTCAAATATAAACTGGTGTAGGTGGGACCACAGGCTACCCATATTGACATGCTTCTCAGTTGTATATAAAACTGATCCCAAAATACAAATAAATTATGAATCCAAACAAATTTTAACAATTTCAAGATTAACATATCAAACCCCCCCCATAAAACATGCTTAGGTCATGTGGTATCCTTTAATATGATGATTCCACATCACATGTCATCAGAAAAGCTCCTGGTGGCAGCTACAGATCCTTAAGCTTCAATAAAACATCAATGGTATCTCTTACATATAATGGTAACGGGTAAACCATTGAACATAATAACTGAGCTAGAAAATTACATGTAGGTTCCATCATTGATGAGATGCCTGACACGGTTGGTCTACCAGGAGGCTATTAAGAGGTGTCCTTATGAATCTTTGGGATGATGTATAAAGTTAATTAAGATTCCCAAGCAACAATATATGCAATGGATGTATAGAAAGATAAATTTGGTCACTACGACTATCAGTATATTGTTTCTTACATTTGAACATATATATCTGATTGAGATCTCTAAGGCAACCAAAGATGCAGCTGAATGGATTCTGCACCATTTCCCTGGTCTCCATGGATAATCAGCAGGAAACATGATCTCTGTTATTGGATAACTGATGTATGACAACATCAAATAGCTTTATAATAGACCACCTATATAAGTGTTTTCTTTACACTGGTTGAAGAGTTCAAAGGAACACGAAAAGCGTGTTGGATCTAGTCTCCATTCAATTTGCACTCCCACTGTAAGTCCCTGAACCTACTGAAGCTGACAGCCATATCCCCCAATTGGTTTAGAATTATGCACTTTATTGCTTCAATTTTGCACATGTGATGCATTGCTTTGACTATTGTATTTATTGTGGTTTGTTGTGTCAATTCTGATCCTCCCCCGGACTATTTTAGACCACCGCTAGGGTTTTGACTTAATCATATACCCACATGGTGTTAGGGAGCATATTTATAGAAGGGAGATTAGATTTTAATTGTCCTTTGTTTCAGGTATGTTTTTTTTTATTGATCATAATAAAAAAGTGAAATTACTGAACATTGATGATTGATTAATTTTGGTGTGTTATTTTCTTTTTGTTGGTATATGTGCTCTCTTATCTACCTTTTTATTTTGTTCTCTCCTATTCCCTCCCTTGCCTACTTACAGTTACCATAGCCCATAATAATAAAAGCATTTATTCTGGAGTAAGCCAACTGCACCAAAGGGGACAGAAAAAAAATCCTAAACTTCCATGTACTTGAAAAGAGCTTTTTAACCCCTTAACGACCCATGACGGTCGCTCTGTTCGGGGAGTCCGGAATCCAAATCAGTGACCGCCGCATGCCTGTGTGGCTGGTCGTTAAGGGGTTAATCCCGTCAATGCATTGGGGACCACTCTAGCATTCAAGGGGTTAAAAGCCCAGTTTAATTTAACATACATTTTTATTTGTCCTCATGGAACAGCTGGTTTTCTCCAAAATCCTCCAGTTTATTTTTATAAATATAAGTCCATATTCTTTCTCTGCTCAGATCTGTCTTAGCCTGAACAACTTATTCAGCTCACCCCCTGTGTAGTTTTGAAAAGGGCACATATTAAGCATCAGCAAGCCTTCAAGTGCTTGCTAGCACGTGTGCCGCCTACACATTTGAGCACAGCAATAGATATATTTATTAATTTATGTCATATTTAATATTCTTAAATATACATATTGAAATATGTAGTCAGGGTTTGGATTTCACATTAAATTACCTTGTCATGTAAATCCTATTCATTTAAAATAGATCTCCAGAATCCATGACTTGAACCACTCAAAACTATCTGGTCTCTTGGGTTATCAACCAAAAATACATTTATGAAGGGGTTAACCCTTTAATGACCAGAGGGGTGTTCAATGCATACTCACCCCCTCTGGTCCTTAAAGGGTTAAGGTGGATATTATGGTGGTGGTGGTGGTGCTGTTCCTTGGGTGGCCCAGTCTTAACATTTTGTCCAGGGGACCAATAGCTTAGAGGTCTCTGGGCAATTGCCTTCTAATTCAATGGAGACTTCTCTAGAACTCAAGGGGGTAAAATCCCTATTTAAAGAATTGGAAATCTGGGGAGGTTTTACTTAGCACAACGATTCCCTAACCCTATCCTCGGGGAACCCTTACATGCCATGTCTTTAGGATCTATCTGCTTGTACACAGGAGGTTTAATTAAATGTCTGAGCTTCTGATAACTCACCTGTACTCAAGTGGAAAAATCCTAATAACATGGTGTGTTAGTCTGTTTTCACACTGGTGACTCTGGCACAGCTTTATTAATGCTGTGCTAAATGAACACATGTAGCAGAGCTTGCTCCCTGTGGTGTTGTTCACATAAGAAACTTCTACCATTCAGGATGCCTGGAATGCAGCATTCTTTAACTTGGATGCACTCATGCATTGGGCACATTCAGGTTACAACATGATATGCATGAATGCCCATGGGCCACTGCACAGATAGTTCACACTACTGATTCTGGAGAAAGTGATACCATTGGCATCCTCTGGTGACTGGCCAATCACTTTAAGTGAATGCAAGAAGTAAGGCAGGGTTCCTGAGGGTCTACTGGGGCTAGATGTTGCTGCAATTGTACTACTACTAGATGCCACAGGTGTAGCACTTCCAACAACAGCAGAGGCAGTCATCATAGCTAAGGTTATGGATGTTGACTACCTGTGTTGTTGCAGGTTACTCAACATTATTAGTTTGTGTGGCTGAGTGGGGCTCGGACTTGGAAGTGCAGGTGATGATGCTGATGATGACTGACAGGATGACTGTGTATTTTTCTCCATCTTTGCTTGTCCAGGATCAGACTTTCCAATTGTTTTCTCAAACAGTTTACAGACAGATACAGTGCTCCTTTTCAGTGGTGGAAAATTCAGCCTTTGCCCTTCAGTTAACTTTCTGGCCATGTCATCATCTCACTCACTCTCAACTTTATCTTATCTTAAGAAGAGGATGATGCTGGAGGGATATAGTTTATATCCACATCATCATCAGTAATTAGGTCATCCTCAATATCGCCCACCTCTTCTTCCCCACTACTTTTATATTCTTTTCGGAATTTAGAGTTCTCAAACAATGTTTTTTTAATTTTCCTCTTTGAGGGATTTTCACATTGTTTGTTACTACTTTTAGGGCAGGTGTTTTTGTGCTTGTTTGTTTCACTGTTGGTTCCTGCTCCATGCCATCAACACTGGAATGCGAGTTTTGTTTTTTAGGAGATTTATTAATAGTACTGGTGCTGGCGGTAGTGGAACTTTTAGTGGGACTATGACAAACTGCATCCTCCTCTGGAGGTGAGGCATCACCAACCTTTATTGTACACACTGCAGCAACCATGGCTCCAATCAGTTTTTGGACTACCACTTTAATCACACGTCACAGCACTGCTCCTAATCCTTTCACCCTACCCCTTGTTTGTTTGCTGGACATTACTCAATTACTGTGTGTGTGCTTTTACTTTAAAGTACACAATATAACTGATTGTGTGTGGTGTCTTGCCTTGGCCCTCTGTCTCGTATCAGTATGCCTTAGTCACAGCTCATGTCAGGGTCCCTGTTTCTGTCACCTATTAATTTTGTTTAATGTATTTATTTTTTTAATTAGCTGTCCCCCTCCATCCCTATAACTTTCATGAAAAAACACACTCCCTGTTCAACTGCTTCTTTTTCCACCTCCCCCCAACACAGAGATAACAGCCAGATCAGGAAGGAACTTGGATAACGGCTGCCTGTGTCTATTGAGGCACATTGAATTTTTGAGTATTTGTGGCAACTCTCCTTTGCTCCCTTCTTAAATCCCCAGGCTCCCCTAGCACAGAAATAACAGCTAGATCAGGAAGAAACTTGGATCACGGCAGCCGTTGTCTTCCCAGTCAGTCACACAGAATTTTTGGGTATTTCGGTTCAATCTCCTTTCTCCCTTCCTGTCCTGACACCCTTTTATACTATGCCTGTGGGAAAAAAAGGGAAACTTGCTCCACTGTGGAGCGAAATTCAGTCTTCCCATTGACTTAAATGCAATGAGCTAAGTGAAAAAAAGCAGAAAAACTGCACTTTTCACTACAAATGTGAGTCTTGTTGAAAAGTACAAGTTTTCTACTGTTTCTCTTTTGAGGCAAAAATGTTTGTCCTTCCCTAATTATTAGAATCAAAGAAGAGAAAAACCCCTATACAGGCACTACAGACTGTAGGACATTCTGTAAAAAAATGGCTTTAGCCAAATGTGTGAAATAATGACCACATCTCTGACTTCCACAGCTGCTACTTAGAGTCCATATTTTTTTAGGCACAGGAAGAAACCACCCCTCTGGTGACTCTAAAGGCACAGGCTTTTTTCTAAGGACATAGGCCTGGTGAATGGTCACCTTGATCCAAGCAGCTACCATTAACTTAGGCCTTGCCAGGCCTGCATATGAACCCTAAGAAATAACAAATAGTGGGTTTGATTTGTGGAAAGGTTTTGTGCAATGAATGTAGTATTTTAGACACAATCTACACCTTGAACTGAAGTTTCTACTCCGCGTGTCGCACAGAGTGAACAAAGAGAATAAAGAAATATTTCTTGGTTAATATAAGCATCATCTTGGGAAGAAACCCAACAGGAATTCATAAAACTACCTTATTTGTATGAAAGATCAGAAAGTTAGCAGACACCAGCCCAAACGGAAGAGTGGTGACCTGAAAATAATAGTCTTGAAAGGCAAAGTGAAGGGAATATTGATGATCTGTGTGACCCAGAATATCCAGATATGTGTCTTTCATGTCCAGTGAAGCCAAAAAGACAAGACAAAGCCTATAGTTTGGCTGCGCACCGGAGAAACACAATCAAAAGCAGAAAAGCTGCCTTGAGAGTCAGACAACAAAGAGATGCAGAATCCAAAGGCTCACACAGATCTCCCAGGACCAAGTTTAAGTTACAATGGAGAAGTGGAATTCTCAAAGACAGGTCAGGAATGAGCCACCCCTTGTACAAAGGTCTGTGCATCTTGCAAAACGGTAAGCAATCTCTGAAAAAGACCATTAACCAATCCAGCGTGACCAACTGATTACCTTGTATCAGGTGAGAGTCCTGAAGCCACCAAAGGAGATATATCTTCATCTGATCTGAGAGAGACATCATGAGAGAGATATGACACTGCTGTCTGGACCAGTTCTGGAGAATATCCAGCTACAGTTCCCGATTGAGAAATTGGGCATATGGAACTGCTTCAAGGACAGAGACCAGATACCCCAACATCCACATGTATTTCCACACTACTGCTGATTGGAGAGCTAAGGCTTGAGCCACCATGACAACACCCGAACCTTATTTTCTGGCAGAAAGATCTGTCCCAGAAGTGTGTTGAACTACATGCAAGAAAGACTAGGACCCAAGATGGAACTAGAGAGGATTTCTTTAAATTGAACTCTCAGCCACACTGTTCCAGAATAGACATGCATGTCTAAAGATAAAGACGTAATGCATCCTCTGAGGAAGCCTTTAACAAAAGATTGTCCACATAGGAAGTGAAGGAGATCGCAAGTGATCAGTGCTGCCATAACCTTCGTGAAAACCCATGAAGCAGATGCCAACACATAGCGGAGAGTGAACTAGAAATAATTGTCTGGGGATAAAGAACTCAATATGAAACCTTAGGAACCTTAAGGGTCTCCAAAACTGTCCTAATAAGACCCTCTACAGATGATAAAAGGTTTTCCTCAATCCCCAGAGGAGTCAATATCCTCTGCCTCAGTTTCCCCCTCTTTCATTGAAGAATTCCCTTGTAAAGGTAGAAAATCCCCTCGCTCAAAGGAAAAACCTGCCTTATGGGGGAACAAAGGGTTACAGATGATCTTATTCTTCCACATATCAGCCTTGTGCTTGGTTACAGAAGATCTTAGTCTTCCATATATCACCCTTGTGCTTGGTTACAGAAGATCTTAGTCTTCCACATATCACCCTTGTGCTTGGTTACAGAAGATCTTAGTCTTCCACATATCACCCTTGTGCTTAGCCACAGCAAGGAGAAATCTGAGTGTTCCCTCCAAATGGCACAATGAGGCATGATGATTCTATTGCCACTCATGCTGCCTACTGTATGAATGGTGATGGAGACCCTCTTGGGGTTCTCCATTCATAAATCAAAAGTCCCATGGAGCATCAACCCATTTCTGTGGACTGGAGGCTACCAGATGCTGCATGAGATGGCTAACTAAATGTGTAGATGCCAAAAAAGATGGCAGCTACGAGTGCCATTTTTTAAACTGACTGCAGCCTAAACTATAAAAAAGGCGAAGAAAGCTGTAAATCCCCCCATAAGTCATGTACGTAAGCAATGCATAGCACACCCCCTCTGACAATCAAAGGGTTAACACCCTTTCAACCCTGGGTCAAAGCAATGGCTGCAAAAGACTTTAATAATAGGCACAGAATTTCTGGCTGCAAGAGACCAGGAGGGATATATGGGAGGATCTACTTGTATTCTGTACAAGTCTGTTTCTCGTTTGCACTTCTTTCAATATAGATTTGTACCTCTGTCATTCGTGGGGTTAAAATCCCCATTTAAATCAATAGGAATTTTCATTGCATCTGATTTTTCCGGAATTGCATCTCTTTATCTCCTTTACAGACTACAGCCCTACATTCTGCACTGAGAATCTTTTTTCCTTTTGGCTTTGCTTTGTTTGTGACTTGTTTTATGTTTGCATTGTGCTGCCTTTTGCTCTGTATGACAGCAAGCCTGTCAAGCCTAACTCCATCTTTCTCTCTCAATCATTTTAGCATCAGTGATCCCATAGGCTCCAAAAGCAGTCTTATTCTTCAGCATCTGAAATTTTCAATTAAATTGTCATTTTTGGTCCAAAACCCCTAAATTTCTCTCTCCATGGTCCCTGGACTCTGACAACCACGTGTCAGGCATCATTCACATTAAAGGACTGCTATGAGATGTTTTCTTTCCTCTTTTATTCAGGCCTGCAGTCAAGCGGTCCTCAGCCTGCATATCCACATTTTCATTTGAAGTTTACCGCTAGAGATTCACATGCAGTTCATGAGAAAGCTCAGTTTGTACTGTGTTGAAGCTCAGGAGAGATAACATAGTTTGCTCCATTCTACTAAAGTGGTTTACCCAAGTATATAAAAGAACACATATAACATACGTACACACCATTACAGAGTGGATAATGCATAATGTACTGCTCACCTATCTGGTCCTTAAAGGGACACTATCAACTAAAACAACTTTGATGATGTAGAGCTTTCAAAATCACCTATATTTTGTATCAGCAATTTTTTTTGCAACATCCATTAAGCATGAAACATCAGAATGTTGCCCTTTTGATGTGTGTGACATTCTAATGTCACCCTTTTCATTCAGGTGACTTTATGATGTTGCCCTTTTGCTGGACACCAAATAGAGGGCGACATTTCAATAGGATACCTAACAACAGTATGGCAAAAAGTGATGAGTGCTCATCTATATATATTGTTGGGAAAAAAAAAAAAGTGTAAGAGATACATATACTAGTATTTACTAAGGTGACAAAATCCCTTTCACGTGTGCTGGCCTTAGTCTGGGGCAGTAGTTCTCAATCTGTTTTTGCTAAAGATACACATAACATTTTATAGGTCATTTGGTAAGAACATAAAGAAGGGGAAAATACATAAATATTGTTATTTTAGGTAACATGATGAGAGTAAAAAATAAAAAAATAAAGGTTGCAATGTTCAAAAAGTTGTGGTAACAGAAATTGTCAGTAAATATTCAGGAAAAGTATTTACTCCTTGTTCCGTCAGCTCAGATGTATTATTGTCATTTTTTGCACTTAATCCTGACATCTCTGTGTAAGGAAAAACGTAGTCTTAAAAGTGGGCTTGGATTAATTTGCCATCATATTGTAAGATATTTAAAAAATCATCTAGCTGTCTTTTTTGTGTGTAATTTTATTTTTTTTTTTTTTTTCAAAATAAAAATGGCATAATCTTGATTACAAATGCATTTGCTATTATAGAAACTGAAGTGACGCCTTAAGAGGATGTTCAGTGTACACCAAGTGCCATGACACCCCGGTTGTGATCAACTAGTCTAGGCCATTTTCTCATGTTTTTCTATCTAGAGTATATCCCATTGATTATAATGACAGCAGGGCAGGATTTCCCATTTGACAAAGTAAGCGGATTCCCAAATGTAAGAGGCATCTAAACATTGCTTGCCATGGCCAACATTCTGAGTTGTAAGTGACCTCCTGTTTATGATAACCAGTTTATTTACTACTTTATAATCCTGCTTATTTAACTCTTTAAATGATAAAGTGGTTTCCGGCATGTTGCAATGTAGTGCATTTTAGATTGCTCTAGCAGCCAAGGGCCTGAGAGCGATTTTGTGTTTGTATGTTATAGGCTATTGCTTGTGTAATGACAAACTTGAGGTATCTTTACCAGCCAAACAAAATTGTGACAATATTTCAGTGCAACACTCTCCCAACACACACACACACACACACACACTTGCAGGTTTCCTTCTAAAAGTTGTCTGAAACATTGCAAGCTTCTGATTAATGTACAACGGTATTCCATTCTTTCTACAGTACCTGAAAAAGAGTTCAGGTCCAGTCTCATTAAATGTAATACTGTTCCATTAAAATTCCATTTTTAGTCAAGAGCCCCAGGTCTTGTGTATTTGTCACTTAGGAGATTGATATATATGCTTTGAAGTCCACATGTGGCACTTCACAAATTAATATCGGGTGTTTTATAATTTTTCTTTATAGATTTCATTTTTTTTCACTATTTCACTGCCAGATTGTCTACAAATGTACTGTGCTGTGATTCATTGCTGACCATCTGTCAGCAAAAGATATCTGGTAAATTCTAGCTAGCAGATGATATTTATTTGATGAACTAGTGAATAAACCTGTCATATGACTGTATATCAAATTAGTGGAGAGAGAAGCAAGAGGTGGTGGTAATAAAAAGAAAAGGTGGTGAAAGAAAAGGATAGACAGCAGACGTGAACAAAAACCATGACTGTAAGGAGAATACTCACTCAACCAAACTTTACTAATAACAATGTAATAATGATTGGGGATACTATAGCCATACACAATGGCTAGCACAAGCTAAGAAAACTGAACCAGAGAAAAATCTTTAAAAAATTCATTAAACCTTAGCCCACACCAGTCTCAAGGCTGAAAACCCATTGGGGCACATAAATTAATCCAGTGACCACGTGAGGTGAGCATATGCCCCAGATTCATGAACAAGGCCAGCCAATCCAATGGCTCAAGGTAGCAAAATTTCCAAAACAAAGAACTGGAGAGCTCTCTGGCATTAAAGGGATAGTAATACTGTAACGGATACCCAAGTCCTTGGGTTGGACTCAGGCCGTCGTTCCAGGTTTCTCCCTCCAGGGGTCAGCTACAAGTAGGCAGCTCCACAGGTTCTTCCAGCAGCAGTTCTTCCTAGGATGGGGGACAACAGAAGTCCCTTGATACCATCCAGCAACAGAGAGACAGGAGCCAGTTCAAGTTCAAACTGCACACACTTTATTGAACAAACTTCCAGTCTTATATACATGGTGAACCACATCAAGATACAATACTAGACAATGGACAGTGACAGATGGTGTAAACATAACACAAAGGGCCAGACATGATTACATTATTCATACAAAGGGACTGATGAGGGGTAAATACTGTGACAAAAGGATGAGGGACTCGAATACACATCTTTACACAATGGCCAGGGGGTTGAAGCATCTTTGAATATTCCGCTTCAACCCCTGGCCAATCAGGAGCCTGGAATCCGATGGCCAATCCTGGCCAAGATCATCAATGCTGTCTCAGCCAATCGGAACCAGTGGGTGGGCAGCTAACTGGCCAATCCAAGGGGCGCCTACTTTTCCCCATGCAAAGTCAATGGAGTCCCTTTAACTCAGACTGGCCAATCAGGGAGCCGCCTACTTTCCCATGTAAAGTCTATGGGGTTTTTCTGTACAGGTTGCCCCGCATAGCAGCCAGCCTACAGCTCCGTTCTACCCGTGAATTCAGTCTTTTGGAGGAGCTGTTCTCCACGTAACCCCAACCAAACAGTCAGACTCTGATCCACGGGCCGCCAAAATGACCCTTAGGCAGCGGGCTGCCGTAGTTTTATAAATCAGGGCCAAGTAACGGCCTAGGGTCCGTTACATTTCCCCCCCCTTCGAAACCCAAGCCAGAGACAGCTTGGATGAACGCTGGCTTGGGAGGTCCGACACTTTGCTGCGTGGAGAAGGGTAGCCTCTTGTCCGGGCCAGGTAAAGGCTGGAGCCCCTTCTCCGGGCCAGGGAAAGCATTGGGCCCTTTGTCCGGGCCAGTAAACAGCAGATGCGCCCCTTGTCCTGGGCCAAGGGTTAAACTGGGCCCTTTTGGTCCTGGGCCATGGAACCCGGTGCCTCTTGGTCCTGGCTGGCACCAAGTTGGGAGGTCTCTCATGGGCCATGCCCCCGACAGAGCTGAGGTCAGGCCCTCCTGGGTCTGGGGCCAGTGGCTCAGGGTCCATAAACAGTCCATGCGGAGGAGTCCTACTGGCCACTGGGTTCTCTGTGCTCTTACAAGGCTGTGGGGCGATGGGCAAACCTCCCCATTTTGGTTTGGCAAGTGCCCCATGGTGGCAGGAGAGGAAGCTGCTCCCACTCTCCTGAGTTGAGGCAATATGCAAAGGGCTGTTGTCAAAACTGGTGGACCACTTGCCCAGGGTAGGGGCATCCAGAGGACCGGTGAGGAGTGTACTCCCACTCACCAATCCAGGGCAAATGGATTCACTAGGGTAAATCAAATAGCCCCCAGGGAGGACGGTGGTCCCACTCCCTGAGGCTGGGATAACGGCTGGCCTGGTGAGGAATGCATTCCCACCCACCAGGCTGGGGCAAAGGAATCCAGGGGACACCCCAACATCCCTGGTGAGGACAGTGGTCCCACTCACCAAGGCTGGGGACTCAGGCAAACGGGCAACAAGCGGTGGGCTGTGGATGAGGACTGTTGTCCCACTCATCACAGCGGTATTTTCACAGGGCCTGGTGGGCTCGCTCCCACCCACCAGGCCAGGGGTTAAAGGGGGACTGGAGAGTTCTCTCCCACTCGCAGGTATGGGGTTCTCTGGGCAAAATGCAGGGTTGCTGGTGAGACATGCCTTTTCCCTCACCAGTTCAGGAATACTAGGGGCCATAGCAGCACTGCCTTGAGGTGGCCTGCTGGGCTCCTCTTCTGCTAGGCCATCCACTTCCGGGCCTCTTTTCGTTCGAAGGAGGAACACCTGTCCAATCCTCCTGTCAATTGTGTGCATGCACCAGGATAGCACACTTCCCTCTTTCTCCAGGGCAACATTCTCAGGGAACGGAGCGGGGCTGCTGGTGGGGACCGGTGTGTCGTCCACCGCAGCAGGGGTTTCCCAGGCCCTGGTGAGCTTGCTCCTACTCACCAGGCCAGGGGTCACAGGGGGGCTGGTGGGGAACGCATTCCCACCCATCAGTTCACCGTCCATAGGGACAATACAATCGCCAGCGATACTGCTCTCTTGCAGTCCACTGGAGTTCTCTTCTTCCAGGGCCCCATCCGTGGGGCCATTTTCTGCCTCGAGGAAGACCGCAGTCCCATTCCTCAGGTCAGTCTCCCTTGACAAGGGGTCAATGAGATTTCTTCCACCCACCACCGTAGGGTTTGCAGGGAAATAGTCAGAATTGCTGGTGAGGCACACCTCCTCCCTCACCAGTTCACGATCCATATTGCCACTGGGAAAGATCTCAGTCCCACTTCCCATGGCAAGGTCATTACTGGAGCGCCGGAGTTCTTGACAGTAGTGCTGCTCTACCGCCATTGTGAGTTGGGCCACTGTTTCTTCCGCTGGGTTGGGTCCTAGGCACGCAGCAGTTTCTGCACCCTCCACAACACCGGATCGCAGGACTCCTTGACTGGACGTTCAACGGTGCAGACAGAGCCGCTATGGCAGGGCAGGTTGGGTAGCATGGACATCTCTTCCGATGGTGCAGGATACAGGTGGGCTGTCCGTGGTCCCTCTCCTGTACCATGCCTTTCTACCTTCCGGAACAGACTCTGGTATGCTCTCTCCAGATGCCACTCCTGCTCCACAAGGTCACAAAGTTCCCCTTCCAGCTCTGGAGCGTCATAGAGACCCAGCATCCCCTCACGGGCATCCCGGATATCCCAAAAACGGCCGTCCTCCTTGCTGCCAAAGTTGTGGTCGTCCCACAAGAGCGCCCATTCTATTCCAGGGCCGCCGTTTCCATAGCCATCCAGGACGCCATAGGGTGGTGCCCAGCTGTAGCCCTTCCGCTCCGCTTTATGGCGAAAGGCTGTGTACCGGTCTTGCAGATGAACCTCCTCTTCGACGTAGCAGGCCAGACTTTCTTCCCACTCTGGTAGAGGATTGTCCCCCAACAGCGACCAGCGCAGCGCCAGTAGCTCCTCCGTCTGTCTCCAGTTGGGCGCAACATAGTCCCAGGGTTCTAGCTCTGCCATCAGTAACCGGCTGGATCCCCTCAGTGGAGTGAGAGAAAAGATCCCACAAACTGTTGCTGAAACCGGGGTCAAGCCAGCGGCTATATCTCCCCCTGCTGGGCTGGTTTCAGTTCGATCCAACCGCTTGCCACCAGTGTAACGGATACCCAAGTCCTTGGGTTGGACTCAGGCCGTCGTTCCAGGTTTCTCCCTCCAGGGGTCAGCTACAAGTAGGCAGCTCCACAGGTTCTTCCAGCAGCAGTTCTTCCTAGGATGGGGGACAACAGAAGTCCCTTGATACCATCCAGCAACAGAGAGACAGGAGCCAGTTCAAGTTCAAACTGCACACACTTTATTGAACAAACTTCCAGTCTTATATACATGGTGAACCACATCAAGATACAATACTAGACAATGGACAGTGACAGATGGTGTAAACATAACACAAAGGGCCAGACATGATTACATTATTCATACAAAGGGACTGATGAGGGGTAAATACTGTGACAAAAGGATGAGGGACTCGAATACACATCTTTACACAATGGCCAGGGGGTTGAATCATCTTTGAATATTCCGCTTCAACCCCTGGCCAATCAGGAGCCTGGAATCCGATGGCCAATCCTGGCCAAGATCATCAATGCTGTCTCAGCCAATCGGAACCAGTGGGCGGGCAGCTAACTGGCCAATCCAAGGGGCGCCTACTTTTCCCCATGCAAAGTCAATGGAGTCCCTTTAACTCAGACTGGCCAATCAGGGAGCCGCCTACTTTCCCATGTAAAGTCTATGGGGTTTTTCTGTACAGGTTGCCCCGCATAGCAGCCAGCCTACAGCTCCGTTCTACCCGTGAATTCAGTCTTTTGGAGGAGCTGTTCTCCACGTAACCCCAACCAAACAGTCAGACTCTGATCCACGGGCCGCCAAAATGACCCTTAGGCAGCGGGCTGCCGTAGTTTTATAAGTCAGGGCCAAGTAACGGCCTAGGGTCCGTTACAAATACTTTGTTTAATCTTTATTTTATATTGCAGGCATTAAAAAAACATGAAGAACAATATAAGTCTTATCTCTCAAACCTTTATGGTTTGAGAGATATTCACAAGCAAAGATTCCCCTCCCTCCCCTTTTACCTAGTGTAAGCAATCTCTTCTCAGATGTGGAATGCAGTCCATAGACCAGACAGATAACAGCAGGGAACAGTCTTCTTCCTATGAGAACAATGAAAGCCCTACCCCCCTTGACAAGTTTTTCAGGTTTTTCCCTTATCTTAATTGAAGATTGTCCCTCTCTGCAGTCTACCTGGGCACCTCCCTTCTGCTCTGGCTGAGCAGTGTTACATCAGTAAAAGGGGCGGGAGGGGGACACTTTGTCATTGAATTACTCTTGAATTACAACTCTGACAGAATTGAAATAACACTCTCCAAAGTCCAAATACTATGATGATTAATTAGAGCTGCTTTTATTATGAAACATTACTATCCCTTTAAGTGAATTAAAAGCTCAATTTAAATCTATGAAATTGTATTATTTGTCCCTTATAATGCAGATGGTTTGCTCCAGAATGGGTCCAGTTCCTCTTAGTACATCTGCCTCACTGACTTAGAAGCAGGGAAACCGGGTTTAATTTCCTGTGTCAATTGATCATGACCTTAAGTATCACTTTATCTCCCTGCCTCAAGCACCAATAACTGGATTGTAAGTTCTATGGGATAGGATTTTACTATACTTGAAAAATGATGTCTGCAGTGCTTTGTACAAATTGGCAGCATACAAATAAAGAAAATTTAAAGAAATAGTAATGTTCCCAAATAACTTACTCTTCAATCATTCTTCCATGTTTTTCTACCATGCAGAGCTGTATTATACTGCCATATGGTATCTAGTTCTGAAGGGTAGCCATGTTCGTGTGTAATTACATGATGAAGTGTCCCCCTCCTGACCCTTTTACCTAAGTAATCATGCCTCTCCTCAGAGTAGCAAGACCATCAGGATGGATCACAGCGAGAGACAATCTTCTGTCAGCATAAGGAAAAACCTGCCCTCCTTCAAGAGGGGACAGTGTTTTCCTTATTCTGACAGCCAGAATATCATTTCTCGCTGTGATCTGTCTGGTCTGATGACCGGATCCCAGATATGAAGGGAGGCAGAGTTACATAAGTAAAAAGGGTGGGAGGGGGACTCTTTATGATTTAATTACACATGAACTATACACTGTATGGCTTTGTAATACAGGTCTTCATGGTAGAAAAATGTTGACGAATGATCAAAGTTTACGTTATTTAGAAACATTACTATCCCTTTAACTGATATATTAATCAGCCACATTTTAGAAGGTTGGTGTGGCACGTAAGGGTATGCTACCCTTCTGAATTTGCCTTCTTAGGTAGTTACCTACTCTACCTCATGGAAATCGCAGCCTTGTCACTTTCTTTACCACCTCCATCCGCCAGTTCCTTACTTCATTTAAACATTTAATTTTATTGAGTTTTACATACATTTCTGATGGCAAATATTATTAATAGCCACACAGTCCTGAAACTATCTAGCTGCTTTTTACACTACGATTTCCACCAGCTCAGCTGGCCAAAGTCTTACAAACTGTTGTGTCTATTGCTTTCCACTTTCTTCCAGTGTAATAATATTTCCAACTTCTGAAAATAAAAACAATCTTTGGGGGCTATGCGCAATTCTGGGGCACACCAACTGCACCATAGAGGAGAGATAATAATTGATTGAAATGGGGATTTTAATCCCTTGAATTCTGGATGTCTCCAACACATTTTGCACCTCTAGCATTCATGGGAGTAAAATCTCTATTTAACCCCTTGGATGTTTCCAGTGGATTATAAAGCAACGCTTTAAAAAGATAGTAATGTTTCACAAAAAAACACCTCCATTTAATCTTCATAGTATCTGAGTGTTATTTTATTACTGTCAGATTTGTAGTTCAAGAGTAATTGAATTATCTAGTATCCCCCTCCCGCCCCTTTTACCTAGTGTAAGTCACCTCCCCTCAGATGAGGAATCTGTTCTTAAGACCAGACATCTCACAGCAAGGGACAATCTTCTTACTGTGATCATAAGGAAAATCCTGCCCTCCTTGACAAGTTTTTCAGGTTTTTCCCTTATGCTCACTGAAGATTGTCCGTCTCTGCGATCCATTTTGCTGCTCTGAGGTGAGCAGTGTTACATCAGTAAAAGGGGCGGGAGGGAAATACTTTATCATTCAGTTACTCTTGAACTACAACTCTGACAGTATTGAAATAACAGTCTCTATGGCCCAAATACTATGAAGATTAACCAGAGCTGCTTTTTTTTGTGAAACTTTACTATCCCTTTAAAGACATCTATAGCACCCAAAGAGTTAAAGTGGACTTGTCAGCCTAAGACAAGTTTAATTTGTTTTACACATAAAAATATCTGCCTTTGTACTATTCATTTTTTCAGTAAAAATAATTTTTTTGGAAATGAATCTCTATGTTTTGCTGAGACAGTGTTAATATGTTATGTCTGAGATCAAATTTATCTCTCACTGTTCTGTTACAGATGATCCCAGACAGTATGTGGGTTCTGACTAGATTCATTCATAGCACAGTGTGGGAACTCTCTGGATCTGCCTGGAAACTTTGGTTTTAAAGTTAGTTGCTGGGTATCAGGCAACAGAGGCTGATTCTCCGGCAGTTATGAGATTCATATGAAATTCTGCCCACTTCTCCTTCTCCCTCTGTTCTACCCACTTCTCCTCATTTCCACCTCATTTCCACTCACTCCCCACCCGCTTTATAGCACAAGGTAGTAAGCCCTACCCACCCAGTTAAGCCACATTCCCTTTATGACACACATTGCATCATTTACCTTCCCGTGGTTGGCAGTACATGTGCCCTTTCTGAGGGCTGAAGAAAAGGAAGTTCCGTGGTATGATTTTTGAATGTAATTAGCATACCTGGGAGCTTTCAAAATCAGCTGACCCTGAGATTGTGTAAATATTAACCCTTAAATTTCCCACAATATAGATTATCCGCGATATATCCCTCATTGCTGTAATCGAGAGTCGCTCCATTCAGCATTCACTGAGACATTAATATACAACAACTTACACTTCATGGACACGTATAAATCAAGCAGGACTTCTCCCTCTGCCTTTCTGGTACAAGTGGCACCAGTTTAGAGACTAAAGAAGCATTTAACTGGAGCAGAATATATAACAGGTAGCACTGAACTCTCTCACCCTAAGATTTTGGCTCTTCACCCTAAGACCCTGAGATTTTGGCCAAAACGCTGAGTCTCAGGGTCAAACCCTGAGCGTTCCCAGGTATGGTAATTAGCATAAACTGCCATACTGTTCCACCAATAAATAAAGGTTAATTTCACAACCTTTTCTTAAATAATACAACATAGGAAGTTTTTCTCATTAAAACAAACTAAAAACAGGTCCACTTTAAATGAGTGGGCTTTAGCAAGAGTTTAGTTATTTCCTCTGGGATCCCAGAAATGCTCCTCTTTTCCAGTGCATATGGCTTCAAGTATGTAGTTGCACTAACATTCTCAGATTCAAAAGATAAGGATATTCTAAACCGCAATGAAGTTTGTGATTGGTCTTAGTTTACCCTTACAATTTACAGCAACTGCTCTTTTAGCTAGGAGAGCTACCAACTGTTCATACAATAGGATTCACATATTCCCACATTGGTACCTTCTGTGGAAAGTCACCTTGAAGCCCCATTTTTATTTCGTACTTCTGTTTATGAGCCATGCCAAGCAAAGCTCCATTTTTAGCATTTTTCCTCTGGAAAGCTTTAAGCTTTATAGCATTTCACAAAGAATAATGATATTGCAGTCTGTTGATTAATTGCATATAATTCTTTGTGCAATGAGTATATTTTAAACCTACAAAAGAAAACAATGCACATTTTTAAACAATGGAAATTTACCAAGAGGAAGTTGAACATTGATTAATTTTTATTTATAAACATTCCGCCTTAAGGTATAGTTGTGATGAATGGCATGTATGAGCATATTTTAATATAGCTGAGGAGTTGTTCATATACCCAATATCAGGGACTTGCAACTGCATTTCTCAAAAACTCATAAAATAGAAAGATTTAAAGGGGAACTATGTGGGAAAAGCTGGCTCCTTATTTGTTTTACAAATGGACTTACCTAGCTAGGTGTCCTTCACACAGGTATCGCTATATGGTTTTACTTGCATGGGGGGCTGTTTTAATCTATAGATAAACACATTAATTCCAGAATCTGATTCTCCTCTTGCATTGCTTTGTAGAAGGGAGACATAGGAGTTACCTGGACATGTATCTTGTATAGACCTAGAAAAAAAACATTGTGACAAGCACCCATTGAGAAAGAACAAGTTAGAGTGTCTTGTTCTGAGTCATGGCGGCCTCTCAGTGGTGCTACAAGTCATGTTTTTCACTCCCATGTGCCATTGCAGAGAATAAATATCCATATCCATATCAGACCCTAGTCCTACCCAAAGACAGCCCAGCTCCCAGATGTCAGGCACATGCTCTCTGCATGAAAGATTCATCACAACCATAGATGTACATTATGGCCTATGTGAGCATCATCTGTGTGGTGCAGTTTATTCCCTCTTGGCACATGGACAGCAGAGGCCCATGTCTAGGATGCCCTTCTCAAATACGGAGACCCAGAAACAAACATTGTAATGAGCACCCATTGAGAACTAACAAGATAAAGTGTCTTGTCCTGAGGCATAGTGGCCTCACAATATTGCCAAAAGTCACATGTATCACTCCCATGTGTCAGTGCAGAGAGAAAATGTCCATATCCATATCAGGCTGGTCCTGCCCAAAGACAGCCCAGCTCCTAGATGTCAGACAAATTCCCTCTGCACAAGAGAATCAGCTCAACAACAGACATACATTTCAGCCTATATGAGCCTCACCAGTGCCGTGTAGCTGTCTCCTCCTAGGCACATGAAGAACAAAGGACCATACCTGGGATGCCCTTATCACTTAGGGAGACCTAGAAACAAATACTGTGACAAGCACCCATCGGGAACTGTCAAGGTTTGGCTGAAATGCTCTAACTCTGCTGCTTGATTCTGCTGTCTGATCTAATCTAGTGTTCTGCTGTCCATTACTGCTGCCTTCCCTTTCCTGGATCAGGCTGAATCAGCTGACCTCGCTGTGTTTGCTCACCTGACTGCTATCAGCCAACCCTCCCAGGGTATTTAAAGCAGCTTGACTCACTTCCTGATTGTCCTTGTGTCTGATTCTGGCTGCAAGTGTGTTATCCTGAGTTGCTGATTATCTGTGCATGACCTGGCTTCCTCTGATGTTCCTTCTGGCTCCTGACACCTGGATTGTTCCTGACATCATTAATCTCCATATTCCTGACCCCGGCTTGGCTGAATACCTGTCTTGGTTCCTGACCCCGGCTTGTCTTTTGGTTTACACTTCTGGATCACGATTTTGCTTTGTTTGTTTTTCTTATTTTAATAAAGGTGTTTTGCACTTTACATTTTTGTGTCTGTCTAGTTCCTGGTCCCTAACAGGAACAAACAAGGTAAAGTATCTTGTTCTGCGACATGGTGACCTCTCAATTGTGCTACAAGTCAGGTTTCTCTCGTGCAGAGAGGATTTGCCTGACATTTTGGAGCTGGACTGTCTGTGGACAGGTCCAGTCTCATGTGGTTTGACTGACCATTGAGAGATCACCATGACTCAGAATAAGCTACTTTACCTTGTTGGTTCTTGATGAGTACTCATCACAATATTTGTTTCTATGTATCTTGAGTATTGTGGATTATAAAAAAAGGTATAAAACCATGCAAAAAAAAAATATATATATATGGTACAAATGTATTCAGCTGCATTTTTTCACATGTCAAAGGGACCACAATTTATTGGTTAATGCTTCAACCTAAACTCTTGAGTTGACCAATACATTTTGACAGATTTGACCACACAATATAAAGATTTCTTGAGTACATCTCATTAATATATACCTAGATCATAACAATATCCTAATCATGATTTGCTGACTTCTGAGATGCCCTCATGACATTCCCTACCTCATCTCATTCAAAAATCACTCTCTCTCCAGCATGCTGATTGGATTAAAGATGATGGGAGCTATGTTTAATTCTGATTTTTAAAGGGATAGTATTGTATCATTTTACAAAATTGTAGCCATTAAAAAAATAACTCAAACGATGCCAGTGCCATCTCTCAAACCTTTATGGTTTGAGACATATTCTCAGTTAAAGTTCCCCCCGCCTCCCCTTTTTCTGAGGCAGTGTTCAATCTGACTGCAGGAAAATCTGGTCCTGGGACCGGTGGAGGTTCTTCAGGAGAGCCAAATAGTGATATTTAACAATAAATACTTAATTGGAATGGTCTACAAAGTGTGCCTGGTTTGCAAGCACACTTTGTAGACTATTCCAATGAAGTATTTCTTTTTAAATATGCTGTTATGTAAGTACTGTTGTAGAGAGCCGTAGTTTGTTTATAGCAAGTAAATATAAACATGGGGTTGAGAAGAGGTTGCAGGGATGTGCAAAATTGTTGCAGATCAAGAGTATGCAGATTTCTCCGCATGCTGTTGATCATGGATGGGGAAATGTATTTACTCAGTATGATGAGGTTGCCGGTTAGGAGGTGGTGGTCAGAGAGGGGAAAGGGAACATTAGAGAAGTTGGAGACATAGCAGAAGCTTGTGAAGACCAAGTCAATGGAGTGACCACCACTGTGTGTGGGAGAGCTGGTCCACTGTGTTAGACCAAAGGAGGTTGTTAAGGAGAGGAGTTTGATGGTGGTGGTGGAGGTGGGGAGGGGTAATCTACAGGGATGTCACCTAGGATGAGAGTTGGGACATCAGAGGACATGAAATGAGGGAGCCAATGATCAAGAAACTGGGCAGTAGGACTAGGTGGTCTGTGTATGACAGCAACATGCAAGAGGAAGGGAGAGAAGAGAAGAAGTGTGTGGGCTTCAAAGGTAGGGAAGGAGAGAGAGGGAGCAGAGGGGATTACCTGAAATGTATGGTTGGAGGACAGCAGGATTCTTATTCCGTCCCCCTGCCTGTTGCCAGGCCTAGGGGTGAATTGTAGGCTGCTGTGTGAAAGTGGAGGCAGTGTCTGATGATGTGAGCCAGGTTTCAGTGATGGCTAGGTGGTTTAGAGAATGTGAAATGAACAAATTGAGATCAGCTGTTAGTTTGTTACACAAAGCGTGGACATTCCAGAGACCAAAACAAAAGGGGGTGTTAGTTGATGTGGTATGGTTGTTAGATTACAGTTCTTGTGTATACAGTGCTTGTGTGAGTGGGTGTTGCGGTACAAGAGGGAATGGAAGGGGACCTGGGTTGTTAACTGCAGCAAGCAGAAGGAGAAGTGATAGGGACCTAAGGTGGGAATGAGACTTAAAGCATCGGGGGGGGGGGGTTGCAGGGGTAGATGGAGATGGTGGTGATAGGGAATGGAGGAATAAGAAAAGTTCATTTAGAGTAGAGAAGTGGTGAGGGAAGAAGTGAGGGTGCAACGTGAATGAAGTGACAATTAATGTGGGCACAGGTGGAAGCAAGTCTTATGCAGTTGAGGATGGTGATGAAAAAACAGAGAACCAAATTGTACATAGTGGGGTTAATGCGTGGGACAGGAGAGTCAATGCAGGGTTAAATAATATAATCCATTGATGTGAAGAAGAGGTGGATGTTGTAATGGTTAATAGGATTGCAGAAGAAAGCAGACAAAATATATTTTTCTGCCAGTGGTTTAAAGGTTAACTGAGCAGTTTGTGAACACAGTCCTGGTAATCCTGGTTTCTTGCATCAAGTGCTCAGCAGTTTTGATAGAAGATGTGAATGCCAGTGATTGGTGAAGAGAAGTATTTCTTTGGTCTGAGTCTAGCAGGAGTAGTTATTTTGTTAACAGTCTATCCTCAGTCCAATTCTGGGTAACTCTTAGAGAGACTTAAAGGGATAGTATTACTTCAAAATTACTATCCCTCATATTGTAGCCCTTAATAAACTGAGTTAAATGACACCAGCGGCATCTCTCAAACCTTTATGGTATAAGAGATAGCTGCTTTCAAAGTTTCCTCTTCCCTGCTGTCAGCGTTCTGCTGCCAGCAGGAGAATCCGGTCTCTGAATCAAGCGGAGGCTCTTCAGCAGAGCCGATATCTTGTTATGGAAGGAAAAATGATTAATTGAAACAGGCTTCTAGGTGTAATTGGTAACCAAGGACACGTAGAAGACTGTTTCAATGAATCATTTTTTCTTCCATAATGAGATATCGGCTCTGTTTAAGAGCCTCCGCTGGTCCCGGGACTGGATTCCCATGCTGGCAGCAGAACACTGACAGCAGGGGAGAGGAAACTTTGAAAGAGGCTATCTCTTAAACCATAAAGGTTTGAGAGATGCCGCTGGTGTCACTTAACTCAGTTTACTAAGGGCTACAATATGAGGGATAGTAATTTTGAAGTAATACTATCCCTTTAAAAACCAGAGTTTAAAAACAGACACACTGCAGCAGACACACTGCTGGGGGAATCCAGACATGGACCCTTTGCTCACATTGCTTAGAGACATCAGTTGCACCTCACTGATAAGACAAAAGAAGGACAAAGTGTACATGTGGGGTTGGATTCTACTTTTTACCCGGCACTTTCTGGAAGGACTTTTGTTTTGTCCGGATTAGTATCATTCGTTAGTCATTTCTGGCATTTTTGTATATACATACTAGTGTAAAAGCCTGTGTACACGGGCCAAGGTCTGGGTGATGTTAACCCTTTGAGTGCCAAAGCAATGCGTTGCGTACCCCTCTGGCACTGAAATGGTTAAGATGCCGGTCCTGCTCTGCGTCCTGCCGCTGGCGCAGTCATTCACTGTGGAGACTGCACGAAAGCACAGAATGCTCCCAGCACAGAACTCCCAGCATTCTGTGCTCCCAGCATTCCATGCTCATTCTGTGCTCCCAACATTCCTACACCTCCCAGCATTCTGTGCGTTCGGGCAGTCTCTACTGCACATGATGGCTTCTGACAAACATCCTAGCAAATTATTATATACAGGATTTTGCAATTCCAATTCCATCCTGCACGGTGTCCTCATCTTTTACGCAAACCTCTCCTTTAAGAAAACTATTGACCTAACAGCAGGCTTGCAAATGACAAAAAAACCTTTCTGAGGCCTGAGCATCAATCACAGTTAATGCTGAGGGATTTTATGGCCTCTTGGTATAGCGAGAGAAATATCATGCTGATGTGTGAAGTCAGAAGAGCTTGTCCTAATGTCACTGATACTTTGTGATGCATCTTAATGGAGAACAGTTTTGAGAAGTGCCCTGTTTCTCTGAGGGATAAAGAAAATGTCAGGCCAGACAGAGTGTCCTGGTTGATATTTTAAGCCAGTTCTCTTACACTATATGCTGTTTAAAAGTAGCAATGGACATTGAGTGAGGCTTGTACTGGAACAATACAAAATGCAACATAGGGACAAATTAAAATCCTCTCTAATATAAAAGGATCTTCGAAATGTATTAGAAACTTCTCTAGCAATAAAGGGGCTAAAAGCCCAAATTCAATCAAAGGAGGTTTTTTTTTTTTTAATTTAGCCCATATGATGCATTTGGTTTGTCCCAGAATTAATCCAGTTCTTGGTACATCTGCGTAACAAGTATAAGGCAGAGCCTGGATTTGTGGGAGGAGCTGGAGGTCTATTTAAGCCCTCTAGTGCTTCCCATAGGTCTCTGCTCTGGTGGGTCAGTCCCCACCCAGTCAGCTTCCCCCCCCCACACTCCTATATATTTATTTCTTCTTTTACTATATTCATATTCAGGTAAACCCTCATTCCAGGTTTTCCCTTTCCTTCCATCATTTCTCCCTGCCTAACAGTGTCAGGGCGTTAAGGCACAAGCTGATCACCCAATCCACACCATTACGTTGGAAGATCCGACTACAAGTAAAAGTAGCAGTACTGTGCTGGGATTCATTTGAAAGGCCTAAGGGCCTTATTCAATCAACTAAAGAAGTGCATTTCTGGAGAAAACTAAGTGCACCATAGGGGACAAAGAAAACTTCCTGTTGAATTAAATGGGGTGTTAACTCTTTGAGAGCCAGAGAGGTATGCAACGCATTGCTTTTCAAAATATTGGATACCTCTCTGTCACTCAAAGGGTTAACGATTTGAATGCCAGAGTGGGGGTGAAACTCATTCAGAAGCAATGCATTGCAAAACCCCCTGGCACCCAAAGGGTTAACCTCTTCAATGCTAGAGAGATTTCCAGTGTACTGGAGATCTCGCTGGCATTCGAGGGATTAATAGCCTCACTAAAATCAGCACAAATGGAGGGACTTTTTATATGCCTACTACAGTAGGTTTATTCCAGAAATGCATTCCTATAGCTGACTAAATACGGTCCTAAATTATATGACAGGCAGTGACATATGGGTGTGCCATTGAATACTTCACTGGCACTTGGAGCATTAACCCTTTGAGTGCCAGTGGTGTAGGCAATACATTGCAAAGAATTGTGTTGCTTACCATCTGGTACTCAAAGGGTTAACTCTTTGAGCACCATAGAGAAGCAATGCATTGGATACCTGTTTGGCAACGCAAAGTATTAAAGTGGTCCTGTCACCTTGAATTTTTTTTTTTTTTATATATTTAAAGGCTTCATTCAAAACTGCTTATTAGTCATGTTAAAGGAATAGTAATGTTTAACAATAAAAGCAGCTCCAAATAATCTTCATAGTATTTGGGCCACGGAGAGTTTTATTTCAATATTGTCAGAGTTGTAGTTCAAGAGTAATTGAATGATAAAGTATCCCCCCACACCCCTTTTACTGATGCAACACTGCTCACCTCAGAGCAGGAAAGACTGTGTGGATGGATCGCAGAGAGGGACAATCTTCAGTGAGCATAAGGAAAAACCTGTCAAGCGGGCAGGATTTTCCTTATGCTCACAGTAAGAAGATTGTCCCTGCTGCGAGCTGTCTAGTCAAGCAACCAGATTTCACATCTGAGGGGAGGTAGCATACAATAGGCAAAAGGGGCCTTGAACTACAACTCTGACAGTATTGAAAAAACACTATACATGGCCCAAATACTATGAAGATTAATTGGAGCTGCTGTTGTTGTGAAACAATGCTATCCTTTTAACCAAAAGTCCATCAGATATATAGTGTAGGACATATCCACACACTTATTTCTGGGAAAAGAGAAAATAAAAGTTTCCTGGAGCAGCAGAGAGCTTATTCAGCATATGAAACTTCACTGAAAACTCTAATTAGCATTACAAAACATCACTGAAGGTGCTTCATTAGCAAATGAAAGATCACTGGTACCTCAGGGTCTGGGTCCTGCAGTTAGCATACATTAGCATACAGTACCAAGTATGAATAGTTCCTTAAAGGGATAGTAATGTTTCACAAAAACAGCAGCTCCAACTAATCTTCATAGTATTTGAGCCATGGATAGTGTTATTTCATTACTGTCAGAGTTGTGGTTCAAGAGTAATTGAATGATAAAGTTTCCCCCTCCCGCCCCTTTTACCTAGTGTAAGCCATCTCTTCCCCAATGTGGAATGCAGTCCATAGACCAGACAGATAACAGAAGGGGACAATCTTCTTCCTATGAGAACAATGAAAGCCCTGCCCCCCTTGACAAGCTTTTCAGGTTTTTCCCTTATCTTAATTGAAGATTGTCCCTCTCTGCAGTCTACCTGGGCACCTCCCTTCTGCTCTGGCTGAGCAGTGTTACATCAGTAAAAGGGGCGGGAGGGGGATACTTTATAATTCAATTACTCTTGAACTACAACTCTGACAGAATTGAAATAATACTCTCCAAGGTCCAAATATTATGATGATTAATTAGAGCTGCTTTTATTATGAAACATTACTATCCCTTTAACTGTACATTTGCTGGTATTTTGGATAACATGACTCTTAGGCAGTTTTTAATGAAGTTTTCATGATTGTGACAGTTGCATTACTGTAGTTGACTATCTATTAAAAACAAGTAGCCCAGATACCAAAGCCATTAGGAGAGATTTATTTTTTTAAGTTTATGTTATATTTATATTTCAAGACTTTACAACATCATAATGTTTCTTGAGTTGTGTAGTAACATCCTATAGCAAAGAGAACCAAAGGCAGTGACATGCAATATATAATAGCACATATTTTTTAACTGTTTGGTGACTATGGTCCATGTCAGAAAGATATATATTAGATGATTCAACTTTATTTATCTGTTTTATGCGCTGCCTTGCAGCTGCACCTTAAAATAACAGAAAAGGAGAATTTAATAAATTATGGGTAGTGATTATAAAACACAGCACAAATAGATATTTGCATTTAGTACAGTTAATATGATCATGGAAGTAGGAAACAGGGGGACAAACCTCCCCGCCTCCCCTCCTGATTGAAATATACTTAGTTTATACTACTCTCAACTTATTTTACACTAGTTACAAAGCCCGTATACACAGGCCGATCTGGAGCGGGGAGCTCTGGATGGCTCACAGCCTGTCTGTCACCCAGCCGCCTCCGCTGCTGCCCCGGAGCCGGGAGCACAGACAGGCTGTCAGCCTTCCGGAGCTCCTCGCTCCGGATCAGCCTGTTCTGTGAGTCCCCACTGCGCATATGCGGTTATACACACAGCGAGTGACGCATTCTAGGACCTTATGTTATAGGATGTGCTCAGATTCTCTAATGGCATCTCAAGTGCTACCGGCCCAGTGTTAGAACAGTAGTTCGTATCCATTGCCAAGCCTGGTACTTATACTTTAAATTATATGGATATACACTCTCCATGGCATTGTTGTGTGTCTGTTGTGTCCTTGGGAAAGCGGTGATGCCAAGAAAATTTGTTTCTCCAGTGTCCCATCTACCTGCAGCGATTAGTCTAGATCACCACAGGAGGAAGTCAGATCTCCTGCTGAGCTGGGAAAGAGGTTCTCCGTGTTTGGCTGGATACTGTTAGAGAGTAGCATGCCTTCCACCACCACGTAATGCCCAAGGAACTACTAGTGAAAAAGCCAAACAGGAGACGTGATAAATGTAAGTGTGATCAAAAACTGTGGCCCATATGTATAAAAGTGCAATTCTGAAGCAAGCCATAGGGGACAGGTAAGTCTTCCCAAATTGCCCATTGATTTAAATTGAGCTTTTTTAACTCCTGGCATTCTAGTAAGGTCTCTAACTCATTGCAAAGCAATGCACTGGAGACCTCTAACAGGTTAACCCCATAAGGACCCATGAAGTGCCAAGACAGTCACGCCGGTTCCGGCACTTAGCCCTTTGAGTGTCAGAGGGGTGTGCAACACATTGCTCGGCAATGCATTGCATACCCCGCTGGCAATTAAAAGGGTTAACGACCGGTGACAGCCATAGCACGTCATGGAATTCTGGGATAGCAGAGTGGCTGCCTGCCTCTCTGCCATTCCAGAATTCAATTCACAAGTAAAAACCCTGTGGTCCTTAACAGCCACCCATGCTCTGGTTCAGACAGTCGTTAAGGGATTAAAAGCTCTTTTTAAATCCATGGGGAATTATATTTGTCCCATAAAATGCAACTGGATTGCTCCAGAAATTGTGCTGCTCTGATTTTAGCCATAAGGGTGTCTGGGTCTCTACCATTTTCCCTTGTCTGTGTGTCTCTCCTATGATTCTTGTATCTGATTTACTGAAGCAAACCAACTGCACCATAGACAACAAGCAATAAAATTAGCAACATTCCTATTGATTTGCCCTTGAATGCTAATGAAGTTACTATAATTTGGAGAACAGTCTAGCTTTCAAGTGGTTAACCCTTTGAGTGGCAGAAGGGTATGGAAAGCATTACTCTGCAATGAGTTGAGTACCCCTCTGGCACTCAGAGGGTTAAAACAATCATTTATATCAATAGTAATATTTTTTTGCTCCAACTGACTTGCCCAAGAACTTCCCTAGTTTTTTTAGTGCATCAGTCCCTCTGTGTATCTGCCATATTGCATTCTTTTTCTCTCTCCACTCATGCTTTTAAGCTTGTTTGACAAATACCCCCCCTTTAGTGTCTCACTCATGCCCCCAGTTTAGTTTCGTACCCTTGCACCCCTTACAAAGTGCCCCCCCTGCGTCTTTGAGTAGCTTTCATTCTCACCCTGTCCCCCCACTGATTCTTACATATGCCACACACACACCCTCCCATGTTTATATGCTCTTTTTCTTTCCTCCTTCCCAAATTCAGGGAGTATTTGAGAGTACTGAGAAGATCACATGTAAGGTATTTTATCAGCTTGTATATTTAGCTCTCTGTCTCTCGTATCAAACGCTCTTCCCTCATTACTCCTTCTCTATGGAATGCTCTACCTCCCAGTCTGTACCACTGTACCTCTCTTATGGTCTTCAAGTCTCACTTAAAATTGCACCTCCTTAAAGGGATAGTAATACTTCGTTTTAACTTTATTTTATTTTGTAGGCATTAAAAAAAACATGAAGAATGATATAAGTCTTATCTCTCAAACCTTTATGGTTTATGAGATATTCACAAGCAAAGTTTCCCCCTCCCGCCCCTTTTACCTACTGTAAACAATCTCTTCTCAGATGTGGAATACAGTCCATAGACTGGACAGATAACAGAAGGGGATACTCTTATTCCTATGAAAACAATTAAATCCCTGCCCCCCTTCACAAGCTTTTCAGGTTTTTCCCTTATCTTAATTGAAGATTGTCCCTCTCTGCAGTCTACCTGGGCAGCTCCCTTCTGCCCTGGCTGAGAAGTGTTACATCAGTAAAAGGGGAGGGAGGGGGACACTTTGCTTGTGAATATCTCTTACACCATAAAGGTTTGAGAGATAAGACTTATATCATTCTTCATGTTTTTTTAATGCCTACAAAATAAAATAAAGTTAAAATGAAGCATTACTATCCCTTTAACAAGACTTCAACAAGCTAAAAGGCAATGACTCCATACATCCAGGGTTCTTATAATTTACTTAACTATGTTCTCCTATCCCTACCAGAAATCGAGCACTATATTCCGCACATAACCCTTATGTTCTCTTTATGTCTCCCTTTAGCACTTTAGCTTGTACTCTTTGGCACGGAGATTTACTTTTAAAAGTTTGTACGCAAAAGAGCATGCTACCAAATCTTGCACTGCAAGACAGCGTGAGATTGTCATGTTGCTTACTGTAAGGTCACATCCCATAATGTACTGTAATGTACTGACCTGGAAAACTTTAATTATTCAGACCCCCCTGGTGGGACATCAAGACCATCTGACGCCCCCTCCCCCTTGCACAGCACTGCACCAGTTCTCTGTCCCTGCTCCACCTGTCATTCTGGGCTGTATCTGTCCCTGCTCCACCTGTCATTCTACAGGAAATCCACGGACAGCAATTGAGGGTCCTACAGGAGCTCTAGGTTCTGGGAGCTAACCATGAAGCATGATAGATAGAGACAGCCCAGAATGACAGGCAGCACTGTGAAAGAGAGGGAGGGGGCTTCAGATGGGTCTTGATGTCCACCCAGGGTGGTCTGAATAATTAAAGTTTTCCATGTCAGTAAGTTGAGTACATTGCATTTTTTTTTCTTTTTTTTGTTGTGAGCACAACTGTGCAAGATTGAAGGTAGCGACGTTTAAAGTGGCAACATGAGAACCTCGCTCTTTTCTACAGGGCAAGATTCTCATGTCTCATTTTGAACAGGGTGAAATGGTTAGTGCATTTACTAGCTGTGCAATATTTTATTTGTGACTTTTTAAAAGGATACTGGCACAGGGACCCCCATTTCCAGTGTTTCATTTTCATAAGCACTTGTCTCCCTGTACTGTCCAAACCCTTAAATTGTACATTTCACAATATTTTGCTGGTCTGCCATGTCACTTACACTAATACGTAATATAAATAATCAATTGTACCACCTTATAGAAGATAACTAATGCCATGGGTGATATGTACAAACAAAAAGAGCAAACTGGCTGAACTGCAGGGGATCAAATAAAAGTTACTATTTTGTTCATTTATGCTTTTAATTGCACTGCAATGTGTCGGAGACCAGTCAAGCATTCAAGGGATGGAAACCCTAATTTTAATTAAGGATATTTGGGGAATTCATATTAATTCCCTATGGTGCGCTTGATTTGCTCCAGATTTGCTCACGGTCCCGTGTTGTAATAAGGGCAATATTCAAGAAGTTAGAGAGGTACAATTGTAAGGTAACCCAAGTTCATCATGAGGAACAAGTGTAAATTTTCATTGATTTAAAGAAACATTAAGACCAATAAAAGAACAGTCATTATATACCCTTAAATACCCAGTCCGTCATGCAGCATGTGCAAAAATTCTCTTTGTAATTTCTGAGGTGTAAAATCTAGTATTGCACGCTTTTGCAGGATTCCTGAAATCTAATTAGGAGAGCTTTTTCTCCTAACCAAAGTCTACTTTTCCTTTGATTTTTTTTAATGAAATTATTTTACCAGGAATGATCATACCTGGAAACTCTCCGGATTTCCCCCAGAGACTCCAGTTTTGACAGAGCTTTACCGGGTCTCCGGGGCAGAGGCAGATTCCTTCGGATGTGGGGAGTTTCTATTGAAACTCTGCCCACATCTGCTGTTTCTGCCGGTGTTCCTCCTTTCCCAGCCTTCTGAGTGTCACCTTTAAGCCCTGCCCCCCAACTTGTGTCAAGCCCCTTTTTGATGCGATTCACGTCATTATTGTCACCCCCTGCTGCACCAGAGGACTCCCCTCTGGGCAGACCTATCACGGTGCCCGTGATCCTTCTGCTGCCACTCTCACTTGTGCCGTGCTCCTATTGGTTGAGCCTGTGTGGCCCACCCCTGGTGACCTTTTTATACCTGACCACTGGCACCTGTCAGGTGCCCTTTCGTGGTGTTCCTGAGCCAGTATAGCTGTGCTGTGTTCCTGTGTTCCTGATTCTGGTGTACCGACTTGGCTTGCTTAGACTTCGTTCCTGTGTTCCTGCTCCGTGATTTGACCCGGCCTGGCTGACGTTCCTGCTCGTGACCTGATCTGTTTTGTCTGAGAACCTGCTCCGTGATTCGACCCGGCTTGGCTGACGTTCCTGCTTGTGACCTGATCTGGCTTGTCTGAGAACCCTGCTCCATGATTCGACCCGGCCTGGATGACGTTCCTGCTCCGTGACCTGCACCGGTTTCACCAACCCAGACTACGGTTCAGCTTCCTGCTGTCGCCGAGGCGACATTGTGACTTCCTACAGTGAACTGTACTCCTGCTACTGCAGCTGTTAACCCATGCAGAGCTGAACTCCTGCTAACCGAGCTGTTACCGTGCAGAGCTGTACTCCTCCTACTGAGCCGTTAACCCGTGCAGAGCTGTGCTCCTCCTACTGAGCCGTTAACCTGTGCAGAGCTTATTCTGGCTTACTGAACCGTTCCCCGTGCAGAGCTGTGCCTCCGGTTCTGAGCCTCCAGTCTGGTATAGAGCGTTGCTACTCTTGCTGAAGCAGCTACATTTCCAGCCACTATTAATGCTGAGCCGGTTCAGTATAGCCTTGTGTGGCGACGGTTCATACCACTCCTTGCAGTATAGTTGGTTTACGTTACCGCGCCCGGTGTAGGCGCTAGGGCTTTAGCTGCTACTGTGCTAGTCTCTGTTATTACGCCCGTGGGGGCTATTGGCTCAAGCCCTTGCAATCCAGTTGCTTCTATTATCACGCCAGTTGGGGCTATTGGCTCAAGCTCTTGCAATCCGGTTGCTTCCATTATCACGCCCGTGGGGGCTATTGGCTCAAGCTCTTGCAATCCGGTTGTCTCTGTTATCACGCCCGTGGGGGCTATTGGCTCAAGCTCTTGCAATCCAGTTGCTTCCATTATCACGCCCGTGGGGGCTATTGGCTCAAACTCTTGCAATCCGGTTGTCTCCGTTATCACGCCCGTGGGGGCTATTGGCTCAAGCTCTTGCAATCCGGTTGCTTCCGTTATTACACCCATGGGGGCTACTGGCTCAAGTTTCAGCAGGCTATGGGTCTCAGGTTCTTTTTTCTGAACAGTTATCTTCGTTTTATGAACTTTAGGTGTTGCGTTTACTCCACCATTCACTGCCTATTTCCACCCTGGGCGTGCCAAACACCACAACTGAGACGGACTGATTACTGTGTTAACCCTTGTATCTCTGTTCTCATTATCTGTTATGTGCCTGAGCTATTAAGTTATTATCTGTATATTGGTCCTAATTTTCAGAACAAGCTGGTACTTCACTATATATTGAAGGCCTGAGATACCAGCCATTTGGAATACAATAGCAAAGATACTAATCTCCATATAATAACTGTCTTAGATCTTTATTGTAAACAGCAAAAATAAAATTAACCAAATTGTGACTGAATAGAATAGTCTACATATGAATTAAAAAGCAAGTTTATGATTATATTTTAGAGATATTACATAAATAAATCTTTTTTACAGCTACTTGTAGGTTTTCCTTTAACCCTTTGAGTCCCTCTGGCACTTAAAGGGTTAAACTTAGCTTTTAACTCGCTGAATGCTAGAGAGATTTTAAAAGTTCCATGACAATCAAAGGGAATTTTATTTGCTCCCCTTTGATGCAGTTATTTTGCAATGTTACAAAGTATTTACAAATTTGATGATGTTGAAAAGACCTGGTATTCAGTCCTTTGATATATCTGCTATGGTCAATCCAGAGAAATGGAAAAAAAATATTCTATATATTGACTACTCCATGCACAAAATGGAATCTTAGTATAGGATTTCAGATGGGTTGTAAACAATAGACTTTTCAACAGATCACAATGTCAGTCAGCAGTTGCAAAAGACAGCAAGATATTAACATGTATAAAACGAGGTACAAACGCATGCGGAAAAAGTATACTTTTGCCTTATCTTGAGTGTTTAGTCCAGCTTTGACCACCTGTCCAAATAAATGACAAATTGGAACCTGAACGAGTTTAGTGATGGAAAGACGCTATTGGTTAGATAATTGGTTAATCCACCAGCTGTAGAATATATTCAGACCTCATGATTGCAGGTTCTAGTCCCAGCAAGGTGAACTCAGCCTGTCACCCTTCTGGCATAAATAAAATAAGTCCCCAGGACATACTTGGAAATAAGAGACAAAACCAATGTATCATTCCCATACCTGGAAACTTCCAATTGAGGTCTTGTCACGGTTTTCAAGACACTCAGACCAGTTGGTGAAATAAAACACAGTTTTATTAAACAAAAAAAAAATAAAAGGAAGGATCGCCCTCTGTAGGCAGCCCTGAGTAATACAAGGAGGCAAAATAGGACCAATATACAGATAATAAATTAATAGCTCAGGCACATAACAGATAATGAGAACAGAGATACAAGGGTTAACACAGTAATCAGTCCGTCTCAGTTGTGGTGTTTGGCACGCCCAGGGTGGAAATAGGCAGTGAATGGTGGAGTAAACGCAACACCTAAAGTTCATAAAACGAAGATAACTGTTCAGAAAAAAGAACCTGAGACCCATAGCCTGCTGAAACTTGAGCCAGTAGCCCCCATGGGTGTAATAACGGAAGCAACCGGATTGCAAGAGCTTGAGCCAATAGCCCCCACGGGCGTGATAACGGAGACAACCGGATTGCAAGAGTTTGAGCCAATAGCCCCCACGGGCGTGATAATGGAAGCAACTGGATTGCAAGAGCTTGAGCCAATAGCCCCCACGGGCGTGATAACAGAGACAACCGGATTGCAAGAGCTTGAGCCAATAGCCCCCACGGGCGTGATAATGGAAGCAACCGGATTGCAAGAGCTTGAGCCAATAGCCCCAACTGGCGTGATAATAGAAGCAACTGGATTGCAAGGGCTTGAGCCAATAGCCCCCACGGGCGTAATAACAGAGACTAGCACAGTAGCAGCTAAAGCCCTAGCGCCTACACCGGGCGCGGTAACGTAAACCAACTATACTGCAAGGAGTGGTATGAACCGTCGCCACACAAGGCTATACTGAACCGGCTCAGCATTAATAGTGGCTGGAAATGTAGCTGCTTCAGCAAGAGTAGCAACGCTCTATACCAGACTGGAGGCTCAGAACCGGAGGCACAGCTCTGCACGGGGAACGGTTCAGTAAGCCAGAATAAGCTCTGCGCAGGTTAACGGCTCAGTAGGAGGAGCACAGCTCTGCACGGGTTAACGGCTCAGTAGGAGGAGTACAGCTCTGCACGGTAACAGCTCGGTTAGCAGGAGTTCAGCTCTGCATGGGTTAACAGCTGCAGTAGCAGGAGTACAGTTCACTGTAGGAAGTCACAATGTCGCCTCGGCGACAGCAGGAAGCTGAACCGTAGTCTGGGTTGGTGAAACCGGTGCAGGTCACGGAGCAGGAACGTCATCCAGGCCGGGTCGAATCATGGAGCAGGGTTCTCAGACAAGCCAGATCAGGTCACAAGCAGGAACGTCAGCCAAGCCGGGTCGAATCACGGAGCAGGTTCTCAGACAAAACAGATCAGGTCACGAGCAGGAACGTCAGCCAGGCCGGGTCAAATCACGGAGCAGGAACACAGGAACGAAGTCTAAGCAAGCCAAGTCGGTACACCAGAATCAGGAACACAGGAACACAGCACAGCTATACTGGCTCAGAAACACCACGAAAGGGCACCTGACAGGTGCCAGTGGTCAGGTATAAAAAGGTCACCAGGGGTGGGCCACACAGGCTCAACCAATAGGAGCACGGCACAAGTGAGAGTGGCAGCAGAAGGATCACGGGCACCGTGATAGGTCTGCCCAGAGGGGAGTCCTCTGGTGCAGCAGGGGGTGACAATAATGACGTGAATCGCGTCAAAAAGGGGCTTGACACAAGTTGGGGGGCAGGGCTTAAAGGTGACACTCAGAAGGCTGGGAAAGGAGGAACACCGGCAGAAACAGCAGATGTGGGCAGAGTTTCAATAGAAACTCCCCACATCCGAAGGAATCTGCCTCTGCCCCGGAGACCCAGTAAAGCTCTGTCAAAACTGGAGTCTCTGGGGGAAATCCGGAGAGTTCCCAGGTATGATCATTCCTGGTAAAATAATTTCATTAAAAAAAAATCAAAGGAAAAGTAGACTTTGGTTAGGAGAAAAAGCTCTCCTAATTAGATTTTTTTTACTCAGGAAAAGAGGGTCAAATCATCATTTGAGATTAGAGAAAAAGGATATTTTACCTTCTGCAAACAAAAGGGTTCTTTAAGGGGAATCACAATAAATATATATATATAAAGCTAGAGAGAGATGTTGATTGCATATACAGCTGAATACCAATGAAAGGCTTACAATCCTTTTGATTAAATCAGGATATATAGGGTTATAAGATTTAAAGGGTCGAACTTGGTGAAGCTGTAACCTAAGATATCATAGCATTATAATTTAAAGGGATAGTAATACTTCGTTTTAACTTTATTTTATTTTGTAGGCATTAAAAAAATATGAAGAATGATATAAGTCTTATCTCTCAAACCTTTATGGTTTAAGAGATATTCAGAAGCAAAGTTTCCCCTCCTGCCCCTTTTACCTAGTGTAAACCATCTCTTCTCAGATGGGGAATCTGGTTGTAAGACCAGACAGATAACAGAAGGGGACAGTCTTCTTACAATGAAAACAATGAAAGCTCTGCCCCCCTTGACAAGCTTTTCAGGTTTTTCCCTTATCTTAATTGAAGATTGTCCCTCTCTGCAGTCTATCTGGGCACGTCCCTTCTGATCTGGCTGAACAGTGTTACATCAGTAAAAGGGGCGGGATGGGGATATTTTGTCATTGAATTACTCTGGAACTACAACTCTGACAGAATTGAAATAACACTCTCCAAAGTCCAAATACTATGATGATTAATTAGAGCTGCTTTTATTATGAAACATTACTATCCCTTTAAAGCAGTGTACAAATGAGAGCAAGGTATATACTGCTGTATTTGTTTTTTCCATCTCTTCATAAGGCAGATGGAGAGCAGCCAGAGCTCTGAGAATATGGTGCTGAGACAGCTAAAGGGGAAGACAAATTAAATCTTAGAAAGCACCAAAATATCAATCTCCAACTCCATGAAGAACAGCTTTGACTTGGTCTTGTTTGCACAATGTACTGTTTATTGATAGCATTTCAGTGCAGTACTCAGAGTACCAGGCCTGTCATTCCCACACAGCATGAGGGAGGGAGACTTTCTTGTGCATCAGACAAACAGTCTCACTCATTTTAAAACCAAATATAGACTTCACACTGACAAGTAACATTTTCCCATCTAAATGGGTACTATACACAACTTAATAATGTAATTGGCTTTCTTAAAGGGATAGTAATACTTTGTTTTAACTTTATTTTATTTTGTAGGCATTAAAAACCATGAAGAATGATATAAGTCTCATCTCTCAAACCCTCCCGCCCCTTTTACCTAGTGTAAGCCATCTCTTCTCAGATGTGGAATGCAGTCCATAGACCAGACAGATAACAGAAGGGGACACTCTTATTCCTATGAAAACAATGAAATCCCTGCCCCCCTTGACAAGCTTTTCAGGTTTTTCCCTTATCTTAATTGAAGATTGTCCCTCTCTGCAGTCTATCTGGGCACCTCCCTTCTGCTTTGGCTGAGCAGTGTTACATCAGTAAAAGGGGCAGGAGGGGGAAACTTTGTCATTGAATTACTCTTGAACTACAACTCTGACAGAATTGAAATAACACTCTCCAAAGTCCAAATTCTTTTATTATGAAACATCACTATCCCTTTAACACCTTAAGGACCCATGACGGTCCTGGACCGTCATGGGTTGCAGTCCCGTTAAGGACCCATGACGGTCCAGGACCGTCATGGCTTAAATGATAGCAGCGTGCCTCCGTGCACGCTGCTATCATTAATTCCAGGCTGAGACTGAATGCTCCAAGACCGGGGCATTCAGTCTCAGCCCTTCTTGCCTTTGCTGGTTCAGCGATCACATGTACCGGCAAAGTGACAGACACAGACAGCAAAGAAAGCATGCTGTCTGTGCCTGTCAAGTCTGCCTCTGGCTCCATTGCTATGAAAGTAACGGAGACAGAAGTAGACAGGAGACACCTAGTGGTGAAAGAAAATACAGCAGCTAGGGGTATTAACTAGTGATGATCGAGCACCCCGATGCTCGGGTGTTCGGGTGCTCTGGCCGAGCGCCCCCGGAGGCTCGGGTGCTCGGCCGAACACCCGAGCCCCATTGAAGTCAATGGGAGGACTCGAGCATTACACCAGGCACCCCCTGCTCTGATGAGGGGAGGGTGCCTGGTTCATAGGAAAAGGTCAGAAAATGATGGAAACACCACAGAAATGGTTCAGGGACAGCATAGGGAGGATGTCTGGATGCATCTTGGACTGCAACGTCGCTGCTGGGAACGATGTTTCACCCATAGTACGCCATTTTTACAGACTGACCGTAAAACACACAAAAAGGAAGATAAAAACGATTTTAGGCGAAAAATTGTTACCAAACAGTATTTGCTGTATATTTACTTGTATATCATCTGCAAATTCTGCAAAAAATTTCATCGATTTTTCGGAACTGGGGCCATGATTAAGAGGGAAACGTGCGCAGCGTAAAACAGGTGTTCAACGTGGTTATGGCCCGGGTAAGGTACAGCATTCAGGAACGGAGGCCGCAGCTACCACAGGTTTTACAACATGTCCGTTTGCTCTTGTTAAGTCCAAAATTTATAGTCGGAACAGTGGGGTCTGATCCATTGAGTAAAAGTGACGAAGTGACTTAGTGGATGAAGCCAAGAACTACCTTCTGCTCTGTCGAACACCCCAGCCCTATTTAATTCAATGGGAGGACCTGAGGCACTCCGATACAACCTGTATATCACAAAATGGAGGGCCTCATTCACATTGTGGTACAATAGTTCAGGTAGTGGTCCAACACTCATAAAGCCTATGCACTAAGTGAAAGGGCTGCCAAAAATTAGACTGAAATGTCACTCCAATACACCCTTTATTACACATAAAGGAGGGCATCATACACACCCTTGAAAAATTAGGATTAATGGCCTGCTGGTGACCCTCTAAAACATTAGGAATGAGGGTCTGCTGCTGAGCCGACCATCTAAAACATTATGGGTGAGGGTCTGCTGCGGAGCTGACCATCCTAAACATTATATGCGAAGGCCCTCTAGTGAGCTGACGCTATAAAACACTATATGAGAGGGCCCGCTAGAGAGCTGACCCAATAAAACATTATATGAGAAGGCCCGCTGGTGAGCTGACCTATACAAAAATTGTCAAACAGGCCCGCTGGTGAGCTGGCCCTATATAAAAATTATATCACAGGGCCCGCTGGTGAGCTGGCCCTATATAAAAATTATATCACAGGGCATATGGAAGAGGAGGAGGAGGATGAGAAGATTAAGAGTCACCATATACCCGTTTTTTGGGTGGAAGGGGTGAATGGGAATACAGAGTATTCCCATCATTGTAAATAACATATCTAAAGTGACTTTATGTTCACCCGGGGCTTTCCTCCAGTGGAGTGGAGAAGTCAGGGGAAATCCAGGCCTTGTTCATTTTTATAAGTGTCAACCTATCAGCATTTTCGGTGGAAAGGCGGATACGCTTATCTGTTATGATGCCACCAGCAGCACTAAATACCCGCTCAGACAGAATGCTGGCGGCAGGGCAGGCCAGCACCTCCAAGGCGTAGAGTGCCAGTTCATACCACGTGTCCAGCTTGGACACCCAGTAGTTGTAAGACACAGAGGGATCAGTGAGGACGTTGACACGGTCTGCTACGTACTCCTTCACCATCTTCCAAAACTTTTCCCTTCTTGTGACACTAGGCTGCGCATCAGGGTGAGGGTGCTGGCGGGGTGTCATGAAGGTGTCCCACGCCTTGGAGAGTGTTGCCCTGCCTTTGTCGGAACTGCTGTGTGCTCCCCTTTTCTCCCCTTCTCGGTTGGCCAAGGTAGCACGTACTCTGCCGCCAGCGTTGTCAGATGGAAAATTTTGGAGCAATTTTTCGACAAGAACCTTCTGGTATTGCACCATTTTGCTTGTCCTCTCCACCGGAGGAATGAGAGATGAGAAATTCTCTTTGTAGCGGGGGTCCAGAAGGGTGAACACCCAGTAATCCGTGTTGTCTAAAATGCGTATAACGCGTGGGTCACGGGAAAGGCAGCCTAACATAAAGTCAACCATGTGTGCCAGAGTACCAACAGGCAAGATTTCGCTGTCCTCACCAGGAGGATGACTCTCAATCTCCTCATCCTCTTCCTCCTCTTCTGCCCACCCAAGCTGAAGAGATGGAAATAAAGTTCCATGGCTACCCTCTGTAGCGGAGGCAACCGTGTTTTCCTCCTCCTCCTCCTCCTCCGCCTCCTCCAATTGTCGCTGAGAAGACGAAGTGAGGGTGCTCTGGCTATCACCTTGTGTAAGCTCTTCCTCCCCCATTTCCACCTCTTCCACATGCAAAGCGTCGGTTTTAATTGTGAGCAGCGAGAGTTTCAGTAGACACAGAAGTGGGATGGTTACACTGATAATAGCGTTATCGCCGCTCACCATCTGTGTCGATTCCTCAAAATTGCGTAAAACCTCACAGAGGTCTGACATCCATTCCCACTAGTGATGAGCGAGCACCCCAATGCTCGGGTGTTCGGGTGCTCTGACCGAGCACCCCCGGAGGCTCGAGTGCTCGGCCGAGCACCCGAGCCCCATTGAAGTCAAAGGGAGGACTCGAGCATTACACCAGGCACCCCCTGCTCTGATGAGGGGAGGGTGCCTGGTCCATAGGAAAAGGGCAGAAAATGATGGAAACACCACAGAAATGGTTCAGGGACAGCATAGGGAGGATGTCTGGATGCATCTTGGACTCCAACGTCGCTGCTGGGAACAATCTTTCGCCCGTAGTACGCCATTTTTACAGACTGACCGTAAAACACACAAAAAGGAAGATAAAAACGACTTTAGGCGAAAAATTGTTACCAAACAGTATTTGCTGTATATTTACTTGTATATCATCTGCAAATTCTGCAAAAAATTTCCTTGATTTTTCTGAACTGAGGCCATGATTAAGAGGGAAACGTGCGCAGAGGCAAATTCTCCCAAATATTTCCTTGATTTTTCTGAACTGAGGCCATGATTAAGAGGGAAACGTGCGCAGAGGCAAATTCTCCCAAAAATTTCCTTGATTTTTCTGAACTGAGGCCATGATTAAGAGGGAAACGTGCGCATAGGCAAATTCTCCCAAAAATTTCCTCGATTTTTCTGAACTGGGGCCATGATTAAGAGGGAAACGTGCGCAGAGGCAAATTCTCCCAAAAATTTCCTTGATTTTTCTGAACTGAGGCCATGATTAAGAGGGAAACGTGCGCAGAGGCAAATTCTCCCAAAAATTTCCTTGATTTTTCTGAACTGAGGCCATGATTAAGAGGGAAACGTGCGCAAAGGCAAATTCTCCCAAAAATTTCCTCGATTTTTCTGAACTGGGGCCATGATTAAGAGGGAAACGTGCGCAGAGGCAAATTCTCCCAAAAATTTCCTCGATTTTTCTGAACTGGGGCCATGATTAAGAGGGAAACGTGCGCTGAGCCGACCATCTAAAACATTATGGGTGAGGGTCTGCTGCGGAGCTGACCATCCTAAACATTATATGCGAAGGCCCGCTAGTGAGCTGACGCTATAAAACATTATATGAGAGGGCCCGCTAGAGAGCTGACCCAATAAAACATTATATGAGAAGGCCCGCTGGTGAGCTGACCTATACAAAAATTGTCAAACTGCGCCCGCTGGTCAGCTGGCCCTATATAAAAATTATATCACAGGGCCCGCTGGTGAGCTGGCCCTATATAAAAATTATATCCCAGGGTATATGGAAGAGAGTCAACCATATACCCGTTTTTTGGGTGGAAGGGGTGAATGGGAATACAGAGTATTCCCATCATTGTAAATAACATATATAAAGTCACTTTATGTTCCCCCGGGGCTTTCCTCCAGTGGAGTGGAGAAGTCAGGGGAAATCCAGGCCTTGTTCATTTTTATAAGTGTCAACCTATCAGCATTTTCGGTGGAAAGGCGGATACGCTTATCTGTTATGATGCCACCAGCAGCACTAAATACCCGCTCAGACAGAACGCTGGCGGCAGGGCAGGCCAGCACCTCCAAGGCGTAGAGTGCCAGTTCATACCACGTGTCCAGCTTGGACACCCAGTAGTTGTAAGGCACAGAGGGATCATTGAGGACGCTGACACGGTCTGCTAAGTACTCCTTCACCATCTTCCAAAACTTTTCCCTCCTTGTGACACTAGGCTGCGCATCAGGATGAGGGTGCTGGCGGGGTGTCATGAAGGTGTCCAACGCCTTGGAGAGTGTTGCCCTGCCTTTGTCGGAACTGCTGTGTGCTCCCCTTTTCTCCCCTTCTCGGTTGGCCAAGGTAGCACGTACTCTGCCGCCAGTGTTGTCAGATGGAAAATTTTGGAGCAATTTTTCAACAAGAACCTTCTGGTATTGCACCATTTTGCTTGTCCTCTCCACCGGAGGAATGAGAGATGAGAAATTCTCTTTGTAGCGGGGGTCCAGAAGGGTGAACACCCAGTAATCCGTGTTGTCTAAAATGCGTGTAACGCGTGGGTCACGGGAAAGGCAGCCTAACATAAAGTCAGCCATGTGTGCCAGAGTACCAACAGGCAAGATTTCGCTGTCCTCACCAGGAGGATGACTCTCAATCTCCTCATCCTCTTCCTCCTCTTCTGCCCACCCACGCTGAAGAGATGGAACTAAAGTTCCATGGCTACCCTCTGTAGCGGAGGCAACCGTGTCTTCCTCCTCCTCCTCCTCCGCCTCCTCCAATTGTCGCTGAGAAGACGAAGTGAGGGTGCTCTGGCTATCACCTTGTGTAAGCTCTTCCTCCCGCATTTCCACCTCTTCCACATGCAAAGCGTCAGTTTTAATTGTGAGCAGCGAGCGGTTCAGTAGACACAGAAGTGGGATGGTTACACTGATAATAGCGTTATCGCCGCTCACCATCTGTGTCAATTCCTCAAAATTGCGTAAAACCTCACAGAGGTCTGACATCCATTCCCACTCCTCACTTCTGATTACAGGAAGTTGAACGGAGAGGCGACGACCGTGTAACAGCTGGTACTCCACTACTGCCCTCTGCTGCTCACAAAGCCGGGCCAACATGTGGAAGGTGGAGTTCCAGCGCGTGCTCACGTCACACAGCAGCCGGTGAGCTGGCAATTGTAAGCGCTGCTGCAGCTTCAACAGGCCGGCTGAAGCTGTAGATGACTTACGGAAATGTGCACACACGCGGCGCACCTTGGTCAAGAGATCATGCAAATTGGGGTAGGTTTTTAGAAATCGCTGAACCACTAAATTAAATACATGCGCTAGGCATGGTACGTGTGTGAGCTTGCCGAGCTCCAAAGCCGCCACCAAGTTACGCCCATTATCACACACAACCATGCCTGGTTGCAGGTTGAGTGGCGAGAGCCACTGCTCGGTCTGGTGACTAATCCCCTGCAACAGCTCTGAGGCCGTGTGCTGTTTGTCCCCAAGGCAGATCAGCTTCAGCACGGCCTGTTGACGCTTCCCCACTGCAGTCCTACACTGCTTCCAGCTACCGGCTGATGGGTGAGTGGCGCTGCGCGCAGAGAATTCGGAGGTGGAAACGGAGGAGGAGGAGCCAATAACGTAGGTGCTGGCGGAAACCCTGATGGAGGTAGGGCCCGCAATCCTCGGCGTGGGTAGCACCTGTGCCATCCCAGGGTCCGAGTCGCTCCCAGCCTCCACGACATTCACCCAGTGTGCCGTCAGGGAAATGTAGCGTCCCTGGCCACAAGCACTTGTCCATGTGTCAGTCGTTAAGTGGACCTTCCCAGTAACTGCGTTGGTCAGGGCACGGGTGATGTTACGGGACACATGGTGGTGTAATGCGGGGACGGCACACCGGGAAAAGTAGTGGCGGCTGGGGACTGCGTACCGAGGGACAGCTGCTGCCATCAGGCTGCAGAAGGACTCAGTCTCCACAAGCCTAAATGGCAGCATTTCGATGGCCAGTAATTTGGAAAGGTGTGAGGTTAGTGCTATGTAGTGTTGAGCGAGCATGCTCGGCCGATGCTCGGATCGGCTCGAGCATCGCTCTGCTCGGCACATAGCGGTACTCGTCGAGTACCGCCATGTGCTCGCCCGCCATGTTCGGGTGGCAGGGATCTGTGCCGGAAGGAGGCACAGATCTTACAGACGCTCCGCTGGACCACCAGGGACTGGAGGTAGGGGGCATTGTGGAGATGAAGGGGGACATTTTGGAGATGAAGGGGGACATTGTGGAAGGGGGACATTGTGGAAGGGGGGCATTGCGGAGATGAAGGGGGCATTGCGGAGATGAAGGTGGACATTGTGGAAGGGGGACATTGTGGAAGGGGGACATTGTGGAAGGGGGGCATTGCGGAGATGAAGGGGACATTGCGGAGATGAAGGGGGACATTGTGGAAGGGGGACATTGCGGAGATGAAGGGGGCATTGCGGAGATGAAGGGGGACATTGTGGAAGGGGGACATTGTGGAAGGGGGACATTGCGGAGATGAAGGGGGCATTGCGGAGATGAAGGGGGACATTGTGGAAGGGGGACATTGTGGAAGGGGGACATTGTGGAAGAAGGGCATTGTGGAGATGAAGGGGGGCATTGACCAGGCACCCTCCCCTCATCAGAGCAGGGGGTGCCTGGTGTAATGCTCGTGTCGCCCCATTGAATTCAATGGGGCTCGGGTGCTCGGCCGAGCACTCGAGCCTCCGGCGGTGCTCTGTCAGAGCACCCGAGCATCGGGGTGCTCGCTCAACACTAGTATGGCCTGTGGGTGGGTGGCTGGGTATTTTCGCTTGCGCTCAAATGCCTGGGGTAACGACATTTGGACGCTGTGCTGGGACAGGGAAGTGGATGTGGTCACTGATGGTGCTTCAGATGGTACAGGTGCAGGGCAGGAGGTATGCGGGCCTGCGCCTTCGACAGGCGATTGGCCGGCACCGAAAACAGGGGAAGAGGAGGCAGTGGTATGGCCTGCAGACACAGATTGGCGATCCGGGCGTTCCTCCCACTTATTACGGTGCTTGGATGCCATGTGTCGGATCATGCTGGTGGTGGTGAGGTTTCTAGTGTTCATGCCTCGGCTCATTCTGGTGTTGCACAGGTTGCAAACTACAATTCTTTTGTCGTCCGCACTTTCCTTAAAAAAACGCCATACCGCGGAACACCTAGCCCTTGGCAAGGGAGATTTACGCAAGGGGGTACTCCGTGGAACATTTGCGGGCCGGTTTGGTGCGGTCCGCCTTCTTTCTTTAGCCACACCACTGCCTCTTCCAGCCTGTTGCGGTGCTGCAGATGGCTCACCCTCAGGACTGCTGTCATCGCTCGGCTTTCCACCTTCCCAGGTGGGGTCAGTGACCTCATCGTCCACCAAGTCCTCCTCCACTTCCTCACTCTGATCATCCTCCTCATTTCTTGATCCCACCACATCCTCAGTCATTGACAACTGTGTATCATCCTCCTCATCAAGGTCTTGAGACAGTAATTGTGTTTGATTTGATGGCAACTGTGTCTCATCATCATCATCCACTTCCTTTGACCTTAAATGCCGTTCCCCTCTGTCATCTTCTTGTGATTGGGTACCCTCTAGAGGTTGTGAATCAGGGCACAAGATCTCATGTTCCTCTGCAAGCGTGCTTGGAGAGAGGTTCAAATCAAGGATTGGTGATGAGAAGAGCTCCTCACTATATCCCAGTGTGGGATCACTTCTTTGGCCAGACCCTCTATGGTGGGAGGAAGGATGATCAGGGTGAGGATTATGTTGACCAGACTCTTGGCTAGTGAGAGTGGACTTGGTGGAAGACAGGGTGGTGCTTAACCGACTGGAAGCAGTATCAGCTGAAATCCAACCGACCACCTGTTCGCAGTGGTCTGACCTCGAGAGTGATGTCCTGCGACGCCCTGTAAACTGAGACATGAAGCTAGGTATGGTGGATGTCTTTCTGTCTTGTGCTCTGGCACCAGGCACAGTTTCTACGCGTCCTGACCCGCGCCATGAACTATCAGGATCACGTCCACTTCCCCGTCCCTTTTTACCCGCCTTCTTCATATTAAACGGAATATATGCCGGTAATCTGCGGCTAGGCACACGAAACAGAATGTGACGCTAATCTGCGGCTAGGCACACTAAACAATATGTGACGCTAATCTGCGGCTAGGCACACTAAACAATATGTGACGTTAATCTGCGGCTAGGCACACTAAACAATATGTGACGCTAATCTGCGGCTAGGCACACGAAACAGAATGTGACGCTAATCTGCGGCTAGGCACACGAAACAGAATGTGACGCTAATCTGCGGCTAGGCACAGTGAACGGAATATGTGACGTTAATTTGTGAATTTGCACACTAAACAGAATGTGACAATAATCTATGGCTAGGCACACGTTTAAAATGGCCCTTTTTGTCGCTGCGTTGTAAAATCATTGGCCCTGTGCACCTAACAGAATATGTCAGCTTGTCACTGCACTGTGAAATATGTGTCCCTGTGTACCTAGTACAATGTCACCTTAGAACATGTCCCCCCCCACAAAAAAATGAAATTCTGCCACCCCCAAAAAAAATTAAATGCTGCCTCCACACACAACAGTCCTAAAAAGGACTTTTGGGTCTTGAAAGAGTTTCAACAATTTTATTCTCCCTACACTGACTTCCTGTGCATCTAGTATTATATGTCACCTTACAAATATCCCCCCCACAAAAAAAAGGAAATTGTGCCCCCCCAAACAAAATATAAATGCTGCCCCCACACACAACAGTCCTAAAAAGGACTTTTGGGTCTTGAAAGAGTTTCAACAATTTTATTCTCCCTACACTAACTTTCCCTGCCTAAGCGCATTTCTCCCTGGCTAAGAATGAGCCGAACTCGCGCGTCGGGTGCTATACAGCACCCGATCACGGGTTCTGGCCAGCCAATCAGTGTAATGCCAGCAGCCAACATGTCTGCTGGCATTACACTGATGTCAGAGCCTCCCCGCACGTTTATTGGCTGCGCAGCAGCTGCAAAACGTGCGGGGAGGAGACCCGAACATGGCGGGCGAGCACATGCGGTACTCGTACGAGTACCGCCATGTGCCAAGCAGAGCGATGCTCGAGCCGAACCGAGCTTCGGCCGAGCATGCTCGCTCATCACTAGTATTCACCCCTTCACTGCTGGTGCCAAAGGCTTGCTAAATGCAGGTCAATTTGTGACCTGCAATAATTTTTTTTTTTTTTTTTTTAAAAACACAAAACACTTTTTTTTTTTTACAAAAATATTTTTTTAAAAAAAAAAAATAATCTAATTAAACAAAAGTGTAAGTGTGATTGTTGTGGAGCTATGGAATACACTTATATACACCACCAAATGTCACGGATAAAAAGTGGCAAAATAGGGTGGGAAAAAGGAACATGGGGATTTTCACCCAGGGGGGGCAGTGGCTACTTTAAACTGTGCATTTTGTAGGTATGACTGACCGGTCATACCTTTCATGCAGTCTCCATAAAATTTTAACCCTTTGTGCCCAATTGATCCAAAGAGAAAAACCAAAAACAATGTTTTTTTTACATTTTTTTTACCTTTTTTTTTTTATTTTAATAAAGTAAATGGTGGGTTATCCATATAAGTAGGGTATCAAATGAAAGCCCTATTTGTGCTTAAAAAAACAGTATATAATTTATGGGGGTGGAATAAAAGACTTAGAGGGAAAACATTGCTGAACAAAGATATAGTCAAAAAGGTCAGAACTGCTCCAGTCCTTAAGGGAAAACGACCTAAGATTTTCCCGGTCCTTAAGGGGTTAAACAAATGGAGTCATGATAAACGTAAACATGAGGCTGGAAACTGAATTGAATATAGAATGTTACCTCCCCCATACATTGTATCTTGATTTTGTCTGCATGATTAAATACAAACTATAATTAAATAAGGCTATATATATGTATATATATATATTTTGTTTTTAATTAATTTAACATAGATTTTTTTTATTTTGGAGAAAAACCTCTTGTAGCAATATATACTTTTTTTCTTGAAGGAGGGATAGTTAAAGTACTGACAATGGAGGAAGGAAAAGTCCAAGATTTGTTTCATAGATCTATTCAAAGGGTGTGGAGTCCATTTGATTCAATTCAGTATGTACCAAGGAGGTGGGAGGCGATGAGGGGGACGGTGGCTGAGGAGGAGAGCAAAAGTACCAAAGAGCACCAGAGAGTGTGGAAGAGTGGGCAAAAGAGAAGGAATATTGGTGAAAGTAGGAAGTGTATGAAAGAGAAGAAGTGAGCATGGAGAAAGAGATAGGAAATGGCCATGTGGAGTATGCATAAAGAGAGGCAGCAGCTGGGAGCATGGACACAGAAAAGGCGGCAGTGGGGTCATGGGGAATGGGGAGGAGGCTTTGCAGAACATGAGGAAGGAGGAGGTGTCCATGGGAAACATGGGAAAGAGCATGTGGCATAAGGGAGGATGGGAGGTGGAGAAAAGTGTTGGGGATGCATGAGGAGAGCTGGACAAAGGAAAAGGACTCATCCACCAGTCCTCCCACCCACTGAAGGAGTTCCCTACTTGTTTTGAAGGAGCAGTAAACTTTGTTATGAAAAAAATGTATATTGTAAGGATTTTCCTATTGAGTAAAATAAGGGTACTCCCACTGCTGAGAGATTTATATTTCCAGAGTTATTACGGCTTAAACTCATGTTTTTTTTACATTAGTAGTGCCCTTTAGTGGTAAAATTCTAATTAGTTTTCCTGTTAGATTCTAATGGAGAGGAAAGTCAGAAAAGTCAGTGACATACAGTTCTCCTTAGAATGTGATAGAAACTGCCTGTCACTTCCTGTCAGTTAGAACTATCAGGAAGTAAACACAGTAAATTCACTTCCTGATTATTTGAAATGATATAAAGTTTGAATAAAACATCTGGCAGTGATGGGAGTGACCTTGTTTTACTCAGCAGGAAAAGCTCTATAAAATACGTGTTTTCATAAATAAAAGTTTACTGCTCATTTAAAGGGATAGTAATACTTAAAATGTAAAAAATATATGTTGTAGGGTTTATCCCCCTGAGTAAAACAAGGGTACTCCCACTGCTGAAAGATATTCTATTAAAAAATTATAACAGCTTAAACTTAAATTTTTTAGATGCAATATCACAGTGGCGCTGTTGCAACACCATCCTATGGAGATTTATGGTCTACAGACCAGAGCAGTCCATAAGATGGTGTAGCCACTGTAAATTTTCAGGCCACTGTGATATTGCATCTAAAAAATTTAAGTTTAAGCTGTTATAATTTTTTAATAGAATATCTTTCAGTAGTGGGAGTACCCTTGTTTTACTCAGGGGGATAAACCCTACAACACATATTTTTTACATTTTAAGTATTACAGCATAAAATGTAGGCAGAAAATGGCAAAGTTCTCTTGGGAAATTTATTTGCAGTAGTGAAAAGGTAGAAATATTATGTGTTTTCTATGCACAGGAATTTCAGACATTAAAAGTAGCAAATTGCGTCATGTTTTAGTAAAAACTTCCATGAAAATAAAATAGGACTTTTTCGGCCATCTGCAGGGCTAAGCAATTTTTTTAATTAATTCTAGCTGTGTTTTTGTAAATGTATTTAATTTAGTGTTTCTGTTCTTTTAAAGGGATAGTAATGTTTCATAATAAAAGCAGCTCTAATTAATCTTCATAGTATTTGGGCCTTGGAGAGTGTTATTTCAATTCTGTCAGAGTTGTAGTTCAAGAGTAATTGAATGATAAAGTATCCCCTCCAGCCCCTTTTACTGATGTAACACTGCTCAGCTTAGAGCAGCAGGGAGTGTCCAGGAAGATTGCAGAGAGGGACAATCTTCAATTAAGATAAGGGAAAAAGCTGAAAAACATGTCAAGGGGGGCAGGGATTTCATTGTTCTCACAGTAAGAATTTTGACCCTTGATGTGAACTGTCTGGTCTACGGACTGGATTCCACATCTGAGGAGTGGGGGCTTACACTAGGTAAAATGGTCGGGAGGGGGAAACTTTATCACTCAATTACTCTTGCACTACAGTAATGAAATAACACTCTCTATGGCTCAAATACTATGAAGATTAATTGGGGCTACTGTTTTTGTGAAAAATTACTATCACTTTAAAGGAAAACTATTAATAAAAACTAAGGGCCAATCTTCAAAAAGTAATCTTAATGAAAAAAAAATCATAGGCTGGAGATAAAAGGACATCATTTTCAGAAGTAAATCTTCAAATTTGAAAATGTGTCTTAAAGACTTATAAATGGTTGTAAGACTAGGTTGATGAATACTGCCTTTTAAAACGCTGACGTTAAAAATGACTCTAATTTTGTCTTTAAAATAAAAATTTTCAAACAAAATAGTTTGATTCATCATTAAAATGAACATTTTCAAGGACATAAAGACTTGTTTTAAACACTTAATTCCATACTGCGGCTTCTCACCCCTATCTGCTAATAATACTTTAATTTATCTTCTTTTAGACCATTTTTATTTTGTCAGAAAAAATGACGTTTGTCAGAGAAAAGAGTGATGACTAAAATGACAGTAAATTAAACCATGCCGACTTTTAAGATTGCTTTTTCCCTTTGATGGAGATGGTGGAATTGGATGCAAAAAAAATGACAGACCGTAGAGGAAGACATTTTCAGTTGCCACAATTATTTGAACATCTCGCCCTAAAACCTAAAATATTATGTACTATTTTATTTGGTCATGCTTTTTTTGTACAGCAGAAATTAAATATTCAATATTTTATTGGGTAATTGACATTTTGGAATTAACTATTTGGCTATTTAAAATACATTACAAATGTAAAGGGGGATGGATAATTGGAGGGATGTTTTCACAATTGAGCAATTAATCATTTACTCTCTTTGGTGATATAATTGTTTATTATAGACTGGATGCCAATTACTGTATATATGTATATGAAATTGTAATTACTTAATAGGTACTACAATCTAGTAGTTGGCAATGATAAATAAACTTAATTTAAGTAAATGCCCTTTCAACTCTGAGAAGCTTATTATTGTTTATAAAAATCAGAAAACTGCACACATCAATAATAACTCTGATATGAAAGTCAAGAGATATTCAAAGGGAAATTAATTTGGAAAAAGTATGTTAAAGAGTTAAACTCCTTTCACACAGGTGATATCAACTTCTATTCTGTTTTGGATCTACTGGGTGACTATTGCCTTAAGTGATAGCACCAAAGTCCTGCATTGTGCAAATTTAATGCATTTCCCACAGAAACATAATAAAGTTGCAGTAAAAATGGTTTGCCCGGTGGCATATAAGGCAGCATAAAGACCTTTTACATAGGCTGTCTGCTGTTGTGATGCTCATCACAAGTGCCAGTGAACAGTTAACGCATGTGTGCACCAGCCAGTAATATTTGCTGGTGCCCACATGAACCAGCCAGAAGACATGTCCCTTCTATATTCCAGATCAGCTGTGGAATGCAGGAGGGAATTAATTGAACTTTTCGGTGACAGAACTGTCTCTGTGAGTTTGGCAATACTGTCAACCCCTGAAAGAGACTATAATCTTATTTATTTTTGAATTTTTTCATTCTTCTTATACAGAACATTTTAATTTAAATTGTCGTTATTGTGATTTTTTTTTCTTATCTCTTTTTTTTTACCTATGTACTAATGACATCACTAGTTCCCTGTCCTAGAGCAGGTAGGGTTACCAGATCATGCCTTTAAAGTGAACTCAGATATAAAAGATGCCTGGTGCTGGAGTGTCATAGTAATTAATGAGCTGCAATGGATCCTAGGTTTCAAAGGGGCAATCATTTTTCATTTGTGTATAGTTTTAACAAGATTATCTGGCAGGGCTAGGCAAGCTTTGGCTGTCTAGCTTTGGGGGAGTGCAACTTCCATCATCCTCAGCTAATGCATTAGAGGACTCTTTAGCATTGAAAGGGTTATTTGCGGAATTTTCATTCCATCCATATGGTACAGTTGGTTTGATCCAGAATTGCACCGCTTTATCTGGATCAGTGGTTCTGAACCCTGTCTTCAGGGGTGCCTAACAGGCCATTATTTCACTGCTTGTGAACTGGTTAGTTAATCACAGGCTCAGTTATTTAATTAACACATCTGTGCACAAGCAGGAACATGGTAAAGACTTGAGGCTCGATCCAATTACCACTGGTAAAACTGGCTTTAGGGCAAAAATTAACACGAATGGTACACATACGCAGTGATACAGTTGGAATTCAATTGCCCTATCAACATGAACCACAACGATCATTGGGACACAGAGCCTGACTTGTGGCCCAATGTTCGTTGTGGTTTTTTTCAGTCCCATAACTCACACTAAATAGCGTGAGAAATGGGAACATCAAAGGAAACAGCTAACACTCAGTGTTTGATGCTGTCGCTGTGTCAAACACAGAGAGTGAGCTACAAACAATGACCCTTGTAAACATTAATCCTCCTCTTGTCCCTATACTACCCTTAACATTAACAATAAAGTTTACAAATACTAGCCCTACCACTAACCAATCAAACATAACTGGAACAGCTACCTGTAATCCTGATGTCCAGTGGGGTCTTCTGCACCCTGGTCTTCTTCTTTAATTCTTCTTCTGCAAGCTTCTGTCTTCTTCTTCTATAGCGAATTAAACTAATCTATCCATAAAGTTCTGATGTAGCAAGCAGTGGCAAAAAAAAAAAGAGCAAAAAAAAACCCTCCTTGTACTTTTCAGGCTGCTGCCAGATGCCAACTGACGTAAATTTGAACACGGACCACCATATATATGGCCAGTCCCTGTTCAAAATTTTACCCAAGCTCCCACTGGATGAGATTGTGGGGTTATGCCACACCTCCCAGCCAATCAGTTTCTAGATGGAGGGATGGCTCAAACGCTAGAAGCTGGTAGGAAGGTGAACAGTTTAAAGAAGAAGACTAAAGAAGAGCACAGATGAAGAAAAGAAGACAAAGACAGCTGAGGAAGAAGAAGGAAGAAGATAGAAGCCTACAGATGAAGAACTGAAGAAGACCAAGGTGCAGAAGACCCCGCTGGCCATTAGGATTACAGGTAAGTGTTAATTTTAATTGTATAATGTTAGTTTTGGGGGGATTAATTCTTTGAGTGCCAGTGGTGTATGCAATACTATGCATTGCCTTGCAAACCCCACTAGCATTCAAAGGGTTAATTATTTTTTATTTACACACATTTTTGGGCTTAGGCCCCCATATCAATGCACCCATGGGTCACTTGTGTAGGGATCCCTACTAGCATTTTCTTTTTACAGTTCACTTTCATGTCGGTGGTTAGGCACACACATTAGGGGACTCTTGGACACATTTTTAGCCGGTAATATTTGGTGATAAACGTGAGCTCTTTAACGCATATTACTAGCCATCACATGTAATTGAATAGCAAATTCAATTACATTGCTTTTCCTTCCTATGAGTGCACATTTAGAGCCCGAAGTACATTTTTACTATTCAGTAGTATGTCACAGAGCAGGTAATTGTGTACCTGACTGTGACTTTAAAGGGATAGTAATACTTCATTTTAACTTTATTTTATTTTGTAGGCATTAAAAAAACATGAAGAATGATATAAGTCTTATCTCTGAAACCTTTATGGTTTAAGAGATATTCACAAACAAAGTATCACCCCCTGTTCAACCAGATCAGAAGGGAGATGCCCAGGTAGACTGCAGAGAGGGACAATCTTCAATTAAGATAACGGAAAAAGCTGAAAAACTTGTCAAGGGGGGAAGGGCTTTCATTGTTTTCATACAAAGAAAATTGTCCCCTTCTGTTATCTGTCTGGTCTTACAACCAGACTCACATCTGAGAAGAGATTGCTTACACTAGGAAAAAGGGGCGGGGAGGGGAACTTTGCTTGTGAATATCTCATAAACCATAAAGGTGTGAGAGATAAGACTTATATCATTCTTCATGTTTTTTTAATGCCTACAAAATAAAATAAAGTTAAAACGAAGTATTACTATCCCTTTAAACTACTGACTGTGCTTTTTTTTTGTTTTGTTACCAGAGGGAATTGGATCGAACCTTCAGTATGTTAGGTTCCCTTAAGGAAAGTGTTGGGAACCATTTATTTTGATGACTATGACCCAATGTTACTACTTATCCCTTTATGGTAGTAACATGCATAAAACACACAGAGTTCCACTGATTCCTGTGCAGTACTGTAGAATTAACCATTTGAGTACTAAAGGGGTGCCCCTCTGACACTCAAAGGGTTACATTTAAATAAGGATCCCCTATTTAAAAGGATAAGTGGTCACTATAAAAAGCCCTGAGAGTTCAGCTTGCTGTATATCAGTGGTTTTCAAACAGATCCACAGGGACCACTAACACACAATTTCTCACACTGAGTACACGTGATTTGATTAGACGCTCAGTCATTTTAAATAACTCACGTGTGCGTGTGGGGAAAACCTAAAAACAGGCCTTCTGCTGTGTATAACAGACTGGAAAAAAAAACATCCTCACGCCAGGCTTTTATAAAACACAGGTGGTGGTTCCACTATCCCTGCTTTTACAGCTAGGGACTAGTTCCTCTCTAAAGCAGGGGTAGGGAACATTTGTTTCTCCAGCTGTTTATGGCTACAACTCCCATTGTCTCCAACCAGCCAAGGAGAAAATATTCAATTCCTCTGTTATTATATGGAGCCTCCTTTTCAAGATGGAGAGAACTTCATTCATAGACATCACAAAAAACACAGGGACTGGTGAAGTTTCCCGCAGTGCAATGACTTATGTCACTTTTCTCTCACCTCAGTGTATCTCTGCCCTGATCAAGGATATTCAAAGTAGGGACAGAGGTGCAATGTATTTGTATCACTACAGGAGACAACATTGGATAGAGCCATCTCATTTCCCAAGTGAGGCATACATACTGTGAAGAAATTAAGTAATTCAGTAGCAAACCAGCTTCACCACAGGGGACAAATAAAAATTCCCCAAGTTATTCCTGATTTAACCCCTTAGTGACCAGTCGTGCATACACGCGGCCGGCACTTAATGTCTGCAGTGGGTTTTTTTTGTTTGTTTTTATTTTAAACGATTCAGGAGTCCCCAAATGGCATGCAGCTGTGCAGGGACCCGGAAATGGAGGACTTACATGAACATCCTCTGTCCTTAAGGAACAGTCGCCCGAGGACATTCGTGTATGTCCTCGGGCGTTAAGGGGTTAAACTGGGTTTCAAAGTGGAGGAGTTATGGCATACTCTGCTTGCACCTTTCTATTTCAGATGACTATGTTTAAAGCTAAAAGCCTGATTTTGTAGGAGGGGCTGGAGGCTTTATAAACCCTCCATCTCAGCAGCCCCGTTGCGTACGCAGCTAAGTTATCCCACCATCCTACAACCTCTCTCTTCATATTCCCTTAGGTGAGGCCTCTAACCGCGTTACTGATCCTCAAGACCCTTGGGTTAGCTACGGCCCAGGGTTTTAAGCCACACTTCTGTCACCTCACACATTTATGATTATCACTATCTGTCTCCATAAGTCCTGAATGCAAAAATTTATATATACCAGATCTTTGTTTGATCACCACATGGCCCAAGAGCATCCAACCTGGAGTAGCAGTAAGAAGCTGGAAGTTTCAGCATGAATGGAGGACTCACAGGGCTCATGAGCTGAAGAAGAGGACCAGGTGCTAGAAAAGACTTTATATGAATGGCATATAAGAAGGTGGCTATTCTTACCCTATGTAGCACTGAAGTGCCCTGGCCTGCATTTTTCATTTGAAATTAATCCTTTGTGTGCCAGAGGGTTCAAAACACATTTCTCTACCCTCTGGCACTCAAGGGCTTAATCAACCAAGGGAAGAAATACAGGACTAATCCCATTACTGTTTATTCTTTAAGAATACTCTACTTCAAATGTTGTGTGTTAGAGGAATGCCCACTGCATTGATGACACTCCTCTGGCATTCAAAGGGTTAAACCCATACCTGGGAACTTTTAAAATGAGCTGACCCTGAGATCTTTGAAATGTTAACCCTTAAAACATCCAATATTGTAGATTTTATGCAATACGTACCTGCTTGCACTAACCCAGAGGTGCTCCTGTCGGCCCTCAATGAACCTTTATCATGTTATAACTTAGAGAGATCACTGCCTAAACACAAACAAGACAACTAGACCTCTCCCCCAGTCTTTCTGGAACAATTGTCACCAATTTAAAGAGTAAAGAAACATTTAATTGCTGTAAATCATTTAGTAGGTAACACAGAACTCTCTCACCCTGAGAATTTGGTCCTTCACCCTGAGACCCTGAGATTTGGGTCAAAACCCTGAGAGTTCCCAGGTATGGTTAAACCTCATCTTACAATATGAAGCTGATAGAATTCTGAAGAGTGCTCATTTGAATAATTTACTTTTGCATTAAGAAACCCCTACTTAACTCTTTGAGCGCTGGTGAGGTAACAAATTGTTCTGCAATGCACTAGGCACTCAGTGGGTTAAATCTCTAATTAAAATAAGAAGTTGTTAACACAAAATTCATCCCATAAAATAACTAATTATCCTTTAACCATTTGGATGCCAGAGAAATTCCAACACATTCCATCCAAGGGATTAAGGAACCTTTAATTAATCCCAAGGGGTAAAGAATACCCTACTTGAAGAGTGCCAGAGGGGTGAATTAAACTTAACATTCTGGTTTAAAGGGATAGTAATACTTTGTTTTAACTTTATTTTATTTTGTAGGCATTAAAAAAACATGAAGAATGATAAGTCTTATCTCTCAAACCTTTATGGGTTTTGAGATATTCACAAGCAAAGTTTCCCCCTCCCGCCCCTTTTACCTAGTGTAAACAATCTCTTCTCAGATGTGGAATCTAGTCCATAGACCAGACAGATAACAAAAGGGGACACTCTTATTCCTATGAGAACAATGAAATCCCTGCCCCCCTTGACAAGCTTTTCAGGTTTTTCCCTTATCTTAATTGAAGATTGTCCCTCTCTGCAATCTACCTGGGCACCTCCCTTCTGCTCTGGCTGAAGAGTGTGACATCAGTAAAAGGGGCGGGAGGGGGACACTTTGTCATTGAATTACTCTGGAACTACAACTCTGAGAGAATTGAAATAACACTCTCCAAAGTCCAAATATTATGATGATTAATTAGAGCTGCTTTTATTATGAAACATTACTATCCCTTTAAAGAGGGGCTTTCATGCATAATAAAGTGGCCCCAATTCGTTTTTCACATAGAGTGAAGCATTTCAATACTTGTATTTTCGTTAGTAAGTTGGGCATTATTTAGAAATCCAACTTGTTAGGAGACTCACCGCAGACCTCTTACAACCTGCACTGTTTGTCCCTGTCTCCTTTATGATTGGTAAGGGGGAGTTACATTGTACCTTAAGGTACAGAAAGGGACTGACGGCATAGGCACATAGATTACTTTTTGCCATGATGCCTGCCAGTGAATCTCCGAACAAGTTGGATTTCTAAATAATGCCAGAGTTAATAAGGATAATATAAGTATCAATATGCTTAACTCTATGTCCAAAATTATTTGGGGGGCACTTTAATTTGCATGAAAGTTCCACTTTAAGCATTGCCCTTCTATCTGCATTGTATAATATCCTTCTGGAGTCTTCCTAACATTCCTCTGCATCCTCTCCTCCAAACAGTCATGCACTAGATACTTTCTAGGAGCACACGTGTTGGGCCACGCAATTCTCTATAGAACTCCGTACCATGTGTGTGATTATTGATTATACACTGCATGGGGTGTAATGAATGAGCTAATGGGTTATAGTTATGAAACACCTTTTAAGAAGCCTCATTTTGGCTGCTATTCATATAGAACAGTGTTTCTTGGTCAATTTTCTTTCCTTTTGCTTCAGCCGCCTCTAATATACAATCCCGTAATGCACCCTTACAGTAAAAAAAAGTAATTTCTCAATGAGGTAATGAAGGTGTCAGATAGAGAAATATATATGTATTTATAGGTCTGACAGTCAGAATGACACAAAATAAATAGTGGACAAGAATGCTCAAGGCAGCTCTAATATGCAGCCAGGATTTTTCAAGGCACCCTTAACCCCTTGAAGACCAGAGGGGTGTGCAAAGCAATGCTTCGCATTAAGGAAGAGCATAATGTTTTATAAAGCCTTAGTCAATGAATCATTGAAGGTGTTAATTTCAGTAATATATATAGATACTAAAAAGGGGGCCATATGCACAAGACAAAAGTGGAACATTTATGGGGCAAATTACGTGTATAAGCAAATAAAAATGATTCCCAAATTCTTATTGAATTTAATGGTGACTATAACCACTTAAGTGCTGGAGAAGTCTCCAAAGCATTTCTCTGCAATATAATTGTTTATTTATTCCCAATGGTGCAGTTGCTTTGCCCCAGAACTGCACATCTAGTAAAGGCCATAGTTCAGGGAAGTTCTACCCCGGTTTACCATGAAAATATCGACATCTATTTGGCAACCATGAAAAGGGCGACTTCATAATGTTGCCTGCATCAAAAGGGCGACATCAGAATGTCACCCGCTGAAGAGTCGTTATGACTTGTAGACACATGGTCAGAATGTCAACCGCTAAAGAATGAAGTGCTTTAAATTTAGACCAGTCACTTTGCTTAAACCCCTACCCTCCAATATCTTTATATAGTAAATGTGAGTTGGTATCCTATTAAATAGACACTGACATTAAAGAGAAACAATTTTTACATACTGGCAATGAAGTAGACCTTATTGAGCAATGTGCTGGTGACCAGCACGGAACTCGCTGCCAATTACCAGCAAGCACTGGGAGCAGGGAATACCCATTATGTTTTCTGTTTCCGTGTATGACCCGGCTCGCCTGACTACTCTTGCGCCTGACGCTCCTGTGATCTGATCCCGTTGCTGACCTGGACTGGCTGACTAACTCCTTGTGTACCGAACTTGCCTGGCTGAGTCTCCGACTACGTTACCGACCTGGACTGGCTGACTAACTCCTTGTGTACCGATCTGGCTTGGCTGAGTATCTGATTCCATTACTGACTGGACTGGCTGACTAACTTCTTGTGTACCGATCTGGCTTGGCTGAGTATCTGATTCCGTTACTGATTGGACTGGCTGACTAACTCCTTGTGTACTGAACTGGCGTGGCTGAGTATATGATTCCGTTTCTGACTAGGACTGGCTGACTGTCCGTTACACCGATCTGGCTGGGCTAGTGTTGGTGGTCCTCCTGATTGGCTGTGAAGTCCGTGAGGGCCGACCTGGTAGTACTGCTAGTTCCATCACGTACTGGACTAGTCTGTTACCTCCATATACTATCTGGGCATCCACCGGTCCAGGACCGGTTACTTTACATGCCTATCTCCTGCTCACTCACCACTCCTGCTGCCTCCGGGAGCTTGTGGGAGTCCCTGTACTCACCAGTGTCTGTGTTGCCTCCGGTAACCCTATAATACCTGGGTTTAGCCAATGCCACACTGTTGCCCCTGTTGCCTCAGTTAACCCTAGTGACCAAGGGTTGTTACATCGCCAGCATCTGGTGTCTGTTGTCTCAGTTAACCCTAGCGTGCTAGGGTCCCATTACTGCCTGAGTCCAGTCTGCGTTGCCTCCGCTCACCCTAGCGTACTAGGGTTCAGTCACTATACGTACCACTGCCGTGTTGCCTCCATTAACTCTAGCGTGCTAGGGCCTAGTCGATGCCTGAGTCCATGTCGTGTTGCCTCCGTTAACCCTAGTGCTCTAGGGTTTTGTCGTTGCCAGAGTACTGCCTGAGTTGCCTCAGTTAACCCTAGAGTTCTAGGGTCCAGTTACTGCCAGAGTCCTGCCCCTGTTGCTTCAGTCTACCCTACTCTCCTAGGGTTAGTCCTCTGCCAGTGCTTTGCCACTGTCCACTAGGGATTGCCCTTCAGTCACCCATCGCCTGTGCCACCTATTGCGTTGTGGGACTGTTGAGGATATTATTGTTCCTGTACCTTGCTGAGAATCTGCCTACAAGTCCAAGATCACTATACTTGTTTGCTGACTATTCCAGTGTTTGTAGTATTTCCCTGACCTGCGTCAGATCTGGAAAGTACTTGGTACGGACCTTATCTGGACCTGAGTGGGGTTACTGTATATCATTTTCAATAAAGCTTTTAACCTTACCAAACTGTCTGAGTGTTCTTTTACAAGCAGTAACAAACAGTGACAGTGTGTTCCTGTTAGATCACACAGAACTTTGGGGTAACTCTGCCACCCTCTCACACCCCAGACTCCCCTGACACAGGGATATTGGTCAGATTAGGAAGAAATTTGGATCACCACTGCCTGTTTTCTTATTCGGTCACACAGATTTTTAAAGTGTTTGGGGTAATTCTTCTTTGCTTCTTCTCACACCCCCAGACTCCTGACAAAGAGATAACAGCCAGATCAGGAAAGAACTTGGATCATAGCTGCTTGTGTCTAATCTACTTGGTCACACAAAATTTGGGGTATTTGGGTATAACTCCTTTTCTCACTTCTCAGAGCCCCAGACTGCCCTAGCACAGAGATACAGCCAGATCAGGAAGAAATTAGGATCACCTCGGTTTGTGTGTTCCTGTTCAATCACACAGAACTTTGGGGTAACTCTGCTCCCTTCTCACATCCCAGACTTCCCTGACACAGAGATAATGGCCAGATCAGAAAGGAACTTGGATAAAAGCTGCCTGTGTCTACTTGATCGCACACAATTATAGAGTATTAGTGGTAAAATTCCTTTGCTCCCTTCTCACACCCCTGGACTCCCCTAGGACAGATATAACAGTCAGATGATAAAGAAACTTGGATCATGGATTCCTATGTTTTCAGAGTCAGTCACACCACATTTTGGGGTAGTTGGGGATCAACTTCTTTTCTCCCTTGCTGTCCCCCAGAGTCCCCCAGTCTCCCTTGATACAGAGAACAGATTTTCTGCCTACAAGATTCTCTATACTAAGCTTCAACTCCACTTTACAAGCCTGTGTTCCCTAACTCAAAATTGTGCTGCTTTCACTTCCTCTCATAAACAGAGCATGGCGTGCTGTGGAAACCCAACACCCTTTTATACTATGCCTGTGGGAAAAAGGGAAGCTTGTCACATATTGGGGAGAAATTCTGTCTTCCCATTGATCTCAATGCAATGAGGTGGGCAAAAAAGCAAAAAAAAAATCAGTTTTGGGAAAAAAATGTACAATCGTTAAAGGGGAACTACAACCCCACAAAAATTTTATCTGAATCCAGTCCCCATCTGGCGACTAGCTGCTTAGTAGCGCTAGTCACCAGAATTATTACCTGGTTTAACAGATTTTAAACTTGTTCCGAGGCTGACAGTAGCAGGAAGCACGGACATCTTGCCACAGTGGCGTCCATGTGCCTGCGCTGTCAGTCCCAGCTGGGTCTAGGATATGTTGCTAGGAGCTGGCTGGCTCCAAAAGGGACTGACAGCGCAGGCACATGGACGCCACTATGGCAAGATGTCCGTGCTTCCTGCTACTGTCAGCCTCGGAACAAGTTTAAAATCTGTTAAACCAGGTAATAATTCTGGCGACTAGCGCTACTAAGCAGCTAGTCACCAGATGGGGACTGGATTCAGATAAACTTTTTGTGGGGTGGTAGTTCCCCTTTAAAGTGCCATTTTTCTCCAGTCTCTTAGAGATGAAAACTTTTGCCCCCACCCCTATCCAACAAAATGGGTTCCACACCCCCTCTAGCAATCAAAAGGTTAATTACTTGAGTGCAAGAGGAATTACTATCCCAAGATTGCCATAGAAAGAGTTGAAATTTGTTTCACACATTTTTTGTCTTAAAAGGATTTAGTGGGCATGGCATCAAGTATTGACTGAAGATCTTATCTATTTAAGTGAGTATATGTGTGGTAAGGGTGTTTTATTAGGAGGTGTTTGTTTTCCTTTAAATTATATTCTGCCAGGTCTGTTCTGTGCAGTTAAATGATTACAGGTTCTGTAAGGTCTGCTTTGTACAGTCAAAGCATTGTGTTCTGCAAGGAGCCCTTAATATATCCACACACTGGTTAAAGAGTCCTCTATAACCTGCCTTCTACAGTGGTCAAGTTGTTACACAATGCCCTACTGAAACCATATGCAGCAGAGTTCTGTGATGCATTTCTGAATTTCTGTATTTATTGTGAGCAGGAAAAAACGTTAACCCTTTGACCATCAGGAAGTCTATCCAACGTATTGCAACACATTATACTGGAGACGTGTGGGAGCTTTGCGGTTATGTGCTTAATATTATTGTCTCAATCTCAGTGCCTAAACAAAGGTTATCTCAGGTGAGACATAGCTGGATTCCTGCTAACCAGCAAGAGAGACAAAATTCCCTCTAGTGAATAGAGGGTTAACTGTAAAATTCATCAATGTTTACTTAGCAACTCAAAAACAAGTGCAGTATTGGGCTTTGTGAGGGTTAAACAGATGCAAGGCATCAAAATAATACTGACTGTAATATTTATCACTTTACAAAATGCCAACGGATCAATAGTCCAAGCAGCAAAGGGAAAACAAGCCTTTCCATCTCTCTACATGTTGCTATATTCCTGGGGCATTTCAGCGCATGGGCTTACCCCACATTCTCTAGGGGCCTCCAGTATAAACAGGTTTCACCTTAAAGGAGAACTAACGCATAATGATGCTCACGCACTCTGCCTTTCTGTTTGTAAGAACTACCAGCAGCTGTGATGTCAGTCTCCATGGACGTGAAATCCAGAACTGATTTTCTCTTGTACAAAGGCACAAGTGAGGAGTTCATAGGGGTCATTAGGATTCCCTTGCCACTAATATAAGCAGTTGTTGATCCAGGGAACTATCTGACTGCCATTTAGAGTCAGGAAGCAATTTTACCCACTTGGAGATTAACCATTTGAGTGCATTGCGTACCCCTCTGGCACTCAAAGGGTTAACTGGAAAATGGCTTCAGTGGGGTTTTTTTTTTGCCTTCAACTGGATCAGTAGGAGTGTTTTGGTATGGGCTGGACTTGATGGACACATGATTTTTGTCAGCCTCCTCAACTATGTTACTATGTGGGGGCATTTTAAGAGATGTTTGTTCTCCTTTTCCAAACAATGGGAATGGAAAAAAGGCCAAATTTTACAGTGATAATTTATTTGGAAAACTGGCTATTTCTTGATCTTTCCATGAAAATTTTTAGATATAGAAACCCCATGAAGTTTTCCATGGGAACTTTGCTAGTTCCCACAGGTGTTAGACTCAGTATAGTTCTGGCTATGCCAGTGTAGTAGAAAAAGGCTGGAGGTGAGAATGTGTGGTTCTATTGCTACAGTTGCAGATGAACAAGACTTGGAGGTCACTGTGTGTGTGGCTCAATAGCGACCGTAGGACCAGGCAGAAGTGGTTAATATGTGTGTGGTTCTATCACTACCAGTGCAGTAGAACAAGGCTAGGGGTCAGTATGTGGGGTTCTCTGGCTAACATGGAACGAGGCCTGGGGGTTAGTATGTGTGTTTTTTATGGAGACCATGGGACAAGTCTGGGGGTCACAGCAGGAGTGGGCAATAGGAGCCCCTCCATCTACTGTAAGACTACAACTACCATAATTCCCCACCAAGTGGTGCCTGGCAGGGACCATTGGGAGTTGCATCTGGAGGGCCTTGCATTGTCCATCTTGGATAACAGACAGCAGGAGAAGACTAAGTAGGCATTATGTGTGGTTCTATGGCTACAGTGGGACAAGGCTGGGGGGCAGTGTGTGTGTGTGTGTCTACGGTTAACATAGGAGAAGTTTGGGGGGCTTAGTATGTGTGGTTCTGTGGTAACCAGTGCAGTAGGACAAAGTTGGAAGGTCAATGTATGTGGTTCATTGGCTACCATAGAACAAGGCTGTGGTATGTGTATTTCTATAGCAGTGTAACAAGGATGTGGGCTAAGGCAGAACAGAAGTGGAGAAAATTGCACATTTTGCCAGATTACCTACAGAAAGTGGGCTGTTTGGGTGAAATATTTTACCCATCCCTAGAATGAAGACAATTTAGGCCTATCATCACTAAGGTACTTCTGTGTTCCAGTGCATCTGATTTTCACAAATTCATTAATTGCCCTAAGGAAGCCCATTACATTTGATGTATGGCTGTTATTTTACTTTTATGTCTGAGTGTGCCCAATGTCTCTTTATCTTAACCCTTCCTCTATATATACCCCACCATTCTTTCTGCACAACCCTAACTTTTCAGACATCTTGTCCATTTTTCTGCACTCTCTTTCTCTCTTTCTCTCTGGTTTCTTTGCCCTCCCTTCTCTCCTAACTCTCTTCCTACTCTCTCAGTGGGTACTGCAAAAGAAAATGAAGTTAATGAGAAATAATAGCCTAGAATGTGAATTCATTTAGAGGCGAGCTGATCGGTGACGAAAATATGTTCCTGTTTTTCTTCGAGCCTGGGTTATGTTGTAATTCAGATTTAATAAGAGGTCATGTTATGCTATGTAAGAATGGAGCTGAACCAAGTCCGGGCCTCCGCACACTCTGCCCTGTTTAATTACTTGTATTGGCTATGCATGCTAGGCACATTTAATGTATTTCAATAGATTCCCATGTTTGTAAATCACTTACTAGTCTTAAGAAGTGAGTATTAACCCCTTAAGGACCAGACAGGTGTGCAATTAATTCTTTTGTAATACATTGCTTTTTGGTCCTCAGGAATTTAAACTATTTCACTGCTCGTGGATAGCATTGCCAAATCATCCATTTAAAACTAGACACATGACAAATGTGTTCAGCACAGTTACATGGAAATCACTGCAGCCCAGCTCTAATGACTGCAGCCCTGCACCATGAATTTTTTTTTTTTTAAGGAAATGTCCTTGTAACCATTTCAGTGGGAAAGAAACATCTGGTTGGCAACTTTGGCAGCAACAGGATTAAAAGAACACTGTCACCTGCTAATAATGACCCCTTGACTTACTTTAAGCTGTACAAAATTCCTAATGACCACTAAGAATCAGCTCTGCGTGGATTAGTTCTCCAAACTAATTTTTAACTAATATGTGCTATCACTTCCAGGAAGGCAAACATGCTTTTTGCTGCAGGGCTCAAGGAACCTAAAATTCTCCCACTGAAATTAGGAAGCCTTCCTTGAGTCTGGCAAGAAAGAGTCATATGTACTAGATAGGGGTGCAGTATATTGCCACTAAATAAAAAACAGGCAGAACATGGACTGTTTGGCCTTCTGTGGGGATTTTTGTGTATAGATTTTGCATGTGTGGTACTGGTTATGTGTTTATACACATATGTGTGGTATGACATGTGTGCATTTGCATGAAGGAGAAGCCTATTGAATGGGCTTTGCTTTCTGGTATAGGCGAATGGGCGAAAAGTCATGTTTCTTTTACAAGAATTTCTGTGAAAAAACACAATTTTCTCTTTTCCACTGAAATTCCCATAGATAGAAAATCCATTAAAATTTCTGCCTTTAATCTACTTCCAGTAAAACTTTCGCAATAATGTGGCGATTTCTGCCTAGGCTTTAGATGCTGTGTGGGATATGTAGGATTAGTAGCCCTTACCACCTGTTGCTGTTGCTTGTTGGCTGTTTAAAATGTGTAAAAGGAGCTGGAATTATTTGATCAAAATAACTGACCCTCCCTGCAATGAACAATGTTTATTCTATATAGTGGATAGTGTGCATATGTTCCATTATACATTGTATTAGTCTACACCACATTGCTGTATATTGTCATTGCACCAAACAATGTGAAGAGACATACTACCATTGTCTCACATACACAGAATCATTGTCTGCTGATGGTAATATAATTTTAGTGTTGGGGAGGACCTGGAAGGTGCCATGGGGCGATTTGGGCTACTACTACTACTAGTGATAGACAAGACAGATGAAGATAACATTGTCATTCTAGTCTGATGGGGGCATGTCATCATTATCATTGTTGGGGAAAGGGAAGGTGCACAGTAACAGAGCCTGAGCTCTTGGAGGGAAATGTAACATTCTCAACATAAATCTCCAGGTAGTTATGTTGAATGTGCTTAATTAGAGCAGATGTTCCAAGTAGTGATGAGCGAGCGTGCTCGGCCGATGCTCGGATCGGCTCGAGCATCGCTCTGCTCGGCACATGGCGGTACTCGTCGAGTACCGCCATGTGCTCGCCCGCCATGTTCGGGTGGCGGGGATCTGTGCCGGAAGAGGCACAGATCCGAAGACGCTCCGCTGGACCACCAGGGACTGGAGGTACGGGGGCATTGCGGAGATGAAGGGGGCATTGCGGAGATGAAGGGGGACATTGTGGAAGAGGGGCATAGACTCTATGCCCCTCTTCCACAATGTCCCCCTTCATCTCCGCTATGCCCGTCTTCCACAATGTCCCCCTTCATCTCCGCTATGCCCGTCTTCCACAATGTGCCCCTTCATCTCCGCTATGCCCCTCTTCCACAATGTCCCCCTTCATCTCCTCTATGCCATAGAGGAGATGAAGGGGGACATTGTGGAAGAGGGGCATAGCGGAGATGAAGGGGCACATTGTGGAAGAGGGGCATAGCGGAGATGAAGGGGGACATTGTGGAAGACGGGCATAGCGGAGATGAAGGGGGCATAGCGGAGATGAAGGGGGACATTGCGGAGATGAAGGGGGCATTCGGAGATGAAGGGGGCATAGCGGAGATGAAGGGGGCATTGACCAGGCACCCTCCCCTCATCAGAGCAGGGGGTGCCTGGTGTCGCCCCATTGAAGTCAATGGGGCTCGGGTGCTCGGCCGAGCACTCGAGCCTCAGGGGGTGCTCGGTCAGAGCACCCGAGCACCCGAGCATCGGGGTGCTCGCTCAACACTAGTTCCAAGGTGTGAACCATTTTTCCCCTGTTCACAGGCTAGTGTGCCACAGACCACAGTGGACACAGTGGGAATGGGGTCCAGCAGTAGTGATGCGGGATTAAGATAGGTTCCTCTTGCCAGCAGCAATACTCCTCCCTAGTTGTAGTGCTTATTCAGAGGCAGCAGTAACAATGAACTCTGTCTGTGTATTGTGGTGGAGAAGAAGAAAGGGGCCGTTCTTCTTCATCTTTCCCCTCCCCACTTAGGTCAGGACTATTTTTCTCTTGGGGCAGGCACAGTACAGTCACCAGCAACAGCACTGTGCATGATTTGTGAGAAGTCAGTGAAAAAAGGAAAGGAGGGAAAGCACCTTGGCACAACCACCTTCATAACACGTTTGAAATATACAACTAGCAAAACGGTGCACCACCAAAGAAGCATATAGATAAGGTGCTAATGTAGGCTAATGGGAATGTGCTCAGGACAATGTAAATTTACAAAATAAAAGACAAAAGAAATCCTAAAGCTGCACTAGACCCACCCTTGTTCAGACTGATATGGTCATATTCATGTAGGTGCAAAATTAGAAAGTGGAACAAAATCTACATTAAAATATAACCTTTAAAGGGATAGTAATGTTTCATAATAAAAACAGCTCTAATGAATCATGATAGTATTTGGACTTTGGAGAGTGTTATTTCAATTCTGTCAGAGTTGTAGTTCCAGAGTAATTCAATGACAAAGTATCCCCCTCCAGCCCCTTTTACTGATGTCACAGTGTTCAGCTAGAGCAGAAGGGAGGTGCCCAGGTAGACTGCAAAGAGGGACAATCTTCAATTAAGATAAGGGAAAAACCTGAAAAGCTTGTCAAGGGGGGCAGGGATTTCATTGTTTTCATAGGAATAAGAGTGTCCCCTTCTGTTATCTGTCCAGTCTATGGACTGCATTCCACATCTGAGAAGAGATTGTTTACAGTAGGTAAAAGGGGCGGGAGGGGGAAACTTTGCTTGTGAATATCTCATAAACCATAAAGGTTTGAGAGATAAGACTTATATCATTCTTCAGTTTTTTAATGCCTACAAAATAAAATAAAGTTAAAACGAAGTATTACTATCCCTTTAAGAGTGATTTTAAAAGCTGGTGCTAGTAGTGTCAAGGGTAACCATGATCATCATCACCCATATCACTACTGTTGTTGATCCCATTCCCTTGGTGCTGCCTAATCATTCTGCTGCTCAGCATCAAAATCAAGAACAGCAGTTGCACATGCTACAATGACACAGTGGCTTTTGCCTGTGGACAGTGCCTACTGGTCACCATAACATGACCTGTGGCACAAGGCCAGTAGGGCATATATTTTTTTTCTCATGGCTTGTTCTTCAAATAAACCAGAGGCCTACAAAAAAAAAATTTGGGGGGGGGGGCTTGTTTCTAACAAGCTTAAGTCCTACTAATCACTGATTCCTCAGGGCTTGTAATGCTAACAAGCCCGAGAGCAAAAAAAACATCACTGCTTCCTCAGTAATTGTGACTCTAACAAGCCTGGGACCAAAAAATAAGTACTGATTCCTCAGGGCTTGTAATTCTAATAAACCTGAGTTTCAAAAATGATCACTGATTCCTCAGGGCTTGTGATGCTAACAAGCCTGAGTTCCAAAAAAATATCACTGATTCCTGTGGGCTTGTGACACTAACAAGCCTGAGTGAAAGAAAGTAACATTGATTACTTGGGGTTGGTGACTCTAACAAGCCCGAGTCCAAAAATTTGTTACTGATTCCTTAGGGCTTGTGATGTTAACAAGCCTGAGTTCCAAAAAACATTACTGATTCTCCAGGGCTTGTGACGCTAACAAGCCTGTGTGCGAAAAATTAACACTGATTCCTCATGGCTTATGCGGCTAACAATCTAAAGTCCTACAAATCAATGTTTCTTCAGGTCTTGTGCCTAACAGAAGTCTAAGTCATACAGATCAATGTTTCCTCAGGGCTTGTGCCTAACAAGTGTAAGTCCTACAAATCATTGTTTCCTCTGGGTTTTGGCCTAACAAAGTCTACGTCCTACAAATCAATTGTTCCTCAGGGTTTTGGCCTCTAACAAGTCCTACAAACCATCATCTACAAAATACTCTATCCCATCAAGTATCAGTCTGCCCCTGTCACAGCTTACATCAGGGGGTCCCGTCTCGGTCATGTTATGTTCCATTTTTTTATTTTATTTATTCATTTTTATTAATTGTTTCTCCAATACAAGTCAACAAACCCCCACACAAAAAAAATTCCCAGTTCAGCTGATTCTTTTCCCAGACTCCTCCATTCAGTCTTCCCATTGATTTCAATGCAATGAACTAGATGAAAAAAGTAGAAAAACTGCACTTTTTGCAGGACATTTTCCAGATTGTGGTTTGAGGCAAAATTTTACCTCCATCCTTAATTAGCCATGCTATTTATTTTTTCTGTAATAAATATACTTGCAAAGTATCTCACTGATTCCTAAACATGCATGACAAACCAACAATGTGGCCTCCTCAGAAGGCTTCAGGAGCTCACATAAGTTACACATTAGCTGCCATTGACCAGTTGACAAACAAGCCCCCTCTAAAGACCTCCAGTTAAGCATTGTATATTCACTAATGGCCTTGTTCTACTCATACGAATGGTCCATCATGCACAAAGTAGAATTCCACCTGGCAGGGACATGTCTTAAGCTGTTTATGGGGCAAATGGTTACTTTCTTGAAAGGAGTGGAATACATTGTACTCCCTATACGACTGGCTAAAATGTGCACATATTTTGTGGGTGATATTTAATGTTTCTTTCAAAGTTTGAGATTTTGAAAATAATCTAGAAAAAAATAGATTTAGGACATGGGTGAAAGAGGATGTATGCACCATGCACTGTCACCTATTTTCAAGGAAGTTATAATACTAGAAACATTGTCAGCAGATAGAAAGCCACCTTTCAATGAATGGGGTAGAAGTCATTTGTTTATTACCTGTTGCAGTTTGTTTAACATAATAGCACTGTGTGATTGTCTTTCAAAGCTCTTCATGCATAAAGTGGGTACCTTGCAGCTTGCCATTACTACTAGTGTAAGTGGCATTGATGCTGGTGACCTGCTGCTAGTATATATATATACCCAGTGAGCAGTGACAGTTATATAGTCTGTACTCTGCCCATTTGTTCCCATATTTATGATCAAGTGAACTTTCTTGCTCTATGATTTTTCCAGCCTTTTGTCCATGACACTACCACGTAAGTGGTGGGAAGATTAATGGAAACCATGCTAAATGAAATAAGTTGTTTAATATCTGAATTTAAATGGCTAGCAAGATCCTAAGCAGTGCAGGCTTGCAGCAAGGAGATCTTGTCAACTAATATCATAGATTTTTTTGACTGGGTAACTACATAACTGACTGGGGGAAGCAGTAGATATAGCTTACATAGATTTCAGTAAGGCATTTGACACTGTCCTCATAGAAGACACAGTAGTACATTGCAGCATTTGGGTATAGATGTAAAAATAGAGTTAAATGTTTAAGGCAATGACTGAGTCACAGGAGAGAGATGGTTGTAATTAATGGAGACTATTCATAGGAAGGTCATGCTACTAGTGGGGTACCTCTGGAATCTGTACTGTGGCCCATACTTTTTATATATTTATTAGTGATATTGCAAAAGGTCTTCAAGGTAAGGTATTCCTTTCTGCAGATGATACAAAGATCTGTAACACAAAAACCCTTCTTTGGGGAATAAACTAAATGGTAAATTATTCATGTTAATTAGACGAATGGAGTAGAGTGTGGCAGCTGCAGTTTATAAATTTAAACTTATGAACTAGGTGATGTAAATATCTAAAGATAGGATATAGTATTAAGGGTACTGTCCTGTTGGTGGCAACATGGGAGTAATTATTTCTGATGGGTTAAAGATAGGCAGGCAATGTAACAAAGTAGCGGGGAATGGAAACAGGATGCTGGGTTGTCTAGTTAGAGGCACTGGTAGCAGAAGTAAGGAAGTGGCCATAGCAATTTAAAGACCTCTGGTTAGTTGTCATCTAGAGTATTGTGTAGAGTACTGAGGACCCTGTCTCCAGAAGGATATTCTAGAGATAATTCAAAGAAGAGTTAAAATGGTGACTGGTTTGAAGGATAAAAATATCATGGTAGACTAAAGGATGTGAATATGTGTAGAGAAGAAAGAGAGGGGATATAATATAAACATTCAAATACATTCAAATACTTACAGGTATTCAACAAAGTACAGGAGCTAAGTACATTTCAAAGGAGTAGAAATGTTAAGACAAGAGGTCACAGTTAGTGTTGAGCGAGCATGCTCGGCCGATGCTCGGATCGGCTCGAGCATCGCTCTGCTCGGCACATGGCGGTACTCGTACGAGTACCGCCATGTGCTCGCCCGCCATGTTCGGGTGGCAGAGATCTGTGCCGAAGGAGGCACAGATCTTACAGACGCTCCGCTGGACCACCAGGGACTGGAGGTAGGGGACATGTGGAGATGGAAGGGGGCATTGCGGAGATGAAGGGGGCATTGCGGAGATGAAGGGGGACATTGTGGAAGGGGGCATTGCGGAGATGAAGGGGGACATTGTGGAAGGGGGACATTGTGGAAGGGGGACATTGTGGAAGAGGGGCATTGTGGAGATGAAGGGGGGCATTGACCAGACACCCTCCCCTCATCAGAGCAGGGGGTGCCTGGTGTAATGCTCGAGTCCTCCCATTGAATTCAATGGGGCTCGGGTGCTCGGCCGAGCACTCGAGCCTCCGGGGGTGCTCGGTCAGAGCACCCGAACCCCCGAGCATCGGGGTGCTCGCTCAACACTAGTCACAGTCTAAAACTGATGTAAGAAAGTTTTACTTTACTGAAGGATTGTATGAAAAGTAGAATAGCCTACCATATGAAGTGGTAGTGGTTAATACAGTGAAGGTATGTAAGCATGCATGGGATAGGCATAAGGCTATCCTTAAAGGGATAGTAATACTTCATTTATTCTTTATTTTATTTTGTAGGCATTAAAAAAACATGAAGAACGATATAAGTCTTATCTCTCAAACCTTTATCGTTTGAGAGATATTCACAAGCAAACTTTCCCCCTCCCGTCCCTTTTACCTAGTGTAAACAATCTCTTCTCAGATGTGGAATGCAGTCCATAGACCAGACAGATAACAGCAAGGGACAATATTCTTCCTATCAGAACAATGAAATCCATGCCCCCTTGAAAAGTTTTTCAGATTTTTCCCTTATCTTAATTGAAGATTGTCCCTCTCTGCAGTCTACCTGGGCACCTCCCTTCTTCTCTGGCTGAGCAGTGTTACATCAGTAAAAGGGGTGTGAAAGGGGCATTTCGTCATTGAAATACTCTTGTACTACAACTCTGACAGAATTGAAATAACACACTCCAAGGTCCAAATACTATAATGATTAATTAGAGCTGCTTTTATTATGAAACATTACTATCCCTTTAACGTAAGACAAGGCCAAGGACCAAATTAGGTTTAAGGTTTTCACATTAGGCAAAATAGGCAAACTAGATGCACCAAATGGTCCTTATTTGCCATCAAAATCTATGTTTTTATATTTCTATCACCTGATTACACAATTCTGGCACATCTGTTCTCATAATATGCTTGTTACATGGAATCTACCAGTAGGATGCAACACATATCATCAGTTGCTTTAAAACTACTGTTTTCTATAAAAGTATAGGGCAGCATATTAACTGCCAACATTTTGACACATTTCCTATACCACATGTGTACTTATGGATTGTTTTTGTGCATTTTTTACTTCTTTCTAATAATTCAGTAAGTGTGGCTTTGAAGGACATAAATTAACTGTGTAATGTATTTTCTTTATAATGACTAGTGGTAGCAGAGATGGTGTCAGCGGGTGTGGAATTTTTGGGATTTCTATGACTCATTTCCAACTAACCTATGTCACAGTCATGCTCCTCTGATCTATCATTTGCACCACAACAGTAGGAGACATTGGTATCATTGTTACTAAGGTAAATGCTGTCCCACTGCCTGAGACATCTATAACACTACTATTATGGTAGTAGTATCAGGAGTCCGCAGTGGTTCTGAACCTTGAACAGCAGCACAGGCACTCATAGCAAGGGTTGTTGATGTTGACTTGTGTTGCTGAATAGTCAGTAATAGTAAGTGTGACTAGGTGGGGGTTAGACTTGGAAGTAGTGGTGGTTATGATAATGACTGAGATGATTGTGCATTTTTAGGCATGTTTATTTCTCCAATCTTTCCAGGTTTATTGCTCCTTTTCAGTGGTGGAAGATTAAGCCTTTTACTTTCAGATAAAGCTAATTCTGTTGCCATAACATTATTGATTTCTATTTGATATATATGAAACAGAGCATAGAGGGTCATATTCTAAATCAACATCATAATAGTTAAGTCAGCAGCAATATTATTATAGTCTCTTCCTCATGTTCTTGTAGGATTTTTTTTTCTCCAAATGTTCTTTTTACTTTCACCTTAGAAGTAGGGATGGGCAGATACACTTGTCTCAAAACACAGAAGTGCAAAAAAAAGTCACTTTTCATCTCCCACAGGTATTACTGATAAAAGTGCAATTATTTCCATAACACAGATAACCACTCTAGACTAGTCCCATTGCACTGGCCATAGAACGACACTTACTAACCCACAGTGTGGTCCCACAGTAGCCATATCATTGCATATACTGACACCCTTCCAAGTCTTGTCCAACAGATCCCTCAAAACATACTGACATCCCAGTTTTTCCCACTGAAGTAGTAAAAGTCTGGATGGGCAACATGAGGCCCTTTATCCTCTGTAAACTGCAACTCCCTTCATTTTCCACCAGCCAACAGCATAGATCTCTCAAGAATCCAAGGAGTTATGGGTAATTAAGGAACAACTGAAAAAGTCTCTAAAAATGCATCAACTTTCAATTAGTGTCAGCGGTGTTAATGAAACAGAATAAGAAAAAACAAGAACGTAAATGGAAATTGTATAAAAGCATCCAGGCACAAAATAATTAAAGCTGCTCAGGGCCAGCAAAGTTACAATATAATACAAAAATATATTCAAACATAAATCATATGTTACTCATGATACAAATATATTCTACACTGTGCTGACCTGCAAATAAATGGATTTGATGTGAATAAACAAACACATCTACATCAAAGATCTTAAATCATCCATAAATATTTCTGCAATGATCCAACTGCACTATATGGGAAAAAATAAACATTTCCATTGATTTTAATGTGTCTTTTAACTCTTTGAATCCTAGAAAGGTATCCAATGTATGACAAAAATGTGCTGTAAACCTCTCTAGCATTCAAGAACAAGACTGAATGGCACCTTGTATTTGCCCCCTGTAATGCAGTTGGATTATTTCAAACTTACTACAGTTCTGCTTAATACACTGTCCTCAAAGAAAGGCGCATGCAGGAGGGGAATTATCATTTACTGACAAACAGTAGTTTTTAATATCCATATTTTGAATATCTTATTTGAATATGCAACTATACATTTTGCATAACTTTATTTGATATAGTATATTTTTGCAATTTATTTAGTAGTTCTATTTTTTTTTTTTTTTGCAAACCTTTGAACAACATAACTGTTTTTTTTTTCCAGTGATTTAAATCTGATGAAAATTATTTGTTAATCACAAAGTGAAGGGCTCCACTCACCTCTGTCATAAAATATTTTAATTTGATTGCAAATAAGAACATACTGACCTGCCCAGTCTGCCCATTTTCTTATCTAATTAAAATACACACTTACATAGTTTTCATGTACTCAGAGATGATCATCAGCCAGAAGAGTGACCCTGGACCTTTTGTCAATGACCCGGTGCCTGTTTTTGGTGATCCCTTTACCTTATATATGCAACACTGTACATTTTTTAGCACTTTCTCTACCAAGAATAAGGAATATGCCTATCCCAGATGTCTGTGAATTCCCTTACAATATTAGTCCCTACCACATCTGCTGGGAGGCTGTTATGTAAGTCTATCACCATTTCTGGAAAGTAGTACTTGCACACATTACTTTCGAGTTTTCCACCATTTACCCATGGATCATGGCCTCTTTTTCTAGTATTCCGCTTATTCAGAAAAATGCTTTCCTTAAATCCCTTTATTTAAAGCTTTTTGTCATATCACTCCTCTATGTCCCTTCTTTCAAGCTCATACTATTACTTTTGTGAGATTATTCTGGTACCCTTTGTCATGCAGAGCCTGCAGCATTTTAATGGCTTTCTTTGAACTGCCTCCAGTTCATTAATGTTCCTATGTTGTTCTATAAAGCCTATTCACTATATCTCCAAAGTTGAAGAAATCTTAGTGCATAGGTTCCATAGAATAACATAGGGATTGGAAAAGTTATAAACTGGGTTAGTCATCTCCACTTTATTACCTCTTTATCAGCGCTTAGTTAATCTCCTCCTTTTCTTCTCCTCTTTTCAAAAAAGTTGACTGACTGGATTTTGTACTAGAGAAAATGTCACGGTATTCAGAACTGTACAAGGTGAATCCTTACCAATGATCTATATATTGTAATATCTCTGGTATAATACACACCTGTGTATAATATGCAGGTGTACATTATACCCAAGATTTTAAGGGACAACAAGAGTACCTATGTATAAAACACACCCTTGTTTTCCTCTGTCACATTAATGTAAGTAATGTCTTGCGAGGATGGCAAGGTACTCGCAGGGCAATTTCATAGATCCAATGTGCCTAGCTATGTGCATTGGTTCTGTGGAATTGTTCTGTGAGGACCTTGCAGTCCTCCCAAGACATTATCATTGGCTAGGAAGAAGAGGTGCTGACAGAGCAATGCGGGAAGTGGGCAGCAGATGCAAGCATGAAGCCCACTGGGACCCTGTCAAGGTGCCGAAATTGGACTGCAGAGGGTCAGAGGAAGATATGGGTAAGCGGGTAGAGAGGGAAGTAGTTCGGCAATGGATTTTTTTTTTTGTATTGTTTTCCCTTGTGCATAATATGCACCACCCACATCACATAAGGGGAAGAGGGGCAAAACTGTACGTATTATACGTGAGATTTTACTGTATTTACATAAGTGCCTCTCTGTCAATCTTGCTTCCTGCTATTAATGCCGCTTCCTATACATCCCAGTATCTGGTTAACATTTTCGACTACTTTACTACATCACTTTCTTGCATTAAATTCATCTGAAATAACTCCCTAGTTCCTTTCATTTGAGTTTTTGTCAATAAAGAATATTTAAGCCTATATTTCACCCAGGGGTTTTTATGTCCTAAATGCAATATCTTGCTTTTACTTTTCAGCATTAAATGTTAGATCTCATACTCATCCATTCTTACAATTTTTCTAAATCCATATGCATTTGGTTTATCTCCCATAGGTCTGCAAAAAGTTATACTTTACTGTGAATAACAGTAGTAATATTACTAATGAGGCTATTAAAGAAAATAGGGCCTAGCACTAACCTCTGTCGTACTCCACTACTAACCCCTCTTTCTACTGAGAGAATATCATTGACTATGACACATCATTGTCTGTCCTTCATCCAGTTTCTTATCCAATCAGTTACATTTAGTCAACTCCTAAATTTTGGATGTTGTCAACAGTGTTGAAAGCTTTACTAAGATCTAAAAAGCATAATCTGCTGAACTACCATTGTCTATCATCTATCATGATGATAATGTTTTAACTTTTCCTCAGCCACTGATGTTAGACAAAAAGAGTTCCCTCTACTGCCATTTTTGTGAACTGCCACAACACTGGAACATTTTCAGCAATCCAGATCCATTCCTGTCAACAGCTATTGATTAAACAGCAAAGCTTAAGGTGCTACAAGCATAGATTTAAGTTTTTTTATTCTCTTAAATGAATACCATCCAGTCCAACTGATTTATCCATGCTCAGTTTTTATTAATTTCAATAGCTCCTCATCCTCTGTAAAGAGGCAAGTGTCCAAAGGCTTAAAATTAACATATCTTGTATTTAATGGGATCTTCTTGATTGATAGCCTTCTGCAATCACAGTGCTCAAGCTGGAGTATCGTGAAAATAAATATGGTTGGTTGGTTACTCCTGCTAAGAGATCATCCATTCCTTGAAGTTTGGTTCCTGTCAGAACCTTAATCAGGTTAGGCTTGTAGCAGATTCCCCAGAAGCTCTTAGCTGGTGACAGAGGATTCCACTGTTTAGAATATACACATGCGTATTCTGTTCTCTAGGTGATATTGCATCTACTTTATAACCTCCAGTACAGGTTTCATTGGTTTTTGCTGGGTATTTTTTTGTGGCCTTCGTTCCTTGTCACATCCAGGGCTCAAACTGCTTCCCACTGCTCTTACAGATAGGGCCTTCTGTCTAGGGCCCCTATGGAGCCAAATGGGAATGCTTCCTGTTTGGCTATGAAACTACTGACTAAATATACTGGACCAAGGATATGATTCAAAAATATACATTTAATATTAAAACCAAAATTATATATTCTGCACATTTATATATATATATCTGTGGATCATCATATGGGGTTTTGCTAAATGCTAACATTTTGGTATGCTACATTCTGTCTTCTGATGTATTTCAGTGCCAGGGTAGCTCATCTTATTTTAGTTTGTGGTTCAGCAACGCATTGCTCTCCAGCTGTTGTTGTACTATACCTCCCATCATCCTCACCCACCCATGGCCGCCTGCGGATGATGGGACGTGTAGTCCAACAACATCTGCAGATCCAAGCATTGTTTAACCATCAATTGTACTAGGCTGATGGGAACTTAAAAAAAACAAAAACACTTCCCAGGGTCATCTGTAGGGGGCTGGTGGTGACATCATATAGCACCGCTGCACACAAGCAGGAGCATGCATGACTGGAGGTGTAGCTGTCAAGCTGATGGCTGTGACTGCCCTATTCCCTGTGTAGAAACCCAAAGGGTCTACATCTGCATAGATGGGGGTTTAACTACTACTATGATATAGCACTCAAATAAGTTAACAAACATAAGCAAACACTGAAAAAAATTACATCACTTAATGCCCACGGGCAATGCCGTGCCCCTTTTGCTAGTATACATATATATATTAAAATAATAAAATTATACACAATACAGGTACAAAGAAGTAGTACATATTTTTTATTATCCTAAAATATATCTGAGCAGAGTATATAATTTTGGTTTTAATATTAAATGTATATTTTTGATCCATATCCTGGGTCCAGTATATTTAGTCAGTAGTTCATAGCCCCAACAGGAAATATTACCGTTTGGTATCAGAGGGGCCCTAGATAGAAGGTCCTATCTGTAAGAGCAGCTGAAAGCAGTTTGATCCCTGGAGGTGACAAGGAATGAAGGCCACAAAGGTACCCAGCAAGAACCACTGATACCTGTACTGGAGGTTATCCATTAGATGTGATATCACCTACAGGCTGGTTTTGCCTCACCAAAAAGTGAGTGAAACAGTCACCCATTCCACATTCCCATTCTGCATCATGAAGGGATACAATTTTTTATTGAATGGTCTAAACTTAGATCAAGTGCACTTGCTCTATTATTATTATTTTTTTTTTTTTTGCATATTTGGAGAAAACTCTACACCGGGGGTTTCACAAGAGAATGGCATCAATACACAGTAACAAATATTCACAATTATTTGAATTTTAAATGCTTTCCTTGTGCCTTCAGCGTCCTTGTTCTGGCCTCTGAGTGATGCGTGACAATGAGATCACTCGATAGGGCTTACAAGCTTTACTACAGATAAGGGAAATACCCTATCTGTAAAAAAAAGTTCCTTGCTCTTTGTGAAAGATACAGATGCAAACATTTCTCTTTGCTTATACATTCATTACTGACATTACTGACTGCATTGTTACCTGTGCCAGGTTTTTTTTTAACCACACTAAACTCATCTATAACTAAGCAAAAAAAAATCTCTTGATGATATGAGCAGCCGCCAGGGAGTTGTCAGTGATGCTGAGCTCACACTGTCACTCTTAGTAGCCTGTCCACATGCCTCACTTATTTTCCTGAAGTATTTTCAAGACCTTCACAAACTATTCTTAAGAATGAGAAAAAGAAAGATCTGAAATGAAATATTCAGTCAAGGTTTTCAGCAACTATTGGAAAATATTTCATAAACATTATAAAAAAATTACCCTCCACCCAAAAAAAACTAAAAAACAAACAAACAAACTTCAGAGCTTGCCAATCATGCAGGGAACATTTGTCCTACTGTATCCTTTGTTAAATTAGCATTCAGATTGTTTATGCATGCATTAGTTTATGTATTGTATAGTGTCAATAATGTAAGCAGAGTTTTACAAATGAGACAATACAGACATTTCAAAACATAAGACTTGATTCACTAACTAAACAATAAATAGTTTGAAATGATTGTGTGGGAAGAAAGTTTCATAATTTATCACTTTTCTTAAACCCCTTATTAAGTGTGTTTCCAATGCATTTTTTCACAATGTATCTCCATGTATTGGAGATGTCTCTAGCATTCAAGGGATTAAAGTTTAACTCTTGATTCAATGTTTAACAGTTAATGTTTTATAAAAGACCAGGTAGTATATCATCATGAGTTAATTATTGTTATTATCTCAAAATGTACTTATGGCAATTTTATGTTGTTCAAAAAAGTATAATTTAAAAAATATATGGACTATTGGACACATCTTCTGAAGGAAATGGGCTATTCAGAGGATGCTAGAGGCAAAAATAAATACATACATAATATAGGTAAATACATCACTGACCTCATATCTAGCATTGTCTGGCACAAGAAAGAGCTAAAAGTGGTGTCATGCCAGATAGACTGGGGAATGATGTCATGGCTGCTGATGATGTTAACAGTCCATATATTTATAGTCAAAATGTTTCTCGAAATTATAGAACAAACACAAATTAGTTCTTGTTCGTGCTCTTTCTTTCCAACCAAATAAACATAGATCCTTCTTCAGCTCCAATCCAAAGTAGTTCAAAAAAGAAGAGATTGTCACAGCAGTGTTTTATTGTATAGTTGTAATCTCTAAGTGCTAATGTATTTCTTCTTTCTTGTACGATGCACAATTACCCAGTAATTCCCATTAGTTCCCACAATTCTTCTTACTCAGAAAGTAGAGAGGAAAAGAGAAAATGACAGTGTACTTCTGTTAGTACAAGGTTTCCTATTGTGAACTACTATTTGGTGACAGTCCCTTCTATATCGGAAAAGGCCTACACGTACTAGAAACCAAAACACAAGAGAAAGCCAAAACACAAAAAAATAACAACCAATATGCATTGTAATCCTGTTTCTAATTTGGCTCCCAATGATCCTAACCAAGTCCCTAAGCCTAGGAAATCCCACTCAAACTGACTGTCATGGTCTCTGAATCTTTCCTGTAGGTCCCTAATGCCCTTTAGATCTTGTTGTATATTAGCATGATTATCTGTGATGAATGCACAACATTTATCTCCAACTAAAGCACATACCCCTCCTTTGGCAGCCAATATGTAATCTAAAGCCATTATATTCTGCAAGGCCATCATTCTGATCTGAATCTGCTCTTGGTTTAACTTAAATTATTATCAGCATGATGAATAGGCCTGTGCCTGTAATTAGTCTTTGCATAAACTGATACCATTTCTACCTTTCCCCTAGATTAGTGGACATGGGGAGGATGCTGGTGGGCAAGATATTGTTTTTTTTAAACAGCTTGCATGAATACATGATGGGTTGCTCTCAGTCAGTACCGTAGTACATGTGATGGCAAGAACAGTAGTTGGTTCATTGTAGGGAGGGTCCAAAGTCCTGTTCCTGTAGAGCTGTTTTACCAATACCAGATCTCTCAGCTTAAATGGGTGTGTTGGTTTACCTGTGGGGAGAGGCAAAGAGAGAGAAACATCACCATAGATGCCATTCAATGTATCAATCAATTGGGATACATATTATTGTCTGATTCATTCCATGTCACCTAAGAACTTGGGGGCACCATGTGACTTGGCCCATGGGGTAGGGAGCGGCCTACCCATCATTATCTCAAAAGGGGAAAATCCAATAGTTTTATTGGGTGTTATTCTAATTTCTGCCAGCATGGCAGGTAAATAGACTGGCTAATTCACAAAGGTGACTCCAGTGTCTTTCCTCAATTGATCCTTAATTGTTCTATTGGTCCTTTCTACTTCACCTGAGGACTGTGAGTGATATGGTATGTGAAATTTCCGTTATATGCACAAAATCTCACACATGTGGTGTGTAATTTTTTGCTGTGAACTGTGTACCCCTACCACTATTGATCATCAGAGGGCATCCAAATCTGGGAATTATTTCTGTACATAGTATTTTTACAATGGTTTTGGCATTTAATTTGGCACAGGAAAATGCTTTGGACATTTGGAAAACTGATCACATATAGCCAACAGGTATTGGATGATTCCTGATTTAGTCATGTATGTAAAATCTATTTGTAACTGTTGCTTTGGTCCCTCAGGGGGTGGCAAATGGTCACGAGCACCATGTGTTATATTATATAAATTATTTCTTGAGCATGTGAGACATCTAGATATTTAATTCTACACTAGTTCTCCCAAATCCCAATCTTGCATGCTTGTGTTAAAGTTATTAGCTAAGCAGCTTGGGCAGATACACAAGGAGTTAGCCATTAATAACTTATCTGGTAATTGAACTATAGAAAATCCTGTCAGGTATACCCTCTCATCTGGTTTTGAGCATGACCCATCCACATATAATGTCTCACCACATTCAAGGGGAACAGACTACAGGTCAGGTATCCATGTGAATGGTCTGTAAATAATAATGTGCCTCAACCTCTGATATGTCAGAGAGAGAATGTAGAAGTAATTTGTGTAAAGTCACAGATGGTCCAGCATCTGAGGGGTAATATTGAATGTGTAAATTTTGGGTTGCTGTAAGAATATTCTCATAATCAGATCCTCTCTGTGCAGTCATGTGTTGGGTAGTGATATTGTGCAATATTTGCAACACTTGGTGCGTAGTATGTAGGGTCATTTGATGTGATAAAACAATAGTCTGAGCTGCCTCTACCATCATAGCACAGGCTTCCACTGCTCTCAGGCATGCAGGCATGCCCTGAACCACTGGTAGTAGTACTTAGGAGTAATAAGCCACTGGTCTATAGCCGCAGCCATGTTCCTGTGCAAGGACACCTGAAACAGTGGAACCTCCCTCTGTACAATACAAATGAATAGGGAGATAATTGTTGGGCAGTCCAAGAGCAGGCGCAGAGCACAAGGCTGTCTTTAGTGCTTTATATGCCATATCCATAGTCTGTTGTATTTCATCAGGAGCATTTCTCAAGGTACCCTATCTCAATATGTGATTGTAGTAAGTGCAGTCTGAGATCCATTGCCTACAGTAAGTCACCATGCCTAGGAAAGATAACAATGCAGTTTTAGTCTTTGGCTTTGGGAGTGAGATAATGGCTTTTACTTGTTCAGGAGCCAGCAGCCTCTGTCCATATGGTAAAACAAATTCTAGGTATTTCTCAGTCTCTTGGCCATACTGTAGCTTAGCAGGCTATGCCTTATGACAAGTCTTTACTAAATGCTGCAACTATGAAAATGTACACAAAGAAGATACATCAAAAGCGCTACTGTTTTAAGGAAAAAAGGATCGGAAATATAGGAATATAATTGATAGATTTGTGCGATTCAGTTCATCCAATTTCAGAATTTGGGCGAATAAGGTGTATTCGTCATCATTCGGACCTTCCGAAAGCCAAGATCCGACCACAAAAAAATGTCAGAATCCGAAATGGACCGACTACGAAATTTCGGTGGAAATTTTGGAAATTTGGACGGCGCTTTCCCACCTGAAACTATTACAATGTTGCTACATGCTACTTAAAATAGAGGGCATGGCGCTTTCCCACCTGAAACTATTACAATGTTGCTACATGCTGTTAAAAATAGGTTTGGTAAAACAGGCACTTTACAGTTCATGCAAAGTGCAGATATTAACCACTTAGGGACATAAGCAATTTTGTCATTTTTGCTATGTGTATGTTCAACCACAGTTCCTATCTTTCTCATTTATTGCATGAACACATATTATATACCATTTTTTAAAGGGCAGAAAGGGCTTTAATTTGTTGTGGCATATACATATATACATTCTCATTTATTATTAAAAAAATGTAAAAAGTACAAAATAAAAAAAACAGTAATAATGTGTTACATAATGGGTGCAGCTTAAGAAAAGTAATTCAATTTAATTATCCTGATAGATTCACCTGTGAGGCTTGCTTTGGCGTGGCAGGTGAGCTTACACTCAAATGGCCATTGGAGTGAAAATAAAAGCCTCCAATTATTTAAATGTGCATAAGGATGTGGGACAGAGTGCAGGTAACTCTTTGTTTTTTGTACTATGTATTTTGGGCTGACGTATACTATAGCCATTGCTGCTGTCCAGGAGTACTGGTAGTTTGAGCGCAGGGCTTTATTTTGTGTGTTTGTTGTACATTCATTTGTATCACACAGCCATGTTACATTGCTGCCACTCACCCCATATTTGCCCTATTAAGGGTTAATAAGTGTGTAAGGGTTTATAAAATACCCCTTCCTGTCTCATTAGAGATTTAGTATTATTATTAATTTAGTTTTAATGTATTTTTTATTTTTATTTGTTTAATTTTAATTTTTTATTGAATATTTAAAAACAAATAAATTCAGCCTAATAATTTGGACTATTGCTGAATTTCATCCATCGAACAGGTCCAGTCCGAAATTCGGATCCTCCGAATGGGAAAAAAAAAATTGTCCGAAATTGAATTGTACTGAAAATTTTTGCCATGCACAAGTCTAATAATTGATTCTCTATTATTTAGAGATATAATATTAAAAGGTGAAATTGGAATATATATAACAAAATATAGTGTACATAATTTGTACCTATATTTGAGAAAGTCTGGAGTGTCAAAAATTACAGATGTGACAACCGATACATACGTGTATCCAATTAGTATCCCATACACTTATGGCAGAAACCCACAGCTTGAACAGTAGAATCCCTATATAAGTCCGTTATACGGCTCAGCCCAACCTGTGTGGAGATAAATATGGAACGCCTGATCTATTGCCCCCAACCTGAAGACCAATAATGCTTCAAGCTTACCAAAAATAGTCAAATAAACTGGCACAACCACAATGTATTATAACAATGATTCAATAAAAAGAGTCCACTAAACATGTACTCCAAACAACTCCATATAGGATATAATATATATTCCTAGATGGTTTTGTTCCATTCACAAACAGATCCACATTTATCATGAATCCGTTAGCGAAATGGTTAACACTAGCACCGAGTTGATATTGCAATGCTTCTGTAGTGGAAATAAATGCACACAGCACAAATTAAAACAACCCTTTAATATTTTAGTTGTCTCCACACTTGTTGGGCTATACCGCATAATGGACTTATATAGAGATTCTATTGTTCAAGCTGCGGGTTTCCGCCATAATCGTGGGGAATACTATTTGGATACACTTGTGTATCGGTTATCGCATCTATGGTTTTTAACGCTCCAGACTTTCTCAAATATAGCTACAAATTTCTCCTTTTTAGCTACAATTTCTCCTTTTTATATTATATCTCTAAATAAAAAATAATCAATTTTATTCCTGTATCTCCAATCCTTTTTTCCTTAAGACAGTAGGGCTTTTGATATATCTTCTTTGCGTACTGTTGTTTGGTCCGAGTGGTGAGGACATTTTTTTTAAGCAGCAGTGCAAGAGGGAATATTTTCTTGCCATCTTCCTATATATGAGCATTCTTATATTTTTGCTTATTATATTTTTGCTTAAAGGGATAGTAATACCTAAAATGTAAAAAAATATATGTTGTAGGGTTTATCCCCCTGAGTAAAACAAGAGTACTCCCACTGCTGAAAGATGTTCCATTCAAAAGTTATTAATTTTCAAAGTTGAATTTTTTAGGTGCAATATCACAGTGGCCTGAAATTGTACAGTGGCGCTGTTGCTACACGATCCTATGGACAGCTCTGGTCTCAGGACCATAAATCTCCATAGGATGGTGTAGCAACAGCGCCACTGTAAAATTTCAGGCCACTGTGATATTGCACCTAAATAATTCAACTTTGAAAATTAATAACTTTTGAATGAAACATCTTTCAGCAGTGGGAGTACTCTTGTTTTACTCAGGGGGATAAACCCTACAACATATTTTTTTTACATTTTAGGTATTACTATCCCTTTAACTATGAAAATATATCTTTCATACAGGATTCTTCATCTGGGTTACACAACAACAAATCATCCACATACTGAAGTAGTGTGGAGCCACAATCAGGTGACCAAGACTCTAGGGTTTTCCTGACTACAGCAGAATAAGCAGTGGGGAGAATCAACATCAATCTATTCCACGTATACTGACTCCCTCTATCCATGAAAGCAAACAGTGGTTTCATGTTAGGGTGTACCGGAATGCCAAAGAAAGCACTGCACAAATCAAAAACTATAAAGTAAGTGGCTCATGATGATAATGGAGACAAAATAAAGTTTACATCAGGTACTATGGGTGCCAATGGCTGAATTAACTCATTCACTTTGCTGATATCCTGTGTCAACCTCCACTAAGAAGATCCTTGTTTTGGTACTGGATTGATAGATGTGTTATAAGGTGATATGGTTGGCTCTATAATAATCTTATTAATTAGCTCATCTATAATGGGTTTTATGCCCTTTCCTGTGACAAGGGATATTGCCTAATGTACACGGGGGGGGGGGGTGATGCACCTGGTGTCAACATGGATTGAAATGGTGAACAGTTAATGAAATCTGGGTCTTTGAAATTTTCAGCCCACAAGGAATTGGGAAGTGTGAGCAATGTGTCATGTAGATTATACGTGGGACCAGAATGTATTATGGATATCATAGTGTAAATTGGGTCTAATGGTATGAACACTGGCTCCTGAATCAGATTTTCCCAAACATACCCATAGATACACTCCACCATTTGTAACAATGAAAACCTTAGCATGGGTCACCCATATTCCTTGAATTAGAACATTATTCCATACATTACTTACACCATACATGCACACTGAGGTCTGAAACCAAGCATTGACCCTAGTGGTGGAAGCTCATACACAAGAAAATATTCCTTTCAATAATGTGCTGATTTTCAGGGTTAATTGTAAAGAACATGTAGGCATTACAGGGTTAGTCATTGAGGTAGCCATGTGTGAATAAGCAGCCATCCAACTATAGGGTGAAGAACAAATCACATCACCCTTATCTGTCACTTGTAGTGAGATTTTAAGTTACATCATTAGGTCACATCCCATCAGGTTAACTGGGTAATTGGGAGTAATTAGAAAGGCATGCTTAAGTACTGTCTGCATTGTTGCGTCTGAGGCTGGCTATGTCTGTGTCTGAGGGCTCTGCATAGGGGGCAGTCTACACTCCCATCTCCAGTGTCCTGGCTTCCCACAGTTAAAACAATTGCCCTGATTGCCTTGTCTCCCACTTGAGTGATTTTGGTATCCTTCCTGCTTTTAACCTCTTGTCGCACAGTCAATGAAGAGACAAGATTAGAGAAGGGACAAAACAGCAATCCACTTTATTCAAATAAATGGAGAACAGAAAACATACACTAGATAATACTGTTCTGAAAATAATAAAGTCAGATGTGGTACCTTATATACTAGGAAACATAAAGCATTTTGGGTAATAACATGATGCATTATGGTAAAAAAAAATACAAAAGCAAAACATCTTTATTACATTCTCTCCTCTTCGCATCTACCCACTATGATTATCTAAATATCCACCCAATCACATCTATTCACCCAAATATTTGCTACCCTCCCACTAGTTCTAAGGTAGAAAAATGTCTTAACAACAGGACCTATTACTAGGGGTGGGTAAAAAGTGTGAAAAATTTCGAGCATGACTTTTCACTATTTTTTTCCTATATTTCCTATAGGTACTACATTTCCCACTGTAATATTATTTCTTCTGAGGGCTGAAGTTTAGAAATAAGTGGCTGAAAGTCAAAGTTGTGAGTCCTACAGCAACACATGGCTTGAAAAATGTGTTAGCATGCAGAATGCATTTGTCCTTTGCCCACAAGACTAACTTCCTGTTTAAGTGACACTGGCACATATTCAGGATGATATCAATTAATAAAAAAAATAAAGTATAACCTACAATGTGGCAGATGTGTATGGTAGTGGTGGTGGTGGTGGGGGACTGGCATGGTGTGATTTGTGTATGCATATTTTTTTCCATTGTCATACGCTATCTTCCTTCTCAGATTATTGATACACATTACTTATAGGTCATAGCAGTGGTCTCAAGTGGGGTAGATGGTGACAATCCTTCTTCATATACCTCCTCCACCACCTCATCTGTGCTGCTGTTTATATATTTGTCCTGGATTTCTCTGTCATGTGTGGTTTCTGCTACCTGATACTCAGATGGTATGAGATGTTGATTCATTTTTCTCCCAACATTGCTGCTTGATGACTAATAGGGTGACTGTGTGCTTTTTGACATCTGTGCCTGCCCAGGGTCAGACTTCCAATGGCTTTCTCAAATAATTTACAGACAGGCACAGTGCTCCTTAAAAGTGGTGGAAGAATCAGCCTTTGTGTTTCTGCTAACCTTCTAGCTCTGTCATCATCCTCACTCTCAACTTCATCTGTATCTGAACAAGAGAAGGATGCTGGAGGGATATATTCTAGATCTGCATCATCATCAGTCATCATTAGGTCATCCTCAGCAGCATCAGCATCACCTGACAGTTCTTCCGCTCTACTAGCCTTATATTCCTCTAAGCTTTTAAAAGTCTTAAGCAATTTATTTTTACTTTTACTGTAACAAAGTTCCCTACTAATTTGAGGATGGATGTTTTGGTGCTTGTTTGTCTCACTAACTGATGCAGTAGGCGGTTCAGCTGCTATACCTTCCTCTATTAAGCTATTGCCAGCATCAGCAACACTTGAATGTGACTTGTTGTCATCTTCAGTGTTCTTCTTATATGGTTCATGATTTCTACTGACACTGGTGGTGCTGGAACTAGTTTTGCTGGGACCTTGACAAACTATATCCTCCTTTGGAATAGAGGGATCATCATCATTGATTGCATATTCTGCAGCAACCATTGCTACAGTCAGTTTTTGAAATACTACTTTACTTTCACTTCCCAGCACTGTTCCACCCCTTCCCTTTGTGCATTTGCTGGGCATTACACAACATACATACACTGAGCTGTGTGATGCCTTGCCTAAGCCCAGTCAGCTGTCTGTCACAGTCACCTAATATATTTCGTTCTTTATTCTTATTTATTTATTTTTAAGTTGTCCACTCAGTTGTCTTAGCACAGCCTGTCCCAAAAAATTATAACTGAAAAACAAAATCAACAACTTCTTTCCCCAGACTTCCCCACCCAGCACAGAGATAATAACAGCAAGATCAGCAAGCAAATAGATCCCCAGCTGCCTGTGTCTTGCCAGTTAGTCAACTGGAATTTTGGAGTATTTGGGGTTAACCTCCTTCCTCCCTTCTTCTCCCCAGAGTGCCCCACTGATTCTCCTAACTGAACAAATGTCCGACCTAAAAAATCCCCTAAACTAAAGTTCAATCCCCACCTTTGTCTCTAGCTCAAAAAATTTACTGCTCTCTCCTACAAACATAAAATGGCATGTTGTGAGAGCTTGACAGCCTTTTATATGGCTGTAGAAAACTTTAATGTGGTGGAGAAATATTTTTCTTCTCATTGATTTCAATGGGCGAAAAAGGTGGGTAAAAGTGGGAAATTATTCAACAAGTGGAAAGTGCCATTATTTTCCGATTTCAGTTTGAAAAGAAAATTTCGCCCATCCCTACCTATTACCACGTCTTGCACAAACAGATGTTGAACCTTTAAATTGTTATTAGAACGAAGAGGGTTTTACCGGGATGGGACAGAGGAGGATGGGGGGGGGGGTAACAGAACTGCGCGTACAGAAAGGCTACTTTCTCGCAGAACCACAATTTTATAAGTAAGGTGGTTTTCCCTCTTCTTTGCTGTCACTATGCAAATACATATTATACTGACCCCTGATACTGATGTCAATGGAAACCTCTTCCTGGTCCTCTGACACCCTGATTCCATCTACCTCTGTATTGCCCTTTTCCTCTATCAGACTGAGAGTACATTGTCACATTCCCTGTATCTTTCTTAACTGGAAAACAACCTACTGCATCCTTCACTCTAACTGTCATTTCCAATACTTCACTTTCTAGATCAATACACATTCTGACTACTTGAGCCACTTCAGGACACATGTTAGCTAGAAAAAAGTGGTCCCAAATCGTCTGTATTAACAAGTCCACATTAATTTTCCCAAAATCTCTTTACAAACTCTGTTACACTCTTCTCTGCCTTCTTTTTTACATGTCATTGCCTTTGAAATACCTTTTGTATCACCCCCTATATCAGTCAAAACATGTCTCCCTTGTCCTAACATCTTTTCTATATGTAGTCTATCAGCCAATACATTAGTCTTAGTGTCAGTAGGGAAATCATATTTTTTCACTCAAAGTATCACAATTATCACCCCTTTTGCTACCCATGTGTTTTGTAGCCACATCTACATTCTACAGCATTCATTATTAATACATCTGGGGGTTTATTAACAACATGTTCTCCCACAGTCATGAATGGAATTGCCATTTCCAGGTTATCTTTGTCTGCCTTTCTCTATTGCTTAATTATCTGAGCTTTTGATCTAATGATCCTAGTGTCACTTGAACTTACTGTCCCATTATCCTCTGTTTGCACTTCCTCTGTCTCAGACTTAACAGTTTGATTTCTAGTCCTGTTAAAAGTACCATATCTTCCTCACTTAACTTTCCTGCTGTTGGTAATATGGGATACATTTTACTGGTATTTTTTGGATATAGGGGAGGTGGTGCATTAAGGGTTTGAGTGACTGTTTGGCAAGGTGTACAGATATGTTTTCTAGAGGAGGCACTAAGCAGTGTCAAGACCACAATCTTTCTCCAAACACAGAAGGTATAATTCCTTAGAGGGATCAGGACCCAGGCAAACAGTGGGTACTCTGTAGGAGATACAGAAACGCCTTTGTTTTTCTCAGGTCTTGCAACCAAAAAGGCTTCCACCACAACAAAACGATAATGTCTCTTTAAATTTCAAACCTGGCATTAGTAAGCTCCTTAAGCTCCGAAACTCAGGGTTTTGACCCATATCTCAGTGTGAAGGGCCAAATTTTTAGGGCCATAAGGAGCTTACTAATGCCAGGTTTGAAATTTAAAGATACATTATCGTTTGGCAAGGTATAATACACCAGTACACCAGCCAACTGAACCCACACTTTAGCACAGTTTTTCATATAATCCATATGGGATTTTTTTCCCCAGGAAAACTGCTAGCTGCACACTGGTTCCTGATCACCTTTGGAGACAGCAAGCACTTGGAGAAGGGAAATAATTCACACACACAGTAGGTTGTGAAATCAATATCTCTTATGATTTATTATAATACCGCATCAGTATTTTTGAGTTACACAAGGTATTGTCATAAAACAATAGAAATTCCCCCTGATCAAGATGCTTTGACCTATCAGATTAGTGTCAATAACCTAGTCAATAACCTACATCACTGTCATATGCCTAGATCATGCTCTGCTGCTGTGAGGGTTAATGCACTCTGCAAAACTCAACATTTCTATTAGTGTGGCACGGCCTTCAAAATGTAACATAATGAACAAAAGCAGCTGATAAACATGTTATGAGCAGAAGGATAAACATATTCAGCACAAATCTGTAAAAACACATTAGCGCCTTATTAACCCCTGATTAAGTAACTAATAAATCCCTTAAGAACTCTTTCAGATATCTAACGTAACATATGCTTTCACCTTTTCAAGCATCATGTATGTATACTCACAAACACTCCTTTCTCATATGTCTCAGTCAATGTCCTTTTATTTATTCTTATGGAGTGCTACCCCAGAACCATCCCTCGTTGTTGTGTGTTGCATATAGAAAGGAGTAGATGGGGAAAGAAAGTATAATGCAAACCAAAAATGAATTACATGCCCCACTATAAAGAGATACTCACTAATCCATTCCATCATTTATTTCATGTCTCCTTTTACAATCCATTTGTCCTATTTAAATCCAACTGTACACTCCTTGCAGTTTAGCCACTCAATTTGCTACATTTCGCTCCTGTGAGCACTCATTCTGTAGTCTCACAGTGCTACAACATTTGTAGGAATCTAGGATCTCCAAACATCAGTAGTTCTATGGAAAATAATTGAAATCTAGCAACTACTAGTGGGAAGGCAGGCCTCCCACAGAACATCCTGTAGCAATGTTTTAACCTTGTCTATAAGCAGGAGTGGATGAAAGAGTGCACCTGAAAGAATATGCTCACACTCAGAAGTATGAGCACTTCATGAGCTCTGTGTACCTACTTTTGTCAGATTTTTGGAAAGACTGAGAAATAAAATTGCAATCCATAAATTCCCTAGATGAGAATGTGCAAGCAGGATTAAAGATTAAAGAAGCTAAGAAGAGATTCCTATGAAGAAAGCCTGAGGGACATGTTTTCATAAATGTGACAGTATATATTCAATGTGTTATTTATTTTATATTTTTAACATTGCCAATGATGCTTTTAGTGGAAAGAACATGGAATAAAGCTCTAATTTCAACAACTGCAAAAGGGATACCCCTGACACATGAATGTTGCAAGGGGAGCCTGAGGGCAGCAAAAGATTTTATTTTGCAAGATACAACCTTTGGGAAAACAACATTATAATTCCAGAGAAAAAGTCAGAAGTAAAGCTGCCTTAAAACATCTTTGACTGAGTGTTTGCTGGAGGACCCTTCTTGGTGTTTTGCAATAATCCTGATGGAATAATGACATTTTGGTTAGTACAAAAAAGGACCATCAAACTCAGGATTCACCTAGAAAAGACAACTAACCAGGGTGAGTGGAAGGTAGGCACTGCTTCTTGGTAGAAATCATTTTCCTAGAATATAAGAGGTTTGAATATCATAGATTCCACAAAACTCTGTTTTATTTGGAAGACCTGTTACCTAACAACTGCTGGTGGAAGAGTAAAACTAAAATGGAGGTTGTTTCCAAAAACTCTACCCTGACACTATTGAAAAGTCTCCAATTATCTATTTTATTGGTTCTAGAAGAAGCCCATGTCACTACCCTCATGGTTATGGGAAGAGAATTGCCACTATCCACAACAGTGCAAATGTGATAACTACTGTAATCTAGGAGTGGTCCTTGAAGTGAAAGATGCCTGTACCCAACAAGGCAATAAGTGAAAAAATCCAACTCATAATAGTCTTAGCCTTCACTGATCTGTAAGGGGAACTAGAAGTCAGAAACATTTCAGTGTCACATTTGAAGGAGTGAGTGCTCTGGAGGAAGGAGGATAATGCATCAACTGCACAGGGTCATTTGGATCTTTAACCAGTTTGATCTATATGGGGTAGAATATTACTTCTTCTAAAGGCTAAAGTGGAGTTAGTACTCTAGATGAAGGAAGGTAATGCATCAACTACACAAGGTCACTTGGATCTTTAACCAATTTGTATTTTATAGGATAGAATATTACTTATTCTGAGGGCTAAAGTGGAGGAAAAAATAGCTGAAAGTAAAAGATGTGAGTGGGGGGTGGACGAAAACTCTCGCCGTGTGAGACATCCAGCAAAAAGTGCGTTGTTTAAAACCAAGTATTAAAATCTCATTGGCCAAAATTCTTTTCCATTTTTTCAATGGCTAGAAAGTTTCCCCCATTGATTTACCTGGTTTTCACCTTTTTAACTATAAAAATGTGACGTACTCCAGGAAGTGAAACAAAATAGAAGCAGCTACAGATGTGCTGTGCTGTTCTGCTGTGATATTTTTGAAAAATTGAGGCAGGAGAGGCTCATAGTGACTGTTATCACTATGAGAAAGGTTAAAAATAGTAAAAGGAGGAATTGGAAGGACCCTTATGTGTCCACTGAATCTGAGGATAAAGTGAGCACTACAGAACCAATGCTGTCCAGTCCCCTAAATCCCCCCTAGGGATCTTGCGGAATTTAATAGAAAGGGATAAAGAAAAGGGTAGTATTAGTGAGAGCGGGACAGGTAGAAGATTGAGCATTTAACCTTCAGCTAATTCTCTGGCCATGTCATCATCGTCTCTTTCACTCTCAAATTCATCTGGATCACAAGAAGAGTAGGATGCTGGAGGGATATATTCTAGACCTACATTCTCACTTGCTTCCTCCTCACACCACCCAGATACCCCTAAGATAGAGATAACAGCCAGATCAGGAAGAAACTTGGATCATGCCTGCCTGTGTCTTTTCAATCAGTCACACAGAATTTTGGGATATTTGTGATAAATCTCCTTTACTCACTTCTCACACCCACAGACTACTCTAGCACAGAGCTAACAGATCAGGAAAGAACTTGGATCACAGCTGCCTGTGTCTACCCAGTCAATCTCACAAGGATTTGGGGGTTTTGCTGCAGGAATCTCTCTTTTTATAATATGCCTGCAGGAAAATAATGGAAACTTGCTAAACGGTGGGGAGAAATTCAGTCTTTGCACTGATTTCAATGCAAGAGCTAGGTGAAAAAAATGCATTTTTTGCAAAGCATTTGCCGCTCCTCAAATATTGCCATTTTTCTCCTGTTTGTCTTTTGAGACAAAAACGTTCATTTATCCCTTCTAATGGAGCCTCTGATATCAGCATGATATAGAGTTTGTGCATTGTGAGTGAAGGAAAAAGTGCAGAAAGGGCAGACCCATATCTAACTTGGACTGGTTGTAGGGAATACTTATCTACCTGAGTAGACAGAAGAGGGGTGACCCAGTCAGCAAATTATGCAGTAGTCTCTTACTGCTTAAAAGTGTGCAGTCTAAGAGAGGAATTGATCAAAGACTGTGTTGAATTAGAAGGGGATTGAACATGTTAACTCCTCTTCGGGTTGCAATAACCGTGGCTGACAGCTAAGCAAGTCTGGTGGGCCCAGAAAGCAATTCCTCTTGAAGCCAAGATGAATCTTCTGACTCTACTAAAAAGAAGAATACCACACCCTCGGGGCCAGATTTGCATCCCAGGAGCTCCTAGGCAAGGCATTGTAAGTGCCCTTAGCTCAGCCTACGTCTACATCCCCACTCCTCCTCACCCCCCCAGTCCCATTTACTGTTTGCTGGCACAGAAAATATCCTTGGCATATAAAATGCAAAAATGCAAAAAAAAAAAAAAAAAAAAGCTTTAAGCCCTTGGTTGCCAGTAGGGATGGGCGAATAGTAAGAAGAATTTCACGCATGATGTTTTGCAAAAATTGCAAAAAAAATTGACGTTTTGTAAAGATTTTTCTCTTTTTTTTATTATTGAACGTTTTCTCCTTTTCTCCAATGCAAAATTTTCAACCTTTTTACATATTCCAGCAAATTTTTTGCCTATTCCAACTCAAATCCCCGATGGGTCTGGGCACCAAGGTGGAATAAAGTGCCCTCCACCGGGGTCTCTCACCCACGTCAAACACTCGCCTTCAGATTGTGTCTGGTCGGCCGTTGAGGGCGAGGAAGTTCACTGTGTGGAGCACGAGGGAATAGAGCCTCTTCCTCGACATGCCATAGAAACATGCCATGGGTATCATCATGGGCTTAAGTTGGGGGGATGGAGGAGCTGAGGGGGATTGATGAGGCTTTGGATGTATGCATAAAGCCAGGAGCGAGGGTTCCACAGGTAGAAGTGGCTCTCTGGCCTGTAAGGCCTCGTCAATGAAGCTGTGCAAGTTGGGGTGGATGGCAAGCTTGATCTCCTGGAGCAAACAGTATGGAACTCTGGGACTTCAGAGACCCATATGGTGCATAAGCACATCAGGCTCTACCCAGTCCGACTGTTCATAGTCCAGGAGATCCCCGACTCGTGTCATCGGTGCTTGGCGAAAGCGGCAACATATGCTAGGGGCTTCCAACATCCGAGCCCCCACAGCTGAATTATAAAGCAGGGGCTCAGTTAGAATGTCTGCCCCCCTGTGCTGTGCCCTGCCTTGATACGGAGACCATGCACCAGGCCTTGAGGGCTTCCTGGTAGTATGCTGGCATCACTGAGAGGTCGCTCCCAAACTCCCCTCCTGACCGTCCTCTCCCAGTGGGAGGCACGCAACACCCACAGAGACCCAATGCTTCCTCATCCAGAGAAAGTCCAGTAGCATTCTCTGGATCTTGCTGACGAACTCAGGGGTAAGGCTAAGGCAGATTTTTTTTTTGTGAAAGTTTTCTCCTTTTCTCCAATGCAAAATTTTCCGCCTTTTCGCCAATTGCATCAAATTTTTTGCCTATTCCAACACATTTTTTCTCCTATTCTAACACATTTTTTTCTCCTATGTTTACTATGGTGCAACATTTCCCAGCACAAAATTACTGAGGGCTGTAGTGGAGTAATAAGTAGCTGGAAGTCAAAGTTGTGAGTCCAACAGCAACATATACCTTGAAAAATGTGTTAGCATGCAGAGTGCATTTGTCCTTTGCTAACAACACATACTTCTTGCTTAAATGCCACTGGCACATATTCATGATGATGTCAAGTGACAACACTTACTTCCTGCTTATGTGACACTGACACATATTCATGATGATGTCAAGTGATTAAAAAAAAATAACGTACTATCTACAATGTGGCAGATGTGTTTGGTAGTGGTGGTGGGGGACTGGCATGGTGGATTGGCTGGACTTTGACAAATGGCATCCACCCCAGTAGGAGAGGGATCATCATAATTTATGCAATTTCAGTTTGAGGTGAACATTTTTGCCCATCCCTAGTTGCCAGATAAATCCCCAGTGCATTGCACTTCAATATCTGTGGTAACCACATGCTTAAATAATAGCCTGTAAAGGAATAAAAACTGGTGTAGGGACATTGAGATTGGATTGCTCTGGCTGCACCCACAATTCAGATTATGGTCTTTGGCCATCACAGCTGAGATTTGGTGCTCTAAGCAGCTGCCTACTTTGCCTATTGGGAAATCCAGCCCTGCACACCCTAGTAGGCCATCCCAGGTTAACTAACAGTTAGCCTTGAACCTCTTCCATTAAAATTTTCTGAAGTACAAAGGGAATGAGAGATAGAGGAGGAAATGCATAATGGTATGCTGACTAGTGCCAAGAAAAGGGCAATGCTTTCTTCTTTTATGCTTCCTGAGATCATGTCCTTGAAACAATATATGACACTTGCTGTAGGTCTGTATCTCTGTCTTCAAAAATTTTGGTCTGAGGAGGGTAATTGAGGATAGTGAATATTCTTGAGGAGATAGAGCATCTGCTGTATCCAGGACATGACAAGTGATAGAAACAACGTCACCTGTTAACTAAAACGAAAAAAAAAAGCAGTTTAAAGGGATAATAAAGTTTCAAAATAAAAGCAGCTCCAATTAATCTTCATAATATTTCAGCCATGGAGAGTGTTATTTCAATACTGACAGATTTGCAGTACAAGAGTAATTGAATGATATTGTATCCTCGTCCCGCTTAACTGATGTAACTCTGCTCACCTCAGAGCAGAAAGGTGGTGTTCAGATGGCTTGCAGAGGGGGACAATCGTCAATTAGCATAAGGGAAAAACCTGAAAAACCTCTCAAGGAGGGCAGGGTTTTCAGTGTTCTCACAGTAAGAAGATTGTCACTTGGTGTGATCTGTCTGGTCAAGAGACCAGATTCCACATCTGAGGGGAGGTGGCTTACACTAGGTAAAAGGGGCAGGAGGGGGGATACTTTATCATTCAATTACACTTGAACTACAACTTTGACAGTATTGATATAACACTCTCCATGGAAAAATACTATGAAGATTAATTGGAGCTGCTTTTATTTTGAACCATTACTATATTACAAGGCCTGCTCAGGTGACCAGGGGACACCCCTTGAGATTAGAGGAAAGGAGGTTTAAACTTCAGCAGAGGAAGGGTTTTTTTACGGTAAGGTCTGTTAAATTGTGGAATTCATTGCCCAAGGAGGTGATTATGGCAGATACAATGGATACATTTAAGAGAAGATATATTTCTTTCAAAAGGGAACATACAGAGTTATATTGTTTATCAGTAGGCAAATCAGGAAGGTCTGATAAAGACTAACTTTATTGATAGCACGAAAGCTATTAAATTCTCAGTTACTGGGGTATGAGGAGAAGGTTGAACTTGATGGACTTGTGTCTTTATTCAACCTAATTTACTATGTTACTATGTATATCCCTTTAAGGTATAAAAATGCTTTCAGCTATAATAACTTTTTAAAGAAAAATCTCTGTAGTTTCCTTACCTCTATTTTACTCACAGGAAAAACCCTATAAGATATATTTCCATAAAAAAATGATATCTTTGCTTTTATGCAATCCTCAAAGACACGTTTTGATGCCTCTTCTCCATGTGAATAATTCTATGCTCTCTTAAAACTATTATCAGTTATGTCCCAAAACTGTGCAGAGTTGATACAGATGCAAGGATATTTTTTACATGGCACCTGAACTGAATAACTACAGATGTCATATACACAGAGTATAACATCTTGTGCAGTCTTTGCCACCAAATCAGATGGGAAATCTTTGACATGTTGTGGGATAGTGAGAAATGTTGTCATGTAGTTGCTGCCTGTGGCACAATTCCAAATAGAGCTAAAAATAAAGACAGACAGATGGATAGTAATAAAAAGTTAGAGGAAAAAAACTTAAAGTTATGGGTATAAAGACTGACTATAAAATAATACTATTTTGTTTCATAGTTTTGCTGTAGGATTTAGACAAGAATGTTCTTTTGTTTTTCTTACAATGCATTGGATTCCCCTCTGGCACACATAAGACTAATCCCCAAAAGATATAATTTTGATAAAGCTCGGTCTACTACTAGTCCAGTTCTACTGCTGCTACCACTGGGAATGGCAGCATTAAAACCTTATTGCATTTAGTGTAGTGGTCCAACCCTCAGGGCCGGATTTACATCCCAGGCTTCCCTAGGCAGGGCACTCTTAGTTCCATGTAAATTGATTTCAGTGGCTCCAATTTATTCAGAAACCAATATTCAAAAACAATATATATGTAGTAATCATCAGCATAACACACTATAGGATTAAAGGGATAATAAAATCTAGTAATAATAAAAACTAATATTGTAGCTATTAAAATAAACTAAACAATGTTAGTCCTATCTCTCAAACCTTTATGGTTTGAGAGATAAATGAAGATAAAGTTCCCCACTCTCTCCCCGTTTTTGTGACATGACCTGTAAACCTGTCATCCCGAGATTCTGGTCGCACGACCAAACGAGCCTTTTCAGCAGAGCCGAAATAGCGCGATCGTGACAGAAATACTTAATTGGAACAGTCTACAAAGTGTGCTTGCAAACTATTTTGACTCTGCTGAAGAGCCTCCATCTGGTCCTGGGACCAGGATATCCTGCAACCGGCATTACAGGTTACGTCATAGAAGGGGGAGGAAGGGGGGAACTTTATCTTCATTTATTTCTCAAACCATAAAGGTTTGAGAGATAGGACTACCATTGTTTAGTTTATTACTTTAATAGCTACAATATTAGTTCTTATTATTACTAGACTTTACTATCCCTTTAAACCGTGAATTGGATGTTATAATGTTCCAGTCGGGGGTTCTCACTCCCCTTTCACTAATTCCACTGCAGCTTCATGACCGCACCATTGTAATAAGCACAATTCAAAATGGTTAAAGTAAAATCAAAACACAATACCTTTATTTCTTCTTTTAAAAAAACATTGGTGATTCCAGGTGTTGAGCTGTATTGCAGGGCAACGTATTAGATGTGTAATAATCAGAGACGTGCCACTAGCGATCTGATCAATGCATTTCGCGTGTACATCTTATATGTTGCCTAGCCATACAACTCAACACCTGGAATCACCTATGATTTTACTTTAACCTTTATTGCAATGGTGCGGTCATGAAGTTGCACTCTTAGTTCCACCCATGACCACACCCCATTTCCTCACCTGACCCCACCCCCAGTCTCACCCACTGTTTCCTGGCACATAAAATACCCTTGTGTCACAAAAAGCAAGGACAAAAGATTTAACCCCTTGATTCCTAGAGAGATCAAAATTAGCTGAAGATCTCTCTGGCATCCAAATAGTTAAATAATCATCTATATAGGGGTATAAAACTGGTGCAGGTGAACTGAGATTGCTCGGGCCACACCCACAATTCAGAATTCAGCCATAGCTAAGGCACCCCTCAAAAATTGAAGCTTTAGGCAGTTGCCTAGTATTTCTAATGAGAAATCTGGCCCTGCCCACCCTGTTATCACGGTCCCCGTTATCCTTTCTGTCATTCTCAACTGTGCTGCTCCCGGATTGGTTGAGCTGTGTTGGCCCGCCCCTGGTTATCCATTATAATCCGGTCACTGGCACCTGTCAGGTGCCCTTTCGTGGTGTTTCCTGCTAGCGTTGCTGTTTCTGTATCCTGATCCACCGTTTACCAACTAGGTTTGACCGACGACATTCCTGTGTTCCTGTTCCGTGATTGACCCGGCCTGGCTGACTTCCTGCTTGTTCCTGATCTGGCTTGTCTGCGAATCTCCTACGGCCTCTGACCCGGCCTGGCTGATGACCCTTCTCCGTTACCAAACCGGCTTGTCTGCGAATCTCCTGTGTATCCTGATCCGGCCTGGCTGACTACCGAGTACTCTTGTCCTGCTCCTGCATTGCTGACGGAACACTCCGCTGTCGCCTCGGCGACATTCTGATACTGCATAGTGTGATTGAGCCTCCGCCTGTCAGTTGCTGAGCCATTGCTGAGTCTTCCATTATCTGCCTTTCGTGTGCTGAGTCCAGATCTTACTGTGCTGAGTCGATTCCTGCTCTCGAGACACTGGTATTGTCCATTCGATACTGCTGCTTCTCCACCTATCGCCTAAGCCTGTCCGCTGTCTCTGCAAGCCGGCCGCTTGCGGGCCATAGTAGTCGGCGGCTCTCAGTGATTGAGCAGTGGTTCCGTTACGCCCGTGGCTTTTGGCAAAGCAGTACCCAGTAGTCTCCGGTTACACCCGCGCTAGGGCCATCAGCATAAGTAATCACTATATTGTAGTCTCCGGTTACGCCCGATGGGGCTATTGACTCGAGCAATCACGATACTGTAGTCACCGGTTACGCCCGTGGGGGCTATTGGCTTAAGCGACTGTGATACTAGAAGTCTCCGGTTACGCCAGTGGGGGCTATTGGCTCACGCTATCATTATACTGTAGTCTCCGGTTACGCCCGTGGGGGCTATCTCCTTATCACTTGCAGTTCCTGTTCAGCCAGGACTTTATGCTACAGCTCTACACAGTGTATGGACTTGGGTGCTACCTCACAGCACACAGAGCTATAAGCAGCACCAAGGGTGTGCCTAACACCACATTTGAGACTGATAACCAGTACTATTAACCTCTTGAGTTCTGTTTTATGCTTCCTTACTTGTTTAATATTACCTACTGTGCCAGGTATCTCTGTCGTATTCTGTTCTACCAGTACCGCCCCAGTAGCGACCTTGTTCTTCATTTACTTAATAAAACTCCATTTATTTTATCTACCACTGTCTAAGTGTCTGAAAACCGTAACAGTACGAAAGGGCCATGACCTCAGACAGCAAGGGAGATACTGGTACCCAGAATATCCATTGGAGAATGGATGTTTACGAGCAGCGCCTCGACCAGTTGGCACTGGCCATGCAGACATTACTCGAGAGAACGGTACACCTAGACAAACCTAATCAGAATCCGGTGGTCACCCCAGTCTCGACACCGGAAAACCTGTCGGTTACACCAACCACTCAGTCCAGAGGACTGTTACCGTTAAGATATGATGGCGAACCTAACCAATGCAGAGGCTTTATTAACCAATTGGAGATATTCCTTGAGCTCACGCCTCAAGCATTCCCTAATGATCGAAGCAAGGTTGGGTTTATGATTTCCCTATTAACTGGCAAGGCATTATCCTGGACAAATCCTTTCTGGGAGAATGCCAAACCTTGCACCCTGAATTTTAGGGAATTTGTAAGACAATTCCGCAGAGTATTCGAGGTACCTGGTAGAGCCGCCTCTGCTGCCAAGAGGTTATTGGAGGTACAACAGGGAGATCGCACCTTGGGCGACTACGCTATTGAATTTCGAACCTTGGCAGCGGAGGTGGGCTGGAATAATGAGGCATTAGTCGCGGCTTTTGCCCAGGGCCTGTCAGATGCTATTAAGGATGAAATTGCTGCCAGAGACGTGCCTACTGATCTTGATGAATACATTGATTACGTTATGCTTATTGACTCCCGTATTCGAGAAAGACGATTGGCTAAAAGAGCAAGACCCAGGAATTTTGGGCACGGCAGTCTAGTGAACCCACCCTCACCACCCGTTCATCCTGAACGTACTACGGAGGGAGGGGAGCCTATGCAGCTCGGGTTCACCAAACTTACGAAGGAGGAAAGGGCGCACCGTAAAAGAATGGGTTTATGCCTGTACTGTGGTAAAGCTGGGCACCAGTTACGCTCCTGTCCTGTTCGGCCGGGATACGAACGCACCTAGGGTACCTTGGGGGACAGGCCCTAGGTGGTGTACAACAGTCCCTAGACACTAGTACACAGAGACCCATCCAGGTGGCATTTACGTGGTCGGAGTCCTCTGTGTCAGTTTTAGCCCTGGTAGACTCCAGTGCTGCCGGCTATTTCATGGATCGCTCCTTCGCTGAGTTGCATAAGATTCCGGTGGTCAAAAGGGAGTCCCCTCTGGCTATTGAAGCCATCGATGGCAGGCCGTTAGAACCCGCACTTATCACTTTGGAGACTACCCCTATTACAATGGTTACTGGGGCTCTTCACAAGGAGGAAGTGCAATTTTAATTAATTAATTCGCCTCATCACGCAGTCATTTTGGGGTTCCCATGGTTATCGTTACACAACCCCCAATTTGACTGGAAAAGATGTGAAATATTGTCTTGGTCGGAATATTGTGCGGATAACTGTCTCTCACACCCTGTCAGGTTACTGTGTACCTCTCCCTCTGTGCCAGCTGAATACCAGTGACCTATTCAGTAAGGGAGAGGCTGGCACCTTGCCTCAACATAGACCTTATGATTGTGCCATTGATCTGGCCCCGGGCACGGTGCCTCCCAGGGGCCGCACTTATCCGTTGTCAGTAGAGGAGAATAGGGCTATGGAGGACTATATTGAGGACACCCTTAAGAGAGGGATTATCGGTAAATCTACCTCACCGGCGGGTGCCGGGTTTTTTTTTGTAAAAAAGAAAAATGGCGAGCTCAGGCCTTGTATTGACTACAGGGGTCTAAATAAACTGATGTCTAGAAGTGCCTACCCCATTCCACTCATTACCGAGTTATTCGACAGGTTAAAGGGCTCTTCCATCTTTACTAAACTCGATCTCCGGGCTGCTTACAACCTGATTAGAATCAGGGCTGGTGATGAGTGGAAGACGGCATTTAATACCAGATCTGGGCATTACGAATATCTGGTAATGCCATTCGGCCTATGTAATGCTCCTGCGGTATTTCAGGAGCTTATTAATGACATCCTTAGGGACATGCTTCAGTCCTGTGTTGTGGTATATCTTGATGACATATTGATCCACTCTAACAATCTTACCCAACACATCAAGGATGTTTCTGAGGTTTTGACTCGATTACGCAAAAATAAATTGTTTTGTAAGCTTGAGAAGTGTGAATTTCACAGATCACAGGTGCCCTTCCTGGGGTTCATAATCTCTAAGGATGGCATTGCCATGGACCAAGAGAAGTTGGCAGCTGTCCTACAATGGCCTCGCCCTAAAGGGTTAAAAGCTATTCAGCGTTTTCTGGGCTTTGCCAACTATTATAGGAAATTAATTCAAAACTTTTCCACGATTGTGAAACCATTGTCCGATTTAACTCATAAGGGCGCTACTCCTTCTCAATGGTCTGAGGCAGCTGAGAACGCGTTTGAGACACTGAAATCTGCCTTTGCTGCTGCCACAGTACTGTCCCACCCTAACCCAGCCCTGCCGTTTACCCTTGAAGTTGATGCCTCTGAGGTTGGGGTCGGGGCAGTACTCTCCCAACGCCCGGTGGGAGGTGGGACCTTAAGACCTTGTGGGTTCTTTTCGAAAAAACTGTCCAGCGCCCAGAGAAATTATGAGATTGGGGACAGGGAACTCTTGGCTAACATTATGGCACTCAAGGAGTTGCGTCACCTATTGGAAGGTACTAAGACACCAGTACTAATTCTGACGGACCACAAGAATCTAACATATCTCTCGGAGGCTAAGAGACTCTCCTCACGTCAGGCCAGATGGGTGCTCTTCTTGTCCCGGTTCAACTTCGTGGTCTCTTACCTGCCGGGGTCCAAGAATGTCAGGGCAGATGCCTTGTCCAGACAGTTTGTCTCAGACATTGAGAGGGAGGAGGAACCAGTACCCATTATTCAGCCAGATCGTATTCTGGCCACTATTCACATGAGTATCACTTCGCCACTGGGGGAAGAAATTTTGGCCTCGCAGTCTAGGGCTCCTCCAGAAGCTCCAGTTGGCAAGTGCTTTGTCGATGAGCCATTATGTACTTGTCTATTGGAAACCTACCACTCATCTAAGGCGGCTGGGCAAATTGGAAGGGATCAGCTTTGTTGGTCGCTTTCCCAGTTGTTTTGGTGGCCTTCCCTTAGGGCTGATTGCTCCGCTTTTACTGCAGCCTGTGCCACCTGTGCCCGTGCCAAGACACCCAGGCATCTTCCAGTAGGTCTGCTTCAACCTGTACCTAATGGCGACCGCCCATGGTCCCATATTTCCATTGACTTTCTGGGAGAGTTGCCAGCATCCAGAGGGTACACATTTATCCTTATGGTGGTTGATAGGTTCTCAAAAATGGCTCATTTTGTGCCCCTTCCTGGGCTTCCATCGGCTCAGGAGTTGGCGGTGGTATTTGCTAAGGAAGTGTTTCGCTTGCACGGGGTGCCTAGAGTGGTAGTATCTGACCGTGGTAGCCAGTTTGTGTCCAGATTTTGGAGGGCATTCTGTGGGCAGATGGGCATCCAGTTGTGATTTTCTTCCGCATATCACCCCCCGACTAATGGAGCAGCTGAACATGCCAATCAAGGTCTGGAACAGTTCTTGCTCTGTTTTGTCACCGATCATCATGACAATTGGGCCGACCTGTTGCCTTGGGCGGAGTTTGCCAGGAAGTGTGCAGTTAATTCATCGTCCGGGAGTTCACCTTTTCTCATTAACTATGGGTTCCAGCCCAGTCTACTCCCGGACTCATTCCAGGCACAACAAATCCAGCTCTGGATGAGCATATTGAGCAGCTCCGTTCCACTTGGGCACAGGTGCAGAGGACCCTCAGCCAGTCATTTCAGCGCTACCAGAAGCATGCCAATCGTAGAAGGCTGCCAGCGGTCTCCTTCCATGTGGGGGATAGAGTGTTGCTTTCCTCCAGAAATCTTAAGTTACAAGTGCCCTCCAATAAACTGGCACCTCGGTTCATTGGTCCATTTAAAGTCATCCACAAGGTGAATCCAGTCTCGTATGCATTGGAACTTCCAGCATCTATGCACATACACAATGTGTTCCATGTATCCCTCTTAAAACCATTGGTTTGCAACCGTTACACTACCACTCCAGTGATTCCTGGGCCGGTGGACGTTCAGGGCCAGGAGGAATATGACGTTCAGAGTATCATTGATTCTAGGAGATTTAGGGGGAAGTTGCAATATTTGGTACATTGGAAAGGGTATGGACCCGAGGAACGGTCCTGGGTACATCAGAAGGACCTACACGCGCCCAGACTATTGCGCAACTTCCACTCTAAATACCCTCAGAAACCTAGACCTCCGGCAGGGAGAGGGGGTCTTTGAGAGGGGGGTACTATCACGGTCCCCGTGATCCTTTCTGTCATTCTCAACTGTGCTGCTCCCGGATTGGTTGAGCTGTGTTGGCCCGCCCCTGGTTATCCGTTATAATCAGGTCACTGGCACCTGTCAGGTGCCCTTTCGTGGTGTTTCCTGCTAGCGTTGCTGTTTCTGTATCCTGATCCACCGTGTACCGACTAGGCTTGACCGACGACGTTCCTGTGTTCCTGTTCCGTGATTGACCCAGCCTGGCTGATTTCCTGCTTGTTCCTGATCCGGCTTGTCTGCGAATCTCCTACGGCCTCTGACCCGGCCTGGCTGACGACCCTTCTCCGTTACCGAACCGGCTTGTCTGCGAATCTCCTGTGTATCCTGATCCGGCCTGGCTGACTACCGAGTACTCTTGTCCTGCTCCTGCATTGCTGACGGAACACTCCGCTGTCGCCTCGGCGACATTCTGATACTGCATAGTGTGATTGAGCCTCCGCCTGTCAGTTGCTGAGCCATTGCTGAGTCTTCCATTATCTGCCTTTCGTGTGCTGAGTCCAGATCTTACTGTGCTGAGTCGATTCCTGCTCTCGAGACACTGGTATTGTCCATCCGATACTGCTGCTTCTCCACCTATCGCCTAAGCCTGTCCGCTGTCTCTGCGAGCCGGCCGCTTGCGGGCCATAGTAGTTGGCGGCACTCTGTGATCGAGCAGTGGTTCCGTTACGCCCGTGGCTTTTGGCAAAGCAGTACCCAGTAGTCTCCGGTTACGCCCGCGCTAGGGTCATCAGCTATTGGCTTAAGCGACTGTGATAGTAGAAGTCCCCGGTTATGCCCGTGGGGGCTATTGGCTCACGCTATCATTATACTGTAGTCTCCGGTTACCCCCGTGGGGGCTATCTCCTTATCACTTGCAGTTCCCGTTCAGCCAGTACTTTATGCTACAGCTCTACACAGTGTATGGACTTGGGTGCTACCTCACAGCACACAGAGCTATAAGCAGCACCAAGGGTGTGCCTAACACCACATTTGAGACTGATAACCAGTACTATTAACCTCTTGAGTTCTGTTTTATGCTTCCTTACTTGTTTAATATTACCTGCTGCGCCAGGTATCTCTGTCGTATTCTGTTCTACCAGTACCGCCCCAGTGGCGACCTTGTTCTTCATTTACTTAATAAAACTCCATTTATTTTATCTACCACTGTCTGAGTGTCTGAAAACCGTAACACCTGTGCTTCTTCTCCCTAGTGCTGGGGCTGTGGGCTCTGGAAAGACAATTTGTGATTTCTATAGGCTGCTATGATGTTACACCCATCCACACAGCCAATTAGAATGATGCTGTTGTTGGAAGCATCAGCTCTTGCTGGAAGGAGGGGGGACATTGTACTAACTGTGCTGTAAATGTATAAGGCTGCTATTCACAAAGGTAACAGTAACTGTGATTTTACCAGTAAAAAAAATTCATGTTAGTTGCCTTTTAAAAAGAAACATATTTCAGTATAAATCCTGCTCTCTGTCTTTGTTAAGCACCTGCAAATTTTTGGTTACTGTCACTTGCATCTCCAAATCATTGTGAAGCAATGCATTTTTGACCAGTGCACGATCAAAGGGGCTAATATGCCTTAAAGCAGGAATTGTCAACCTTTGCTCTTCAGTTGTTGAGGGATACAGCTCCCATCATCCCTGTCCAAATAACAGAGCTGTAGTCTCCAACATGTCAGACATCGAAGGTTAAATAATACCCATCCTCTAAACTGACTGAGTACTGACAATTCAAGTTTGAATATAATCCTTGCATGTAACGTGATGATTAGGGCTGTCTTTCCCAATAGGTAGAGTAGCCCAATTTTTGAGCACGAAACACACGCACACGCACATGCACACAAACACTCTGAATTGTGGGTGTAGCCAAATAAATCTTAAGGTCTCTACATCAGTTTACATACCGCTTTACAGACTCTAATGTAACCCCTTACTTGCTACAGAAATCTCCAACGTATTGCTAATCAGTGTGTTGGAGATCTTGGTAACAACAACCAAAGGGCTTGCTCTTGCATGTGTTATAGGCCAAGGGTACTTTCAGGGCCAGGAAACAATGTAACTGAATTGTGAGGAGGATGGAGTAGAGCTAAAGGCACCTAGATTTAATTGCCTAGGGGAGCCTGGAATGTAAATCCAGCCCTGGTGCCAATTTTAATAATAATAATAATAATAATAATAATAATAATTATAAAAATCTGTAAATAAAAGGAAAATAATTTTTATAAATATGACATTTCATGGACGCAAGAGAAATATTGCACACACTCTCACACACATGCACACACGCACACACATTGTATTTACTTGGAATGTTATAGACAACTCCTTGGATGCTAGAGGTCTCCAAAATATTGCTTCACAAATGCATTGGGCACCTCTCCAGTATCCAAGGGGTTAAATATAGCTTGTGCAATGTCTGACAATTAATCTGGGAATTGGGATTTCAGAAGCTCTAGCTGCTTTTCACAGTGAAAATATCCCACTACTTAGAGATTTTTCCAAGTTGATATATCCTTTACATATCCCATTCCTCTTCCTTTTCTTATGCAGGCCTTGGGACCACATACACAAAAATGTCAGCCTTCAATCTCTATTCCCCAAAGTTAAAGGGATATTAACAGCAGCTCCAATTATAGTAATTCATAGTAATTGAGCCATAGAGAGTGTTATTTGAATACTGACATAGTTGTAGTTCAAGAGTAATTGAATTATAAAGTTTCCCCCCCTTCCCCTTTTACCTAGTGTAAGCCACCTCCTCTCAGATCTGCCCCCCTTGACAGGTATTTCAGGTTTTTCCTTATGCTAATTGAAGATTGTCCCTCTCTGCGATCAATCTAGACAGTCTTGCTGCTCTGAGGTGAGCAGTGTTACATCAGTAAAAGGGTCGGGAGGGGGATACTTTATCATTCAATTACTCCTGAACTACAACCCTGAGAATATTAAAATAATACTCTCCATGGCCAAATACTATGAAGAATAATTGGAGCTGCTTTTATTTTGAAACATTACTATCCCTTTAACCCCACCATTCCTTTACCTTTTCTGGAAGTTGCCCTTCTTGTCTTTTCACCTGCTCTGTCAAGTTGAAACTGTTGGCTGCAAACACATCTGCACATTTAAGGTTCGTTAACCCTTTTAGAACAAGGGAGGTATGCATTGCATTACTGGTACTTGATAAAAAAAATTGTAGCAGGAAATGATTTGTTTATGTCTAGAAGACATGCTCCAGTAATAGACTGGTATGAGTGTGGACTGTTAACATAATTTTATATTAAAATTGTTTCCACTGTTAGTCATATAACATTTTATGGTATTAATTACTCTGCTAATTTTCATGCACATTTCTTTTATATTGATGAGTAACATTGATAGATAATAATTAGTGATGCACTGGTGCCTGTCCCTATTTTTAGGGTTAAAAAACCCACACCTCAGTTCTTTTCACATTACGGTCTCTATTTAGACCGACGCCCCCAAAAATACCCAATGTCTTTTCTTTAAGCATGGTAAGCAATTCAATTACCTGTGCTATGAAGAAATACCTCAGGAAAAAAGTACCTTAGGCTCTATGTTTGTGCCAAATAAAACACATTACAAAACATAGAAATATGCCTTCAATTCAATGCATTAGCCTTAAGATGTGTTAAGGGACCCACTTTAAGGGGTGAAAATCTGCACCCAGTTTTTCTGGGCACAAAGTTGCTGATGGAACCTGCTAGAAGCTGATTGGCTGAGAGGTGTGTAAGCTGAAAGGTACCAAAAGGGGGGAGGGGGTTGTCTATCTCATTCCTGCCTCCAACGCCAGGGACAACAGCGGAGCCTCCAACTAGGATTCTTTTTACAAAAGCACAATATTTTAATTTTATGGATTAAATTTCGATTTAGAACGTGGAATTGCTTATTAGAGAAAATGATTGGGACAATATTTTTTCATTTGGGAGAAACTTGTATTTCAACTTGGGATATGTGTTTACTTTAAACAATGCATATATTTCCAAGTTATGCTTTTGTCAAAAACTTAATGTTTCATGTTTTTTTCTTTTTATAGGAAAATGTTTGAAACAAGGAAGAGAAAAAGACAGAAGACACAAAGACAGAAGAGAAGAAGACAAATGAGAAAGAGACAGATGGAGAGAAAAAGGAAAAAAGTGAGATGGAAGATGACAAAAGAAGATGGATAGTAGATAACAGATACATAATACAGATCTGGGTGTCAGGCTAGTGATGGGGTAGTTTGTTGCACTTCCCTGTAAGGGTTAGTAGGATTAATGTTTGGGAGGGTGACCATGTGATGAGCCCACACTGTGCTTGACAGTGTGTAAGGCACCAATAGTTAGCTCTTTTCTTTTGATGTTCCTATTTCTCACACTATTTATCATAAGTTGTGAAAACTTAAAACACATGAAGGATGTTGTCCACAAGTCAGTTTCTGTGGCCTAACATCTGTTGTGGTTTCATTTGGCAAGGCAACTGAATATCAACGTAGACATTTTTTTTTGTCGGTAGCCGATCTTGCCCTACTGGAAGTTTTACCTTGATTTCTTGCTCAGTTCTTGTTTATTTTAAGTATAGTTTCCAATAAAGTAGTATAATCAAATGTATCCAGTGCTGTGCTTAGTCAGATATGGTCTTGCTGACTTTGTGTGTATGTTATATGCGTCAGCCTACAGGGCTGGATTTTCCAATAGGCAGAGTAGGCATCTGCCTAGAGCTCCACATTTTGAGAGGCACCTCAGCTGTCCTGGCCACACCCATATTCTGAACTGTGGGGTGGTCAGAGCAATCACAATGTGTCTACACCAGTGTACATACCCCTTTACAGGCTATTATTTGACCACTTGGATGCTAGAGAGATCTCCAATGCACTGGAGATCTTTCCAGCAACCAAGGGGTTACATTTTTTTTTCTGTTCCTGATTGTTATAGGCCAAAGGTATTTTCTATGCCAGGAAACAGTGGATAGAACTTGTGGCGGAGCCATGTGAGGAGTGGGGTGTGGCCTTGGGTGTGGTTAATGGCACCTACAGTGCCTTGCCTTGAGGCTCCTGGGAAGCAAGTCTAGCCCAGTCAGCCCATCAGGATTTGTGGTCATTACCTATATTTGCCATTCAAGATCTGTGGTTGACACAGACTGTGTTGGATCAGCACAGCACTTAGGTGATCCTGTTTGTCTTTTTTTCTAGCATTTTAATTCTATACACAGGGTGCACGATAAGACATATTCATGAAATGTTGTTAAATCATTAATCACTAAACTTTGCTACTGGTGGTGACACACTCAGAATGGATGTTAGCTACTATTCAAATCAGAAATGTGTGCTATTCAATTCAGAGATGTGTTAATCTCTCCCAAAAATCTGTCCACTCTGTTAAGCAGACAATTTTTAGCAGGAATTTGCAACATGTGGCAACATTCACTTTTCTCATACTTTAGGAATGATGGAAGTTACAATCCAATCACAAATAGAGAAATAGAAGTTGTCCACCCCTAAAATGAAGTAAGACTGTTTGTAACCTGTCAAGTGACCACAACCTCCCACTATATATCATACTATCTGTTGTGTTAGTGGTTTTGTTTACAAACTGTCTTAACACTGTTGGCAAAGTTGTAATCTTGGATGTAATATGGGATTGCATTCTGAACTAAGAGCTGGAACTGATTTCTTAGAATTACACCTGCCTAATGCCAATTTACTTCATGTTTCTGCAAATGCTATAGGGGAGGTATTAGCTTGCATTCAATTCTTTCCAGTGTCTGAATGTGTGCACAGATATGTACTAATGGAGTCATATACTCTAGTGCATGCCCCAGAGTGCAGCCAGATAAAGTGCAGGCTAACTACTAAGGGGCTGTACTGCCACATGGAAAACATAATAAATAATATTTTCAGACAGGTGAAATGTTTGGACACGACTGGGAGGTTTAGGAGCATGTAAAATGGTGAAGAAAATATAGGAGCCTTTAGTGAAATTTTAGGAGACTTGGCTCCGTGGGCTTTCTCTACCCATTACATATATAAGGCTGTGAACAAAATACTTTACAATTGTTTAAAGCAGTGATTCCCAAACTGAGGGTCATGCCCCCCCAATTAGATATGTGGGAAAGGCTGGTTCCAAGAATAGTTGTGAACAGCACATTCTGCTGCATTTGTACTCATGATACATATACCATTGTCGTGGGCAAACAAGACTAGATTCCAATGACAGGCAGCTAGAAAAAGGAGTGGATCAGGAACAGAAATACCTCTGCAAACAGAAGCTTGGATGCGCTGCTAGACAGCCAAGCTAGAGAGCATAGTTGGATATGGGTGTGCTATTACTGTGACTAAACTCTGAAGTAATGATGTCAACTGCAAGGGCTAATATACCAGGAGGAACACATCCACAATATGAGGTGAAGCACTGGTGTGAAAAAATTTGCAGTCCAAGAGCAAAATCTAGTTCAGACTGAAGGGCTATGGCAAGCTGAATACATGCATAATCAGGAAGATGAAGCACAGGTTGTGGAAGGTGGAATCCATACGGAGATAATTACAAATCTAAGCCAGGAACTGGAAAATCAATGCAGAAAAGAAAGACCAGTTTTTCAGCTATAAAGCCTAACACCTAGGTGCAAGTGAGTACAAGGAATGTGTTTTGAAAACCCACAGGGCCAGAAGTTCTAATGCCCAATCCCATGCTTGCTTAATCTTCCACACACACATGTATAATACTCGATAAAGAGGAAATAGTGGTTGAGCACATACATGAGTGGTGCAAATGCAAGTGGACTCCAAGGTACAGTTAGGTCATGATAGCTCCTACCCTGAGGTTTGCAGGACTGGTTCTGTCTGTATAAGCCCAACAGAAATAGCCATGATTGCTGGAGCATGGATGTGTCACGACCCCGAGGTCACAACCCTAAACTCTTAACCTCTTCCTCTCATTGATCAATTACCTCTTAAGCCTGGAGCCACATTCACTTGATTTTTAAGCTACTGATCTTGGATATTTTTGTTTTGCTACCTGCTCTGTGTATGAACCCAGACTATGATCCTTGCCTGCTGATTTTTGGCCGTTCTGCCCGGGTTCCCCTTCTCTGCTCATCTGTGGGTCTCCTGGTGTTGACTCGGCACGTTTTCCTGACTACCAAATGTGGACTTTGCTTTTCGGCTGCATGTGATTTCTTGGCTTGACCCAGCTTTCCTGACCTCTCTTCTCTGCTGCATCGCCGTATCGCCTTAGCTGCTGTGCTGTGTCTCTGGCAATTCCTTCTGAGTTCCTCCTGGCTGCTGCTCTGGGGCTACTGCACATCCCTACCCTTTGTTTCCTGCTTGTGCCAAGGCAGCAGCCTGTCTCCTTGCTCCTCCTATCAGACTGAGCTGTATTCAGGGGTTCCAGCTCACCCTGCTAGTTGAGAGTAGTACTGCTGGTCTCCCCAGGACATCCCAATGTATTCTTCAGTGTTACCTCAGTTGACCCTGATTTTTGCAGCCCTTGCCCTTTGAGTCCTGGTCCTTTATCTCATCAGCCCAGATGAGAGTTACAATCACATTCATCAGATCTTCAGCCCAGCTGAGAGTTATAGTCACATTCATCAGATCTTCATCCCAGCTGAGAGTTACTGAAGTTAGCACTTAGAGAAAATGTTTATACATATACTTATGTTGCTTTGAGACACTTTTACATACACTTTCTTTATAAGTCCAGTTTTATACATCTCCCCCCTATGTTTTTTCAAACTAAGAAAATTCTCTCTCCAACTGGCGATGTAGAGGGACAGATGAATCCTTTCATAAGATTCTCCAGAAGGTAGTCTTTCGGACACTGCAATTTGGGTTCAGAGAGAGGGTAAATCCAATAGAATGGAACTTTGAACTTTCAGAGGAAACTGAAGATCAGACTAGGAAGCACCCAATGTTAGCTGCCTGGGTATTACTTTGCAGAGTGGACTCTTCACATAGTGGAAACAGCCTGCTATTAATATGCAATGCTTTGCTTTGCAATGCATATCTTACCCCTCTGGCATTAAAAGGGTTAAAACTGGGGATGGGTGAAAAGTTCCATTTTTCCTGTGAGGATTTTTGCAGAGAACAAACAATTTTCAGCTTTTATCCACAGAAATTCCTGCTCATAGAAACCCCCAAAAGTGTTCACTTTTACACTAATACCAAGAAAATTCCCACAAGAACTTTGTAGTGAGACAAGGCTGGGGCTCAGTGGTTGGTATATGTGGTTCTGTGGCTAGAAATACAGTAAGACAAATGGACAGTATGGCTGGGCTGAATTCACATATCAATCTTGCATAGGCACACAGACAGGGAGGGGGGTTGGTTACTGTCACAGGGGAACCTGACTGCTGTATAGATGTCCCAGATTGTAGCACAACCTTATGAAATCTGTGACAGTGACTATGCTTATATAATGTGGCTGAGGGCCAGTCCAGCATGTCTATTCTATAAGTATTTCCTCAGGATTAATAAACCATAAAGAACTACTGGTAACTTGCTTCTTAGTTATATCAAGTGTGAAAAAGAAAATAAAACCCTTTAGAAACAGACATGATTTTTAAGGCCCAGCTGGGAGTTTCCAGAGCCAGTAAAAGGTAGCATGTGCACAGATGCATTTAAAATTCCCATATAATTTAGGATCCAGAAGTAAATATTTAGGAGCTTTGAGTGTTATATGTGAATGTGTCTCTGTTTATATCTGTTTATGAGTGGTTTATTCCCACTGTAAGATAAACTTAATATCAGTTCAATTCCTTTACACACCCATGACAGGGTTTTAAACAATATAAATTAAGCACTGGGGTGACATTTTTTTGAACTGAAGGGGCTCTTTTTAATAAAAAAAAATTGAAAAACCGTTGCCTATAACATTAAAAGCTATTAACCCTTTCGATGCAAGAGAGGTTTTCAGAACAAACGTTTTCAGCACAAGACGGGAACACCACACTGGCATTCAAAGGGGTAAAAATATATGTAAATGGTGAATAGGACATCCAACATAAATAAGGAACCAGCACCTGGTGCATTGGAACTGCTATTATGCTGTCAACACTCACTTCTCTGAAAATGGACATGGTCAGCGTAGCTGTGGAACCCCTCAAAATTTGGCACTCTAGTCATTTGTCTGATCTGTCTAATAAGAAATTTGTCTTTGCTATATGGTCCAGTAATATTGTATTAGACTGTCCCAAGCCTCAGGTCTTTTCACAACCTAGTAACTCACCTGATTTGCATTTCATGAAATGCTAATGTTCTACTATAGAGTACAACATCTGTCAAATGCAAACTAATATTCATTTTACATTTGATTCTTTATAACTCATTGTGATCCATGGGATAGCAATAAGAAAGGGAAAGTTCGATCTCTAAATACTGAAGTCTGGCTTTTCTTCTTGGGAATCATTCACGGTTCCCAATAGTAAGTATATGGACAGAGGCACCATTAGGAAAAAACACACACACATATATAATATTTCATCCGAGGCTGGCACTCACATCAGCCAAATAAACCTGCCTGGGTGCTTAGCTGGCAAACTATTCAATCACAAAAGGCAGGCACTCACAGAACTGACAGTAATACATTTGTAAATTATTTTAAGTCCTGTGAGTGCTCGCCTTTTGTGATTATGTGCGTGTGTTTGTAACGTATACTTTTGTTTTATATATTAAAAGTGCCCTCTAGTGATCAGATTCCAATTAGTTATCATGTTGCATTGTTTGAGAGAGATGAGTCACTGACAAACAATTCTCCATAGAATTTTATATTAAGTGCTGAGTAATGCTTTGAGTTAGAATTTTCAGGAAGTAATCATACTGTCACTCACCGCCTGACAATTTTAACTATTATAACACTTGAATAAAACAGATGACAGCAAAGGGAGTACGGTAGTTTAACTCAGCAGGAAAAAGTCTACTTGTTTTTGAAATAAAAAAGAAAAAAAATCAGTTTACCAGTCATTTAACCTGAACACTGTGGGCCATAATCGGTAAGCTAAAAAGCTGAAATTCTGGGGAAAACCAACTATTTTAACTTTAACCCCTTGGATGCTAAAGAGGTCTCTAGCATGTTGCTTTGCAATGCATTTGATACCCCTCTACAATTCAAGGGGTTAAAAGCCATATTAAATAATTGGGAATTTCCATTCACTGTTGCATTTAGTTTTCTCCAGCAGTACCTATTGAATATGGCCCTGTGTATATAAGGCACAGAGCCATATTAACGCTTTAAGTACCAGAGAAGTATCCAATGTATTACAGCCCAGTGCTTTTGGATACCATTCTGGCACTTAGAGAGTTAAAGGGACCATGACAACGATATACTCCAGTCACAGATTGAGGGGTACAGGATGCACCCCTCAGAAAATAAAGTGCAAAAGTATAAAAAAGTATTATAATTAATTACATTTATGTATTTTAAAAATGTAATGTACATCTTGTGCATTTAACTATTCACTGCTAAGACACAAGAGGGAGATTCACTAAGCAGTGCTAAAGAGGCGATAACGTGGAAATGACTTCTCCAGTTTATCACTTCTCCAGTTCTTATGTTAATCTTATTACATAAGCTTCATAGTACTGGAGAAGTGATAAACCGGAGAAGTCATCTCCACTCCATCTCCACTCCACTCCGTCATTCACCGATTAGTGAATCTCCCCCCCAGTGACAACTTACAAATGCTGGGTATCACTGTAAACTAAAGAACTAGCAGAATTAGGGGTATTTTATGACAACTGTGTAAATTGCATACAATCACATGACCAAATGTTGAAAAAAATATATTTTGCATGGGAATACTAAAAAAAATAAACTGATATAACCTGAATTAACATGCACATAGCATGAAATGTGAAATTTGATGCAGTGCAAAATTCCCCTAACCCTTAAAGGATTCAATGAGATAGTCATGAACAGGGCTGGATTTACATGCAACGCGCCCCATTGCTCTGCCCATGAACACCCCCCCCCCGCTTCTCATATGACCCCACCCTCATTCCCATCCACTGTTTCCTAGCACTGAAATATCCTTGGCATATAACAAAGAAAAAAAAAAGTTGGTTGCAAGAGTGCAAGAGTTGGTTGCAGTGCAATGCAGTACATATTTCTCTAGCACAGTGGTTTTCAAGCAGGGTGCAGTGGCACTTTGGTGTGCCTTGGGCATCCACTTAGTGTGCCCCTTGTTTTCTAAAAAGACTTGGACAAAATGTGACTGTTGAGTTTTATATGTATTTTTATGGATATGTTTATGCATAATATGTTTGTCCCTGTACTTCTGATTATGAGACACAAGCATAACTATATATTAATTATTTGTACCTTTCATAACGCCCTAGACAAATGGCACATAAAATGTCAGGGGTGCCCCAAAGAATCTAAATGACATATTAAGGGTGCCTGAACAAAAAACGATTGAGAACCACTGCTCTAGCATCTAAGGGGTTAAATAATAGCCTGTAAAGGGGTATACAACTGGGGCAGGGACATTGAGATTGCTCTTGCCTCACCCACAATGCAGAATGGGGTTGTGGCCAGCAAAGTTGAGGAGCCTCTCAAAATCTGGAGCTCGAGGCATTTTCCTACTCTGCCTCTTGGGAAAATCGGTCCTGATCACAGACAAAGATTGTAATATGCTACAGCTGTGCACAGTGTCCATACATGGACAGATAGGGCAAATGTAAATGTCTTACTAATGTCTTTGCGTAGGAGAGAAAGTGCTAAGTGTTTTTCTTTAGTAAGAGGGTTACAGTGGAATGCTATCATTAATGATTTTTAGATTACTGTAATGCTTCTAGAGAAGTGCTTGTTTCTTAGGTCAAGATAGAAGTAAAAAGCTGCATATTGCTGTAAATTGTAAGGATATATTAATTGTCAACATAGATTGGTAGAGAAAAATTATCCCAGATCGAAAGGTAAAATGCCCTTCTAACCTAAGCATTGCTCAGAATCCTGATCTTTTGCAAGTATGAAAAAAGAGCATTTCTTATACCTTTGCAAATAATTGTAAGAGCAAAGTTTAACCATATGAGTACTAGATAGGTAGTCAAAACATTGTAATTGTAGAATAGATTCAAATGGGCACATTTTCTATAGCATCACTAATAATTATATTACAGTATTTCTTCCTTTGAATTCTAGACAGGTAGGCAGGAGGGGTTTTCCTGTTAGGCAGAATAGAGGAACTAGATCTTTAAGGAAGCTTCAGACATACTGACCATGCCCATGATGTACCATAGTGGTCAATGCCAGCACCATCCCAATCTCCCTGCACCAGGCACCCACTCCTGGTCTGGACTATGTTTACAGACTATTTGACACTTTATGTAATGTTGTAGTTTCCAGCTTATATTATTATTTAGCCAGTTGATTTAGTAACTTTGGAGCAAAGTAATGCTTTGGCTACCTCTCTGTGATCTCCAAGAGGTTTAAAGCTTGCATGTGTGTGTTTCCTGTGCCAGGCAAAACTGAATGGGGCTGAGGTCATGTGATGAGTGAAGGTTGGCCATGGGTGGAGTTAGGGGGGCCTAAAGTTCTTTGTATAGAGAAACAAGAAATGTTATACCAGACAGTGGCTGAGCAGTCCAGTTGGAATGTTGCAGGCTATTTTGGTTTAAAGGGCTATGCTATATTTTTCATTTTGAAATGTTTTTTTTTTTTTTTAAAGATTCTGCCATGGTCTTATTTTAGCTAGTATGATGTAATATGAGAGTAGGACAAATTTATGACTACTACTATTCTGCTAAATCATTTACATGTATTTTGATTTGTTATACATTTGAGAGAATATTATGTTTTACCCAACACATATAAAGCTTTTTTTAATTAGTAAAACATGCTAATTTGCCAATATTTATTATTGATTTGCAAATTTATTACAACTCTTATTAATTACAAATACAATTTTAACCAACATTATTAAAAAGGTTGAACCTAACAGTAAATGTTTCCCTATAAGTCAACATTGTATTTAATTAAAATGGTACCATAGTAGATTTGCTCCTTCAATATCCTGGTAATTTGTCTCTTTTTGTGAAAACTCCTCTGGCTAGAAACCCGCTAAAATGTCCTCCTTTTCCCTAACATTATGAGTAGTTCTGATTTTATCAGTGTAGCGGATCATGATTGGGACTCAGGGATCAGTTAAAGACGTGGTTCTGTGGCTACCAGTGAGGTGGTAAAAGGCTAGGGGGTCAGTATATGTGGTGCTATGCCTAGGATGGGATAAGGCTGGGGGGAGAAGTATTTGTGGTTCTATGGCTAAAAGTACAATGGAACAAGGCTGGAGGTCAATATGTGTTGTTCTATATAGGGCTGGCACTTTGTGCTGAGTAGGAAATTTCCCATGAAAAGTGTTGACTTTCTGCTTTTTATTCCACCTTTCTTATTGCAAATTAAATCAATGGTAAGAATAAATTTTCCTTTGAAGATTGCTTTTTTTCCCTCCAGGATAGTCACAGTATTCCATTCTGTGCTTATTAGAGCTAAACTTGATGTGGTTGGTGTTAGTAGTAGTAGCAGTGATGGTGAAGCAGCCGTAGTTGTAGGGGAAACATTGGAGAGTATACAGACTAGTGGTAAAGGGAGCCCACACCATTCCTCTGACCCTGGAAGTCCTCACCTTCCCTTCACTAAAGTGTCTAAATGGAACAGGATCCTAAAGACTAAGAGGCCAGATCTGTTGTTGGGGGAGAACAGGCACACAATTAATACCACAACCCCCTGCAGGAGCACAGATCAGCTACCTGTCCCTGCTGCTACTGCTGACAGACTGCCTTCTTCAGGTCAAAAGGAAATGCCTAATGTGACATTAGGGGACCCTCTGTCACATTGCTCGTCACCTCCTCCAAGCATCAGTGAGATGTCTGTAATAGAGCAGCAGCATGTAGAAACTAGTTGTGGTGGTCATGATGAAAGTGGAGAAGCTGGGGTGGAAGAGATATTGATGGCCTTTTTAGCAGAAACTGAGAAGGAATGGGAGACAGGGATGAGGATGGGCATCACCACCACCACCACTAGCAGTGACATTTTGGAATTTGAGAAATTTGCAACTGCTCTAATTCCTGCTGCTGCTGAGATGCAAGGGCAGCAGAATGCTGAGGAGCAAGCTAGTGTGCCACAGACCACAGTGGACACAATGGGAATGTGGTCAACAAGTGATGCGGGATTAGGATAGGTTCCATTTGCCAATGCCAACAATACACCTGGTCCTCCTAGTTGCAGTGCTGAATCTGAGACAGTAGCAGCAACAGCAGCATCATTATCCGCTGCCACAGACAGTGAAGGGGTATGTGGAGGACAAGAAGAAAGAGGCCATTTTTTTCCACCTTTTCCCTCCCCCCGAAGTCATGGGTGTGGGACTATTTTTCTCTTGGGGCAGGCACAATGCAGTCATCATCAACGGCACTGTGCACAATTTGTGACAAGTCATTGAGAAGAGGAAAGGAGAGAACAAACCTTGGCACAAGCTCCCTGATATCACACATTAAACACTATGACATTTATGTCAAACATGTTAAAGCCAAATACCCACCACAGATATCATGCCCCGCTGTTGCTGTACCCCCTGACTCTCCAGAAAGGCAACAGGAGGCGAGGCAAAGATCAAAGAGGAGGAAGAATAGAACAATCCAGGCAGAGACTGGTAGTTTCATGATGATTGAAACAACTAGCTCGCCATCACCTTCTAGGGTAACTACATCTTCTGTCAATCCACCTCATTCATTGTTACCTCCCCTGCCAAGTGATAGCCACTTTGTGGCTCTAACATGTGGCTGTTCGTCTCTACCCATTGAACACTGTGTGGTGCACTGACCACACATGCAAGTGTGGTGGAGGAGAATCACAAGCAGTGCCTCAAGAGGCATCTGAGGAGATTCCATCCTGCAGAATATGGTAAGGTGCTGGCAGAGAGGGTTCATCATTACTATTAAATTGTCAGCAAGTTGTCATGTGTCCTTAGCTGGGTCTGGACAAGGGCTATAGTAACAGTTGCAGTACTTGGGTTCTGGTGTCATGGTGTTTGGATACAGTTGTGCCCCCAGATGTTATTTACCACATATACTGTGCACATTGCAGTTGCTGATGAAAGCCACAGTTCCAGCTCTCAAGGAAAAAATTGATATTCTAGTAACAACAGACTCATGATTTTGGAGGAGGGGCAGATGGAGAAGAATTATTGGCCAACTTCTTCATTTCTCCACATAGACTGGGGGCTACTTATTGTGCTGCTACTGCCTCAGGTGCATCACTGGAGATAGTAGTGACAAGTGGAACCTTCAACATCCATCACCCATGTTACTGTTATTGTTGATCCCATTCCCTTTCATCTGCCTAATCATCCTGCTGCTTAAACAACTCAGCAGCAGTAAGAACAGTAGCTGCAAATTCCACAATTTTGGACTCAGCAGGGCATTTGACAATGGCCAGTGTCCATTGGCCAACATGACCTGCTGGCACTAGACCAGTAGGTCATTTTTTTTCTCCGAGCTTGTTCTTTGAAAATAAATAAATAAATAAATAAATAAATTAATTAATTAATTAAAAACATAGTCTTACAAAAAAAATACAATTTTGTGGGTTTGTTTCTAACAAACCTAAGTCCTACAAATCAATGTTTCTTCAGGGCTTGCACATCTAATAAGTTTAAGTCCTACAAATCAATGTTTCCTCAGGGCTTGGGCCTCTAACAACAAATCTAACAAATCATACGGTCGCACGCTTTTTTGCTTGCAACCATTTAAAAGTAAACCGTGCTAAAGTATAGGAGTGGAGTCAGTTTACAGTATGTTATCAGTCTGTGCTTGGGAGAAAATGCAAATGAATTTTTATGCTACCTAGTGTAGCAGATAGGCAAGGAGCTGGAGTTGTTTGACAGGAATACTAGTAGTGTCCAGTTGTTCTCTGTCTGTGAGTTTGAGTGGAGAACGGAATGTTATGTAAAATTAATAAAAAATGCTTGTTGGCTGATAAGTGACAGGTAGGCGTTCCTTCCTGCCTGAGCTGGCTGGCTGAGCCTAAGACTCTACTGAGACTGATCAACATTTATTATGCAGTCATAAATACATAGTACGTTGAGACAGGTACAAATTCAACTTGGTATATGTAACTTAACCCCTTAAGGACCAACGCGATCCCGTGTGGCCGGCACTTGCGGACCACGGGGCATTTTTTCTTTTATTATAGCTTCCGGTTCAGGGCTTCCGGAGCGGCGTGCAGCCGCACCAGGAGCCCTGAACTCCATGCCGTGCCAGGACCATCATTGGTCCTTAAGTGCCGGACCGCCGTGACGGCCCTGGCATGGCAATGGTCCTTAAGGGGTTAAACACAGTTTAAACTAGTCTTCAATTCCCCTTTATTTGCCTATGTTTTCCAGCTCAAAAACATGCTGCTTTCTCCTCTCACAAACACAGAGTGGCATGCAGTGAGAACCTGACACCATTTTATATTACTGTAGACAAGTAGGGAAAACTTTCATGGGAGGGGGGAAATTTTCTTCCCATTGATTTCAATACAATGAGCTAGACAAGAAAACAAGGAAAATGGCACTTTTCAAAGGAAATGATTTGCCAAAGGGGAAGTGCCATTTTTAGCAGATTTTGGTTTGAGTTGAAAGTTTTTGACCACCCTACCAGTGACATTAATAGTGACAGACAAGGACAGTTTAATTTAATAATATTAGATTAAAAATCTTTTTGACTGATAGGTGACAGAAAGGACCAAAGGTTTGTGCAACACATTGCAAAGTAATGCATTGCATACCCTTCAGGACTATAACAGGTTATACTGGCTTGATTATTTTCCAGTCTTTATATGGTAGGATTAAAAAGGTTATACACAATACGTTGGAACCTCAGTAGTGTTTTATGTGTTAAAACCCCATTTAAATTGATGTAAAATGTGTGACATGTTAATTGGCCCTTATAATCCAGTTGGTCTTTTCCAGAATTGTTCCAAGCAACAGATGATGTGGCTGGTAGGCACGATAATGAAGTAGAAGTTGGCAGCGGGTGAGGAAAAACACATATAGGCTTCCTTGCTTATAGAACAGATATTATGGCCTGCTATTCTCATGTTAATAGAGAGTTCTAGACAAGAGAAATCCTGTACTTCAGTGGAAATGGTTCAACTTAAGGGGACAAAAAATGAGTTGTCTATAATAACCTACAGTAACCACTGGCTGGTTGAGAATGATGAGAGTTGTAGCCCCAAACAGCTGGAGGTCCAGTAATTAACCACCCAAGGTATACAGCATGCAATATGTAATTAGGTCATTTACATAGAAATTACCATTGCAGGTAACGTATAAATAAGTAATTGGGTCATTATTATTATTCTTTTTTATTTATTTCCTAGGGAGAATGCTGATTGCTCCCATATCCAGGCAATATCACAGTGATAAGTGGATGATTGCTTTTTACTGCATCGTGGGAGACATCGCTCCCACTATATTACCTCATTAGGGCCTTATTGGACCTTTGTGCATCTCCCAAGTTTTCTAATATAGTAAATGATTATTTATTTATAAACAAGAACAATATCAATTAATCTTTAACAACTTGAGGACCAGAAGGCTATGTAACAAGTTGCACACCTTCTGCTCCTCATGAAGTGAAATATTCACTCCTAACTTGAAAGGTACATATGATAACACTGCACCGTGATGAAGAGGTTGAAAGGAACCTCCTGCTTAAATGGGAAATAACACCTCCTAATATCACCCCCAATAACTTTAAAAAGGCCAGAAAATCCTAATAGCTATTATGAACTTTGTCCTTGTGCCTTTGATCAAGATATAACATCGTCACTAGTCTTGGATGTTACGTCCATGGAGTTGCACTCAAACAATTTGACTGCACACACAGAGGTGTGTTAACCCTTTGGGTGACAGAGCGGTAACCACCGTATTTCAGTTCACATTTAAAATGTTGCACACAAAATAGCGTGTGACATGAAGGCGCATTGACCATATCACAGTGATTGCAAGGGAAACATAAGAATCTTGCCATGCATGCAAAGTGCGAAATTCTCATGTTGCATGCTAAAATGTCATTTCATCTGATTTCTCTGTATCTGCTGCTGCTGTAAGCAATGTGTTGTTTAGTGTACTTGTGCCTTTAAATAAATAGATATTGTATTTTATTACTTGTAATAAAATACTTCTTGTAATGGGCACAACATACCTTAGCAAGATCTTTGATCTGTGTGCTGCATAATTCTATCTGTCTTCACAGGATCATTTAGTACATAATACTCAGGTGCTGGGGTTCCGTATTTGTCTTGTGACTCTAAGTCATGTGACAGATCTAAATGCAGATGTAAACGGAACCCCGGCACCTGACCCATGGCATTGGATACCTCACTGGCACTCAAAAAGTTAAAAGATAAAACCAAATAACTAATGGTTTATTAGGAGGAAAATACAAATAGACACTGAGCTCAAAAAGGGAGAGTTTAATGTGTTCATTTTGTGCTCAGTGTTTGTATTTTCCTACAAATAAACAATTGTTTTTATGTTTTGAAACATCTCCTCGAATTTGTGTACTGTAAAATCCTGTCGAGTTCTCATTAAAGGTGAACTACCACCCCGCAAAAACCTAACCTGTATTGATTCTTCATCTGGCGACTAGCTGCTTAGTAGCGCTAGTCGCCAGAAATATTACCCGGTTCTGAAGGGACTGACAGCGCAGGCGCATGGACGTCACTGGGATGAGATGTCCGTGCTTCCTGTTCCAGTGACAGTCAGAAAAAGGACGAAATCTTCAGAACCGGGTAATATTTCTGGCGACTAGCGCTACTAAGCAGCTAGTCGCCAGATGAAGAATCAATACAAGTTAGGTTTTTGCGGGGTGGTAGTTCCCCTTTAAGGTATTGGAAAACTTCAGAACCTGCATCACTTTGAAGATGATGATAAGCTGGTGCTGCATTCCTTTGTATGCCAGTGTCCATGTTGGTGGAAAGTTGCTGGCAGTTTTTTTACTTTGAAGAAAGTAGAGTGTATGGGGCTACTTAACCTTTTGCTAAACAATGCAGATCACATTCTTATGGTTCTCCTGTGCAGTGAGCAGAGTTTGTGTTCTGAACTACAGAGAGCAGCTTCCATGAACATTTATTAACATTTTTTAGAGCACAAGAAGATAGGATACAAGACAGTACACGTATTAGACAAACATGAATACTGAAAGAACTTATAAGAGACAAATAATGCTTCACTGACAAGTGCCATGACAGAAACTAGATCAAACCCAGGATATTAGAGGAAAGAGAAGGAGAAATGCAAACACTGCAGCGCTGAGAATAGTGGAAGAGGTGCAGGTCCTTCAAAAGGTGTGAGAATGGGTAGCCACACATAACAGCATAGAACACGTAGGGCCAGGAAAGGCATGTAAAAGGAACCCATTAAAGGGATAGTAATACTTAAAATGTAAAAAAATATATGTTGTAGGGTTTATCCCCCTGAGTAAAAGAAGGGTACTCCCACTGCTGAAAGGTGTTTTATTCAAACGTTATTACAGCTCAAAGCTGAATTTTTTAGGTGCAATATCACAGTGGCCTGAAATTGTACAGTGGCGCTGTTGCTACACTATCCTATGGAGATTTATGGTCCCAGGACCAGAGCTGTTCATAGGATGGTGTAGGAACAGCACAACTGTACAGTTTCAGGCCACTGTGATATTGCACCTACAAAATTCAACTTTGAGCTGTAATAACTTATCAGTAAAACACCTTTCAGCAGTGGGAGTAACCTTCTTTTACTCAGGGGGATAAACCCTACAACATATATTTTTTTACATTTTAAGTATTACTGTCCCTTTAACGAGCAAAGCGATCTGTGTCCTGCGGAGTGATTAGCTGTGTTTTGGGCCTGTTGCAACTAGGGTAGTCCAATACTAGGGGACACTTAAGATGCTGGTTTGGGTTGCTGTTGTGGGTCTTCTTGGTTGGGTGATAATTCAGTAGTGAAAGAATTGAAGAACATAGCTGTTTCTTTTTGGCTTTTTAAAGAGGCCATGATGCCATTGTGTTGTGCTGACAGAGCAAAGGGGTAGCCCCATTTATATTTAATGAGAAACTTACTGAGATGAACTGTAAGGTTCTTCAGCTGGTGGGAGAGAAAGAGAGTGTGTGGGCACAAATACAGGAAGAGTTGAACTTATAGACCAATGTATGTGATGGAATGTGAAACTCGGCTCTTAAGCATTATGTCCTCTTTGTGTAGTAATGGAGAAGTCATATGCTGTCGCTTGGTTTGTCTGATGGCTCCCCTTTGTGTCTTAATGCCCTGTGAGCCCTTTTTATGACCAAAGGTGCTCTATCTGGTTGTTGAAGAATGTGTTGGAACAGTGACAGTAGGAAAGGATTTAAGTCCTTGTTGTTAGTAGTTTTGGGTAAATTTGGAATGTCCATATTTCATCTGCCATGATTATTATGGTCATCGATACAGAGGGTTAAAGCAGAGACATCATCTTGCTGATAAGCTATTACCTGCTTTAGAGACTTCATGTTTTTCATAACTTCTGTGTTAGCTTCTTCCACCATGTCTAGTCTGAGAATTTAGGTCTTTCCTGAATTCTGCCATTTCTACACGGAATGCAGCTTTAATCTTATTGACCCTGTTCTGAAATTCCTCTATGATGGGCAGTGAGAAGAGGAGCTACAGTGGGAGTGAGCTAAGAGGGATTGTAGCAGGAGATTGATAGCAGCAGATGGACTGCTGTCATCCATGTAGGCCGTGTAAGAGCATGTGAGAGTGGAGGCAGGAGACTGATCAGCAAATGCATCAGACAACTCAGTTTGAACTGTTACAAGGGGATATTCTTCATAGATTTCCTCGTGTTAGAGATTGGAGAGTTGATAGGTTCTGAGGTAGCTGTGATATCTCAGGAGATGAAACTAATATTAACTAAAAAAGAAAGTGATGCCCAGGATCAGCCTTTCAGGTGTCCATCTTGGACGGCTGCAGGCACTGGCCCCCACAACATCCATGACTGAGTAAAGATATTATCTCTTGAGCAAAGGCACAAGGGCAAAATTCATACAGACCATTAATATTTGTTGGACATAATCAGGTAATTAGGAGGTACTACTTCTTTGATAACTTTATTTACAAAATAATTCTAGCCTTTAAAATCCCATATTGCAATAGATAAGCTAAAAGTACACTCAAATTCAACTTGGCGTTATATTTCAATGTGATTCAAAATGAATATTCAGAATTCAGTAATCTGTAAGTTAAAAACCATTATAACTTAACTAGTATGAAAGCCCGTATACATGGGCTAAAGTGCACCCAATGGCCCCGGTTGCTGCCCCGGAGCTGGGAGCAGAGACAGGATGTGAGCCGTCTGGAGCTCTCCGCTTCGGATCAGCGTGTTTGGCCAGTCTCTACTGTGCATGACCGCATTGTTCCAGCAGTCTCTACTGTGCATGTGTGGTTACGCACACAGGGAGCTTTGCAGGCTAGCACTTTATATTATTTATATTCTATAATGATTTGAATCTGGTCTGATATGAATTGTGTTAAAGTCCCAAAAATGCTGTGACAATTCAGCATCCAAGGGGGCCTGTCGGCTCTGTACTGTCCTGTATCCCCATACATTTAGATGTTTCCTATTTTGGATGGCAGTTGCTAACATCACTACATACAAACCCCGCTAGCCAGTAACATATGAGTAGAGTCAATGAATCCCTTCTCTTAATTAAACCTATGACCACCAAAGAGTTGTCCAATGCATTGCAAATAACTGTATTCAATACCCTTGAAAGGTTTAACTGTAAGCATGTAAGTCCGGAATCATGCTGCAGCAAACAATTTGCTTTCCTGCTTATGTACAGAAGATACTGAATTTGATTGATTCTATTGGAATATGAATTTAGAATTGTCAGATATTAATATCAATGATCAACACAATATTTAACCTAAGCGGAGTTGAATTAAACATTGATTGATCATCTCCAGTCATTTTGAAATGTTGATGTAATTTTAGCACATATTCATCACAATTTTTACTATTCACCTAATAATAAGTTTTACATTGTAGTCATGGAGTGGGAGAATTAGTCTAACCAGGCAAGATTTTTTTTTTTTATTTGTGTGAAAGTATTTTACTAGGCAGACTACATTAAGATCATCTCTTGTTTTCAAGTATATCCTGGACTCATTTTATCTACCTCAGAAGGGTGAAAGCCTGAGTTGACCTTCCCGGGACTAGAACCTGTGACCTTGCGGCTTGAACAGATTCTACAGCTTACCAGCTATCTACTGGAATTGTTCCTTGCTGGCTGATCTCCAGTTATGAAAACCAGGTTGATATACGTTTAAAGGGATAGTAATACTTTGTTTTATCTTTATTTTATTTTGTAGGTAATAAAAAAAACATGAAGTCTTATCTCTCAAACCTTTATGGTTTAAGAGATATTCACAAGCAAAGTTTCCCCTCCTGACCCTTTTACCTAGTGTAAGCCATCTCTTCTCAGATGTGGAATGCAGTCCATAGACCAGACAGATAACAGCAGGGGACAATCTTCTTCCTATAAGAACAATGAAAGCCCTGCCCCCTTGACAAGTTTTTCATGTTTTTCCCTTATCTTAATTGAAGATTATCTCTCTCTGCAATCTACCTGGGCACCTCCCTTCTGCTCTGGCTGAGCAGTGTTACATCAGTAAAAGGGACGGGAGGGGGATACTTTGTCATTGAATTACTCTTGAACTACAACTCTGACAGAACTGAAATAACACTCTCCAAAGTCCAAATACTATGATGCTTAATTTGATCTGCTTTTATTATGAAACATTACTATCCTTTTAAAAACCACGTTGATACACTTTTAAATATGTAGTTACTGTTGCATCATTAAAAACAACTTAGTTTATGTCAGATCCCTAAAATCTAATCATAAGTAGTTTTTTAATGCATGTGTAGACTATTCTATTTAGATAACATTTGGTTGGTTAACCCTTTGAGTGCCAGAGAGCACTGGTTTGCATACCTCTCCAGGACTCAAAGAGTTATTTTTGTTTCTGTTTGTAATGAGATAATGTATTCATTGAAATTACCCATAGTACTTGTAATTAAAAAGGCTGTTATCTTATCTCAGCTCAGAAATAAAGCACTCCCTTCTGTATTCTGGTACATCCTCTCCGGGCATACTTAAAAACAAAAGAAAACTCAATGGATTCTTCCTGGTAAAACAATGTCTAAATATATACATTTGCTTTAAAAGTTTAGAATACGTTTTTAAGGAAAGAATAATTCAGTTATTACTATCTCTTTAAAAAACAGGGACAGAGGAGTAGAATATTTGGCCTTCTTCCTCAGAAATTTGTATTACATGTAAATGTTTTTTTTTTTCAGCTTCTAACAGATAGTTTTTTTGCATTGTGTTGCAGATGCCGGCAGCATATCTCTTGCAAAGCAAGCAGATAAGGTGACAGCAAGAAGTGTCTCGGAGGACAGAAAGGCCTCTGCTAACATACATAACATCCATAATTCATTGGGTTTGATGTGCTTCTGTAGCACCTGATTCCTCTAAACCCTTTCAGGCCTAAGAGAGGCTTTTTTGACTGTGCTGGTTCTGACAGAAGCCTTAACCTGTGTTGTGGCCTACTGGTATTTCAAACCACTACCAGCTTTGTAACCCCCTGTGCCCCAATTTGCACAAAAATAGACTACAGTTAGGGATTCAGTGTTTAAATGATAGATCATATATAAGATAAAGAAAGAATATTGGATGCACCCTGGCCTAGGGATTTTTCCCCCATGATGACTTTGTATTTAATCTCTCTCGGGACATATTCTACTTGCTCAAAAGCTGCCTGAGTTATGCCTTTTGTCAAGAATCCGTTGACTGTATCTGGAATCTTCAGCTAAAGCTTTTATACTAGAGGGTTTTCTATGCCCCATAGGCCAATACATGTAAAAAAGTTAAAATTAAAGTCCAAAAAAATGAGACTAAAAGTTAACAACTAAAATAATGGAAATCCAAATTTTGATCAATAATTTACATAATTGCATAAGAATACCAGAACATTTAACATTTGTTTGCATAGAGTTTTAACACATGAACAATGTTCCTGGTGTGTCCAGTTTCATATAGCCAATTAAAGCTACTCTGCAACAAATTAGTTAAATTGTGCCTTTGTAAAGGGAAGGCTATCCTGTTAGGCAAAACACACACATTCCAAGGAGCACCTAATTGTGAAGGACCCCTCAGCTGTTGTAGACATACCCATCAGGCAGAGTTGTAGACTAGGTCATGTAACCATTATAGGTAGTAGAGCTAAGGAGGTATACCCTGTAACTCCTTTCAAAACCAACAACATAGCCAGGGAGCAAAGCTAGTGATTGTAGCTAGGGTGCATAGATGCCCCCTGCTTAGCCTTCCTATGGCCTTGACTGAACTAAAGTTGGTGACCTCAATGTTTGTTATCCCGATCACCAGTTAAGTCAGTGAGAGGTCTGGTTGACTATAAAACTGAAGAAATGTGTTGGTGTTAGATAGCATCACTGTGCAGATAGAAACGCTGTGAAAAAGTAGTAAGCAAAAATACCCACTAGAGACTGACACCAACCCTTCACCCAGCTAATCTCCAAAACAAGCTGGTCAACACTGAAACCAACTAGCAGGCTGTCGTGTTAACTTATTTGACTCCTGTTTGACAAACAGCATGAATGGAGAGCCCTAAAGTGTACATGGGTGGTGTCCCTGATGTTCCTGCGCCACCTGTTTGTGGGAACTGATATGAATCTTAAAGGAGGAGGCCAAGGCTTCTACATGTCCTGTGCCCTGGCTGCTGATGCTGCTGTTGGTGGTTGTTGTGGTGTTTTTGTGCCCCCATAGCAAGACTGTAATGTGGTGTGTGCTCGTATGTTGGTTCATACCATAATTAGTGAGCTGTTCCAACATTTTCCCCAGGCTCACTTCCTTATGACACATTTTCCCTTGCAATGCACCCATCTTCCACACTCTCAAAATGATCTCATATTTAATTACTGTACTCTAAGCTAGCCACAGCCTAGAGTGAAATTGAGTACATTATGAGTAATGATGTGATGATGTGAGTAATAAATAACACAAATATATACAATTTAAAAAAAAATAAGACATGGTATGAAATAGGTATGAGAAGGGTCTCTGTGTTGGTGGAGTATGGAAAAATAATCAGTTAAATAGGGAATTTTTTGGGGGGGTTGTTGACTGTTATTGGGGAGACAGTAAAAATAAATAAAATAAAAAATTAGAAATTGGTATGTAACATGACATGGACCCACTAACTTAAGATGTGACTGAGGCAGACTGATAATTGTCTGGATAGAGCATTTTGTACAGGATGATTTGTAGGACTTAGACTTGTTGTTAGATGCCCAATCCCTGAGGAAACTTTAATTTATAGGACTTAGACCTGTTTGGCAAAAGCCGTAAGGAAACATTAATTTGTTGTAGGATTTAGACTTGTGTTAGGCCCAAACCCTTAGGAAACATTGATTTGTAGGACTTAGACTTGTGTTAGGCCCAAGCCCAGAGGAAACATTTATTTGTATGATTTAGACTTTTTAGGCCCAAGCCCTGAGGAAAAAATGATTTGTATGACTTTGGCTTGTTAGTATCACAAGCCTTGAGGAATTACGTGTGAGATCATGTTTTTCATATCAGGCTTGTTAATATAACAGGCACTAAGGAATCAGAGATCATTTTATCTATCAGGCTAGTTAGCATCACAAGCCCAAGGAATCACATCAGACATAATTTTATCTATCAGGTTTGTAGCCCTGAGGAATCAGATATATTTTTTATCACTCAGGGTTGTTAGCATCACAAGCCCAGAGGAATCACATCAGAGATATTTTTTATCTATCAGGCTTGGTAGTGTCACAAGTCCTGAGGAATCACATCAGAGATATTTTTTTCTCTCAGGCTTGTTAGTGTCACAAGCCCTGATGAATCAGTAATTTGTAGGATGTAGGTTTGTTAGAAATAAGCCCCCGGCAGTTGTGAAAAAATGCTGTAAAGTAAGAAAGCTTTCAAAAATAGACGTTAATAGCTTAATTTTATCAACAAAATGCTTAGTGAGTGTACAGAAGAAAAATATAAAACAAATCAATACTTGTTGTGACCACCCTTTGCTTTGAAAACAGCATCAGTTCTTCTAGGTACACTTGCACAGAATTTGTTAAGGAACTCGGCAGGTAGATTGTTCCAAACATATTGAAGAACTAACCACAGTTCTGTGAATCTAGGCAGCCTCAGTTGCTTCTCTCTCTCTTCATATAATCCCAGACAGTCTCGATGATGTTGAGATCAGGGAGCTGACTGGGCCATAGCATCACTTCCAGAACTCCTAGCTCTTGTTTACACTGAAGATAATTCTTAACGACTAGCTGTATGTTTGGGAATATTGTCATGATGCAGAATAAATTTGGGGCCAATAAGATGCCTCCCTGCTGGTATTGCATGATGGATAAGTATTTGCCTGTACTTCTCATCATTGAGGAGACCATTCATTCTGACAAAATCCCCAACTCCATTTTCAGAAATTCAGCCCCAGAATTGCAAGTAACCTCCACCATGCATCAGTTGCCTGCCTTGTACTGCTCTCCAGCCCTTTGGTGAACAAACTGCCTTCTGCTACAGCCAAATATTAAAATGTTTGACTCATCAGGCCAGAGCACCTTCTGCCATTTTTCTGTAACCATTTCCTGTGTTTTTGTGCATAGTTGAGTCACTTGACCTTGTTCCACGTCAGAGGTATGAAGACCACTTATGACCAGACTTCTCCAGACAGTAGATGGGTATAACAGGATCCTACTGTTTTCTGCCAAATCAGAGCTGATGGCACTGCTGGACATCTTCTGATTGTGAAGGGGAAGTAAGTAAGATGTGTCTTTCATCTGCTGCACTAAGTTTCCTTGGCCGAGCATTGCATCTACAGTCCTCAGAACAGTAAATTGGTGTACCAGGGTTCTACTGTTCTCTGCCAATTCTGAGCTGATAGCCCTGCTGGGCATCTTCTGATTGCAAAGGGAGCTAAGCATGATGTGTCTTTCATCTGCTCACTATGTTTCCTTGGCTGACCACTGCATTTAAGGTCCTCAATGTTGCCTGTTTCTTTGTGCGTCTTCAAAAGAGCTTGTATAGCATATCTGGAAATCCTTGTCTTCCTTGAAATTTCTGGCTGGGAGAGACCTGGCTGATGCAGTATAACTACCTTGTGTCTTGTTGCTGTGCTCAGTCTTGCCATGGTGTATGACTTTTAACTAGGGGTGGGCGAAAGTCCCACTGTGTTCCCATGAAAAAATCATCGAAAACACATTGTTGTCCGCTATTTCATGGGAAAATCCACTTTAAAAACAGTAATTCAAATGTTCGCATTTTTTTGCCCATTGGCAAAAAATCTTCACCATTTTTCATTGGTTAGAAAGATTCCGCCCATTGATTTACATGTTTTTTGCCTTTTCGCTATAAAAATGTGATGTACTTAAGGAAGTGAAACACAATAGAAGCAGCTACAGAGCAAGTTTCATGTGCTGTGCCATTCTTCTATGAGGCAGGAGAGGCTCATAGTGACTGCTATCACTATGAGAAAGTTTAAAAGTAATAAAAGGAGGAACTGGAAGTATCCTTATGTGTCCACTGAGTCTGAGGAAGAAGTGAGCACTACAGAAGCAATGCTGGTCAGTCCCCCTAAATCACCCCTAGGGATCTTGGGGAACTTAATGTCAAGGGAGGAGGAAGAAGAGGGTAGTAATGAGAGCAGGACAGGTCAGTTGCCTATGTCTGCTGCAAGACGTGCTGCGTCTGCTGTCAGATGTGCTGCTCCTGCTGCCAGACAGACTTGCTGTGCTTGCTGTCAGATATGCTGCCCCTGCTGCCACCAGTGCAGTGCCTGCTATCAGATGTGCTACCCCTGCTGCCACCAGTGCTGTGTCTGCTGCCAGTGCTGAACCTGCTGCCAGTTTGTCTTCTAATACTCAAGGGGGGGAGGAGAAGATGATGCCAAGTGTGACAGCAGGGGACTCTACATCACACTTGCCATCCCCAAGCAGTCACTAACTCATGTTAGGAGAGTGGTAGAGGAAGCAATTGAGAGCATCCAGACTAGCGATCAAGGGAGCCCACACCATTCTCCTGAGTCCCCTCCCCCCCATATCATTGTCCATATGGCACATGATCCTGAAGAAGGCAAAATTGATACCACAGCAATAATACCACCACCACCAGAAACACACAATAGCTGGCAGTGCCTGCTGCTAGTGCTGCCAGTCTGCCTTCCTCAGGTCAACAAGAAATGGTAGTTGTGACATTATGGGACCCTCTGTCACATTTCTCATCACCTCCTCCAACCAGCAGTTGATGTCTATAATAGAGCAGCAGCACGGAGGCACTAGTGGTGGTGGTGATGATGATGGTGGAGAAGCTGGGGTGGAAGAGAGATTGATGGCCTTTTTAGCCCAAACTGAGAAGGAATGTGAGACAGAGATATGGATGGGCATTACCACCACCACCACTAGTAGTGAGCTTTTCAAATTTGCTGAGTTTTCTACTTCTCTAATTCCTGCTGCTGCTGAGTTGCAAGAGCAGCAGGATGCTGAGGAGCAGACCACCGTGGACACAGTAAGAATGGGGTCAACAAGTAATGCGGGACTAGGACAGGTTGCATTTGCCAGCAGCAGAAATACTCCTGGTACTATTTGCAGTGTTTGTTCTGAGGCAGTAGCAGCAACAACAACAACATCATCTTCTGCCCCAGACAGTGAAGGGGAATGTGGAGGAGAAGAAGAAAGAGGCCATTCTTCTCCACCAGTTCCCTACCCCCTGAAGTCATGGTTGTGGGACTATTTTTCTCTTGGGGCAGGCACAGTGCAGTTATCACCAACAGCACTGTGCACAATTTGTGACAAGTCAGTGAGTAAGGGGAAAGGAGGGAACACACCTTAATAACACACATGAAAAACAGACACCATGACAGTCAAACATGTTAAAGCCACACACACACCACAGAAATCGAGCACCTCTGTTGCTGTAAACCCTGCATCCATCCCACAGACTATGCTAAGGTGGTAGCAGGGAAGGTTAATTATTACTATTAAACTGTTAGCAAGTTGTCGTGTTCTTAGCGGGGTATAGCAACAGCAGCAGTACTTGGTTTCTGGTGTCATGGTGTTTGGATACAGTTGTGTCAGGTGTTATTTACCACACACACTGTGTTCTTTGCAGTTTCTGATAAGAGGCACAGTTCCTGATCTCAAGGGAAAAATTTCTATTTATCACAGTCCCCCTAAGAGGCCTTAGTGATCCTGCGCTTCCTCTCTCTGTTGTGTGTTGGTCGGCATGATTGCTGTTACTTTCACATTGCTGATATCATGAAACAGGCACTGGCATGGACGCCTGTCCATGGGCCTATGCTGTTTTGCCTAATTGGTGTACCGCCTTCTTCTGCTCCTTTATTAACCTCATTGGACCTAGTAGCCATTGCCCTTACATGGTGTTTCTGCTATTTCTCTTGCTCTCCGTTGTGACCCATGACTATCTGAGAATCTGCTCTGTGTAGGACCCCGGCTTGTCTGACTACCCACATCGGTTCTGACCTGTGGCTCTGGCTGACTTATTCACTCAGTGTTTGACCCTGGTTTGCTTGACTACCCACATCGGTTCTGACCTGTGGCTCTGGCTGACTAACTCGCTACATATATGACCCTGGCTTGTCTCACTACCCACATCAGTTCTGACCTATGGCTCTGGCTGACTAACTCGCTCCATGTAGTCCCTGGTCTGTCAGACCTCTGGCTCAGGCTACTACTCGCTTCGTGTAGTCCCTGGTTTGTCTGACCTGTGGCTCTGGCTGCCTACTCACTCCATGCACTCCTAGCTTGCCTGACCTGTAGTCTCCATGGTCCGTGGCTCTGGCCTACTCCCGCTCCCTGTTACCGCCGGTCATGTGACCGAAGTGGTACTTATGTTCATTATACCGTTCATACTGGCGTTCCACTTGAGCCTCTTTCCCAGTCTCGGTAGCTCCCAGTAGTGCAGTGCACAACACAGTGTGCAGCTTCAGAGAGGAGCCTGGGTCCTATCATCCTGTTTCTGGGGTTCTGTGGGCTATATGATTATTGCTGTATATTGTATATAAAGTTGGTTGTATTTTATCATTGTGTCTGTCCTTCTTTGCCTGAAAACCGTGACACTACTCTTGTAACAACACACCCAAGAGGATTGGCAGATGGAGAAGAATTATTGGCCAACTTCTCCACATATACTGGGAGCTATTTATTGTGCTGCTAATGCCTCAGGTGCATCACTGGAGCTAGTCGTGGAAAGTGCAATCTTCATCATCCATCACCCATTTTACTGCTGTTGTTGATCAAATTCCCTTTGAGCTGCCTAGTCATCCTGCTGCTTAAACAACCTAGCAGCAGCAGCAAGAACAGCAATTTCAAATTCCTCATCTACATCAAGGCATTTGACAATGGCCAGTTGCCACTGGCCAACATGACATGTCCTGCTGGCACTAGGCCAGTAGGGTATTTTTTTTTTCTCAGAGCTTGTGCTTTAAAATAAATAAATAAATAAATAAAAAATAAACAATTTTGGGTGGTTTGTTTCTAACAAGCCTAAGTCTTACAAATCAATATTTCCTTAGTGCTTGTGCCAAACAGGTCTAAGTCCTACAAATCAATGTTTCCTCAGGGCTTAGGCCTCTAATAAGTCTAAGTCCTACAAATCAGTGTTTCCTCAGGGCTTGGGCCTCTAACAACAAATCTAAAAAATCATCCTCTACAAAATACTCTGTCATGTCAAGTAGCAGTCCACCCCAGTGGCAGCTTATGTTATGGGGTCCCTGTCTCTATCACGTTACATACAACTTTCTTATTTTATTTTATTATTTTTATTAACTGTCCCCCCAATACCAGTCAAGAACCCCACCCAAAACAAATTCCCTGTTCAACTGATTCTTTACCCAGACTCCACCCACCAACACAGACACCCTCGTCTGACCCCTTTTATACCATGTCTTATGTTTTTTTAATTGTATTTAGGATTTATTTTTTATTAACTGCCCCACAATACCAGTAATCAACCCCCTCCAAAAAAAATTCCCTGTTCAACTGATTCTTTCCCCACACGACACATACACAGGCACCCTCATGCCCCTTTTATACTATGCCTTTGGGAAATAAAATAATATTTGCAATGTGTTGTGTGTAAATTCAATGTTCCCATTGATTTCAATGGAATAAGCTAAGCGGAAAAAGTGGAAAAATGGCAATTTTTGTGGGAAATTATTCGCCAAGTGGAGTCCCATTATTCGCTGATTTCAGTTTGAGCCGAAAATGTTCGCCCATCCCTACTTTTGACATTAAACGGTCTTCAGCAACCTCTCCTTGTTAGCTGAATTTAGCTGTTCCTCACCCAGTTTTATTCCTCCTACACAGCTGTTTCTGTTTCAGTAAATTATTGTGTTTCAACAAACATATTGAATTGATGATCATTAGCACTGATGCTGTTTTGAAAACAAAGGATGGTCACAATATTGATTTAATTTAGAGTTTTCTTCTGTTCACTGACTATGCATTTTGCTAAATAAATGATAAAATAATAAACTATTAACATGTCTATTTTTGAAAGCATTCTTACTTTATAGCATTTTTTCACACCTTCCTAAAACTTTGGCATAGTACTATTTACATATATATATATATATATATATATATATATATGCCCTACTGGCCTAGTGCCAGCAGGTCATGTAGGCAGCTCCAAGGGAATGGGATCAACAACAACAGTGATATGAGTGATGGATGATCATGGTTCTATTTACCACTACTGGCTCCAGTGATGCATATGAGGCAGTAACAGCACCACAACTAGCCCAAACCACTTAAGGCATATATGGATAAAAGTTGGCCAATAATGCTTCTACACCTGCCCGTCCTTCAAAAGCATCGGCGTGTTGTAATAGAAATTTTTTCTTTGAATTTTTTTGACTCTCACCAGCAACTGCAGTGTACACAGTGTGTGTGTAGTAAATAATGGAAGGACTGGGAAAAATTGGCACATCTGCACTGACATCAAACACCTGGCACAAATGTAACCAAACCATAACGCTTAGGGTCCCCAATGTGAAATCATCCCACCAGAAACCAAGTACTGATCCTGTCACTATGCCCCTTATCCACTCCCCGCTAAGGACACGTGGTAACTTGCAGTTTAATAATCATGACAAGCCCTCCCTGCTACCAGCTTAGCATATTCTGAGGGATGGAATCTCCTCAGAGGCCGCTTTATGCTCTGATTACAATTATCCTCCACCACATTGACATGTGTGGTCAGTGCACTACACAGTGTACAATGGGTGGACACGAACTGCCACATCATGATATCTACAAAATGGCTATTAATTGGTGGGGGAGGTAACAATTAATAAAGTGGATCTCCAGAAGATGTAATTAAATCTTTCCAAAGCCGGACCCTAGAGCAACAAAGTACCGATGAGCCGGGTGTTTCGATCACTATCAAACTTTCAGACTCTGGCTGGGTTTCTCTATTCTTCCTCCTCTTTGATTTCCTCCTCAGCTCTTGTTGCCTTTGGGACAGTCAGGGGTACAGCAAAAGCAGTGTCTGATTTCTTTGGTGTGGATTTGGCTTCAACTTGCTTCACATAAATGTTATGGTGTCTATGTTTCAAATATGTGATGAGGACGGTTGTGCCAAGGTACGTTCCCTCCTTTCCCCTTTTCACTGACTTGTCACAAATTGTGTACAGTGCCGTCACTGACAACTGCACTGTGCTTGCCCCCAAGAGAAAAATAATCCCAGAACCAGGATCTCTGAGGGGAGGGGAAAGGTGAGAAGAATGGACTCTTTCTTCTTCTCCTCCATATTCCCTTTCACTGGCTGGGGCAGAGGATGATATTGCTGCTGTTGCTGCTACTGCCTCGTAATCAGCAATACAACTAGTACCAGGAGTATTGCTGCTGGTAAATAGAACCTGTTCTAGTTCCACAACACTACTGCTAGGTCCTATTCCCACTGTATCCATGGTGGTCTGTGGCACACTAGCCTGTTCCTCATTATCCTGCTGCCTATCAATTCAGCAGCAACAAGAATTATAGTAGCAGCAAATTCTGCAATCTGACTGATGGTGGTAGCGGTGATGCCCATCCCCATATCTGTCTTCCATTTCTTCTCAGTTTGGGCTAAAATGGCCATTAATATCTCTTCCACCCCATCTGCTCCACCATCACCTTCATCATCATCAGCACCACCAGAACCTCCTTGCTGCTACTGCTGTACAGTCTCACCAGTAGAGCGTTATGACAAATGTGGCAGAGGGTCCCCTACTGTCACATTTGCTATCTCTGGAGCTGAAGAAGGAAGAATGGCAGAACAAGCAGCAGGCAGCTGATCTGTGCTGGTGGTGGTATTACTGTTGCTAGCCACCATTTTGGCTTTCCCCAGTATCATGACCCATTGTAACAATGTCATGGAGGGGAAGGGGAATCACAGGGTCAAAGGGATGATGTGGACTCCCTTGTTTATTGTGCTCATGCTAGTCCCACCAGCTGCTTTACTAATACTAACATTTAACACATCAATTTCAGTCTCAGAGTCATCACTATCAGCCCCTCTTTCACTCCCAACACTCTGAGTCTCCACCTGCTGGATATTAGTAGTAGTAGTGACACTGCTTGGGGTTGACAAGTGTGACTTAGGAACCCCTGCTGTTACACTTGTCATCATCTCCTCCTCCGCCTCCTGAGAATTACAAGACACACTGGCAGGAACAGTACTGGCAGTACTGGCAGTAGGCACAGGTAACTGACCTGTCATGCTCACCCTACTACCCTCTTCTTCCTCTGCTCTTGACACAAATTTCCCCAAGATCCCTAGGGGAGAAGTAGAGGGACTGGCCATCATTGGGTCTGGGGAATTAGGTCATCCAGATCTTTCAATGCTGGTAGGGGTCACTTCCTTCTCAGACTCATAACTGTCCTTCCAGCTCCTCCTTTTACTTGTCATACAGATGCTAATAGTACTAGCACAAATTATGACCCTCTCCTACTTCAATTTTGCTATATAAATCTGAGCAAAATAGCCTAGCACTCTCTATCTCTGTCTAGCTGCTTGTATTGTGTTTCACTTCCTGGAAATGTCACCTTTTTAGTGGAGAAAACTCAAAGAACATGTAAGTAAAGGGGTAAAAGTCTGTAGCCAGTGAGAAAATAGAGAAAATTTTTTGGCAATGGGTGAAAACAGTGAATGTATTTTGAAAATTATTTATTTATTATTTTATTTTGTCCTTCAAAGACTTTATTGAAGAAATGTCAAATCATACAAAAGGAATTAAAGCAGATACAATACACAGTGATACAATTCAGTACTGGAGAAGTATAGGCATGCACAAAACACTAGAGTATGTGTCATAGATATAAGGCAAGAAGTTTAATAAATATTTGTATATATGAGTAGAGCGAGGTTGTAGGATTATAGTGCACTCCTCCTCTACCAAAGACTGTGTTAGAAGAATTGTACTTATGCAATGGACAGAACAAACCAACTGAACAAAACAAGAACAGTTGAGGTCAGCCAAAGCCTGAGGGAGTGGGAGGGAGGTACGAGGGAGTAGGAGGTGGTAGAAGGGGCGATGGGCACTGTGTGAGGGGGGTCCAAGTCCGCACTAAGTGCTGAGGGACATAGGAGCCACGGGTTCCAGGTGACATTGAAATAGTCTAAATTTCCACTATCTCTTGCCCAAGTCTCCACCATTTGATGAACCATGTTAATTCTCCAAAACCCAGGTATCCAGAGGAATATCACCTTTAGGTCGCCAATAGGTCAGCAGATTTCTGCATGCAGATAATAATAGGATAGTGGCCAGCATCCCCTTCTTTAGAGAGGGAATGATATCAACAGAAAAAAGGAGAGATAGGCGGGAGAAAGGCAACTGAAAACCAGCGATCAGTCTAACAAGTTCTGTTATCTGACACCAATAGTCATGTGCAAACCTAAAGGACCACCACAAGAGAAATGAGGAGCCCAGTCTATCTCAGCAACGCCAACACAGGTCATTACTCTGTCAATAGGACCAAGACAGTTTCTGAGGTAGCAGATATCACTGGGAGATCAGCTTAAAATTTCTTTCACTAGTTACTGCATCCACTGAGAGCTTAAAAGCAGTTCCCTTTCCCAAGTTTTAGTATAACCCGGAGGGCATAAGTCGGCTTTGGACAGCAATAGGGTTTAGATTTTTTATAGCTTCTTCTTCAATGTAGAATGTTGAGACAGTAGATTTTCTACTTGAGAGAGAGAGGCCTTTGTCGGGTAGAAGTAGTCAGCTTGTCAAGTAGATAATGTCTAACTTTTAGATATCTCCAGTAGTATATAGTAGAGAAAGAGGAGAGTTACTGTAAGGCATGAAATGGTTTAATTGTGGAGGATTATGAGCTCACTGAAGGTAATGTGACTAGATGTGGTCCAGGAGATGAAGTTAGAGTCTAAACAGCCCAGAGGGAAAGGAGGGCTGCCACTAATAGTCAATAATTGGGAAAGGTAATGGGACCTCTTGAATACGGCATTCAATGAGTGCCAGGTGTTTAGGATGTGACCAAGAATAGAGTGAGTCTGAAGAGATGCAGGTAGAAGATGGAAGCGTAACTATATGAGTTTTGCGGGTAGAATGTGTGGAAAAGCTTTCATGGTGAACTGTATGAGATCCCACAGTCTAGCTAGAATTGAGGCTTGATACTATTTCTTAAAATCTGGGCAACCCAGGCCGCCTTCGGTTTTTGGACGACATAGTACGGTCAAGGATAGCTGAGGACGCTTTTTCTTCCATATGAAGGACAGTCCCTGAATTTCTGTCATTAAGCTTTTAGGAATTTGAATAGGGAGAGCTTGAAATAGGTAAAGGAGCTTGGGTGTTTCGATCATGTTTTACCAAAGCTATTCGCCCCAACCATGAAACAATCAGCCCAGACCACCTATCTGCTAGAATGCCAACCTGAGCCAAGAGCCTATCCCTAGGTATCTAATTGTCCGGGTTCCACTGGAGTGGAAATGCTCTCGGCAACATCGGAGTAAATCAGAGGGCAGGTTAACACTATTTCAGATTCGGTAAAGTTAATCTTAGTATAAGAAATTGGTTAACTTAAATTGTCGCATTTTAAATATGCCGGGGCTGCACGCTGCATTAAGCATGTTGCCTCGATTAAAAGGGAGACATGAGAATGTTGCTCTGCATATAAGCGCGGGATTCTGATGTCGCCTAATTAAATGGCACATACCTGATTTCACGTTAGTGTACCCTGTTATACCAACACTAAGTAATAATTAAATAATAAACTAAAAATGAAACAAACAAAATAGAATACAAGGAGAAAACGGGACAAGACACCATCTGAAGGGTAGTACCCAGATGTTAAAAAGTACATAAGCCAAAGTAGAAGGTACATTTAACACCACCGGTGCCGGAATGGCATTAGTCACAATCTAATCACTTGCAATGATGTCCACCCGACACCAACTGGGGTCAACAGTGGCATCAGCATTGTCCATTGGGCCTAGGGTACCCTGTTTAGCGGCAGCAAAAGCCCCTGAGACCTCCCCTCCAAAAAAGGCCGCTCATCAAACTCTTAACCCTCTGTGTGTCCGGAGGATCAGGCATGCTCTGCTTTGTGAACCATCTCAGTCATCTCGGCACACAGACAGGCAAAATAGGAAATGGAAATTAACATATATGCACTTGTAACATACTAACTGGTACATCAAGACAAAGCAATGGTGTTATGCAAAAATACTGCAGGTGACATGTTATGGATCACATTATATAAGAAACAGTACCTCAAATACAGTGCCTTTGCAATCAAGCCCTGGTTCTATGTGTGCTGTTTCTATGACAGACACAACGGAGCCTATTATGGGTCCTTTATCTCGATAAAAGTATCCAACTCTCCACTGTGTATATATTGTTGCAAAGGGTTCCACTTGATATTGTTATAGATTGAATCCCTGGCTGTACACGTGCTGCCACTATGGCAGACATCATGGAGCCTATTATGGGTTCATAAAGTGTTAATAAGTGTAAAGTACAGGATGATGGTATCAGTGGAGATGAATATAAATGTGTGAGAAGTTAAAATACATTAGCACTCATTGTAGTACATGCGTGATCCGCCGACAGGCTGCCATAATAATGTAGATTAAGGCGACCTTGGGTAACCATAATAAAAGCTTAAAAAAATTGGTTCAGAAAGGCTGCATCTTGAGCAGCTGCCATACAAATGGAAGGAAAAGGGGAAAGAAGGAAATCTTAGAATTTACGATAATACAAGGCCATGAAACCGTCAGGGCCTGGGGATTTATGAAGCAGAAAACTCTTGAAAATTGAAGCTAGAGAACTTGGCATCCAATTCATGAATACCTTCCGGGGAAAGTTTCTGCACTCCATTTTAGGTCAAAAGGTATGGATAGCATATTTGGATGGTGCTACCGATATTGTGCCCTGAGAATCTTGCAAATTTTAAAGAGCCTGGTAAAAGGAGAGGAAGGACTCTGCAATTTTAACATATGCCATATGTGGGGTACTGTTAGCATCTTTGACGTGGTGGACATGTGCCATCTGTCTCTTAACTCTAACCACTCGAGCCAGGTGTCTGCCCAAATTATCTCTGTGGAGGTAATGTTGGTATTTGTACCACAGGTAAGTTTTCAATTGGGAGGCCTTAAGGAAAGTTGCAATCTCCTGTCTACAGGTCTTCAACTGGGCCTCTACAGCCTTAGTCTGTGAACTCTTTTGTTGGCGTTCAAGTTCTGTGGGTTTCAACATGAAATAATCAAGGTGTTTGCATCTTTCTTTGCTTTTGCATGTCCCCATTTAAAAAATTCCCCTGAAATGACAGCCTTATGGGCTTCCAACGCTATCATAGATGAGAAGTCATCTGATACATTAAGGTCAAAGTAGTCAATATGAAACTCCTTGATGTCGGCTATAACCCTAGGATCAGAGATGAGTGTGTCATTCAATTTCCATGGAGGTCGACCTGCATACATGAGAGTGAGGGAAAGCAAGAGAAATACTGGGCTATGGTCCAACCATATAATTGTTCCAATATGTGTCAAGGTTTTGCTGAGCTGCTCCCATTCTGCCTATTGATTCTGCTGCCTGAGCTAATCTAGTGTTCTACTACCCACTGCTGCTGTCTACTGAGTTTCTGGCTCTTGCTGTATCAGCTGATCTCTCTGATTACTCACCTGGCTGTTATCAGCCAACTCTCTCAGGGTATTTATAGCAGCTTGTCTCACTTCCTCATTGTCCTTGTGTTTGTTCGCTGACCTGTTGCTGCTGGCTGCTGTGGACTTTTCCTGCATTCTTGTTTGCTGTGTTCCAGACCATTGGCTTGTTCCATACTTCACTGACTTCTGTGCTTCTGACGCTCGGCTTGTTCCTGACATCGCAGACTTCTGGTTTCCTGACTCTGGCTTGGCTGAATACCTGTCTTGATTCCTGACCCTGGCGTGTCTTTTGGTTTATGCTCTTGGATCATGCTTCTGTTTTGGTTGCACTAATAAAGGTGTATTGCATTTTACCTTTTTGTGTCCTGTCTGCTTCCTGGTCCCTAACAATATGAGAATCTTGCAGATATTGAAGCATCTAATGCTCAAAAAGAAAAAGGTAGATCCTGGAGTATTTTTTGTAGACTGGGGAACAATAGGTAATGTCGAGTACTGTGGTGTATAGCATGCACCAAGTATCAACTAAATAATGTTGGGACAGCAATCGGTTGAATAGATCAAGTAAAGCAGAGCTAAGGATAGACAGTGGAGGGGAGCAATCCAGGGAAGGGGCTAAAGGCATGTTATAACTTTATTTAAAGCGGATTTTCCAGAGAAAAAGAGTACAACCACAGGGTTTTTGCTGATATTTTTGAAGGAATGCGATGGGACCTTTCACCCACCCCTAATCAGCAGCATCATTAACATCATCTGCTTCCTCTCCAACTCCACTACTATCATTTTCTTTTAGGTTCTTTAAAGTCTGAAACATTTTATTTTCACTTTCCCATTAGGGTGATTTATAGATTTACCAATAATTTGTAGTGAGGTGTCTGGCACAACACTTGGTCTCACCCATAAGTCCACATCCCCTATGGCAACAAAACTAGAATGTGACTCCTCAACATCTTTAAGTTCATATAACTATTTGTGGTGAAACTGTTCATATCACTTTTATAAATCACAAATAGGATCATCACCATCTCTACTTACTGCACAAGCTGCAGCAATCATGACTGCAGCCAGTTTATGTAGTGTGACTTTACTACCAGCTACACATGCATACACTTCACCTAATCCTTTAGCCCTGCCCCTACACCTATTCTTGTTGGACATAATGATAGTAGTCCTGAGTTTTACTGTATAGGAAACCAAACTGCAGTTAACCTATGGAGGGATGTTTTGTCTTTCTGAAAATATTTTATGATCTATGTCTATCTCTCATTTGCAGCTCAGATAAATAATATCCTGCTTGTCACTGTTTTTTATCACCTATCAGTATCACTACTAGCTTGTAATTAAATAATAAAGCTCACAGCAGCTGGTACAGCACTTACTATAACCCAGTATATTCTTGTGCCTCTAACTCTTGCTGAAGTTGAAGTGAGTGGAGATTCACTAAGTTGTGATAAACATGTGATAAAGAGGTGATAAAATGGAGATGACTTCTCCAGTTTATCACTTCTCCAGTTCCTATGTTTTAATATGATTTCCAAAGTTGAAGACATCTAAGCGCATAGGCTCCACAGAATAACATAGGAATTGGAGAAGTGTTAAACTGGAGAAGTCATCTCCACTTTATCACCTCTTTATCACCGCTTAGTGAATCTTCCCCATATGTCAAGTTGCACCCATTGTCTATATTTCTTGCATGTATGATGCATTGATTATCTATAAGACATCTATCACTCAGGCAGGATTGATCACCTGTCTGGCCGTCTGTCACTTTTCAGTACATTTTTTTTTCACACCCCCAATGAACAACTGGCAGCAACACCCTAGCTAGCATTTAAAATTCAGATTATTTTTCTCTCTCCCAAGCACAGTCTCAAACATTTGGAGCAATGATACCCCTTTTAATCCAAACAGATTCAAAAGAGGCATTTTTGGGTAAAAATGCAAAGTGGCAATCCAAGTTTGACCTACGGTCAGGATGTGATTATAGAACTGAGCTTCTGGAAATATCAGAAAATAAACATTCATCATTTCTTTCCAGCTGGAATGAAGCGTGTGTGTTGAGCAACTTACCATGCATTAATTTAATGGTGTATTGCTCTGACAATCACAATGGTTATGAAAATCAGTCAACCCCCCCCACCAAAACCCACACTAAATTATGAGCTTATTGGGCTAATGTAGTCCAAAAGAGTTCAGTATCATGTGGTGGTTTGGAATGGGCAGCACCCCTGCAATATGCAAGATAACAAAGTTACCGTAGCTAAAACTGTAACCTTTTACTTTTGTTCGGTAAACATAGGCCTTAAATTTAGCATGTGTATTGATACATAAGGCTACATTTTAAAACACTGAAAATAATCTTATTAAATTGCTCCTGAAGCCTATTCAGTGAATTAAGTATGGCATTTATAAATACTTAATAACTGATACAAAGTGGATTTATACTACTTACTTCATATATTAATCCTTCCATGATGGCATACAGATGGTGGTCATATATTGGATCAGCACGAAGTGCTATGAAATAATTTTATTATCATAAAAAATTGGGCTATCAGAAATGTTATGTTTAATTAAATAAAAGCTATATTTTAATTATAAAATATTATTTTATTATCAGAGCTCAGAAAATAATTGAAATAGATTTTTTATTTTTAATGTTCGATAATAATCTACTTGCTGGGATCAGAAAGGAGATACAAAACCTTTTACTGCTATAAGGGGTTGCAACTCCCTTTGATAGCAAAAAGGTTAATGGCCAATTTCAGGACAAAAACTGCAAAAATAGAATTCCTTTGAAAATGATTTGATGGATAAAAAGGCATGGAGAATTATCATTTGACCTCACTGCCTTTTTGATGTCACTAGAATCAGACTCAACTTCTAAGCCACAACTACATGGATTACAATAAACTGTACTTATGAAGGGTGGTTGATTCCCCTAGCATACTTGAAAACAACACATGCAATTTCATGTTTTACTAAGTCTATTCTTAAGGGTGCAGATTTAGTAAAAAATCCTATGTCTGTGATATCCAGCCCAAAATGACTCCTGTCAGCAATTTGAGTGGTCAGAAAACTGACCCTCTTGGCTGGAAGGCAGCTGTACACAATCAAAGTCTAGTTCACAGCTACCAGATTCAGCCTTCAGACTGGTTGTGTATTGTTTACATAGTAACATGTAATCACCCTTGTTTATCCAGTGGAAGGCAAAAAGAAACTTAATGAAGCCATTTCCAATTAAGCATTTTCCTATCTGCTGTAAAAAAAAATGTCATAATTCTCAGGATATTATTCTGACCTAAAGATACTACAGTATCTGCAAAAACAGCATGCCAAGGCAAAGAATTTCACAAATTTACTGGCCTTACTGTAAAAAAAAAACTGACTATGTTAGCCAAAAAATGCCTTTCATCTAGTCTTAATGTGTGACATTTTGTTTTTTACAGTTCGTTGAGTAAATACTATCATTATAATGTGAAAGCCCTTAAAGGGATAGTAATACTTTGTTTTAACTTTATTTTATTTTGTAGGCATTAAAAAAACATAAAGAATGATATAAGTCTTATCTCTCAAACCTTTATGGTTTAAGAGATATTCACAAGCAAAGTTTCCCCTCCTGCCCCTTTTTCCTAGTGTAAGCCATCTCTTCTCAGATGTGAATCTGGTTGTAAGACCAGACAGATAACAGAAGGGGACACTCTTCTTTGTATGAAAACAATGAAAGCCCTTCCCCCCTTGACAAGCTTTTCAGCTTTTTCCCTTATCTTAATTGAAGATTGTCCCTCTCTGCAGTCTACCTTCTGCACCTCCCTTCTGATCTGGCTGAACAGGGGGGGATACTTTGCTTGTGAATATCTCTTAAACCATAAAGGTTTGAGAGATAAGACTTATATCGTTCTTCATGTTTTTTTAATGCCTACAAAATAAAATAAAGATAAAACGAAGTATTACTATCCCTTTAACTGGTAAGTCTACTGCTCCTGCAGTCATTTAAGACTGAACTGTAATAGAGTACATGGTCACTTTTTTAAACCCTCATGTGTCACCTGCTGATTCACCAAGCTGCACAATGCAGACTCAGTTTCCTCTCCAGGTCTCTTCCAGGATAATCAGACATGTGAAGAGCGTACTATCTAAGTGATGCCTGACCATTAAGTCCTAAAGCTATTTTAATAGAAGGAGAAAAAATGAGGGGAAAAAGTCTTTAATCTAGAACTATCAATTCAGTACACTAAGGTTGTTGTTAGGACATAAAAGCAGCTTCTCCATACAAGTTACACAAATGTGAACCCTGTATAAAGCATATGTTATACCAAGGGTAGCCAGTACATGTTTTTAGGATTACCCTGAATAAGTGCAGGTGGATTCATTAAAGTGACTGAGCCAATGATTGATTCACCTGTGCTTGAAGGGATAGTAATGTTTCCTAATAAAAGCAGCTCTAATTAATCATCATAGCATTTGGACTTTGGAGAGTGTTATTTCAGTTCTGTCAGAGTTGTAGTTCAAAAGTAATTCAATGACAAATTATCCCCCTCCCGCCCCTTTTACTGATGTAACACTGTTCAGCCAGATCAGAAGGGAGGTGCCCAGGTAGACTGCAGAGAGGGACAATCTTTAATTAGGATAAGGGGAAAACATGAAAAAGTTGTCGGGGGCGGCCTTCATTGTTCTCATAGGAAGAAGATTGTCCCCTTCTGTTATCTGTCTAGTCTTACAACCAGATTCCACATCTGAGAAGAGATGGCTTACACTAGATAAAATGGGCAGGAGGGGAAACTTTGCTTGTGAATATCTCTCAAACCATAAAGGTTTGAGAGATAAGACTTATATCATTCTTCATGGTTTTTTAATGCCTACAAAATAAAATAAAGATAAAACAAAGTATTACTATCCCTTTGAGCAGAGATATCTCAAAAACATGCACTGTTGGTAGATCTTAAGGACCACAGTTGGCTACCCCTGTGTTATACCAAAATGTAGAATAATTTTCAAAAAAATTTGGATTTTGTCACATAGTTTGGCTAAAGTATATTTAAGCTCACATACTTCACCAAGGTACCCCATCTTAAGTGAGTCATATCCAATTCATATACCATCCCTATCTAAGTTTAAAGTTACCCCTTTAAAATTCAAGTGAGGAAATCTATAGAATTTAAAAGCACCTAGCTAAAAATACTAGGTGATTTGCATATCTTTTCTCCAGGGGAGGGCTGCCAATTTGTGGCCCAGGGGGCAAATACATTCAAGTGGCCATTTCTATTATCGTTCCAGGCCACTGTTCCAGCCCACCCCCTTTTGTTAATTTTGAAAATTGGCATTAATGTTATATATATATATTCTAATAATCTCCTTTCTTTAAACTTGAACAAGAACCTGTGAGTGCCGTGAATTCTCCATTGGTACTTGTATGTATCCTTTTGCTTTCCTGACATGCACCCAGGCATGATGAACATTTCACAATGAGTGCTACCATCCTGGATTTTATATATATATATATATATATATATATATATATATATATATATATATATATATATATATCAAAAACCTAAGAAAGAATTATACTCATAGGTCTTCAGAATAAACAAGTACATTTTGTCACCTATAAGAAGACCTACTGTATGAGTAAAATTCTTTCTTTGGATTTTGATATTTGATCATCTCTTGGATTAGCACAAAGGCTAAAGGTTTGACTGTTAAAGTTAGTGCATATATACACTACCGTTCAAAAGTTTGGGATCACTTAGAAATGTCCTTGTTTCTGTTATGGGAACAAATTGACTGTATGGTAAGTGCCCATCAAGCCTATCCAAATTGTGGGAGGTGTTTCAGGAAGCATGGAGTGAGCTCTCTTCACATTACCTCAACAAATTGACAACTAGAATGTCAAAGGTCTACAAGGCTGTAATTGCTGCAAATGGAGGATTCTTCAATGAAAGCAAAGTTTGAAGGCCACAATTATTATTTAAATTAAACATCATTATTTCTAACGTTTTTCAATGTCTTGACTGTATTTCCTATTCATTTCGCAACTCATTGTTTTTACAAGTTTTTCCCTGGCAGTACCTTTTGGGGCTGGATTCAATTGCATGAGATAAATGTTACCTCCTGTTTAATCAAACGTTTTCCTATTGAAGTCTATGGGGATAACTGGAGATAAAAGCAGGTAAAATTAGCACCTGCATTTGAATACTGCCCTGGATCTGTGTTCTGAGACACAGGGATCATAAAAGCAGGTATAATGATATAATGTAAAAAAAAAAAGATTATACAAAGTATAGACTCAGAGCTGTTCAGAATGTTACATAGTAACCCAGTCCTGCTTTCATGGTGTACAATCTAACTAGCCTGAGTTCATAGTAACATAGTAAATAAGGTTGAAAAAAAAGACATAAGCATATTAAGTTCAACCTTTGCTTCATAATCCAATAAAGTAAAAATTAATAAGCCTTCCTGCCACTAAATGAGTATTTATCTATTTACCAGAACTTCTTTTTTTAACCTGCAGAGTTCCTCTGCAATAAGCTGGAATGCAGCACTGGGGTGCAATGCTGGTGAGCACTGTTGACCACAGGAGAGCCCTTACTGAGGCTGAAGCTGGGTGGAGTGTTGCCGGCAACAAGGTTGGATACCAGACCCCACTTGAGCCGGGGCCAGATCAGGATGAGCTAGTGGAGGAAATATCAGGACTACATCAGAGGATGTAGAAGAGGCTCCAAGATGCAGGGACAAGGGGTGGAACAGAAGAGCAGGAGCTACTAGCAAACAACACCAGAGTGGAAGGGCAGAAATTCAGAGGTTCAAGAAACACATTAATTGTCTCTTTAAGAAGAAATGTGGATGTGTTCCCTTTAACTGGAATATGGAGCATGGCCTCTTTAAGAAAAAAGGAATATGTGGTTTCTTTAACTGGAAATGAAGTATGGCTCCTTTAAGAGAAGAAAATTAGAGGCCCTTTAAACTGGCAAGCAAAGATAAAGCAACTCTCAGTAAGCAGATCTTATGCCGAGTAGGGGGGGTGCTGGACACTGGAGCTACAGAACAGATTGAAGACAGTCAAGGTGTCAAAGGCCTCAGAGGGCTGGAGCAGGCCACAGAGGGAATGGGAAAACTGGGAAGGTACCAAATAACAGCTGAAGATGGGGCTGGTGGAGGTCTGAAAAGTCAGGAAAAGCCAAAAATCTGGAAACAGGTAAGACAATAGCACAAAACACTAGAATAACAAAACTATAATCAGACAAGCTAGATTCAAAGGTGTAGAGTAATAAACATGGGGTAGCCAACAGCACAAGTCCAAGGTGGAACTAGCAGGTGACAGGTAACAAGTAACTGTAGACAGAGCAAAGGCTAGATTGACAGGTAGGTTATTACAGCCAATAGCACAAGTCCAAGGTGGTGCTAGCGGATGACAGACAACAGATAATTGAAGGTGGAGCAGCTAGTATATGGACTGGAAGGTTGTGACACATGGTATACTGGCCAGAAAGCTCTCTGATAAGAAGAGAGTTTTATGTCAGGGACATAAAAGCTCAAAAAAGGTGAAAGAAAAAAATAGAAAAGAAAAAGTTTACACAACTTAACTTTGCGCATTATGCATCTGCAGAATATGTAAAGTAAAAGTAAAATGTTACTGTCCCTTTAAAGGAAACATATACCCTAAAATAATGAATTATATGAATTATACATATGTCTATATTGTTCAGTCTCAAAAATAATATCTTTTTGCCACAATATTTTGTTCTTAATTAATACATTGCTGCTGATAGGAGTCAAATTCCTTGAAAAAAAAAGCTTATTCTGATATATATATATATATATATATATATATATATATATATATATATATATATATTTTTTTTTTTTTTTTTTTTTTTTTTTTTTTATTAATTCAAGCCATCACATTTGCCAATCTGCATCTTCAGTAGCTCATAAAGTGACACATTAGTAGCCAGTGAAAACATCCATAGAAGTCAACTGGAAACAGCCATTCAAGGGATTACATTGCAGCTGATCTGGATTTTCGTTGCTATGTAGGCTCCTGATAGAACACTCTCTACTTTAATCCTTTGAGTGTCAGAGAGGTGTCCAACACATTGCAATGTATTGGATACCTCTCTGGCACTAAAAGCGTTAACAGCATGATGTTGAAACAACTACATTTCATTGATCTCAGTCAGAAGAATAGCCTTTGATGGCTTCAATGTGCATGTGTTTATTAAACTAGCTAATACAAACGTTTTGATAAAAATGTAGAACACATCCATGAATAGAAATAATCTTGTATTAAAATACTTTATAGCACCATTGGTTTAATATTTAAAATGATAGTTTACAGTGGAGATGTGCAGACCTTGTGGCTCAGAAAATCAATGCAAGTGAAAATGTGCATTAAAGGAGAACTAATACCTAAGTTACCCCTGAGGAGATGGGTAGTGATCCACAAAAACACATTAAGGTTGAAGAACACTCATCAATGTGCCAGTCCTTATCTCATACCAACTGTTAGTAATCTTCCACAGCTACACTCTGTTTCCCTCCCTCTGTTCTTCACTCCAATTTGAAGCTTAGTGAAGGGCTGAGGAAGCTATTTTAGAATGATTCATTTTGTACACCTCTGACAAGGGAAGGAAGGAACTAGCTACATATTGGACTGTGAGATTGCATGATGCATTACAGGATGTCTGGATTTTGAAGGACCCTGAAGTGGAGGAGGCAGATAATGTTTGTAAATGAAAGGGGCTCAGAGAGACTAATACCAAAACAAGAGGTATATGTAACTTGCGAACCAGGTACTATATGATTTTACCATTCAAATTCCTTGCTTGTCCTGCTGTCTCCTTGTGTGATTGTTATATTCTTCTAGAATTAACACCTCCTAATTTAGGCCTCGATTCAAAGAAGTATGGTAAAACAGCAGTCATCCACTGTTCATCTTCTGCTGTCAGTTTCCATATTCCTTCTTCCTTCTGTTCTTCTCTGTCTTGCTCTTCTTTCTCTTCATTTTCTGTCTTCTTTTCTTCTGTCTTCTTCTGTTGCAACCAGATGTCACTGTAAAAAAATAAAAGTCCACACTAATATTGTTTAAAAAACTATGCTGCAGGAGATGCATTCGTTAACTCTTTGAGTGCTGGAGGGGTACACAACGCATTGCAGAGCACTGCACTGTATACCTCTGTGGCACTCAAAAAGTGTAACCTGTTCCTGCATTCCAATAATAACATAGTAATTTAGGTTGAAAAAAGACGTACGTCCATCTAGTTTAACCCCTTTCTTGTTTACCATCATTGATCTAAAAGTAGGCAAAAAAAACCCCTCAATACAGCAATTTCAAATTATGCCTTGAATTGGGGGAAACATTCCTTTCTTGATTCCAAATTGCAATCAGATTTCTTCTTGGATCAACAAACACTAACTAAATATTAATCCCAGTACTAACATATATAGCCCTCTATGTTCTGCTCTTTTAAAAAGTATCCAGGCCCTTTTTAAAGGCATCTAATGTATTCAATAGCACCACCTCCTCAGGCAGTGAATTCCATACCTTTGTTGTCCTTACCGTAAAGAATCCCTTCCACTGTTGTAGATGAAATCTCCTTTCCTCAAGTCTAAGCGGGTCCTTTGTACTGTTCTGTTAATTAACAGGTCATTGGAGAGAAAGGGCACCCAGAACTGAACAGCATATTCTAGGTGGGGTCTTACCATGGCCCTGTAAAGAGGCATGATAATATCTTCCTCCCTTGAGTCAATACCCCTTTTAATACATGCCAATATCTTATTGGCCTTTGCAGCTGCCAGCTGGCACTGTACACTGCTGAGTCTAATGTCTACCATTACTCCCAAATCCTTTTCTACCTACCATTTACCATTTAAACTATATGTCTACCATTTAAACTATATGTTGCATTTTTATTATTATAACCAAAATGCATAACTTTACACTTGTCTATATTGAATCTCATTTGCCATTTGCCTGCCCAGTTACCCAATTTGTCCAAATCCTGTTTAATGAAGACACATCCAGTTCAGACTTTATTACCCTACTTAATTTTGTGTTATCGGCAAACACTGATACATGGCTCCCTATGCCCTCTGAGAGATCATTAATAAACAAATTAAAAAGAAGTGGACCCAGGACAGATCCCTGAGGTACTCCACTTATCACGTTTGCCCAATTGGAGAACTTCCCATTTACTACCACTCTTTGCATTCTATCTTTCAGCCAGTTTCCAATCCACGCACAGACATTTGCCCCTAAGCCTAATTTATTCAATTTATACAGTAACCTCTTGTGTGGAACCGTATCAAATGCCTTGGCAAAGACTAAATAGATCACATCAACCGCGGCTCTCAAATCTATATTTTTATTCACTTTTTCATAAAATGCAATCAAGTTAGTTTGACAAGACCTGTCTTTTACAAAGCCATGTTGGCTCCTGCTAATGATATTCCTGTTCAAGATGAATTCTTGAAAATATTCCCTTAGCATATATGTGCTCTCAATGTGAATAAAAAAGGTGCTGATGCCTCTTCCTTTGATGAAACCCACTAGCAGCTGATTGGCTGGGAGGTGATACGTACAAAACCCAGCCAATGGTAGGCTGGAAACCATTTTGAACAGAGAATGGCCATATAAAAGCCAGTATCTGTTCAATTTTTTCAACAGCCCAAACGTTATCAGGCGGGGAAGGAATTTTTGGTCAGCAATACTGCCTTCACCATTGGTTGACAGAGCCAAAGTCGGCAGCATCTTTAACACCTTAAATGCCATATATTTTTTTATTTGGGAATGAACGCTGCTATTTTATATGGGGTTTATTTTAGATCTTTGTGCAGCATGGATTGGACTTTTTTATTTGCATTGGGCACAAAACTATATTTTATTATTGGAATGCAGAAACCGTTTATACCCTTTGAGTGCCAGAGAGGTAGACAACATGTTGTGTACCCCTCTGGCACTCAAAGGGTTAACAAATGCATCTCCTGCAACATACTTTTTTAAACAATATTAATGTGGACTTTATTTATTTTTTTTTACAGTGACATCTGTTCGCAGTCTAAGAAGACAGAAGATGATGAGAAAGAAGAACAGAAGGAAGAAGAAGGAAGATAGATGATTGAAGAAGACAGTAGCTGACAATGGAGCTGAAGATTAAGCTGGATATCAGAGTTACAGGAAAGTGTTTCTTTTCAGGGTATGTTGTTTTTAAAGTAGATTAACACTGTGAGTGCCAGTGGGGTATGCATACCCCACTGGCACTCATAAGGTTAATTCTATTAACATTGGACACAATGGGGGTTATTCACTAAGGCATGATAAAGAGGTGATAAAGAGGAGAAGACTTCTCCAGTGATATCACTTTTTCAATAACCATTGAAATACACAAAAGTAAGGATTTACATATAGCGGACTCCCCTAATTTTAATATAAAGAAAACTCGGAGAAATACTTTTATCTAGTCATTACTGACCCTTTAATTTCGGTCAAAGTTTCATCAATTTAAAAAAAAGCTTTTTGGTGAGTCCAGCTGCCTGACATGTTCAATGTTTCATTAGAGTAAATCTCCCAAATTTATTTTGTATATTACTCAAGTGTGTGAATATATACATACATGCACATACACAAATATATTCAGTCTGGGGCACACAAAGTTTGAATAAGACAGCGCTTAGTCTTGTTTCATGGACAATTAAAGTACATTTATTGCATCTTCAAAGCAAATATATTCAGTCCAAAACTGGACTGGACCTTCCTCATGCCAAAATGGCATAAAACTATCATAACACATATAGCAAAAAGCCATAAGACATGCCAGATCTCCCAGGTTATATTCAAAAAGGCGCAAAAACCATGGTGTTCTTGTTTGCAGCGGAAATGTGACATCACAAAATCAAACACTAAGTAATCTTGCAATGGATACCCAAGAATGCATCGTCAATTAAGCTTTGTGAGCCAAGCTGAATGCCCACAATATTAGACACAACCTGATCAAAAAGGATAATGTGAGCAAATCATGCAAATATGTACAAAATCACTCCAATAAAGACAATTAACATGAAATCATCGTAAGCATAAGGTACACATAAGTCCATATTGCAGATATTTGTCACATCCTTACAATGGTTTACTTTTAAATGGTTGCATGCAAAAGAGCATGCGACCATATGAAACAGTTACCATGTCTCCATACTAAAAATGTCGACATGAGAATCTCGCACTGTATGACAGTCAAAGGTCACATGCTGCCCCGGCTGTATCACATCAAGGATACCCTTACAATACAGACCCACTAGAAAGAATAAAAGCATAGGCTCAACAGGTACAGTTGCAAAACTATTTGTTGTAAGCTTGTTTGATCATACACTAGATCAAGGAAGATATTGTTATACAACCTCACTTTGATCTCCCATCATTGTCCCCAACTGTGCGATTGAGTAATCCTCATAAATCCAGAATGGGTATCTTAGATATATATTTAACTCTATTCATGCAGATCCTGCTATTATATACTTGCATTTGTAAGTGGGCTGTTTTGCCAATAATTCAATATATCCCTTACTATTAGATGCAATGTTTGGTGGAGAGAATATGTTATTTTTTGTTTTTATTATCTGTATTATTAAAATTTATATTTTAATTACTTTCCCTGACCTTTACTTATTTGATACGGATTCATTACATATTTTCATCATGTGTCTTGAATGTTATCTACTTCATTTTGCAATTACAATTTTTCCATTTCCATATATTTTATTTGTAGCTAGAGGTTCACTGTTGCATCAGTTACAATCTACTCATTAATAAGCAGCTTGGATGACTTGAGTAGTCAGTAGTCAATATGTATTTTTTTCTTCTAACTACAGTATATATTTTACCCTCACATATATAACTATAAAATAATGAGTTAGATATACTGGAATTAACACAGGGGATATGAGCTATTTGAGACTGACGTACTAGGAACAATTGCAGCAATTCAGGAGAATATCAACTGAATTACAGGGGACAGACAATCCCATTGGTTTAAATGGGGCTTTTAAACCCTTGAATGGTAGAGAGGTCTCCAACACACTTTCAATAAGCAGGGCTCAAAATTCTGGCCAATGGTGAGTGAAAATTTAGCCCTGGTGAGTAGAAATTCAGCCCTGGTGGGTATGTTTTGGCTTGCAGTGGCGAGTAACTTTTCAGGTCTGGTTAGTAGCAAAGGAATTAAAATTATAAACCCTGCAATAAGGATTTTAAATTTACATTAATAATCTGTATATACCTGGGAACTCTTAGTGTTTCACTCAGAGACTCCGGGTTTTTACCTAAATCTCAGGGTCTGAAGGTGAAAGACCAAAGGCGGAATGCAAGAGACATGTGTATGCTCTATTTCCAATGTGAAAACCACTAGGGAATAGGTTTGAGCATGATTTTATTGAATTGCTCATGAAAAATTAAGATTAGAGAACAACTATTTTTTACAATGTTAAGGGGGATCTCTCACCCCTATACAAGTATGTGTTAAATGTTAGGTTACATAGCGACTAGGTGGATTTCTTTTTTCATTTTTTTAACCCTATTTGGCTGAAAATTAATGCTTAAAGTGTGCATTCCTAGACAGACTGTTGTTACCTGCTCTGTAACTGCAGTCCGTCACTCTGCCTCTTCTCCCTTCCCTCTATCCAACCTCCTCCATTGATGAAGGCTTTCTGCCTGTAAGCTGGAGTGATTTCAATGGCTAGATATTGATTTCTGCCAATGAAATCGCTCCAGCTTACAGACAGAAAACCTCTGTCATCGGAAGAGGCTGCAGAGAGGAAGGGGAGAAGAGGCAGAGTGAAAGACTGCAGTACAGAGCAGGTAACCACAGTCTGTCTGGAAGCTCACTCTTTAAACATTCATTTTCGGCCTGATAGAGTTTAAAAAAAAAAATTAATAAAGAAATCCACCTAGCCGCTATATAACCTAACATTTAACACACTTTTGTATGGGTGAAAGATCCCCTTTAAGTGTTACTATGCCTTTAATTTGTCTCTAATGATACATTAGGTTTGCAGTAGATTTGTTCTAGTCTTGTTCAGTTCATCAGCCTGAGACCACTGGCTCAGGTAAAGTAAAATGGTACTTTTTTTAGGGGTGAGAATCTCTCTAATCTGCCCAGTCTTTATTGGATATACACACTAGGGGCTAGGAACTCTGCTTCTTTTCACAGTGATGTCAGCACCTGATCTCTTTGAAGCAAGCCTATTTCTGTGCACGAGTAATGATGATCACAAAAAGCAGTTTATTAAGAATTGATGGATTTTGCAGATGAAAAAGCAGACTTACGGAATAAAATTCAATTTATTCTTAATAAACCGCTGTATGAAAATCCATCAATTCTTAATAAAGTGCTTCTTGTCATTACCCAGACACAGAAATTGGTGTTGGATCAGTTACTGACATCAGATTTACTGAAGACAATGGCTGTTTTGCTCATTTGGATGCCTGTCCCGTGTATTGTTTTAGATTAACCCCTTGGATGCTAGACAGATCTGCAGCACATTGAGAAAGGGGTTAAACGTACATAAAAAATAGTATTCTGTCAGCTGCTACATACTGTAGCTGAAATGTTAAGATTTGGAGTGATCATGGAATAAACTAGTTATAAGTTAAGAACATATAAACATATCCATTGATTTAAATGGGACTTTTAACACATTGAATGAAAGAGAAGACTCCAAGAAATTGCTTTGTAGTCCTTTATAGTATTTGATGTATTAAAAGCCCCACTTAAATCAATGGAAATTTTGAGAATTGCCATTTGTCAGAAATGGTGCATTTGGTTTACTCTTGAATGACTCTAGTTTCTTAACCCTTTCAGTGTCAGAGGGCTTTGCAATTCATTGCATGCCACTCTGGCACTGAAAGGGTTAATACATTAGTGTCACAGGGGATGAAAGTACACTGTGATTCAATGCTGTTCGGTACCGGAACCACTGTCCATATTTCTGTCTAATGATAATTTTCTGTGTATTCCAAAAACCGCCTTTTAAAGCCATTTGTTCTTAGCGGAGGTCAATGTGGCATTTTAGGAATTTAATTTATTCATTGCTAAAATCTACAGTGGATTAACTTGGCATAGACGACTACATACCATTACATGGAAATTCCTTGTGCACTGGGCAGTTTTAATAATCTTTGTGGTCCATGTAGAAACTGTGACTGGACAACCCCAAATATAACTATATATATATATATATATATATATATATATATATATATATATATATATATATATATATATATATATATATAAGAGCAATGTGTTGGCTACCTCTCTGGCACTCAAAGGGTTACGTTTCATAGTTGCCTATTAATATTCATGGAGAAATAAGTTACATTTTATGTTGTGCCATCAGAAAAGCCTTTGTCCTTTCCAATCGTAGATTAGCTCCTGGATGAAAATGTGAGACCTTTAGGAATTCATGGTGAGGCACCTTGAAACTGGAGGCCCCAGGTGAATATCGGTTACGCCCATGCATTAAAATGCCCCTGCTTGTGCATATTTATGAGACAGGTATACGGGGATTGATGGCATTAAAGTTTTGTTACAGCAAAGTGTGTTCTCCAGTATGCACTATAGAGATCTGAGGATAATACCTTGTGGCTGCACCGACACGTTCGCTCGAGAGTGACTAAAGGTATTTTATTTTAGAAAACAGACGGGGTCAGTTTAGCATTTACTTAATCCATAGCTTCTCAAAGTAAACTGCTGAGCCCACAAATAAAGGCCACGTTCTAAAGGGACAGTAAACCCTTATTATAAAAGGAACTCTGTCTGTCTGTCTAGCAGTCAGCTCTCCATAGACACCTTTATCCTAAAATGGAATGACCAACATTAATTGGAAATGAATACTCTCACAAAACTAAATTTGTTTTAGTTGAAATAACTTTTAAAGTCTGGTTGCATATACACAGTGGTGGTTATTCAGACAGCTCAATGCCAGTGGGGATGGATCCTACACTGACTGGCACTGACTTGGTTGAATCATCTGCTTGGTGTTTCAACTCTCACCTTGGTTCACAGCTTCTAGTCCCACTCTTCTCATCCTCTACATATCCTCTGAAGTTGCTGCAGGAATTACTATGCAGTGCCTTCACTTTATTTTTCATTCCCTTAATACACTCCTGTCCCCTTAATTTTTCATCCCCGTGATCCTCACTCAGCCATTTGACCTGACTTTGTCAATCATTTGTACATTTTAGCTTTCATCCCTCTAATTCAATCCTGTCATCCATATACTTCTGTTCAACACTACAATTTGCTAATAGGGATAGGCGAAAATATTCGCCTCAAACTGAAATCGGTGAATAATGTCACTTCCAGCTTGGTGAACAATTTCCTGAGAAAAGATCTGCTTTTCCACTTTTTCCTGCTTTTTTCACCTAGCTCATTGCATTGAAATTAGTGTTGAGCGAGCATGCTCGGCCGATGCTCGGTTCGGCTCGAGCATCGCTCTGCTCGGCACATGGCGGTACTCGTACGAGTACCGCATGTGCTCGCCCGCCATGTTCGGGTCTCCTCCCCGCACGTTTCGCGGCTGCTGCGCAGCCAATAAACGTGCGGGTAGGCTCTGACATCAGTGTAATGCCAGCAGCCATGTTGGCTGCTGGCATTACACTGATTGGCTGGCCAGAACCCGTGATCGGGTGCTGTATAGCACCTGACCAGCGAGTTCGGCTCAGTCTTAGCCAGGGAGAGATGAGGATAGGAAGGGAAAGTCAGTGTAGGGAGAAGAAAAGCAAATTTGTAAAAAAAAAGACCCAAAAGTCCTTTTTAGGACTACTGTGTGTGGGGGCAGCAGTTTATTTTGTGTGTGGGGAAAAAAAACAAAACAAAAAAAAACTTCATATATTCTGTTTAGTGTGCAAAGTTGCAGATTAGAGCACATTCTGTTTAGTGTGCAAAGTTGCAGATTAGAGCACATTCTGTTCAGTGTGCAAAGTTGCAGATTAGCAGCACATTCTTTTTAGTGTGCAAAGTTGCAGATTAGAGCACATTCTGTTTAGTGTGCAAAGTTGCAGATTAGAGTACATTCTGTTTAGTGTGCAAAGTTGCAGATTAGAGCACATTCTGTTAAGTCTTCAAACTGTAAAATATCAAAGTCACATATTCCATTCAGTGTGCGTCGTCGCAGTTTAGCAGCACATTCTGTGTACTGTGCACAGTTTCAGAATAGGAAAAAATACTGTTAAGTCTTCAAACTGTAAAATATCAAAGTCACATATTCCATTCAGTGCGCGTCGCTGCAGTTTAGCAGCACATTCTGTGTACTGTGCACAGTTTCAGAATAGGAAAAAATACTGTTAAGTCTTCAAACTGTAAAATATCAAAGTCACATATTCCATTCAGTGTGCGTCGCTGCAGTTTAGCAGCACATTCTGTGTACTGTGCACAGTTTCAGAATAGGAAAAAATACTGTTAAGTCTTCAAACTGTAAAATATCAAAGTCACATATTCCATTCAGTGTGCGTCACCGCAGTTTAGCAGCACATTCTGTGTACTGTGCACAGTTTCAGAATAGGAAAAAATACTGTTAAGTCTTCAAACTGTAAAATATCAAAGTCACATATTCCATTCAGTGTGCGTCGCCGCAGTTTAGCAGCACATTCTGTGTACTGTGCACAGTTTCAGAATAGGAAAAAATACTGTTAAGTCTTCAAACTGTAAAATATCAAAGTCACATATTCCATTCACTGTGCATAGCCGCAGTTTAGCAGCACATTCTGTGTACTGTGCACAGTTTCAGAATAGGAAAAAATACTGTTAAGTCTTCAAACTGTAAAATATCAAAGTCACATATTCCATTCAGTGTGCGTCGCCGCAGTTTAGCAGCACATTCTGTGTACTGTGCACAGTTTCAGAATAGGAAAAAATACTGTTAAGTCTTCAAACTGTAAAATATCAAAGTCACATATTCCATTCAGTGTGCGTCGCCGCAGTTTAGCAGCACATTCTGTGTACTGTGCACAGTTTCAGAATAGGAAAAAATACTGTTAAGTCTTCAAACTGTAAAATATCAAAGTCACATATTCCATTCAGTGTGCATCGCCGCAGTTTAGCAGCACATTCTGTGTACTGTGCACAGTTTCAGAATAGGAAAAAATACTGTTAAGTCTTCAAACTGTAAAATATCAAAGTCACATATTCCATTCAGTGTGCGTCGCCGCAGTTTAGCAGCACATTCTGTGTACTGTGCACAGTTTCAGAATAGGAAAAAATACTGTTAAGTCTTCAAACTGTAAAATATCAAAGTCACATATTCCATTCAGTGTGCGTTGCCGCAGTTTAGCAGCACATTCTGTGTACTGTGCACAGTTTCAGAATAGGAAAAAATACTGTTAAGTCTTCAAACTGTAAAATATCAAAGTCACATATTCCATTCAGTGTGCGTCGCCGCAGTTTAGCAGCACATTCTGTGTACTGTGCACAGTTTCAGAATAGGAAAAAATACTGTTAAGTCTTCAAACTGTAAAATATCAAAGTCACATATTCCATTCAGTGTGTGTCGCCGCAGTTTAGCAGCACATTCTGTGTACTGTGCAAAGTTGCAGATTTGCAGCACATATTCCGTGTAATATGAAGAAGGCGGGTAAAAAGGGACGGGGAAGTGGACGTGATCCTGATAGTTCAGGGCGCGGGTCAGGACGCGTAGAAACTGCGCCTGGTGCCAGAGCACAAGACAGAAAGACATCCACCATACCTAGCTTCATGTCTCATTTTACAGGGCGTCGCAGGACATCACTCTCGAGGTCCAACCACTGCGAACAGGTGGTCGGTTGGATGTCAGCTGATACTGCTTCCAGTCGGTTAAGCACCACCCTGTCTTCCACCAAGTCCACTCTCAGTAGCCAAGAGTCTGGTCAACATAATCCTCACTATGATCATCCTTCCTCCCACCATAGAGGGTCTGGTCAAAGAAGTGATCCCACACTGGGATATAGTGAGGAGCTCGTCTCATCACCAATCCTTCATTTGACCCTCTCTCCAAGCACGCTTGCAGAGGAACATGACATCTTGTGCCCTGATTCACAACCTCTAGAGGGTACCCAATCACAAGAAGATGACAGATGTGAACGGCATTTAAGGTCAAAGGAAGTAGTGGATGATGATGATGATGAGACACAGTTGCCATTAAATCAACCACTATTACTGTCTCAAGACCTTGATGAGGAGGATGATATACAGTTGTCAATGACTGAGTATGTGGTGGGATCAAGACATGAGGAGGATGATCAGAGTGAGGAAGTGGAGGAGGACTTGGTGGACGATGAGTTGACTGACCCCACCTGGGAAGGTGTAGAGCCGAGCGATGACAGCAGTCCTGAGGGTGAGCCATCTGCAGCACCGCAACAGGCTGGAAGAGGCAGTGGTGTGGCTACAGAAAGAAGGCGGACCGCACCAAACCGGCCCGCAAATGTTCCACGGAGCACCCCCTTGCGTAAATCTCCCTTGCCAAGGGGTAGGTGTTCCGCGGTATGGCGTTTTTTTAAGGAAAGTGCGGACGACAAAAGAATTGTAGTTTGCAACCTGTGCCACATCAGAATGAGCCGAGGCATGAACACTAGAAACCTCACCACCACCAGCATGATCCGACACATGGCATCCAAGCACCGTAATAAGTGGGAGGAACGCCTGGATCGCCCATCTGTGTCTGCAGGCCACACCACTGCCTCCTCTTCCCCTGTTTTCGGTGCCGGCCAATCGCCTGTCGAAGGCACAGGCCCGCATACCTCCCGCCCTGCACCTGTACCTTCTGAAGCACCATCAGCGACCACATCCACTTCCCTGTCCCAGCTCAGCGTCCAAATGTCGTTACCCCAGGCATTTGAGCGCAAGCGAAAATACCCAGCCACCCACCCACAGGCCATAGCACTAACCTCACACCTTTCCAAATTACTGGCCATCGAAATGCTGCCATTTAGGCTTGTGGAGACTGAGTCCTTCCGCATCCTGATGGCAGCAGCTGTCCCTCGGTACGCGGTCCCCAGCCGCCACTACTTTTCCCGGTGTGCCGTCCCCGCATTACACCACCATGTGTCCCGTAACATCACCCGTGCCCTGACCAACGCAGTTACTGGGAAGGTCCACTTAACGACTGACACATGGACAAGTGCTTGTGGCCAGGGACGCTACATTTCCCTGACGGCACACTGGGTGAATGTCGTGGAGGCTGGGAGCGACTCGGACCCTGGGATGGCACAGGTGCTACCCACGCCGAGGATTGCGGGCCCTACCTCCATCAGGGGTTCCGCCAGCACCTACGTTATTGGCTCCTCCTCCTCCGTTTCCACCTCCGAATTCTCTGCACGCAGCGCCACTCACCCATCAGCCGGTAGCTGGAAGCAGTGTAGCACTGCAGTGGGGAAGCGTCAACAGGCCGTGCTGAAGCTGATCTGCCTTGGGGACAAACAGCACACGGCCTCAGAGCTGTTGCAGGGGATTAGTCACCAGACCGAGCAGTGGCTCTCGCCACTCAACCTGCAACCAGGCATGGTTGTGTGTGATAATGGGCGTAACTTGGTGGCGGCTTTGGAGCTCGGCAAGCTCACACACGTACCATGCCTAGCACATGTATTTAATTTAGTGGTTCAGCGATTTCTAAAAACCTACCCCAATTTGCATGATCTCTTGACCAAGGTGCGCCGCGTGTGTGCACATTTCCGTAAGTCATCTACAGCTTCAGCCGGCCTGTTGAAGCTGCAGCAGCGCTTACAATTGCCAGCTCACCGGCTGCTGTGTGACGTGTGCACGCGCTGGAACTCCACCTTCCACATGTTGGCACGGCTTTGTGAGCAGCAGAGGGCAGTAGTGGAGTACCAGCTGTTACACGGTCGTCGCCTCTCCGTTCAACTTCCTGTAATCAGAAGTGAGGAGTGGGAATGGATGTCAGACCTCTGTGAGGTTTTACGGAATTTTGAGGAATCGACACAGATGGTGAGCGGCGATAACGCTATTATCAGTGTAACCATCCCACTTCTGTGTCTACTGAAACGCTCGCTGCTCACAATTAAAACCGACGCTTTGCATGTGGAAGAGGTGGAAATGCGGGAGGAAGAGCTTACACAAGGTGATAGCCAGAGCACCCTCACTTCGTCTTCTCAGCGACAATTGGAGGAGGCGGAGGAGGAGGAGGAGGAAGACACGGTTGCCTCCGCTACAGAGGGTAGCCATGGAACTTTAGTTCCATCTCTTCAGCGTGGGTGGGCAGAAGAGGAGGAAGAGGATGAGGAGATTGAGAGTCATCCTCCTGGTGAGGACAGCGAAATCTTGCCTGTTGGTACTCTGGCACACATGGCTGACTTTATGTTAGGCTGCCTTTCCCGTGACCCACGCGTTATACGCATTTTAGACAACACGGATTACTGGGTGTTCACCCTTCTGGACCCCCGCTACAAAGAGAATTTCTCATCTCTCATTCCTCTGGTGGAGAGGACAAGCAAAATGGTGCAATACCAGAAGGTTCTTGTCGAAAAATTGCTCCAAAATTTTCCATCTGACAACGCTGGCGGCAGAGTACGTGCTACCTTGGCCAACCGAGAAGGGGAGAAAAGGGGAGGACACAGCAGTTCCGACAAAGGCAGGGCAACACTCTCCAAGGCGTGGGACACCTTCATGACACCCCGCCAGCACCCTCACCCTGATGCGCAGCCTTGTGTCACAAGGAGGGAAAAGTTTTGGAAGATGGTGAAGGAGTACGTAGCAGACCGTGTCAGCATCCTCAATGATCCCTCTGTGCCTTACAACTACTGGGTGTCCAAGCTGGACACGTGGTATGAACTGGCACTCTACGCCTTGGAGGTGCTGGCCTGCCCTGCCGCCAGCGTTCTGTCTGAGCGGGTATTTAGTGCTGCTGGTGGCATCATAACAGATAAGCGTATCCGCCTTTCCACCGACAATGCTGATAGGTTGACACTTATAAAAATGAACAAGGCCTGTATTTCCCCTGACTTCTCCACTCCACTGGAGGAAAGCCCCGGGGGAACATAAAGTGACTTTATATATGTTATTTACAATGATGGGAATACTCTGTATTCCCATTCACCCCTTCCACCCAAAAAACGGGTATATGGTTGACTCTCTTCCATATACCCTGGGATATAATTTTTATATAGGGCCAGCTCACCAGCGGGCCCTGTGATATAATTTTTATATAGGGCCAGCTCACCAGCGGGCGCAGTTTGACAATTTTTGTATAGGTCAGCTCACCAGCGGGCCTTCTCATATAATGTTTTATTGGGTCAGCTCTCTAGCGGGCCCTCTCATATAATGTTTTATAGCGTCAGCTCACTAGCGGGCCTTCGCATATAATGTTTAGGATGGTCAGCTCCGCAGCAGACCCTCACCCATAATGTTTTAGATGGTCGGCTCAGCGCACGTTTCCCTCTTAATCATGGCCTCAGTTCAGAAAAATCAAGGAAATTTTTGGGAGAATTTGCCTCTGCGCACGTTTCCCTCTTAATCATGGCCTCAGTTCAGAAAAATCGAGGAAATTTTTGGGAGAATTTGCAGATGATATACAAGTAAATATACAGCAAATACTGTTTGGTAACAATTTTTCGCCTAAAGTCGTTTTTATCTGCCTTTTTGTGTGTTTTACGGTCAGTCTGTAAAAATGGCGTACTACGGGCGAAAGATCGTTCCCAGCAGCGATGTTGGAGTCCAAGATGCATCCAGACATCCTCCCTATGCTGTCCCTGAACCATTTCTGTGGTGTTTCCATCCTTTTCTGCCCTTTTCCTATGGACCAGGCACCCTCCCCTCATCAGAGCAGGGGGTGCCTGGTGTAATGCTCGAGTCCTCCCATTGACTTCAATGGGGCTCGGGTGCTCGGCCGAGCACTCGAGCCTCCGGGGGTGCTCGGTCAGAGCACCCGAACACCCGAGCATTGGGGTGCTCGCTCATCACTAATTGAAATCAATGGGAAGTAAAAATTTTCCTTACCACGTGAACATTTTCTCTACTTTTCTACAGCCATATACAAGGGTATCAGGCTCTCACAACATGACATTCTGTGTTTATGAGATGAAAAAACAGCATGTGTTTTGAGCTAGAGAAGACAGACAAAAAAAGGGGAATTGAAGTTTATTTTAGGGAGCCTTTCAGGTAGGACATTTGTTCTCAGTATTAGAGACTGACTAGCAAGACACAGACAGCTTGCTCATCTTGCTGTTATTGTCTCGGTGCTGGGGAAATCTGGGGAAAGAAGTTGTTGATTTTGTTTTTCATTTATAATTTTATAATTTAAAAATAATTAAAAAAGAATAAAGAAATAAACAAATAAACAATTAAATATATTAGGTGACAGCTCACTGGGCTAAGGAAAGACACCACACTCCACCAGTTGTGTTGTGTACTGTAGAATAAAAACACACACAGTAGTTGAGTAATGTCCAGCAAACTCACAAGGGGCAGGGGGAGTGGGGAGGGGGAAGGTGGAGCAGTGCAGGAACGTGAGAGTAAAGTAGTAGTTCAAAAACTGACTGCAGCAATGGTTGCTGCAGCGTGTGCAATAGATGATGATGACGCCTATTTTCCAAGGAAGGATGCAGTATGTCAAGGTCCCAGCAAAACTTCCAGCACCACCAGTGCCAGTACAAAAGAACCATATAAGAACACTGAAGATGACAAGTTGCATTCAAGTGTTGATGATGGCAATGGCATAACAGAGGACGGTGTGGCAGCTGAACTGTCTGCTGCATCAGATAGTGAGACAAACAAGCATCAAAACACCAATCCTGAAAGTAGGAGCATATTTTGTTACAGTAAAAGTAAAAGGAAATTATTTAAGACCTGTAAAAGTTTAGAGGAATATTAGGGTAGTGGGCAAGAAGTGGCAGGGGATGGTGATGCTGCTGAGGATGACCTAATGATGACTGATGATGCAAATCTAGAACATATCCATCCAGCATCCTTCTCTTGTTCAGATACAGATGAAGTTGAGAGTGAGGATGATGACATGGCCATAAAGTTAGCAGAAAGGCAAAGGCTGAATCTTCCATCATTGAAATGGAGAACTGTGCCTGTCTATAAACTGTTTGAGAAAACCATTGGAATGTCTACCCTGGACAAGCAAAGATGTCAAAAACAGACACAGTCACAGTATCAGTCATCATCAGCATCATCGCCTCTTCAAAGTCCAAGTCCCACTCAGCCACATACACCTGTGTTGAGTATCCAGCAGCAACAACAACAGCAACACAGATTATTAACATCCACAATGTTAGATATGTATCCTGGTGCCCGTGATTGCTCTCTTTTCTTGTCTATCACCAGTAGGGGGCTCTCCATTGGCTGGCTGCCTTCAGCCCACCCTGTATTGCCTATTTAAACCTAGTCTGGGCACTCTTTGGTTGCCCTTTCGTGTTGTCTCTATACTGTTGCCTATGACCCTGTTCCTGAGTATCCTGGGCCTCTGCTGTGTTCCTGCGACCTGTATTCTACCTGTTCCAGTGCTTCCAGTTGCTGAGTTCCTGCCTTCGTTGATCCGGTCGAATCTCCGCTTCCTGCTGCCAGTCTCCTCCGATGTTCCGGTTGACCGTCTGCCTGCTGGTTCCTGATTCCATTTGCTGACTCCTGTCTAGTCGTTTCCTGTCCTCAGACGTTCCTGAGTCAACTTGGCGACATTGTTACCTTGCCGGTTATTGTTCAGGGTACTGGTTCGCTCCCCAAGCCATCCGGCTGCCTCAGTGTTTTAGCGTCCCACATACAGGGTACTGGTTCGCTCCTCAAGCCATCTGGCTGTCTCTGTGTCATAGCGTCCCATGTACAGGGTACTGGTTCACTCCTTAAGCCATCCGGCTGTCTCTGTGTCATAGCATCCCACGTACAGGGTACTGGTTCGCTCCCCAAGCCATCCGGCTGTCTCAGTGCTATAGCGTTCCACGTACAGGGTACTTGTTAGCTCCTCAAGCCACCCGGCTGCCTCAGTATATTTTGCGTTCCACGTACTGGGTACTGGTTCGCTCCTCAAGCCACCCGGCTGCCTCAGTATATATTGCATTCCACGTACTGGGTAGTGGTTCGCTCCATGCACACCTAATTGCTCTATAGTCATATGGCGTTCCATCTGTGAAGAGTATTACTGAGTTCCACACCCTTCTCTATCTCTGCTGCTGGTGACTTACTTACTGACTCAGCCTCTTTTCCATCATAGTGACTGTTTTTCCACCAGTCAGTCACTTTAGTGTGTGGTTGATCTTATCTCCATTCTACGGGCTGCCTTGCCCGGTATATGGTAAGGCTGGTAGAACCTGTCCTGTTTCCTTGGATTGCCTTACCCGGTACTGGCAAGGCCGGTAGAGCCTGTGTACTCACCTATCAAATTGGCTGCCTCGCATGGTATATGGTAAGGCCGGTAGAACCTGTCCTGTTTCCTGGGGTTGCCTTACCCGGTATTGGCAAGGCCGGTAGAGCCTGTATAGTCACCTGTCAATTGGCTGCCTTGCCCGGTATATGGTAAGGCCGGTAGAACCTGTCCTGTTCCCTTGGGTTGCCTTACCCGGTATTGGCAAGACCGGTAGAGCCCCACCTCACCAGTTCAGATTCCCTGGCTGCCTTGCCAGGTATATTGGCAGGGCCAGTAGAGCCAATATTACTCTCATTTGCATTGTATTCCTGTCTAATAAAGATATATGTGTGTACGTGTATATTACCCTACGGGGCTGCATTAACTTTTCAATAAAGTTGAGTTTTTACCTAACTCTGCGTCTGAGAGTCTTAACAAACCGTGACAGTACGAAAGAGTGATGGTAACCTGCAAAACATCCATTGGAGAATGGATGCACGTGAGCAACGGTTGGATCAGCTAGCGGTAGCGATGCAAACTATACCTGAACGCATGGTGCTTTCTGAAAAGGCTGGCCTTAGTCCCGTGGTTTCCTCCGGGCAGACATCTGAGAACGTTACCATGCCCTCAGGGACAGCAGTCAAAGGGTTAGCCGCCTCTGCCCCGTTGCCACTCAGATACGATGGTGACCCTAACCTCTGCAGAGGATTTATTAACCAACTTGAAATATTTATGGAATTGACGGCTCAGGCCTTTCCCAGTGACCGCAGTAAAGTTGGTTTTATGATATCCCTGCTGACTGGTAGAGCATTGGCATGGGCAAATCCGTTATGGGAAAAAGTGAAACCCTGCACTAGGAGTTTCAGAGAATTAGTGCAGTCGTTTCGGAGAGTGTTCGAGCCTCCTGGTAGAACCACCTCTGCTCCTAAGCACCTAATGGAAATACAACAGGGCAGGTGTATGGTATGTGACTATGCCATCGAATTTCGCACCTTGGCAGCAGACGTAGGTTGGAACAGTGAAGCATTATTGGCAGCCTTTGCTCAGAGCCTAAGTGACCAAATTAAGGACGAGATTGCTGCGAAAGAATTGCCTGTTGATCTTAATGACTATATTGAATATGTCATTCTAATTGACACACGGATTCGTGAGAGACTAATGGCCAAAGACCGCAGGTCGCGGCAAAAGATTAATGGATCTAGTAGTAATTTTTGCCTACCCGTCCCTCCCTTGGCTTCTAAGCAGGTTGATCTACCTCGAGAACCAGGTGAACCTATGCAGTTAGGTTTCACTAGGCTAACCAAGGAGGAGAGGACACATCGCAGAAAATATGGGTTATGCTTATAATGTGGCAAAAATGGGCATCTACTAAGATCTTGTCCTGTACGTCCGGGAAACGAACACACCTAGGGTACCTTGGAAAACAGGCCCTAGGTGGTGTTCAGGCATCCCCAGAATGTGGTATATTGAAACCCACCATACAGGTGGTACTTTCGTGGGAAAAATGCTCAGTTGAGGTTTTGGCCCTGGTTGATTCTGGTGCAGCTGGGTATTTTATGGATAATACCTTTGCTGAATTACATGGGGTTCCACGCAGTGAAAGGGAAACCCCACTCGCTATTGAAGCAATTGACGGCAGACCCCTGGAACCTGCTCAGGTGACTTTTGAAACTATGCCTTTGTCCATGTCTATTGGGGCTCTCCATAGAGAGGAACAGCAGTTCCAGCTGATCAACTCTCCTCATCACGCAGTAATCCTGGGTTTTCCCTGGTTACAGTTGCATAACCCACAGTTTGATTGGAAAAAATGTGAAATATCCACTTGGTCTCAGTCTTTCATGGAACATTGCGTAACCCAACCAGTTAAGATCTTGTGTACCTCTTCTGCTCTGCCAGATGAATACCAACAGTTTAGCGATGTAGTCAGGAAGGGAGAAGCTGGCACCCTACCCCAGCACAGATCTTATGACTGTTGTATTGAATTGCCTCCGGGGGCGGTGCCTCCCAGGGGACGCATGTATCCATTATCTTGTGAGGAGAACCAAGCTATGGAAGAATATATCGCTGATGCCCTCGAAAGAGGCATCATAAGGAAATCCACCTCTCCGACTGGGGCTGGATTTTTCTTTGTAAAAAAGAAAAAGGCAAGCTGAGACCTTGCATTGACTACCGGGGCTTAAATAAGTTAATATCTAAGAATGCCTATCCATCACCGAGCTATTTGACAGACTTAAAGGTTCCTCTATTTTCACCAAATTGGACCTACGTGCTGCATACAATTTAATCCGGATCAGAGCTGGTGATGAGTGGAAAACCGCCTTTAACACGAGAGCTGGCCATTACGAGTACTTGGTCATGCCATTTGGTCTCTGTAACGCACCCGTTGTATTCCAAGAGTTCATCAATGACATTCTTAGAGATATGTTGTGGTCCTGTGTCGTTGTCTATCTTGACAACATTCTCATTCATTCTGAGAATATGTTACAACATGTCAAGGACGTGTCTGAGGTGTTGCTTCGCCTATGAGAGAACAAGCTATATTGTAAACACAAAAAATGTGAATTTCACAGAATTAGTGTACCATTTCTGGGATTTATAATTGGCAAAGAAGGCATTGCCATGGACAAAGAGAAATTAATGGCAGTGTTACAATGGCCACACCCCAAGAGCTTGAAGGCCATTCAACGATTTCTGGGCTTCGCTAATTATTATAGGAAATTTATTAAGAACTTCTCTTCTATGGTAAAACCTTTGACTGACCTTACGCACAAGGGTGCCAATCCATCCCAATGGTCAGTGCCTGTAGAGGAGGCCTTTGAGAAATTGAAGTCTGCCTTCATTAACGCTCCTGTGTTATCTCACCCCAACCCATCGCTCCCATTCACACTGGAGGTGGACACCTCAGATATTGGGGTTGGAGCAGTGCTCTCTCAGTGTCCCATTAAAGGAGGAACTCTCAGACCTTGTGGGTTTTTCTCTAAAAAGTTGACCGGGGCACAAAGCAATTATGAGATTGGTGATAGAGAACTACTAGCCATTATTTTTGCGCTTAAGGAGTGGCGCCACCTACTCGAGGGTACCAAGAACCCTATCTTGATTCTGACCGATCACAAGAACTTAATCTATCTCTCTGAGGCAAAGAGGTTATCCCCACGCCAGGCTAGGTGGGCACTGTTCTTGTCTCGATTAAACTTCATTGTATCTTATTTACCTGGGTCTAAGAATGTCAGGGCTGACGCATTGTTAAGACAATTTGAGGCTGAAACTGACAAAGATGAGGTACCAGCACCTATTATTCAGCCTGATTGAATTTTGGCTACTATACGCACGAGTATCTTGGCCTCCCAAGCCTCCACTCCTCCTGAAACCCCGATGGGCAAGTGTTTTGTTGATGTGCCACTCCGCACACAGTTACTTGAGACTTACCATTCCTCTAAGGCTGCGGGACTAGTGTTGAGCGAGCACCCCGATGCTCGGGTGTTCGGGTGCTCTGACCGAGCACCCCCTGAGGCTCGAGTGCTCGGCCGAGCACCCGAACCCCATTGCATTAAATGGGAGGACTCGAGCATTACACCAGGCACCCCCTGCTCTGATGAGGGGAGGGTGCCTGGTCAATGCCCCCCTTTATCTCCACAATGCCCCTCTTCCACAATGTCCCCCTTCCACAATGTCCCTCTTCATCTCCGCAATGTCCCCCTTCATCTCCGCAATGCCCCCTTCATCTCCGCAATGCCCCCTTCATCTCCGCAATGCCCCCTTCATCTCCGCAATGCCCCCCTTCCACAATGTCCCCCTTCCACAATGTCCCCCTTCATCTCCGCAATGTCCCCCTTCATCTCCGCAATGTCCCCCTTCATCTCCGCAATGCCCCCTTCATCTCCGCAATGCCCCCTTCATCTCCGCAATGCCCCCCTTCCACAATGTCCCCCTTCATCTCCGCAATGCCCCCCTTCCACAATGTCCCCCTTCCACAATGTCCCCCTTCATCTCCGCAATGTCCCCCTTCATCTCCGCAATGCCCCCTTCATCTCCGCAATGCCCCCTTCATCTCCGCAATGCCCCCCTTCCACAATGTCCCCCTTCATCTCCGCAATGTCCCCCTTCATCTCCGCAATGCCCCCTTCATCTCCGCAATGCCCCCTACCTCCAGTCCCTGGTGGTCCAGCGGAGCGTCTGCAAGATCTGTGCCTCCTCCGGCACAGATCCCTGCCACCCGAACATGGCGGGCGAGCACATGGCGGTACTCGTACGAGTACCGCCATGTGCCGAGCAGAGCGATGCTCGAGCCGATCCGAGCATCGGCCGAGCATGCTCGCTCAACACTATGCGGGACATATTGGCAGAGTCCAATTGTTATGGTCTCTCTCTGAAGTTTTTTGGTGGCCTTCTATGCGGGCAGATTGTGCCGATTTTACGAATGCCTGTGCTACTTGTGCCCATGCTAAGACCCCTAAACACCTCCCTGTGGGTTTACTCCAACCGGTACCTAATGGGGAACGCCCTTGGTCTCATGTTTCCATCGATTTTATGGAAGAATCACCCGTGTCTAGAGGGTATTCCTTTATACTTATGATAGTGGACAGGTTCTCTAAAATGGCTCATTTCGTGCCCCTCCGTGGCCTTCCCTCTGCTAAAGAATTGGCGGTGGTATTTGCTAAAGAGGTATTCCGGTTGCATGGTGTACCCAGAGTACTGGTGTCCGACCGGGGGAGCCAGTTCGTATCCAGGTTTTGGAGGGCATTTTGTGAACAGATGGGCATACAGTTATCTTTCTCCTCCGCCTACCATCCCCAGACCAATGGGGCCACTGAGCGTGCCAATCAAGGCTTGGAACAGTTCTTGCACTGTTTAATTACTGACCATCATGACAATTGGGCCGGCCTGTTGCCCTGGGCAGAGTTCGGCAGGAATTCTGCAGTTAACTCGTCAGTAGGGAGCTCTCCGTTTTTGATCAATTATTGGTTTCAACCCTGTTTGCTCCCAGACTCCTTTCAGGCACAACAAATTCCAGCTCTGGATGAGCATATCGAGCAGCTCTGCTCCACATGGGCACAGGTGCAGAGGGCATTGGGTCAGTCATTCCAACGACATCAACGTCATGCTAATCGCAGGAGGTTGCCAGCGGTTTCCTTTCAGGTTGGGGATAGAGTGTGGCTGTCCTCCAGTAACCTTAAGCTGCAAGTCCCATCTAACAAGTTGGCTCCCCGATTCATTGGTCCTTACAGAGTCTTTCACAGAATCAATCCAGTATCGTACGCATTGGACATAACTGCGTCCATGCGTATTCATAATGTCTTCCATGTATCTCTCCTTAAACCTCTCGTATGCAACCGCTATACAGCTAACCCTGTGGTGCCAGGGCCTATTGAAGTGGAGGGTCAGGAGGAGTACGAAGTTCAGAATATCATTGATTCCCGCAGGCTTAGAAGAAAGGTGCAGTATTTGGTGCATTGGAAGGGCTATGGTCCTGAAGAACGATCTTGGGTGGACAGTAAGGACCTTCATGCGCCCAAATTACTGCAAATTTTTCATTCCAAATACCCTCAGAAACCTAGACCCTCCTCTGGGAGAGGGGGTCTTGAGAGGGGGTACTATCACGGTGCCCGTGATTGCTCTCTTTTCTTGTCTGTCACAAGTAGGGGGCTCTCCATTGGCTGACTGCCTTCAGCCCACCCTGTATTGCCTATTTAAACCTAGCCTGGGCACCCTTAGGTTGCCCTTTCATGTTGTCTCTATGCTGTTGCCTATGACCCTGTTCCTGAGTATCCTGGGCCTCTGCTGTGTTCCTGCGACCTGTATTCTACCTGTTCCAGTGCTTCCAGTTGCTGAGTTCCTGCCTTCGTTGATCCGGTCGAATCTCCGCTTCCTGCTGCCAGTCTCCTCCGATGTTCCGGTTGACCGTCTGCCTGCTGGTTCCTGATTCCATTTGCTGACTCCTGTCTAGTCGTTTCCTGTCCTCAGACGTTCCTGAGTCAACTTGGTGACATTGTTACCTTGCCGGTTATTGTTCAGGGTACTGATTCGCTCCCCAAGCCATCCGGCTGCCTCAGTGTTTTAGCGTCCCACATACAGGGTACTGGTTCGCTCCTCAAGCCATCCGGCTGTCTCTGTGTCATAGCGTCCCACGTACAGGGTACTGGTTCGCTCCTTAAGCCATCCGGCTGTCTCTGTGCTATAGCATCCCACGTACAGGGTTGGGTTCGCTCTTTAAGCCATCCGGCTGTCTCAGTGCTATAGCATTTCACATACAGGGTACTGGTTCGCTCCCCAAGCCATCCGGCTGTCTCAGTGCTATAGCGTTCCACGTACAGGGTACTGGTTCACTCCCCAAGCCATCTGGCTGCCTCAGTGTTATAGCGTTCCACGTACAGGGTACTGGTTCACTCCCCAAGCCATCCGGCTGCTTCAATGCTATAGCGTTCCACGTACTGGGTACTGGTTCGCTCTCCAAGCCATCCGGCTGTCTCAGTGTTATAGCGTTCCACGTACAGGGTACTGGTTCGCTCCTCAAGCCATCCGACTGTCTCTGTGCCATAGCGTCCCACATACAGGGTACTGGTTCGCTCCTTAAGCCATCCGGCTGTCTCAGTGCTATAGCGTCCCAAGTACAGGGTACTGGTTCGCTCCTTAAGCCATCCGGCTGTCTCAGTGTTATAGCGTTTCACGTACAGGGTACTGGTTCGCTCCTCAAGCCACCCGGCTGCCTCAGTATATATTGCGTTCCACGTACTGGGTACTGGTTCGCTCCTCAAGCCACCCGGCTGCCTCAGTATACATTGCGTTCCATGTACTGGGTAGTGGTTCGCTCCATGCACACCTAATTGCTCTATAGTCATATGGCGTTCCATCTGTGAAGAGTATTACTGAGTTCCACACCCTTCTCTATCTCTGCTGCTGGCGATTTACTTACTGACTCAGCCTCTTTACCATCATAGTGACTGTTTTTTCACCAGTCAGTCACTTTAGTGTGTGGTTGATCTTATCTCCTATCTACGGGCTGCCTTGCCCGGTATATGGTAAGGCTGGTAGAACCTGTCCTGTTTCCTTGGGTTGCCTTACCCGGTATTGGCAAGGCCGGTAGAGCCTGTGTAGTCACCTATCAAATTGGCTGCCTCGCCCGGTATATGGTAAGGCCGGTAGAATCTGTCCTGTTTCCTGGGGTTGCCTTACCCGGTATTGGCAAGGCCGGTAGAGCCTGTATAGTCACCTGTCAATTGGCTGCCTTGCCCGGTATATGGTAAGGCCGGTAGTACCTGTCCTGTTGCCTTGGGTTGCCTTACACGGTATTGGCAAGGTCGGTAGAGCCTCACCTCACCAGTTCCGATTCCCTGGCTGCCTTGCCCAGTATATTGGCAGGGCCGGTAGAGCCAATATTACTCTCATTTGCATTGTATTCCTGTCTAATAAAGATATATATGTGTACGTGTATATTACCCTACGGGGCTGCATTAACTTTTCAATAAAGTTGAGTTTTTACCTAACTCTGCGTCTGAGAGTCTTAACAAACCATGACAATATGACTAGTGCCCCTGCTGCTGGAAGTGCTTCACCTTTGACACCTAGTAGTAGTAGTAGCAGTAGAATTGCATCAACATCTAGCCCCAGTAGTAGCAGTAGTAGTAGTAGTAGCACATCTGGAACCCCTCAGTCCATGAAGTTTACAGTATGGAGATACTTCACTCAGTATCCTAAAGCTAAGCATGTTGCTATCTGTTGTCTGTACAAAAAGCATGTGAGCAGGGGGAAAGCAGGCTCACACCTGGGCACCTCCTTTATGACATCCTACATGAAGCACAACCACAGGTCTTACTGGGAGACACACTATCAGCAGGTCAAAGGTGCAGCAACTTGCAGCAGCAGAAGCACTCTATAAAGTTCCCAGGGCTCTAGGGTAGAAAAAAGAAGTAATTAAGTTATTTATGTGTCAGAGAGCGTGCTACTGCCAACAGTTATTTCATTCCAAATAACACCAATGGCTCCTGCTGCAGAGGAGTATCATAACTCTGGCTTTTCTGTAGGAGATGGCAAGAGTCATAGACTGCCCAAACATGCTGCTTGTACCTCCACTACCTCCTCTAGTCATGTTGTTAAAGCAATAAAGTTCCAGGGTTCTTTTGCCATGTCCTGCCAACCCACATTAACTGAGTTCCTGGGAAGGAGTCAAAAGCTTCACAAAAACAATTCCAAAGTACACCTGTGGAATGGCAAGGTTGACAGTAGACATGCTGCCATATTCTTTTGTAGAAAAACAAGGTTTCAGAGAAATGATGTCATGTGTAGCTACACACTGGCATATCCCAAGCCACAGTTTTCAAGGATGGCTGTGCTTGGATTGTACAAGCAGGTGGTTAATGTGGTGAGCAAAGGCCTGAAAAGTGCATATGGCAAGAAAATCCACCTGACAACAGATATGTGGGCAGATATCACGGTGCCCGTGCTCCCTTGTTATTGTTTTCCTGTCAGTCTATTCTGTGTGTACTCCCATTGGCTGTCCTTCATTGATCCCGCCCAGTATGGCCTTTATATACTGGGCTCCAGCACCCACACGGTGCCCTTTCGTGGTGTACCTTTACCAGTGCTAGTTTTCTGCTCAGTGTTTCCCAGTGTACCGACTTGGCCTGCCTGACTACTCTGCATCTGTTCTCCTGCTCCTGTGTACCGACCCGGATTGCCTGACTATTCTTCAGTGCCTGCTCCTGTGTACCAACCTGGCCTGGCTGACGTTCCTGCTTCCTGTGTACTGACCCGGCTTGGCTGATGTTCCTGCTCTGTGATTCGACCCGGCTTGGTTGGCGTTCCTGCTTCTGACAGCTTATTGTCGCCTTGGCGACATTCTCATTCTCCAGGCTTTCCGGTTCCCATTTGCTCACAGAGTGCGAGAGTCAGTTTCCGTTACTGCTCCGACAGTGTGTCATTGGCCTAGTCCTCCGTTACTGCTCCCGCAGGTTGCAAGTGTCTGCCTCCGTTACTGCTCCCGCAGTGTGCCATTTGCTTGTCCTCCGTTACTGCTCCTGCAGGTTGCAAGTGTCTGCCTCTGTTACTGCTCCAGCAGTGCGCCTCTGGCCTAGTCCTTCGTTACTGCTCCTGCGGGTTGCAAGTGTCTGCTTCCGTTACTGCTCTGGAAGTGTGCCATTGGCCTAGTCCTCCGTTACTGCACCTGCCGGTTGCAAGTGTCTGCCTCCGTTACTGCTCCAGTAGTGTGCCATTGGCTTGTCCTCCGTTACTGCTCCTGCAGGTTGCAACTGTCTGTCTCCATTACTGCTCCAGCAGTGTGCCATTGGCTTGTCCTCCGTTACTGCTCCTGCAGAGTGCAAGTATTTGCCTCCGTTACTGCTACGGCAGTGAGTCATTGGTCTAGTTTCCGTTACTGCTTCGGCAGTGTGCATGTGTCAGTCTCCGTTAATGCTACGGCAGTGCTCTCTGCACGCTATTCCTGTTGTACTCTGGCAGTTCACGTTTGTTCTGCTAGCATCAAGCATCCAGAAGCTCTCTATATGGGAAGAGCTATCACAGAACTTTCTACACATTGGACTGTTTACACTCTTTGAAGAACTTTAACCCTTGCAGTACCTTAGTCATGGGAAACCCACATATTTGGCCTGACCTGTGTCAGTATAAACTGCTTGTACCTTACGTTTGTACTAGACCTGTGTGGGCATTTATATTGTTAACCTGTCGTGTGTCTGTATTATACTGCTTGTATACTACAGGACCCGTGAGGGTTCTTAATTTATTGTGTTTTCAATAAAACTGTGTTTTTATCCTAAACTACTGTGTCTGTGTGTCGAACAAACCGTTACAGCAAACCACAGACTATATGACTGTGACAGCTCACTGGGTTTCCCTCCCGGCACCAACAGTGGACAACACTAGCTTATAGCATCATGTGGCAGACAGTAATCTTGCTTCTGGTTTTGGCACTGTGATTAAAAGGCAGCAGCAGAATAGCCCACACCATCGTCATGCCACCTTTTGAATTCAGAGTTTTGAGAGACAGTCCCACAAAGCCGTACATGTTTTTATTAAGCTAGAGCAGGTGATAGGGGAATGGCTTGTACCCCACTTCTTAAAAGCTGGTTCTGTGTCTGCTGGTAACAGCTCCAACATAATCTCTTCTTTTAGAATAGGTGATATGGTGCATGTGCCCTGCTTTGCCCATGTGCTAAATTTGTTGTGACCAGATTCCTGGAAGAATCTGAAACCTTCAGAGAGAGATGCTTACTATTGCCTGTAAAATCAGTGCCCATTTTAGTTGCTCCTATATTCCATACAAGAGCGTAACAACCTGCCCCATCATCAGCTGAAAATGGAGGTCCATACCAGGTAGAATTCCACAATGTACATGCAATAGGATTTGTGCAAGCAGAATAAGGCCATTAGCGAGTACACCATGCAAAACTGGAAGGCTTTGGAGGGAGCCTCATTGTCACCTTGCCAATGGGAACTAATGTGTGATGTATGTGAGCTGCTTAAACACTATGAGGAGGCAACCATGCTGACGAGTCTCTTTGGAGCACAAATTAGTGAAATTCTACCATTTTTATTGCAGAAAAAAATGAGGAGCATAACTGAAGAATCTTAATGTAATGAGAACACAGACATGCACCCGTTGGTAAATGACATGTTAGCGTGCTTTGAACAAGAGCCTTGAATAGTGTTCATTAAAGCAATGAGGAATGCATTCTTGCCACTTTGCTGATCCCTCGCAAAATTTCAGAATTTCTGCAAAAGAGCTATCAGCAGTTTGTCACAACAAAGAGCAGCAACTCATTGAGGAATCGGATTCTGTCAAGGAATATCGAGATATACTTATTGATGAAGTGGATGTTTGCATAGTGGAGGATGAGAGGGAGAAAGTGAGGGCACAAAAATATCTAGACAGCATAGTGAAAAGGAAGGTAGTGAAACATTTCAACCAACAGAAGCAGCTACATCATCAACCATAGTATCTAATTCTGAACACGGGGCAATTCATAGGTCTCAGCAGGGGTGGCAAAAACCTAACATTGGTGATGGTGGTGGCAGCACATCTCTTTGGGACTTGCTTCCTGAGTATGGGTTGGTAACTGACACACAGGAACACCGTGTAGCGCTTAGAAGTGAAGTGGTCCCATTGCATGTGAGATGGTTTCTGCATACTTGCAGGACAGGTACGTTCTATGCTGAAAAGATTAATCCCATTCTTTTACCTTCCCAAGCACTGAGTTCAGGAGGGGCAGGCACAAGACCAAAGAGACACTTCGGAGAGTTATTTTACATCTGCATTACTGGACTAATACGGCTACAATCTCCACTCTATATATATCTATATCTATCTATCTATATATATCTATCTATATCTATCTATCTATCTATCTATCTATATATATATATATATATATATAGTTCTGTAGAGTGCACCCTTGCACCCTTTAGCCAACTTTATTATATTTGTCCCCTCGAAATAAAACATTGCATTCTCTAGGTGCTAGTAAGACAAATCTGTATTGTACACTAATAACCACACTCACATGACTTAATATTAAAAAATATTTATTACATAATGAAAAGATTATCATTCCTGATCTATCTATCTATCTATCTATCTATCTATCTATCTATCTATCTATCTATCTGTGTGTACCTATGGTTTAGACAATGTCAACCAAACTCGATATGGGCAAAAAAAATCCCATTATACAAACCTAGAAAAAAATGATAGACTCTGTACTCCAATACTAACAGCAGGTTGTTCAGCCCTAGTTGAGATGATGTCACAAACAAAGTGAGAAAATGATGAGCTGTGTACCATCAATATTTCTTCTAATTCTATTTATAGTTCAGCAAGTAAACATTTTATGAAAATATAAAAAGTAGAAAACATATGAGAACAAAACTGCAGTAAGGTTTTTCCATTTAATGTTATGACAGCTCAAATGTTTCTTTTTTTCATAGATGTTCAAAAGGCTATGTTTTTCTTTTCTAATGCACTCTGTGGGTAAGCTTGAGTCATTGACTCTGGTTTCACCTGGTGACCACAATAGAAAATTGAAGTTTAATGTAAAATAAATGAAAGTTTGAGCACTAATAAATTTGGAATTTAATATCTGAATTTAATAGCTTGCAATGGTAATAATACCCTGATTTTACTCAACAGGAAAATCCCTATAATATATATTTTACATTAAGAAAGGTTACTTCTCCTTTAATGTCATGATTGAGTGATGGCCCTCACTATAGCAAAGTAAAATACATTTTCCTAGGTGGTGCTTTTGAAGGGTCACATCACCAGTCTTTCAGAATATATTAACTTCAGCATTGTAAATTGGTTCATTTCTGGTCTGCTGTAGATCAGACGAAGAACATCTGCTTATCATCAATACATATTTTAGCCTTTTCTCTAAAGTAGGTTGCAGACTCCAACAAAACTTATTTTGATATATCTCAATTCCAGCTCTCAGGTCACACCTAAGATTTCCACAGTAGAGCATTAGTGAACCAAATTATGGCTTATTAACTCTGACATATCAGCATTTGCTAATTAGTTCTACCAGTGCTCATCCTAGATCTTCTACACCTGCATTATTGGTTTATCCCAAGACTGTAGTTGGGAAATACTGCCTGATTATAACTATAAAAAGATTAATTTATTTATTGTCGTTAGATCTATCATAAACAAGTACCTTTTGACCCCTTTAAACTAGAAAATATCTTTGGCTGAATCTCATCATCTAAAGTTCTTGGATTCACTAGTTTATTAAATAGAGTGCGGCTGAGGTATTAGGAAGAACATGAACAAAGCAAGATTCCCACTGATTTAAATGGGACTTTTAAGCTCTTGAATGCTCTGGAGGTCGCTAATGTATTGGAGGTCTCTAATGTATTGTGCAATGTTATGGAGATCTCCAGAGCATTCAAGGGCTTAAAACCAATCTATATCACCAGCTGGTTTTCTTCCCTACCTTCAGTTTTGTTACTTTCTTTCCTAACTCTTTCCTCATTTGAGAAATTATGCATTCATCTGAGACCACCTAGAAACTATATGCCATCATTTCTTCCCTTCAGACACAAATATATGTTTGCTTGTGAATGAGAACTGTATTACAATGCAAGAAAATATTTATAAAATTTTACTTAGGTGGTACTACACTCCTGCCAGACTCCACTCTATTTATCCTGCCTCCTCTGAGCTATAGTGGTAAGAGTGTGGTCAGGTGGACAAGCTCCTTCACATTTGGTGGACTTGCCCATCCATACATTGAAAAAAACTGCACCTTATCTGTCAGATCATGTGGATGGACCTGCCCTTAGACCCAAGTATAATGGTGCACCTCCCCATAAAATATTTAAGCCCATTAACAAGTTGGTTTCTCATGTATTCCCTGCTCCTAGATGTCTGATTACTCAACTCTGGAAGGCCAAGATGGCTCCTTCACTGGTACAACTCATGAGCCACCATATCCACCTACAGCTGATGCGGAGGCTAACTGCTATCCTCCATGATACATTTTTGAATGAGGTTTGGGGTCTCTGGGAACTGTTCAGGGAATGTAGAGCCAACTCCTGGGTCTGATGTTCTTTTTGGATTTGACCTTTCTCAAATGTCCAATCCCCACCCATAGTCCTTCCCCCCACCCTTTTTTTGTATGCCTGTGTGTAAGTGATTTATTTACATCTATGTTTATTCAAATTTTCAAGATATCCTTTTAAGACATTGGTCAGATTCTGATCTTATATGTTGTCATTTGACCTGTTTGTATATTTAATATTTATATGGAAAAATCTCAATAAAACAAGGTAAGAAAAAATCTAAATCAATGTGAATTTTAAAAATTTTGGTTTGTCACTCATGCTACAAGATTACTCAGACTGACTGATTCTTATATTGCATCTTTCTCTTTTCTGCCAGTAAGGATGACTCAGAAGGCTAAATTATTCCTCCTGAACAAGATTTCATCAGAGACATTTTCAAAATAAAATATCTCAACAACCAATGGATCTGTACTGTGGTTCAGCTCTGAGACCCTTTTTCCAAATAACGTGGTAAAATATTTATGTGTACAAACACAAACAAATACTCAAACAAATGGTATGGTTCTCTGGTAGAGTTAGAAGGTATATTCATAAGAGATATAGAATAATGTCTTTTGGGGTTTCACTTGCCTTACTAGTTAGGATTATTCAGCTTGTTAAGGGGAAGAAATTCTCAGAAGCAACTTTCTTACAACATAATTATTTTCACTCTGACTTTTACTCTGGGAGAAGACCCTCTTCATTCATGAGATGTCAGCAAGGTTATGATGCTATATCTTCTTATATGTTTTTAAAATATGAAAACTAACACCTAAATATTAAATGGCGTTGCATACATTCAAGTACCCTGTACTCCATGTTAACATCAGTAAAACAATTATGTTTGTTTCCTGAAGTCTAAAATCGAGTTTTACATATGTTCTGTGGACACACCCATTCATACATTTACAGGACTCCCTGGTTTCCATTATTTAGCAGTCTGATTGTTATCTCTGAAGACATCACCCAGGATTGTCTGTAAATGGCCTGTAACAGGTTTTTAAATGGTGGATACTACCAATAATCTCAATAAATTAACTGACAGTTCGAACAGCAACAGCTGAATTAAACAAATGTTTCAATAAAGGACAGTTTCCACATGCATTAAAAAACATAAAATAAATACTTATTACAGATTCTAGCTCTGTGCAAATACTATTTCATGGTACATCAACCAATTGCATTTTTAGATGTCATTGTTCCTTTAACTGGATGCTAGAGACATTCTCTCAATGCATTCACTCAAGGGAGTAATTGTAAAGTTGGTGTTCTGTTATTATCATTATTTTTTCTCTATCATGCATATATTTTATTTTGGTCATAGTCTTCTTTTCAGAACTACTGGGAACTAACATTGAGCATAATGAGCAATATAATCACTTTTCGTCTTTTTGAGCAGAATAGAATAGAACTTTAAGAATCTAACTACAAAGCCTCCTGTCATTGTCATTTTACAAAAATAATAATATAAAATGCCATTATAATTATGTGCTCCTCTAAGCTTCAGAAATGTCTTAAGATGCTGTCATGGCAACATGGTCATATAGTGGATGGGTCACTTTGAGATTCCCTCCTCCCCTACAAACATCCTCAAATAAATCTTTATCAAGCCAACCTTAAAAACAAGCTTTATAATCTTTGTTTGCTTTGCACTGCAACGTTTATCGTGAAGCCAAGAAATCAAGAATTCAGCTAAGAATTCAAGAAAGCAAGTTAGCAATATCCTAGCACTTCTTTCACTTCTAAGAATTTGCTGAGAATGGAAGAAATTGTTAGACTAAATTATAAAGGCAAAGTAAAGCAATTGCTGGGGCGCACCAACTGCGCACTGGAGAAAAAGTAAAACACAATATTGATTTAAAATGCGATTTTTAACCCCTTCAATGTTAGACAATTTGAATCAATGCATTGAAGACCTCTATATGAACTACAGTGCTTTTTTTTTTTTTTTTTTTTTTTAAAGTTCGACTGAATAAAAGCTTAATGGCAATAGACCATTCTATATAACCTTTGCTAGGAATGTATGAATGAGGTTAAGCTAGTGTAAAATCCAATCAATTGTGCTGTGTCTTTCATTAGAAGAAATATACTTTGGGATGAAATTGTTATTAGGGCTTGGCATCAAATGTTAAGATTTTCATATTCTAAAACCAACATTAAAAATAAACTTAATTTGATCAATGGAAGGATTTACTAAGTATGTATGCATTCTATGCATTCTGCATACAGAAGTCTGATAAACTGATATTTTTTGTGCACTGGAACTCTGTTGTAATCTACAGCTGGAAAGTATAATTTCACTATTTGCAAATGCTTACAGTGTTCTAAAGCAAGGGAGAGAGAGAGACAGAGGTAGGCAGATAGACAAAGAGAAGGAGCTGAAGTTGTTTGTTTTAAGGGGAATTGGTGATAGCCAGTTGTTCTATGGAAAGGTGAGGTGTGAACAATATGGATGTGAATGAAGAAAAGAGAATTATGTTTTGACTGATAGGTGGCAGAGACAGTAAGATAGGAAGGTGATTCTACATGATCTGAGACTCAATTGAGACTCAGAGTGACAGATACTTGAGGCAGACATTCAAGAGGATACAAAAAACAGATACAACTTGACATAGTTTGTTACACATACTCACTCATGTCTACATCTACCCAGCCAGAATCAAGAGGAAACAGCATACACTGTGGTCTCAGTACTATCTGCTGGTGCTTGGACACCACTACTACTTCTACTGCTGCTGTTTGTGCTCTTATGTTCAACTGTGGAGTTTGCTCTCTCTCTCTTCCTTAGCCATTCTGTCTTTCTACCAACTAAAACCTCACAGCATGGTGGGAAGTTTTGGGTTTTAAAAGTCTTACCATGGGAATTATTGTGGCAATATATAGAATGGGCAGAAATTGCCAAGCTCTTCTTGGCTCTTCTTTCTCTTGATGATAGTGAGAAAATGTAACTTTTATTTTCTATCCATTTGAATATCCTCTAAAAAGAGAAAGTCTTTGTTTTTTTCTGCAAAAATTCCTCTGAAAATAAAATTGGAATTTTCACCCATCCTTATTGAAATGGAACTCTGTAAATACAGCCAATTGCAAGTATAATGATACAAAATATATAGCTATACCAGACTGATTTATAAAGGTCTCTTATTTGGGTAAGTCCTTCTATTAATCAAATTAAGTTACAATTATTCCTAATGGTTTTGCTGTCTTTATGGAAATATTTTAATATATATGTTTTGACAGTCACTTTTAGTCTATGATGACACTAATGTCTCATGTCTGTGTTGGAGGGATGGTTTTTCAGACAATAGACAGTGGTGCAGGCCAAGAACAGATTACTATTCACCCCAGGAGTTGGACCCAAGGGTTGTATGTTACAGAACAAGAGAATCTGAGATGAGACAAGGCATAGTCAGATGGTCCCAAGTCAGGGCAGGTTGAGTTTGTTTAAGTTGGTAATCTAGGCAGTACGTTGGTGCAGGCTGAGTTTTTCAAGACAGAACACTGAGGTAACTTCTCCAGTGATATCACTTCTCCATTTCCTATGTTATTCTATAGAGCCTAGGTACTAAGATCTCAAAAGTTGGGGAAATCTTTGTGCATTGGTTCCATAGAATAAGAGGAATGGAGAAGTGATATCACTGGAGAAGTTATCACCGCAATATCAGTTCTTTATAATGCCTTAGTACATATCCTCCTAAGAGGGACTTAGTGGGTGATACAGAGGAAATTATTTTTACAGTGATATAATCTCCAGTATCTGTTATTCTATGGAACCAATGCACTAATATGTCTTTAGCTTTGGAGATCTTAGTGCATAGCTCTATAGAATAACATAGGAACTAGAGTGAAGTGATATCACTGGAGAAGTCATCTCCACTTTACAGGGCCGTCCCAAGACATTGTGCTGCCTGGGTCCAAGGATGAAATGCTGCCCCCCCTGCACACCAAAACAATGCCCACCAAAACAAGCCACATCCTTAATTATATTAACCCCTCTCCTGCCCCTAAAACCACATAGAACTGTAGTGTTGTTGTTTTTTTACACCCCTTGTACCTTTCTCCCCCTTGCCTTTTTACATCCCTTGTACCTTTCTCCCCCCTTGCCTTTTTCACCCCTTGTGCCTCTTTTTTCAACCCTTGTGCCTCTCCTTTCCCCTCTATTTCACCCCTTGTGCCTATTTTTCACCCCTTGTGCCTCTCTTTTCCCCTCTTTTCACCCCTTGTGCCTCTCTTTTCCCCTCTTTTCGTCCCTTGTGATTCTTTTTCACCCCTTGTACCACTCTTTTCCCCTCTTTTCATCCCATGTGCCTTGTTTTTACCCCTTGTGCCTCTTTTCCCCTCTTTTCATCCCTTGTGCCTCTTTTTGACCCCTTGTGCCTCTCTCTTTTCCCCTCTTTTCACCCCTTGTGCCTGTCTTTTCACCCCTTGTGCCTCTTTCTCGCCTCCCTTGCCTGTTTCTCTTCTCCTTCTGGCTTGCTCCCTCTCTTCTCTGCTTGTCTGGCTCTCCTCCTGCTTTTTCCTCAGTCTCCCCACTACCTGCACCGATGACAGCCGGGACCGTGTCACATGTGGAGACGCAGCGTGGTGCATGCTGGGATTTTCTTTGTCAGTCTGGGCGCCAGTTTTAAATTTACACTGGCCTCCGAACAGAGGAAGAAAACCCCGGCATGCTCCACACGGCGTCTCCGCATGTGACACGGTCCCAGCCGTCATCAGTGCGGGCAGTGGGGAGACACTGAGCATAAAATAACATGCATCGGGGCAAATTGCCGCCCCTGTCCGAGTGCCACCTGGATCCGTGGCCCCACCGGGACCCATGTAAGGGCCGTCCCTGCTACTTTATCATCACTTTATCATGCCTTAGTACATATCTCCCTTAGTATATTTATTGCAGGGACACTCACACATCTCCCATAAACTCCCACACACAATTCAAAAAAGACTCATGGGGAGATAAACAAAGATGTGCTAGGAAGTAATAAAGTGGAGATGACTTCTGCAGTGATATCATTTCTCCAGTTCCTATGTTATTCTATGGAGTCAATACAAGATTTCTCCAGCTTTGGAGATCTTAGTACTGGAGAACTGGAGAATTGAAATATCCACTTTGTCACTTCTTTTGTCACTCCTTAGTGCATAACCCCCATAGTATTAAGAACTTGGAGACTCCTAGCAATAAAGAGCTAAATAATCTGCCAATAAAGGGTTGTGTAAACTAAAAAATAAACGTTATAAATCAGAACATAAATTACAGCAGTACATAGACTGGTAAATAAACTGGCCACCATAAATCAGTAGAAAGTATCTGGTGCAGGGGTATTTAGATTGCACTGGCCACACCTACAGCTCAGCATGATGGGTGTCCTTCACAATCAGGTTTTTTTTAGGAAGATACCTACCTATAAATCTGGGCCTGCTGTCTGGGTTGATTGATGTACAGCCAATTTACACACCCCATGTGCATCCTGCCACATTCATTGTTCATGAGGTAGTGCTTAGACAATGATTAATTGCATGGTCCAGTTGCAACATTAAAAAATAAAAACTACCTGACTGCTATCCAAACAGGGAGCGAAGACAGAGCAAAGAAATGAGAAGGCAAAGTAGAAACTGTCGTTTTATTCAGATTTATTAGAATAATTTTGCTAATTTCATCCCAGCTGTCCTATTTCCCAAGATATTTCCTTGCAAATGACAGGGATGAAGCAAAAAATTAACTAGCAAATTATCAGTGACACTGTGTATCTATTACGCATAAATAGGCACATAGCTCTGGACTTAAGTGACTGAAATTCATCATTTCTCGAATCTTATTGTGCTACAGAAATAGTTTATCCTATTAGAGTTGTATAAACCTGTTGTCCTGTAAAAAGGGGCTGGCTGGCAGCTGTTTGGTAAATGATGATAGTCCCTGGTATCATCAAGCTACCGATAGCCTCTTTTCTTCCTTCTCTTATATTTATAGGTACAGGAACAGGGAGCTCACTAGCCCAGCTGTGAATGCAAGCAAAAAGACCTCAGCTTTATTGTCTGCAATGTAGTCAGTTATCATTTTTGCTTCAATAACCCTCCTTGAAGGGTGTACAACACATTGAAAAATATTGTGCTGCACATCCCTTTGAAACTTAACCCTTTGAGTGCCAGAGGGGTACGCAACGCATTGCAGAGCAACTCCTCTGGCACTCAAAAATTTTAAAGGCTTAATTGACCCTTTGAGTACCGAAGTAATGCATCAGATACCCATCTGGCACTCATAGGGTAAAAAGAACACTCATGCTAACATGCTAGTTGTTTTTATTTGAAATAAAAGCAGGTGGTCTCATTCCCAATGCAAGATGCTTTTATTATGAAAGGTGATTTGATTTTTTTTCACATTCAAGTTGATTTTATATGGAAAAGAAGCATACACTGTATATGGGCACTTGTGTAAACATTTTCATGGCTTGATAGAACTTACCCCCTATAGGAACAAAGTGATATACAACACATTGGCCTAGATGCACTAAATGTCGATGTGGTGTCGGTATGATATTGTCGTTGTGTTCGAATCACTCTGACAATTCGATTTGCACACACATCGACATTTTCACAAAAATTGTCAGATAGAAGGGGAAGGTTGGAGAAGGTCCCTATCAGCATACAGGATTTTCGAAGTGCTGTCGGTGTGGCACACATCACCAACACTATGACAATTCTGTACAGAATTCTCTGTGCTTCCCTACCTAGCCTGTAGGGGAATACAGAGAAGGCTTTCAGCACCATGGACAGCATTGAATGCCATAGGGATGTGCATTGCCCCCACGTCAGTATGTCGACATATATTGCATATATTCAACATACTAACTCCATCCGACTTTCACCTCAGGGACTACCATTTAGTCGACTACACTATATTCGACTCCATGTTTAGTTGACTCCATTTTTTGTCTACTTCATTTTTGTGTCTACTCCATCTTTCTGTCAACTCCGTTTTTAGTCGACTTTTACTTGAGTTTTTTTTCGACACTTAACCCTTTAAGTACCAGAGAGATAGCAAATGCAGTGCATGTCTGAGAATGTATGTTGGAGAATGCTTGTTGGAGAATGCTGTTAAGAATTGCTGTAGCTCTCCCTGCTGTTACTCTATAGGAGAGTACAGGGGAGATCCCAACTATGACAGCCTGAGTTAGGTGAAGTGGAAACAGTGAACTCTGACAGAAGAGGCTGCTATTGGAGTTTACTGAATGAGTCGAAGTGTCACATTATCATATCAACACCCCCCCTTGCATACGAATGTATCTCATTATGCTTCATTTCCATATGGAACTGAGCAACTGTCTATGCGAAGAGTAAAAATTCGTAAAATAAGGAATGTCGGATTGATGTCGATGTTGGCATTTTTTGTCGGAATCACGTCGATGTGATGTCGAAGAGACTTTAGTAAATACCGCAGATGTGCCTACGACCCTGCTCCGACAGTATATTGACATTCGTAGCCCTCTTCAGCCTTTAGTGCATCTAGGCCCTTGTTTCTCAATGCATTGCACTCTGCTGTTCCTCGAGGAGTTAAGATGTATGATATTACATGTCCCATTTTTCAGCAGGCTGGGGAAAGCTATTTTCTTTTGCTCTTCTCTCATCCTTGCCTAGTGGCTGTTCTGTTCTATATGAGACACCCACTTTGGATATAGTCTAATCCACCACAATGTCTGTAGCATAAGTATATAAACCCTTTAAAGACCAAAGAGGTCAACCGATTGTTGACTGGAGGTCCTGTTTCTGAGATATTGGACTGCACACATGTACTCTGTTCTGCATAGAGAAAAATTATTGCAGGATTGTGTATGCTCAGTATATATTATAGCATGCATAATACAAGGCATTGTACCTTGCCTTGATCCTGTGTGATGGTGCATTAGAGGTCTCAAGCAGTCACAGGGTTAATGTAGCCCTTATGCTGAATGCAATTTGAAGGACTACATGCACTCAAAAGTTTCACTTGTTCCAAACTTTTGTACATTGTCACAGTATTGGAATTTTATTTATATGTCCATATATTATATATATGTAGATCTAACTGTACATATACATGGGAGTGATGTTTTTTCTCAGGGTTTTTCCAGCATAGGAGTCAATTTTTGTCATGACAATCAATGGGCAGTTCGCCCTCTAGTGTTTAAAACAGAAACCAGTGCAACACAGCAGCATATATAGTTCATACATATCCATCATTAAAGATAATCTGACACGTTAGAACAAGTGTCAACTATCTAATGTATATGTTACTGTAGTACATGCTTCTTAAATTACATTATAAAAATTTTTTTTTTTTAATACATTTACAGAGCCTAATGCACAGTAGAAAAGAGGAGCAAATATGAAGCAAACCATTTGCACCATAGGAGAACAAAAATCCAAATGGATTAACCCCTTGAAAGCTAGAGAAGTGAGTGTGAGTCTGAGCATGATCATATGCACATCTGTACATGAGTGGAAATGAGCCTGAACAAGCTTGAGCATGAATGAGTGACACTAGCATGAATGATCAAGTCTGACCAGTCAAACAGACCTGAGAAAGAGTAACCTAAATAGAGATGGACTAGCGCTCACTGGTTATTGGGTAATCCAACATTTCACAATTATAGGTTTGGGTACATACAGTAGAAAGACATGTACATTCACGTATTTTTGCTGTAATAACATACTTGCAAAATCTAAAAAAATAGCTTTTACAAATAAACACACCACAGTATGTAACGTATAATATTTTCCCAAACCTATACCCTGAGGTGTGATTGACCAAATCTTATCTTACGATGTGATTGGCAACGGTAGTCTTGTATCTCTTTTATGAGTCATTCAGTTTAAAATTTCAAAAAGTTTTTTCCAGGATTCTTGAAGTATTCTTATTTGAATTATAGTTGCTGTTATTCTGAGAGTGTTAGTCTATGAGTTGATGTCCTTTGCTGCTGTCTGGACCTGGGGATGGCTCAGGCTTGGTATATGTGAAAACAAAAAGGGCAAAAAAAACCCCAGTACACCAGGACTTCTAAGTGTATATGATATAATACACAAAAAATGATCCCAACACCTAAGTGGGTCGTGAAAACAGATGATAAAAAACTTTTGTTGTGAGTGAGAGTGGTGTTATAAAATCCTAAGTTAATGTCTATTATGTAGACGGTAGTCAAAATGTATAGTGAGAATAGGTGGAAGGAGTTCTAAAAATCACACATTATAGTGCCTAATTAATAGCCAGTTGCTAGATGTGTGGTAGAAGCAGGTAGAGGGTACTAGGTGATGAACAGATGACCGGGACTCTAGGAGTGAGTGGGGGGTGTGGGAACACTGGATCAATAATAAACACCATCCTATATAATAATTCGCTAATATATGTTTGTCAGAAGCTGTCATGCGCAGTACAGACGGCTGTCATGTGTAGTACAGACGGCTGTGCACGATGCATTCATGCGCAGGACAGACTGCCCAAGCCGTGACTGATAACGGAGTGTGGCGCTCTGAATTCAGACTGTAGTAGAGGACTACGGTCTGAATTTGGAGCACCCTGCTCCATTATCAGCCGCGGAGCGGGCAGTCTCTACTGTGCATGAATGCACCGTGGCCTTTGCTGTCTGCCACTGTGGCCTATGTACACGGGCTGTTCAACTAGTCACAAAATAAATCAGACTGGAATAACTAATGTGTAATATACCATGCTGAGATCTCGCTACAGCCGTGAAAAATACTATATATGATTAGTAACAATAATATGCGCTTATCAGACCAATTCATTTTATATAGCGTTGTATATAGTTCTTTGATCCTTCACCGGTCTCTTCTTCAATTCCCCTTCTTTCTCCACAAGAATCTTTTGTTACTGGTCCCATAATTCTTTAAGGAAAAAGTTAAAAATAACCTCTAAAAAATGAATGAAATAAAAAATGGCTATCTATGCATTTCAGGATCAGAATCCCTTCATCAAGATAAAAACATGATTTCTACTGTTTTTGTATACAGTCAAGATACAATAAAAATAAAAGAAAATGTGCATTTTTTATTTTGTTCATTTTTAGGGGTTATTTTTAACTTTGCCTTAAAGAAGGACGGGACCGGTAACAGAAGATTCTTGTGGAGAAAGAAGGGGAATCAAAGAAGAGACCGGTGAAGGACCAAATACCTATATTTTTTATACTTTATACTTTTGCCTTAAATACCAAACAAACAGACAAACAAACCAAACTTAATTATTGTCCTGATCTGGCTTGATTTATTTATATATTTTCCTAACATTGGTGGAAGAGATTCACAATCTCCACAGTCTAAGATGGTGGCAATCCGGAAAATTCACCTAATTCCAGTACATCTAATTCCAGTACACCTAATTCCAGTACACCTAATTCCAGTACACCTAATTCCAGTACATCTAATTCCAGTACATCTAATTCCAGTACACCTAATTCCAGTACACCTAATTCCAGTACACCTAATTCCAGTACATCTAATTCCAGTACATCTAATTCCAGTACACCTAATTCCAGTACATCTAATTCCAGTACACCTAATTCCAGTACACCTAATTCCAGTACACCTAATTCCAGTACATCTAATTCCAGTACATCTAATTCCAGTACATCTAATTCCAGTACACCTAATTCCAGTACATCTAATTCCAGTACATCTAATTCCAGTACATCTAATTCCAGTACACCTAATTCCAGTACACCTAATTCCAGTACATCTAATTCCAGTACATCTAATTCCAGTACACCTAATTCCAGTACACCTAATTCCAGTACATCTAATTCCAGTACATCTAATTCCAGTACACCTAATTCCAGTACACCTAATTCCAGTACATCTAATTCCAGTACATCTAATTCCAGTACACCTAATTCCAGTACACCTAATTCCAGTACATCTAATTCCAGTACATCTAATTCCAGTACATCTAATTCCAGTACATCTAATTCCAGTACACCTAATTCCAGTACACCTAATTCCAGTACACCTAATTCCAGTACACCTAATTCCAGTACAATGTCCCAGTTACCAGCCTCTAATATTGCATACAATGGTGAAAACTGAATGACTCTACTGGGTTTATTGTGAGTACTTGTAATAGTGTAATGCCTTATCGAGGCTTTGGTAAAGGCCCAGGGTAGGGACAAAAATTGCATCAGTCACCATTTACAAGAAATTCGTTTTTATCCACTATAAACCTAGAATTGTTATCCAGTTTTTGCACTACTGTGTGTTTGTGCGTATGTATCTATATATATGTGTGTGTGTGTGTATATATATATATATATATATATATATATATATATATATGTGTGTGTGTGTGTGTGTGTGTGTGTGTGTGTGTGTAAAGACAGACCTTTTATTGGGAAAAAAACAGGCGCCTACTATTCCCTATATCCACAGCTAAACTGTAAAGGGATAGTAATACTTCGTTTTATCTTTATTTTATTTTGTAGGCATTAAAAAAACATGAAGAACGATATAAGTCTTATCTCTCAGACCTTTATGGTTTGAGAGATATTCTCAAGCAAAGTTTCCCCTCCAGCCCCTTTTACCTAGTGTAAGCCATCTCTTCTCAGATGTGGAATGCAGTCCATAGACCAGACAGATAACAGCAGGGGACAATCTTCTTCCTATGAGAACAATGAAAGCCCTGCCTCCCCTGACACGTTTTTCAGGTTTTTCCCTTATCTTAATTGAAGAATGTCCCTCTCTGCAATCTACCTGGGCACCTCCCTACTGCTCTGGCTGAGCAGTGTTACATCAGTAAAAGGCATACTTTATCATTCAATTACTCTTGAACTACAACTCTGACAGAATTGAAATAACACTCTCCAAAGTACAAACATGATGATTAATTAGAGCTGCTTTTATTATGAAACATTACTATCCCTTTAAGTAAACAATAGAGTAAATTGCTGCTACAATCCTAAAGGCACTGTTAGTGTGCAGGACCATATATATATATATATATATATATATATATATATATATATATATATATATATATATATATGTGTGTGTGTGTGTGTGTGTGTGTGTGTGTGTGTGTGTAAGATAACAAACAAAATGAATATCTTGTAATACCTTTTTTATTGAACTAACAGAATTATGGATTGACAAGCTTTTCGGGATAAACTCCCTTTCACAAGTCTAAAGCATTTCTGAGAACAAGGACACAGAATTCGCAGTTAATACAGTTAATGCATTGAATTCAAAGCTGTGTTGTTTGCTGGGGTTAACACTGCGGGACTGCTGATAAGACAGGGACCAAGAGAAAATCCACACTTTTCTTACAGAGGGTTGTAAATACCCTGTGCAAGGCAGAGTGTGGGGGGGGGGGAGAAAAAGAAGAAAAATACAGGAGATGTTATGAGAGGGTAGAAAGTTAAAAAAGATTGCACATATTAAGAATGCTACAATGCCAACAATCCAGTATGGGCATGCAGGCTTATACATATATGCACATAAACCCATATATACATATAGAATATTCCACCCACATATAGATACGCCTGCATGTATAAGAGTATGGGAAAGCATATGTCAGTATGTATACTTAATATGTTAATAATAATATGAAACCTGTCATTAGAATGTATGTTAACATGTGGATATATATGAAGAGTAAGTTAATGATACAGGTTTCATGTGAAACTTTGATAGTTGGATAGGGAACCCAAATTAACATTTAGTCCTTTTTTCTTGCTGTTAAAAAACATAATCATTCTGGCTTCAAAAGTTTTTCTTTCTTGGGTATTTCTAAAGTTCCCTTTGAGCACTTTGATTTTTAGGTCCTTAATTGAGTGTTCAGGCTGGGTAAAATGGTGTCCCACAGGGGTGCTGTATGATCCTTCTTTGTGATGTTTGATAGAGTGTCTGTGCATGTTCATTCTGACATTTAATTGCTGGGTGGTTTCCCCAATGTAGCACCCTAGGTGGCATTTGATGCAATGTATCATATATACCACATTGCTAGATGTGCAGGGGTATGAAAAAAAAACAAAATATAAGGAGAGGGCTATAGACTCTATATTAACTGTATAACAATTTAATGATTAAAACAAATGAGACATACATATAGCCTTATGGCAACAATGTATAAGAGAAGCAATGTGTAAAAGAGTGTTCCTCCAATCATGAACAAAACCTCATACCGCTGTAAAAATTAGTGATATCACTAAAACATAGGAAATATAAATAAAAGTCACTGGAGCTCACTGTTGTCAATAAGAACCCTCCATCTTCACAAAGGTCCATAATGCAGACCATTATTTGCCTTGTTCTCCTGTCATAGCGGGGAGGTATACTCCAAATATGATGTTGTTATATGGCTTCTCTCCCGTCTTTCACTAGTGATAGTATACCAGTCTTTCACTTGTGATAGTATACTGGAGTGGATCCTTTACTTGAACTACCTACTCCATAGCGGGCAGAGGCTTCAGTGTATTCACTGAATGGGACACCTCCTGTCTTATCAGGATCTATACTGTGGATTAGGAGGTTACAGATGTATCACAAAACTGTGAGTTGTATTATAGACAAGAAGGATAAATCCATAGTACAGTACCCATACTGTCACAGGATTTTTACTGATGCAGACACCTTTGAAACATTTTATCATGATTTATTGAAAGGACAAATCAATAGGAGTATACATGAATATGCATGACAATTCCGCTTTAAAATTTCACATGTACAAATGGAAAAAAGGTGCTGAGGACACAGCACATAGATTGAGGCCTTGTGAATGAGTACAACTAAAATAGAGAACTTTTAAAAGAGATTCATATAAACACTGGTCTTGCTGTCCTGTAAAATGCATCTAACATTTGAATTTATACAGCAATTGTGGTTTGGAGTTTTTGCTGATCTGCACACATACAGAAAGGCCTAGCTTAGCTGTGAATAAAAGATAAGGAAAGTTAAGACTGCTGGCTCACAGGTAATGAAAGAATTGATACTAACCAAATTGTAAACACAGTTGAATAATGTAGCAATGGATAAGTATTTTGGGGCTTTTGAGGCTATCAAAATGTTATTAGTATAAAACTGTCAACAGTAGAATGGCAATTTAGAGCATTTTCCGTCACAGAACTACACACATATGTCACTAAATCTAAATTTAAAAGGTTAACACCCTTAAAGGGATAGTAATGTTTCATAAAAGCAGCTCTAATTAATCATCATAGCATTTGGACTTTGGAGAATGTTATTTTAATTCTGTCTGTAGTTCAAGAGTAATTCAATGACAAAGTATCCCCCTCCCGCCCCTTTTACTGATGTAACACTGTTCAGCCAGATCAGAAGGGAGGTGCCCAGGTAGACTGCAGAGAGGGACAATCTTCAATTAAGATAAGGGAAAAACCTAAAAAACTTGTCAAGGGGGGCAGGGCTTTCATTGTTCTCATAGGAAGAAGATTGTCCCCTGCTGTTATCTGTCTGGTCTATGGACTGCATTCCACATCTGAGAAGAGATGGCTTACACTAGGTAAAAGGAGCGGGAGGGGAAACTTTGCTTGTGAATATCTCTCAAACCATAAAGGATTGAGTGATAAGACTTATATCGTTCTTCATGTTTTTTTTAATGCCTACAAAATAAAATAAAGATAAAACAAAGTATTACTATCCCTTTAAGGACCAGAGGCATGTTCAATTAATTACTTTGCTTCACACCCCATTTGCTAAGGGGTTAAATGTCTTTTTTCCTTCACCCCAGTGACTTCACTCTTTGACCGAGACTGGAACAGAAATAGCTACCAAATCTTGACTTCAAAAGGACATCACACCCTCCATTCAGTCTCATTGACATAGGTTGACTTCATCAGGCTTCTGTAAAATGTGATTATTATATTACCTCTTAAAGACCAGAGATGTATGTGCAATGCAGTGCTTAGAAATTCATTGCACGGGCCTCCTGTAACTTCAAATTGTCTTATGCAGAAAGGAAAGTATGAACAAATCTAGAGCAAACCATCTACACTACAAGGGGAATAAAACTCCTCATTGATTTAAATGGAGTCTACAGGGGTCTACACTGTACAATACAATGCTTTGCAATGCACTGGAATTCTCTCTAGCATTCAAGAGGTTAATAGTCCCATTTAAATAAATGGGACTTTTGGGAATTTTTATTAGAGTTCTATGGTGTAGTTGGCATGCCCCAGAACTGCTCATCTTTTGCTTTTAGCATAGGGTCCTAAACATATCATATCTCTAAAACAGGGCTGGGGAACCTTTCACTCTACAGCTGTTGGTAGACTGCATTTTGACTACAACTCCTATCATCCTCAGCCAGTCAGAATCTTCCCACTACGGCACACTGGCCTATGTGTGTTATTGAAAATCAACAGTCTGGCATGTGAGTTAGAGACTCATCAATGTTCTTCATATAATGTGCAAGTGATTACTCACTTCTCTCATGTCACATTGTTCTTGTATAATGCTCTGTTGTTGTCTGGATTAATAAAATTGTCAACAACAGGACAGTGACACAAGGCTAGCCCAGCTGTTAATGAACTGTGCACTGCCATTCATACTTCCTCCCTTAAATGACCTTTTATTATCTCATTGTGACAGGGACAAGAGATAGAAGAGGAGATTGGTCTCTGTGTATATAGCATGTTAAATCTGTAAAGAAGTAAAATGAACATACAACAGTTAAACTGAAGTCAAAGTTATATTTTTCATAGTCATATTCACCTTTAAATACAGCTTGAAATAGTGAATTTCAGTGTTTAAAGGGAAAAACATTCCTTCTAATAATAACCTACAACATATGTCTTTAAGGAATGTGAATTTTGCACTTTGGTCCATGGAGGTGGGCATGACACTTTGTAGCATGGCCTCAGGACCCCATACTCTGCTCAAAGCACATGTAATCTTAATCTGTATGGACCAAAGATGTGTGTGGTGCACACCCCCTGGTCCTTTTAGGGTTAAGTAGGCTCATGGACTCTAACTGCTTCAATTTGAAAAAACTGACTGCAACTGTCATGTCCACCTTCATAGACATGACATCCAAGACTAAATAAAGAAGTTATCTCTTGGATATAAAGGCACAATGGCAAAATTAAGGAATGGGCGAATAGGATTTTCTGGTCATAAAAAGGTCATAAAACAGAAGCCTGCTACATTTCTGTTGCTTGTGTTCTGAACTGGCTGAGGCTCCTGTGGATCAGTCATTTATTAGAAGTTGAAATGAGCAGTGCATCCTCTAATGTAGCTCATGTAAAAAGTCTGCAGATGGACCCATAGACCTCTGGCAGATCTGCCTGCTGCAGGGGCAGGCTGGCCCGGGGAGCCGGTGGGCCAGTGGGCCACTGCCTGTAGCACAATCACAGTTGTAAGCCTTACATTACAACATAAATGCCAACTGTAAAATATCAAAAGGGAGTGGGCTGAGCTGGAGTGTTCTAGGAAATGGGCAACTTGAATGTACTTGCCCCCAGGCCAAAAGTTGCCAGCCCTCCCCTGGCGAAATGCATTAACAAGTGCCTTCTCTTTCCACCATTTTTATGTCCTAGATCAGAATGGCATCCTAATAAGTGTTGCTGGCCCTGTGCTCTTCCATCTCCTACTGCTTTACAGTAGCAATTTGGAGATGAAGTGAGTGCCAGGCAGCAGCCCACCGGCCCAAACATAAGAGCGGCCCGGGGGGCAATTGCCCCCCTGCCCCCCGGTTCAGCCCACCCCTGTATTTCGCTAATACTGACAGATGGGTGATTTCTACAATCTGAGGTGCAGCCCTGCTTCCTGTAAGCAATATTAAGTACAAAGTGATTGGACAGAGTAGCACTAACCTCGATGAAGTGGGCCTAGCTTCTTATTGCTGCTGGATAGGGTGACGAAAGACACAGGATGCATCTGCTGGCTGCCAGTCCTGTGGCAGTATGAAGCTAGGTCCACGCCAACTTAGCTAGCACTATTCTGCCCAGTCTTATCTCCAGGGCTGGTTTTAGACTTGTGTGAAGGGTGCCATGTACCTGGCCTCACTGTGCCTATTACACACACACTTAAACTAATCTGTCAGCTGGGTTTACTGCGCATGCTTACGGTATGCAGACCTTATCTGCATACCACGTGTGATGAGCAATATTTCCTCATGGCCTGCAGGGGCACATGATGAAGAAACATGGGGGCAATATAAATAGGTTCGCAATTTGGAGAGCACCAGAAAACTGAACAGGCCATCATCACAACTATCCTAAGAGGGCTGAGGTCCAACCCTGGCATACAAGGGGGCTGCAAGACAACGTGACACAGTCAGGTAAACAGTGTGTGTGGGGGACAGCATGAAGGTGGACAGTGTGTGGAGGTGGACAACAATGTGGGTAGTGTGTGTGGAGGTGGAAAACAACAGTGTGGCCAGTGTGGAGAGGTGGACAACAATGTGGGCAGTGTGTGCAGGTGGAAAACAACAGTGTGGACATTGTGGGGAGGTGGTAGACAGCAATGTAGACAGTGTGTGGAGGTGGTGGACAACAGTGTGCACAGTGTGTGGAGGTGGTGGACAGTAATGTGGACAGTGTGTGGAGGTGATAGACAGAAATGTGGGGGTGGTGGACAATGATATGAACATTGTGTGGAGGTGGACAACAACAACATGTGGAGCTGGACAACAATGTGGACAGCAGGACAATGTGTGGAGGTGGACAGTGTGTGGAAGTGCACAGTGTGTAGCGGTGGATAACAGTGTGGAGAGGGTGTGGAGGTGGACAACAGTGTGGACAGTGTATGGAGGTGTGTGGAGGTGGTTGACAATAGTGTGGACAGTATATGGAGGTGGTGGACAACAATGTGGAGGTGGTGGACAACAGTGTGGACATTGTGTGGAGGTGATGGTCAATGTGTGGAGGTGGACAATGTCTAGACTGTAATCATAATTTAAGCCCCATAATGTAAATCAGAAAAAAATCAGCAGGTAATTAATAGCTTCTATTTCAAATTAAGTTAAAAAAAACCCTCCTGTCTGGCTCTCCGTGATTACATGTTGCCTTTTCTTATGACTGTGCCCCCTGTTTCATTTTTCCACTCTGACATTTTACCCTACATGTGCCCAACATTTGCCCTTTTTTCAATCTCTATACCTTTCATTTGCCCAAATTCCTGCTCTGTGACAACTGCTCATCTTTTCCCTAGTTTTGCCCCCTTGTGCCTCTTTGTTCCCCCTTTTTGCTCTATGCCTATCTGTTAATTTCTGGCCCTCATCTGTGACTTTTTTATGGGCCAGTACTTACAAGAACCAAGGTGTACTAATAGCATTAACATGTTTTATGGGTCAGTCCTTCCTACTTACAAAGTTTACTAATGACATGGATGTGGTTATGGGTCAGTCCTTCTGGGACTAAAATGTATTAATGGCAGTGACATGGTTGTGGGTCAGTCTTTCCTAGGATCAAAGTATATTGACCGCTTTCACATAAGAGGTTCAATTGCTATAATTTTTGCTTTACATGAAGACCAATTTTTTTGTTTTGTGAATATAATGTGACATTTCAACCATACACTACATCAAACGAATATTCGCCAACATCAAATATAACAGGTGCCACAGCAAAAAAAAAACAAAAAACATCATCAAATGCCCTCCCTATAGAAGCCCACATCAACATAAACCCCTGCTTGCACCATTAAATGTCCCTACTACATCACATCCCACAAGTAGCAGCAATAAAAAAAAAAAAAAGGACACCATAAAAAGCCCCATCAACTAAAAGCCCAGTGGAGTGGGCATCATTTTCTTCCACCACCTATTTTCTTACGCATGCTATAATCCAACAGGCAGGATTTGGTTAAAAGATGCACTTGTGCCCATCCCTTTCTTCTCCTCTTTGCCTTGTCTCTCCCTCATTGCCCTTTCTCTCCCCAGTTTTCCCTCCTTTTCTCCCAGTTGTTCGCTTAGTGGTATCACCAGTGAAACTCTCACTTTTAAGCTCCATGGTTTCAATGGTGTAGCTCGATTTCAGATATAAGCTCTGTAGTGTCACTATTGTAGCTTTATTTCAATTGCAAGCTATGGGGTATCACTGGTGTGCAATTTCATTTGCAATCACTACAGTATCACTAGTGTAGCTCCATCTTAATGGTAAGCCTTGTGGTAGTACCATTTAGTTGTAAGCTCTGTGGTATCAGTTATGTAGCACTATCACAGTCGTAAGCCTTAAATTACAACATTAATGCCAATTGTAAAATATCAAAAGGGAGTGGGCTGGGCTGGAGCATTCTAGGAAATGGGCCACTTGATTGTACTTGCCCCCCAGGCCAAAAGTTGTCAGCCCTCCCCTGGCCTTCTGCAACCTTACTGCATTTTTATGCACTTGCAGTAAAGTTGCAGCTTACTGGACATTGAGGCTTTTGTGTGGGGAGATAGTTGCCTTCATGATAGGCACCATATCCCAGCACAGGTGACATAAACAATAATGCATTGGTGTCTCTCATGTGAAAAGGACAAAAAAAGGAGCTAAGATCTTAGAATAAATTGATTCCACTTTTTTAACAAAAGGACTTACCTGGTAGGGATGGACTTAGAGACTCTTTTTACCAAAAGAGTTTCCACAGTAAATCTGCAATTTGCTTCTTTTTTAGTGAAAATACTTGTACATGTGGCGGGTGGGATTAGACTCAGTAAGTTTGGTTCTATGGCTACGAGTACAGTGGGACAAAGCTGGAGTTTCAGTATGGCAGTTGAGGACAACATGAAGCCCTCCAGCTGCTGTAAACTATGTTGGCTGGAGGAGAATGATGTAAGTTGTAGTTTGACAGCAGCTGGAGGGCCCCATGTGTCCCATCCCCATCTATGGCTGCCAGTGCAGTGGGACCAAGCTGCAGGGTCAGTATATTGGGCTCTATGGTTACTGTGGGACAAGGCGGTTGGGGTCAATGTGTGTGATTCTATGGCTACCTACCAATGCAGTGGGACAAGAGTGGGAGGTCACCATGTGTGGTCCTATGGCTACTTTAGAACAGGTCTGGGAGGGGTTAGTATGTGTGGTTCTAGGGCTGCCTACCAGTACATTGGAACAAGTTTCCTAAGGGGAGGAGGGTAAGTATGTGGGGTTCTATGACTACCAGTGCAGTGACACAAAGCTGGAGGGGATATTCAATACGTGGAAAATAGTGAAGGGAAAAAATTCACTTATTTGTGGGATTAAAGCGGAATGCAAAAGTGCTGCTTTACATATTTCTAGTTTCAGTTTTTGTCTATCCCTTCAACAAGTGTCCTTCGCACGGCAGTATCTGATTGTTTTTTACATTAAATCTCCTGTAATTTACAACTGAACAGTGACATTTTACTTCCTTGAGAATATTTACATGGCCCTAATGAATAATGGGGGGATAGGTGGCTAAAGCCATACTGAGAGCTGCTCCTATTATTCCTAGCATTTTTCAAAATGCATTCTATAGGAGAGCTTGAGTGTTTGATTACTGCACTCCATTGTAAATGTTGGGAACAGCACCACTTGGTAACAGAATAGAAAACTGCAAAAGAAAACAAATTGGCTTACCCTTGTTATATAAACTGGAAAATCCCTATACCATATTTGTTTTCCACAAAATATGTGCTTGCTCTTTTAGGCCTCAATTTAAAGGATCCCAATAAAACAGCTGGTAGGGCAAAAATGGATAACGGCCCTTTTATCAAAAAGTACTTCATCCCCTTGCCTCTCTGTTCCCTTTGCCTTTCTTTCTCCCCATTGCCTTTCTTCACCCTTTATACATCTCATCACTAATGTGGTAGCATTTCAGTTGTAAGCTCTGTGGTATCTCTAGTTTGTCTCCATTTCATTTGTAAGCTCTGTTATATCAGAAGTGTAGTACCATTTCTACTGTAAGCTCTATAGTAGCATTAGTGTGTATCCATTTAATCTGTAAGGTCTGTGGTATCATTAGTGTGGTTCCATTTCAACTATAAACTCTTTGGCATCACTTTATTTCAAAGATCTGAGGTATCAATAGTGTTTCTTCGTGTGAATTGTAAGCTCTGTGGCATCAATAGTAGCTCAATTTCAATTGAAAGGTCTGTGGTATCATAATATAGCTCCATTTCAATTGTAAGCTCTGTTTAAGTAATAGTGTAGCACCATTTTGGTTGTAAACTATGTGGTATTGGTAACAGTTTCATTTAGTTTGTAAGCCCTGTGGCACTATTTATGTCTATGGGCACCTGGGAAGTAACTTCTGAAATGGACTTTAGGACCTACCCTGAGTTTTACTTTGCACCACCCCCACAAGAAAAAGGTGGGCTTTTAACATATTCAAGAGTTTCTAAGTCCCACTTAACTCAATGTGAACTGGGGAACCTTTATTTCTCCCCTATGGTATGGTTGGTTTGTGGTTAGTAATGTTTCACAAAAACAGAAGCTCCAATTAATCTTCATAGTATTTGAGCCATAGAGAGTGTTATTTCAATACTGTCAGTGTTGTAGTTAAAGAGTAATTGAATGATAAAGTTTCCCCTTACTGCCCTTTTTACCAAGTGTAAGCCACCTGCCCTCAAATGTGGAATCTGGTCCATAGACCAGACAGCTCTCAGCAAGGGACAATCTTCTTACTGTGAGAAGAATGGAAACCCTGCCCCCTTTGACAGGTTTTTCAGCTTTTTCCCTTATCTTAATTGAAAATTGTCCCTCTCTGCAATCTACCTGGACACACCCTGCTGCTCTGAGCTGAGTAGTGTTATATCAGTAAAAGGGGCGGAAGCGGGATACTTTATCATTCAATTACTCTGACAGAATTGAAATAACACTCTCCATGGCACAAACACTATGATGATTAATTAGAGCTGCTTTTATTATGAAACATTACTATAGGCTGACCAGATCTTACCTTTAACCGGGTATACATATATATATATAGCCATTTTTCAGTGCTTCACTGAAATCAAAGCAGTCCTGCAGTATGCATTTTTCCTATGTGTCCACGGCTAAAGGTGAGGTCTGGTCAGCCTTCATTACTATCCCTTTAAGGCCTATTAATAAAACCCTAATAACAATGAAGTAAAGTTATATGATAAAAGTGATAAATTTTAATTTTTAGGAACAAGATTCAGATACAGACATCAATTATTTAAAGTGGACTCATCACAGTAGTTTAAGCTAACATTTAAAAAAAAAAAAATAATGTAAAGTTGCCAGATCATCCCTTTAAAAATGCCTGCTGCTGGGCTGCTGTCATTAATTCTTAGGTTGCAATGGTTGCCATGTATCACTGCAGCTGGTATTGTTCATATGTATGTTTGTTTAAAGGGATGATCTGGCAACCTTTGCTAATTAAATTCTGCCCATATGTTGTACTAACTATTTGCAGTTTCCTAGAAATTGAGGTGGTAGGTAAGTATATATAGATATTTATGTTATGCATTGATTCCATTATCTGGGCAATGCCAGATTTAGTTTTTTAGTCACAATATATTTCCAGTTCAACAGGAACAAAGTAATAAGGCATTATAGAAGCAGAGAAGTTACCAGCAATCTACTCCTTCTCAATCTTATCTTGTAGCTCCCATGCAAGATAATGACTGTGCAAAGTGGGGGGTAGGCAGTACTACTGATTGAACACGGCTGAGTTACAAAGTCAAAGAAGAACAGCTCTGCTGAGTTATTGATGATAACACACTTGCCATCAGATATCAGTGCCACAGTTAAGATCAGATGATATCTCAGGCGTGTACAATGCTATGCATCTCTTATTAAGAGATCCTATCTAATGGACACACAATAACCTTCCAAGTGACCGCCTGGAAGCCTTTCAGCACCAAACAAGCCATGCAAAGAACAGTTCCTGTGCTTTTGTTAATCGCTCATACCTATTTAAACAATTGTGATCCTAGATGATTAACCCTTTGCGTGCCACAGTGCATTGTTATATAGTGTGTTGCATACTTCATTTGGCCTTCAAAGGGTTAACTATCAACGTGAGGTGTTCGAGACCTGGCAGAAATTCAGAGGCTGAAATGCCCCATTTAAATCTAATGGAAATGAGGTAAATTCTTCCCTATAGAGAAGTTTACATGCTTTAGCATTGCTCCAATACTTCTTAGTACATTGGCCTTAATACTTATTGACCTTCTGCTAGTGTCTGTAAAGGGGATCATTTTGAAAGGTTGCACACAGAAGAGTATGCAACCATTTAACTCTTTCACCATGTCACCTGGATATGTTATAACAGCTTCTTCATAAAACTGCAGAAGGAGGCTGCCCTGGCACAAAGGTAACCAAAAAAAAGAGCCAAACTGTTAAAGTTGAAACAGAAGGTGATTGAAGAGAATAACCCGCTGTATAATTAGTAAATGAGACCATTGACTAGGTGACATGACAATCTCGTGCTGTCATGCACTGTGAGATTGTCATGCTGCTATTTTTATCCAGGTGACATCTTGAAATAGTTAAATGGTTGCACGCTCTTCTGTGTGCGACCTTTCAAAAGTGAACCCTGTAAAGGCTCCCTGTTTGTTTTCTGAGGTCTAAAATCTTACACATGTTTTGAGGTAGCTGACATTCCTCCCTCATTGATCGTACAGTATTATCTGTGAATGGACTGAGATAAGATATATGAATATAAGTAGGCACTAATCACAATCATTGAGCTGACTTTAGTTCTTATCTATCAATACAAACAGCATTAAATATATGCTTTCTTAACAGAACAGGTTACTTATGCATTAAAAAGCAGCATATAAGTAATTCAATTTTACACATGCTAGCAGTGTGAGATATGTAAATTTATATTAATCTATTTCATTTGTTGGTGTTAGCTTTCCTTTAAGATATAGTTCCACTTTAACCCCTTGGTGCTAGAGACACCTCCAATGCTTGGCATAGGTTTAAAGCAGCAGTAAATTCGTATTATGAAGACTGTAATTTGTAGGGATATTTTTTCTGCTGTATAAAACAAGGGTACATTTACTGTTGTGAGAAGCTGCAGTTAAATGTTATTGAAGAGCAATCTTGTATTTTTTTAGCTTTATTTTTTTTCAGCCAGATGGCGCTGTTCGCTGCTTTGAAAGGGTGAGAGTTGCAGACACAAACTTTCCAAAGATGTATGGGGCAACAGTTTTACCTAGCAACAACATGGCTTCAACTGAAGCTATCAGGAAAATGCCCAGTTAACCCTGTAATAACTCTCAAACGAAGCTTCCCCCAGCTTTATGTGTACCCTTGTTTTAGACAATAGGTAATGTAATGTAATGTAACACAATTTGTGTATTTTCAGAATTAGCATTTACTCACACTATTTTTCAAAACTGGTCCTAACGGCATAAAATATTCATGCTTGATCACAGATGAGTGATCAGTGATTGCTATTGATCCTCCTGTGTGTAGATAGGAATACCTTTAAAACCTGACCTGTTGATGTGCTCTGTGGACTGGAGCTGAGAATCACCAATCTAAATATTGCAATGCTTGGTTATTGTATAATCACCCTAGAAAATGTTTACTTTCATATTATGGAAAAACAGAAAAACAGTCAAAGATTTCATGATAAACTACCGTATCTATTCAAAATAAAAAGTATTAATTTACAAATAAAAGATAAATCAATGTAAAATAATATACATTTTTTAGCAGTGAAAGGGTTACAAGAAACAGTTTCCATGTATATGTGTCTGCAAGGCGGAAATGGGGGGTTTGTGCAAAGGGGCGAGAAAGATGCTCATCAGCTTGGAGTGAGAGTTCCCTTAATGCTGATTAAATCTATTTGATTATTAATGACTTTTGGAATTTATAAGTGGCAGGGGGAGGGATGGTTACCGAAATAACTCTCTGAAAGGATGCAAAGAAGAGTTACATAACCTTGGATCCAGAAAACAAGTGAAGGGGAATAGTGGATGAAGTAGAAGTAGCATTTTAAGGTTATGTTTTAGATGTAGTTCAAACAAGTTAATTTGTTGCAGCAACTTTATTTCAACAAGAGGTTTCACACAATAGATATCTTTGTTTTCTGTGGTAGTTCACATGGGTTACTTTTTTAGTTACAACCATTATCAGTGTCAACCCTGTGTTGATGCAACATTTTGCAGCAAAGATGCTTCAACAAAGCCACAGCAGCAAAGTCACTTGTGTGAACTAGGCCCAAGGCCTACATCACATGGGTGTCTTTTAAACTGTAACTGTGTTGCAAGTACAAGTTTCACAGAATATATATCAAAAGCTTACTCTTATTCTATGAAAAGCCCTTTTACTTGCCTCTATCGCACCCCAGTACCATTCTCCCCCTCTCAACTCTTACAGGGCCATTTATTCAAAAGAAAAGTGGAGCAAATTTGGGGTAAACCATCTGAATCATAGGGGACAAATACATGCGTTGGAGACCTGTGTATTCAAGGAGTTAAAAGTACCCTTTAAATTAATGGGCCATTTTAGTTTTCCGCTATAGTTCAGGTGTGCCTCATAATTACTCCACTTTCTTTGAGCTTACATAATTACCCCATGATGCTCTCTGCACAGTGTTCCTCCACCATTATAGCACCTGTCACTTTCCTTTCCCTACCGAGTCACTCTTCACATTTGGACCAGTTGGAACCCCAAGCAGCAATAATACCACCACCACCATGAGCAAAGTTCAGCTGCCTGTGCCTCTTTCACATTTGTCATCACCTCCAACTGGTGAGAAATCTGTAATAGAGCAGAGGCAGCAAGTAGGGACTGGTGGTGGTGGTGATGATGACGGTGAAGGGGAGGAAGAGACATTAATGGCCTTTTTGGCCAAAACTGAGGAGGAATGAGAGATAGGTACAGAAATGGGTTTGAGAGTCACCACCACCATCACCAGCAGTGAGATTGGCAAAATTGTAGATTTTGATGTTGCTGTAAGGGCAAGGGCAGCAGGATGATGAGTAGCAGGCTAGTGAGCCACAGACCACTATGGGCACAGTGGGAATGGGGTCCAGAGACTAGGACAGGTTCCACTTGCCAGCAGGAATACTCCTGGTCCTAGTTGTAGTGCTGATTCTGAGGAAGTAGCAGCAAATGCATCCTCTGCCCCAGCCAGTGAAGGGGAATGTGGAGGAGAAGAAGAAAGAGGCCATTCTTCTCCACCCCCCCCCCCAAAGACATGGGTGTGAGACTATTTTCCTCTTGGGGCAGGCACAGTGCTTTCATCAGCAATTCATAATTTGTGAAAAGGGGAAAGGAGGGGACACACCTTGACACAACCACCCTGATAAAATGCATGAAACACAGACACTGTGCCATTTATGTTAAATATGTTAAAACCAAACCACCACCAAAGAAATTGGGCACCACTGTTACTGTATGCCCTGACTCTCTCCAAAGGCAACAAGAGGTGTAAATAAAGGAGGAGGAAGAATAGAGAAACCCAGACAGATTCTGAAAGTTCCATGGAGAGTGAAACACCTGGCTCACCATCCCCTTCTTGCTCTAGGGTCCAGCCATGGGAAGATGTAACTACATCTTCTGGCGATCTACCTCATTCATCTTTATATCCCCTACCAGCCGATAGCCTATTAGTAGATGTCAGGATGTGGCAGTTAGTGTCCACCCATTGCACACTGTGTGGTGAGCTGACCACACATGGCAGTGTGGTGGAGGATAATTTCAACCAGGGTGTCAAGCAGCATCTGAGGAGATTAAATCCCTTAGAATATGATAAGCTGGTGGCAGGGAGGGTTCATCATTACTATTAAAGTGTTTGCAAGTCATCATGTGTCCTTACTAGGTAGTGGACAAGGGGCATCAGTGCTGACCCAAGAAACTGTGCTTCCTGGGTCCAAGGATGAAATGTTGCCCCCTCTACCAAAACCACAACCACATTTTTTTTATTTTCATTGAAATTATTTTATTCTTTATTTCTTCTCATATTGTTTTAGTACCCTTATATATATGAAAGTATTTTTATTATTAGGTCTTTCATTTTATATACACAAGCAAGATACACATTCATACAGATTCTATTACTACATAATTTACTATTTGTGCAGGGGTTGTTTGGCTTTCCCTGGGTAACGCTACACAGCTATTTTCTCTCACTTGATTTAACATGGGTTTTTAACGCTATGAATAGCACATAAGTCTCCAGTGCATTGTGAAACAATGCATTGGTGACTAGTGTTGAGCGAGCGTGCTCGGCCGATGCTCGGATCGGCTCGAGCATCGCTCTGCTCGGCACATGGCGGTACTCGTACGAGTACCGCCATGTGCTCGCCCGACATGTTCGGGTGAAGAGGATCTGTGCCGGAAGAGGCACAGATCCGAAGACGCTCCGCTGGACCACCAGGGAATGGAGGTACGGGGGCATTGCGGAGATGAAGGGGGCATTGCGGAGATGAAGGGGGACATTGTGGAAGAGGGGCATAGACTCTATGCCCCTCTTCCACAATGTCCCCCTTCATCTCCGCTATGCCCGTCTTCCACAATGTGCCCCTTCATCTCCGCTATGCCCCTCTTCCACAATGTCCCCCTTCATCTCCTATGCCATAGCGGAGATGAAGGGGGACATTGTGGAAGAGGGGCATAGCGGAGATGAAGGGGGACATTGTGGAAGAGGGGCATAGACTCTATGCCCCTCTTCCACAATGTCCCCCTTCATCTCCGCTATGCCCCTCTTCCACAATGTCCCCCTTCATCTCCGCTATGGCATAGGAGATGAAGGGGGACATTGTGGAAGAGGGGCATAGCGGAGATGAAGGGGGACATTGACCAGGCACCCTCCGCTCATCAGAGCAGGGGGTGCCTGGTTTAATGCTCGAGTGCTCCCATTCATTTGAATGGGGCTCGGGTGCTCGGCCGAGCACTCGAGCATCAGGGGGTGCTCGGTCAGAGCACCCGAGCACCCGAGCATCGGGGTGCTCGCTCATCCCTATTGGTGACCTCTCCAGCATTCATAGTGTTAAAAACCCTGGTTAAATCAAATGAGAAAAATAGCTGTGCAAGATAACCCAGGGAAAGATGAACAACCCCTGCACAGATAATAAACTATGTAATGATATAATCTGTATGAATGTGTTTCCTGATTGTGTATATAAAATGAAAGACATACTAATCAATGACCACTATAAATAAATACTTTGATATAAGGGTATTAAAAAGCCTAATTTAATCAATGGGAGATTCCTGAAGGAATAATAAATCACTTGTTGAGCTGGGCTTTGGGAATCAGGCCTTTAAGTTGGGGCTCGTCTCACGAGTTGCACTGCTCCTCTTCATGACTAAGCGCAACAGGCAATGGGCCTGTACCACACCAAACCACGTCACAGGAGAGGCACCACCCTCCCAACCTTCTTCTCAAAACCAGACCCCAGCATCTCAACCTTTCACACCATGCAGTGCCTGCCATGAACCTTCACAGTTCACCCCCACCCACCACCATACCCTTAATGTGCATGGGCAGAACATCGCTAACATGCGCCAATAACCTCCGCTACTCTGACCCAACAGCTGCACTAAGGTTTTCCCTGAGCAGCCATGCACAGGGGTGTTTGTCTGGCTCCAGCCCTGATCTTCTCTCCTGCATGTTAGAGGATGACAGCTACATCAAGCCTGAAAGGGCCCATCTCACTCGCTGCACAGCTTCTCTTCAAGACTATGAGCAATAGCTCAACATGGTCATCATACACTCTTGACAGCCAATGAGAGAGGTGTATCCTGGTAAAACTCTCCTCACTCTTTGGCTGCAGTGGCACTGTAATTTGCATGGAAGGTACTAAACGGCACTGCACGTTAGATAATGCCGTGTATACACTAGAGGTCAAAAGTTTTGGGACACCTCAATTTTTGCTACTTTTAGTTATTGTCATATAACTTGACAAAAATATTAGAAAAACATGTCAATATTGGGTATTTCTAAAATCAAGACAAATATTATAATCTCTTTAGCAGGGTTTTTTTTAGCATTTGTAGATGTATAAATGATTTGTAGTGTTAAAAAGTTTGTTTCATCATATTTCATAAATTGTTTTGCAGGAAATTCGATGAAAATAATGGTATCTTTGGAAAGCCCATCTTATGGCAAGAAAAACAGTATATAATATATGTGGGTACATTAAATGAGTAAGAAGAAAATTACAGCTAAACACAAACACAGTAGAAGTGTTAAAACAGCCATTGCCCTTATGGACCATGGCTGTTTTAACACTTTTAGACCATGGCTGTTTTAACACTTCTACTGTGTTTTCCTCTAACTGGCAGGGAGGGTTCATCATTACTATTCAACTGTCAGCAAGTCGTCATGTGTCCTTAGCGAGGTCTGGACAAGGGGTACAGTGACAGCGGCTGTACTTGGTTTCGGGTGTCATGGTGTTTGGATACAGTTGTACCCCCAGATGTTATTTACCACACACACACTGTGCACATTGCAGTTGCTGATGGAAGCTACAGTTCCTGTTCTCAAGGGAAAAATATATATTCTAATAACAACACACCCATGATGATTTTGGAGGAGGAGCAGGTGGAGAAGATTTAATGGTCAACTTGTTCTTTTCTTGACATATACTGGGGGATACTTATTCTTCTGCTACTGCCTCAGGCTCATCACTGGAGCCAGTTGTGGCAAGTGGAACCTTCATCATCCATCTTCTGTGTTACTGCTATTGTTGATCCCATTGCCTTTCAGCTGCCTAATCATCCTGCTGCTTAAACAACTCAGCAGCAGCAGTACAAACAGCAGCTGCAACTCAGGAGGACATTTGACAGTGGCCACTGGCCAACATGACCTGCTGGCATTAGGCCAGTAGGGCATTTTTATTTTTTTCTCAGGGCTTGTGTTTTGGAAAAAAAAACAAAAATAGTCTTTCAAAAAAATAAGCACTTTTTTTGGGGGGTTGTTACTAACAAGCTTAAGTCCTACAAATCAATGTTTCCTTAGGGCGCTAGAAGAAAGGGGGACATTTTATGGATAATGAGCAGAACCCTTTATCCTTCTATTCCCAATGCTTTTTAATGTTGATTGTACATTATTCAAACATCATAAAATACCAAATTAAAGGTAGTATTAATGCAAATATGTGTTACAATGCAATCTCTTGGAGAGCAAGGCTCCTATACTCTGGCTGGCCATTCTAACATACTTCTTAGAATTTTATATTACCTAACAGTATTTGTCCTTTCCATATCTTCTAGAAGGCTGTTCCATGAGTCTATTAACATTTCTGTAAAATATTATTTACACCTCTCTCATAACTACACAAAATAAACTCAGGACTGGAGAAGTGGAGGTCTTGGAGTCGGAAGCTGCCGAAGTGGAAAGACAGTTTGTAGAGAGTGGGGATTCCGCGTCCTATGCTAAGTTTGTTTCCTGCTCATTGCGATACTCTGTTAAACTCTCTGAACTAAATGCCCGTCAGGTTTTTTATATGAAACCAAATATTTTTGAAAATGGGGACAAGGCGGGGAAACTATTAGCTCATCTTGTTCGTCAACATAGAGGGACTCCGCTGATTTCTTCACTTCGGAATCCTGAGGGTGAATTGATACTCGACCCACGGATGATCAATTTGCAGTTCCAGCGCTTTTACTCTCACTTATATGAGTCTCGGCTAACCCGTTCTGACTCTCAGATATCTCATTTCATAGACCAATGTGACCTTCCGCGACTTTCCTTGGAGCATCGACGCATGCTAGACGCTCCTATCCTTCTTAGAGAGGTCGTGGAGGCGATTCGAAGTTTGCCGACAGGCAGGGCCTCGGGAGTCGATGGTCTCCCTGCGGAGTGGTATAGGGAATTTGAGGATGTCTTGGCTCCTCATCTTCTGAATACTTACTATGCTGCCATAGATGACGGATATCTTCCGGATTCTATGAACGACGCTTCTATTATTGTGTTGCCTAAACCAGGGAAGGATCCGGAGTTATGTGACTCTTATAGACCTATTTCCCTTTTGACTACAGATGCGAAAATTGTGGCTAAGATACTGGCTACTAGATTAAATAGTGTGTTGGGAACCATTGTTCATGAAGATCAGACTGGCTTAATCCCGGGCAAATCGACGTCTCACAATCTTAGGAGACTGTTTTTACACCTGCAGCTTCCACGTGATACCATCGGGGATCGGGCGATGGTGTTCCTTGATGCATCCAAGGCCTTTGACTCTGTCGAATGGCCATACCTTTGGCGTGTGCTCCAATGTTTTGGATTTGGCCCATCTTTTATAAAGAGGATTCGCATCTTATATGGTAATCCCAGAGCCTCTGTAGTGATGGGAGGGCATAGCTCACAGTTCTTTTCCTTGCATCGTGGCACTAGACAGGGCTGCCCGCTCTCACCTGGCTTGTTTGCCCTAGCCCTAGAGCCTTTGGCTGTTTTGATTTGTGCTAATCCATCGATTCGTGGGCTCCGTATTGCGGGTAGAGAAGAAAATATTGCATTATATGCCGATGACATTCTACTCTTTCTTGGTGATGATGGGGATTCTCTGAGGAATACGCTGCTGCTGATAGATGATTTTGGCACATATTCCGGATTTCAAATTAATTGGACTAAATCCTCTTTGCTCCCACTTGATGGTGGTTTGCGGAGGTCTTGCTCGTCAGAGATCCCACTTTCTTATGTGGCTGACTGTACCTATCTAGGGATTCGGGTGGCAGCACCGACGGACTCCTTTTTGGAGATGAATCTATTGCCTGCTATTCGATCTTTTAACGATAAAACAATGACATGGCTTCACTTGCCCTTAAATGTGATTGGTAGGTAAAATCTTATTAAAATGATCTTTTTTGCCCAAATTCTTATACATTTTTCAGAACACACCGGTGCCTATCCCTAAAAAACATTTCCGACGTATAGACAAGATTATTTCACGCTTTGTGTGGCGGGGGTGTCGGGCTAGACTTAAGTTGACTACTCTTATGAGATCGAAATGTGAGGAGGGAATTGATTTGCCCAACTTCTACAGATATTACTTAGCAGCACAATGTCGCTATGCGCTTGATTTTATTTCTCCCAGACCTAGATATCAAACTACTCAGATAGATACATTGTTATTACAGCCCGCTTATGAGCTACCCCAGTTCTTACATGGTGATCCCACAGTTTTTAAAATTCGGACTACACTAGCTGTAACTCTATATGAGGTTTGGGAGGAGCTGAAGAGGTTGCTGGGGTATGTGGCTATGGACCCGGAGACACCCCCTTGTGGGGCGCAGCGGGGTTGCATCATTTGCTAGGTAGTGAGTTTGGTCCTCTATGGTCTAGATTCGGGATTCGTACTCTTGGGCAATTGTATCATGATAATCAGCTGAAGTCTTTTGCACAATTGCATGACGAATATCATCTACCACACAGTCTTTTCTATTCTTATTTATGTACTAGACATGCTCTTAGGGCTCAGTGGGTGGATAGAGCACCGATGATAGCTACATTCCCGCTTCTTGTTTGATTGAGGATCCTGGAGCCTCCGAGACCTCTCGCTTTTATTTATCTGTGGCTGGAATCTCACATGAGTTTTCGGGAATTTCCTTCACGGTATAAATGGGAAATAGATTTGGGTCCATTGGAGGATTGGGAGTGGAGCATGGCTAAGGAGGTGCCAGCTCAGGTGGCGACCTCGACTAGGCATCAAATGATACAGCTGAATATCCTACATAGAATTTATTACACACCAATGAGACTGTTTAAAATGAGAAATTCTGGTACTGATCACTGCCATAGATGTGACAATGTTCAAGGCACATATTTGCACATGATTTGGGAGTGTCCTGTGGTGGGGAGGTTTTTGATCAGAGGTAATGCGTATTGTGACCCTAGTGTTGGGACGGCCTGTACCTGCGACTCCAAAAATTTGTTTACTGTCTATCTTCCCCGATGAGATTGAGGAGGCCAATGATAAATCTCTTCTGCGAGAGTTCTTGGTGATGGTGAGAAAGGTGGTGGCCCTGAATTGGATGTCAGACGGGGCTCCCGATTATAGGGCATGGATTAACTTGGTATCACAGTGTTTTCCACATTATAAATTGGTTTACTTAAATCGAGGTATTCCAGCTAAATTTGATAAAATCTGGGGACGGTGGCAGGCCTGGTGGACAGCTAGGGCAAGCATTTCCGTGGCTCATGATGATCTGTGACCTGCTGGGGTTGTTCGACTGTGCTTGTGTCTGCTGGTCATGTGGATATTGGTAACATATACCTGTTGTGCTGGTGGGTGGGGGCTGGGGGGTGCTGCGGGCCTGGGGGAGAGAGGAACTGGGATTGAGGGGTATAGTTTTAACTTAGGTTAGAGGTTTGCAGTTTTGGTTTTATTATTATAAAAACCTCAGGTCGACTCTGTACACTTTCTTAATATGTGTCTGCTTTTGCTACTGTTATACATGATTGTATATTCCTGCTGTACTTGATTGACTTTATTTGTACCTCTTTTTTCTTTGTATTTGTATGGAGTGATCTGATAATAAAATATATTAAATATATATATATATATATATATATATATATAAATCCAAAATTAAAACAAAGCACACACAGGTCTTGAAAGTACGTGACAAAAGTGGATGATTTATTGTATCAACGTTTCGGGTGCATTACAGCAGCCTTCGTCAGCATATCTTGTGCAAACAACCAACTTCCCCATTTAAACCTTTTAGCTCCCAATTGCGCCAAAATTAGCACCTGTGATAGGTGCATTTAAAATCAAATGACCAGTTAATGGTCTCTGGAGTGACAGATAATGGAGAAAATGTAAAGCGCATCTATATAGAAAGCTGACTTGTCTCAAGCGTTACTGAACTGCTGATTCATGTTAATATGCCGAATATGGGCATGTTTAACCCACATAAACCCAAAGCAGTAACTGGTGTGTGGCATATACACATTAAGATAGAGAGTTATATAAACTGTAAAACATAGAGCACAATGACTGCAATAGTGAGTCAAGCAGCAATGCGGCAAGTGCTGTGGGATGCGGAGGAGACCGAACGGGTCTAGTACAACCAGCTCTATGCCGCAGTGCCCATACATCGATGTAAAGTGCTGTAAAGGGGCTATAACAGATATCAAAGCACAGGCTAGTTATGTTACATCGTTTCATAGGCAAATCGAGTCCAAGTCTTATGTGTCAATCAAAGGATCCGCTAGTATACACGATGCGTATCAATGGAAACTAAGTACCAAGGGACAATCAGTATAGGTAGAAATGTTTCAAGCTCAAAGTGAATAAACATTGAAACAGGTTAGCTAAAGTAAGTGCCTTACTTATGGCACGGTACCTATGTCCATAAGATGCCACATGTATAAGAAACAAATAACTGTAGCACAATATCGGGATATAGATGTAGCGCAAGCATTTGGAGTAATGATTTTGATCCGTGCACACAAACAGTTACACTTGGATAAAAAGAAAGAAAAGAATATACATAAAAAAGAGGTGTTATATATTCAAAGACAATATGCTTAATTTTATGTACTGTATATCAGGGGAAAAAACGTAATAGTATACAAAGGCACAGCACATATGTAGTGTGCACATCTCATCTCTCAATCAATGAATATTTATTGGTAGTGCCGATGATAACTAAGTTTATAGCTATGTCCAAATTGCTGCTGAGCCATTGGCCAGCGCAACAGCTGCTCTCTCGAAAGGGTCACTAGAATCAAAGCTCTTGGTTCTTCAGTGTAAAGGTCAAAGTCAAAGTTTCTGATATCGATAACTGTGGAGTCTTATACTGCTTACAGAACTCATGTTGTCTGTTGTAATCTTCAAGTGTCCATATTATGTAGTGACTGCCACCAATGCCTCAAGCATGTCAGAGCACACTTAATTTGTATTCCAGTTAATAGTTGCTGTTAAAGCTCACAATGTCATATTTGAAGAGACTCTTACCTCACAGAGAGTCATGTATATTGTAAACCACTCCATGTGTGAATTAGGTAGATGCCATATGTACCGTGGAGAAAAACAGGAAGTACCTTACCGGTGGTACCGACTATGCTGGACACTGGGTCCTAGTATATGCATAAAAGTCCACATCATTAAGGCCAAGGTACTCCTAATCCTTTAAAAGAATGAGGCGTAAGACAGTTTTTCATTTAAGCCTCCTGGTGCAACTGTATTAAGATATCGTATCCAATAGGTTTCTCTTTGTAGAAGCTTCATTTTTCTGTTACCGCCTCTCCTAGTTTGTGGTACATGGTCTATAATCATGGATCGCATGGATGGTATGTTATGTTGTGCTGCAAGAAAGTGTCTAGGGACTGGCTTGTCCGTTTTTCCAGTAGCCAAGGCAGCCCTAATGGTGGAGCGGTGATTAGCCATCCTCTCCCGGAATGTTGTTTCTGCTTTACCAACATAATATAAGCCGCATGGACACATCAAAATGTACACCACATATTCTGTAGTGCAAGTGACTCTGTGATGTATGTTAATTTTAGCATTGGTGTGGGGATGGCGAAAGTATGATCCACTTAACATGCTATTGCAAGTTGTACAGTTGATGCATTTAAAACAACCAAGTTTCTTTTGGGCTCCCCTTAGCCAACTTCCTGAGATTTCTGTGGTTTTTGTGGCAATAGGTGGTCTATCAGGTTGCATTAACAAATCTCTTAGAGTACTGCCTCTCCTGTACGCAATATGGGGTGGTGGCATGTTAGTAAATAGTAATGTGGGATCAGATGTTAGTATATTCCACTGTCTCTGTATGAATTTCCCAAGGTGTTCAATGCCTGGCGTGTAGTTAAGAACAAATGCCAATCTATTGTCCTTTTCTTTGGGTGGTCTCCTTAATAAATCATCTTGGTTGTGACACAGTGCTCTTTGTAGTTGTTCCACTAATATTTTGTCCTTGTATCCTCTTGTTTTGAAGTTGTTGAACATTTCCGTTAATTGGCTAATTGCCATCTCCTGATTATTATTATTCCTGATAACTCTCACAAATTGTGAGTAAGGGATACCGTTCTTTTGTGCTCTAGGATGACAACTAGATGCGTGTAAAGTGGAGTTTCTGTCAGTGGGTTTTTTGTACAGTGTTGTCCCTTGTTTTGTACAAATACTCTTACATCTAGAAAGCCACAGACATACTAGTAACTATGGACGTTGATAGTCTATATACGGTAATTCCACATATTGATGGTATTCAAGCTGTCAGAGAGATCCTATGCTCAAATAGAGATGGACTGGAATACCCCATTGAGATGCTGTGTGAATTTTTGGAATTGACATTAACTAAAAACTTCTTTCGTTTTGAGAACGATTACTTTTTACAAATTGCAGGCACCTCAATGGGGTCAAATGTTGCACCCTCATACGCGAACATCTATATGCATCAATATGAAATGACTCATCTACAACATTCCAACATCATCTTTTACAAACGCTATATAGATGATTTATTTCTTATTTGGAGGGGCAACATGCAAGATCTTACTAACTGGATCTCTATGCTGAATCAGTTTGACTCCTGTATTCGCTTCAAGCACAGTTGTAGTCATGAGAGTGTGGACTTTCTAGATGTAAGAGTATTTGTACAAAACAAGGGACAACACTGTACAAAAAACCCACTGACAGAAACTCCACTTTACACGCATCTAGTTGTCATCCTAGAGCACAAAAGAACGGTATCCCTTACTCACAATTTGTGAGAGTTATCAGGAATAATAATAATCAGGAGATGGCCATTAGCCACTTAACGGAAATGTTCAACAACTTCAAAACAAGAGGATACAAGGACAAAATATTAGTGGAACAACTACAAAGAGCACTGTGTCACAACCAAGATGATTTATTAAGGAGACCACCCAAAGAAAAGGACAATAGATTGGCATTTGTTCTTAACTACACGCCAGGCATTGAACACCTTGGGAAATTCATACAGAGACAGTGGAATATACTAACATCTGATCCCACATTACCATTTACTAACATGCCACCACCCCATATTGCGTATAGGAGAGGCAGTACTCTAAGAGATTTGTTAATGCAACCTGATAGACCACCTATTGCCACAAAACCACAGAAATCTCAGGAAGTTGGCTAAGGGGAGCCCAAAAGAAACTTGGTTGTTTTAAATGCATCAACTGTACAACTTGCAATAGCATGTTAAGTGGATCATACTTTCGCCATCCCCACACCAATGCTAAAATTAACATACGTCACAGAGTCACTTGCACTACAGAATATGTGGTGTACATTTTGATGTGTCCATGCGGCTTATATTATGTTGGTAAAGCAGAAACAACATTCCGGGAGAGGATGGCTAATCACCGCTCCACCATTAGGGCTGCCTTGGCTACTGGAAAAACGGACAAGCCAGTCCCTAGACACTTTCTTGCAGCACAACATAACATACCATCCATGCGATCCATGATTATAGACCATGTACCACAAACTAGGAGAGGCGGTAACAGAAAAATGAAGCTTCTACAAAGAGAAACCTATTGGATACGATATCTTAATACAGTTGCACCAGGAGGCTTAAATGAAAAACTGTCTTACGCCTCATTCTTTTAAAGGATTAGGAGTACCTTGGCCTTAATGATGTGGACTTTTATGCATATACTAGGACCCAGTGTCCAGCATAGTCGGTACCACCGGTAAGGTACTTCCTGTTTTTCTCCACGGTACATATGGCATCTACCTAATTCACACATGGAGTGGTTTACAATATACATGACTCTCTGTGAGGTAAGAGTCTCTTCAAATATGACATTGTGAGCTTTAACAGCAACTATTAACTGGAATACAAATTAAGTGTGCTCTGACATGCTTGAGGCATTGGTGGCAGTCACTACATAATATGGACACTTGAAGATTACAACAGACAACATGAGTTCTGTAAGCAGTATAAGACTCCACAGTTATCGATATCAGAAACTTTGACTTTGACCTTTACACTGAAGAACAAAGAGCTTTGATTCTAGTGACCCTTTCGAGAGAGCAGCTGTTGCGCTGGCCAATGGCTCAGCAGCAATTTGGACATAGCTATAAACTTAGTTATCATCGGCACTACCAATAAATATTCATTGATTGAGAGATGAGATGTGCACACTACATATGTGCTGTGCCTGTGTATACTATTACGTTTTTTCCCCTGATATACAGTACATAAAATTAAGCATATTGTCTTTGAATATATAACACCTCTTTTTTATGTATATTCTTTTCTTTCTTTTTATCCAAGCGTAACTGTTTGTGTGCACGGATCAAAATCATTACTCCAAATGCTTGCGCTACATCTATATCCCGATACTGTGCTACAGTTATTTGTTTCTTATACATGTGGCATCTTATGGACATAGGTACCGTGCCATAAGTAAGGCACTTACTTTAGCTAACCTGTTTCAATGTTTATTCACTTTGAGCTTGAAACATTTCTACCTATACTGATTGTCCCTTGGTACTTAGTTTCCATTGATACGCATCGTGTATACTAGCGGATCCTTTGATTGACACATAAGACTTGGACTCGATTTGCCTATGAAACGATGTAACATAACTAGCCTGTGCTTTGATATCTGTTATAGCCCCTTTACAGCACTTTACATCGATGTATGGGCACTGCGGCATAGAGCTAGTTATACTAGACCCGTTCGGTCTCCTCCGCATCCCACAGCACTTGCCGCATTGCTGCTTGACTCACTATTGCAGTCATTGTGCTCTATGTTTTACAGTTTATATAACTCTCTATCTTAATGTGTATATGCCACACACCAGTTACTGCTTTGGGTTTATGTGGGTTAAACATGCCCATATTCGGCATATTAACATGAATCAGCAGTTCAGTAACGCTTGAGACAAGTCAGCTTTCTATATAGATGTGCTTTACATTTTCTCCATTATCTGTCACTCCAGAGACCATTAACTGGTCATTTGATTTTAAATGCACCTATCACAGGCGCTAATTTTGGCGCAATTGGGAGCTAAAAGGTTTAAATGGGGAAGTTGGTTGTTTGCACAAGATATGCTGACGAAGGCTGCTGTAATGCACCCGAAACGTTGATACAATAAATCATCCACTTTTGTCACGTACTTTCAAGACCTGTGTGTGCTTTGTTTTAATTTTGGATTTACATATTTGCTGTAACAATAGCACCCAGGCAACAGCCACCTATATAAACGTGAGTGCCTCTACTACAATCAAATATATATATATATATATATATATATATATATATATATATATATATATATATATTATTTACACAAATTCTCACTTTTCCACCTTCTACCTTTAGATTATGACCTCTAGTTCTAGTATTCCTCTTTTTTGAAAAATTCTTCCATCATGTTTTTTACAGACTACTTATTTCTTCTGCTTGGGATTTTGAACACCTTATAATGCATTTAGCTTCCCTCAGTTCAACCATGCAAACTTTTTTATCTTCATCTGATTGTATCTGTCTGTATTTCCTGTATGTACATGTTTTATCCTTTTCAATATGTGCCAAATCTGTAGAGAGCCATATTATTTTCCGTTTTCTTTTACATTTGTTTACATGCCTGATGAAGAATTCAGTTACAAGTAACAATTTATGTTTTAGTTGTTCCCATTGTCCCTGCATAACAAAAGGCAATATCCTTTCTGTTAATTAATTACTTATGTGTTCACCCATAAAAGCAAAATCTGCTTGCCTAAAATCTAAAATCTGTGTTTCAACATGGCTACTCACTGAAATTACCAGTATATTAAACCACACTGACTGATTATCACTGGCCCCCAGGCTATTTCCCACAGATACAAGATATACTATATCAGTATTTGTGAGAATCAAATCTAATATTGTTTCCTTGTGAGCTGGCTTCTTCACAAACTGCACAATGATGCCCCTAGTAAGGAATCAAAGGTGTTACTTATCTTGGATGGTATAGCAGTAGGAAGCAGCCAGTCCACATCTAGCATATTAAAAACTTCCATAATTACCACATCATCTTATTGACTTCTTTATTATTCTGTATATCAATACCTTGTCTAATGCTTCATTTTGTCCTGGAGGTCTATAAATTACTCCTATCTGAACAACTTTATCACGGATGTCAATAGTTACCCATAAACTTTCTAATAGTCCCCAATACCCTGTATGTATTAATGTAGACTTGATGTTATCATTAGCATAAATACCAACTCCTCCCTTCTTCCCTTCTCAGCCTTTTCTGTAAATATTGTACCACATGTCTCAGTCATAAGATTCATTGTAACATGACTCAGTTATAACCACCACATCCAAATTGTCAAAAGTCATTACTGGAATTAGTTTATGAATTTTATTCCCTAAACTATGAGCATGTGTACACATACCATAGAGATTCTTTCTAGTGTTTTTACCTGACAAGTTTGGCTTTAAATATCAACTGCAATACCACTGTCAACATCATCAGCAAGTGCTCTTCATAATCTTTGTCACCATGTGGAGGGCAGCTGGCTATATCATATATATGTTTGACTACTTATCCAGATGATGCAATCTGGTCAAGATCAGGTTGACTAAGTTAGCTGGAGATGAAGAGAATCATAGAGATCTTCATAGGTTGAAATTGTACCCTATTATTCTGTAGAAAGAGGTTTTAACCCCTTAGCGACCCTTGACGTACCAGGACCGTCAAGGGTAAATGTGACCGAACGACCCTTGACGGTCCTGGTACGTCAAGGGTTAAACTCTTCCATCGCGGCCGCACGGAGCGATGGAAGAGTTCAAGCCGCTTGTTACTAAGTGTCCCGGTATCGGGACACTTAGTAACAAGCGGCTGAAACATTGTTGCAACATGCGATTCGCTTCAAAAGCGAATCACATGTTGCAAAACCTGAAAGACAGGGACAGTATTTGTAAATACTGTCCCTGTCAGATCTCTCTGCCTCCCTCCACCTTGCATACTGCTAAGGTGGAGAGAGACAGAGGGAGATGGTGTTCCAGTGTGCCTGTAAAAAAAAAAAAAAAAAAAAATGTTTAAATAAAGAAAATTAACCCTTTGATCACTGTTCTACAGTGATCAATAAGTGCCCCCCCATCTGATCACTCTTGGAGTGATCAATTTGCTGCAGATCAGTGTTTTCTGATCTGTGGGACACCCCCCATCCCCCTTGAATTTTTTTAGATTTTTAAAAAAATTTTAAATTTTTTTTTAAATTTTTTTAAATTTTTTTTTTTTTTTTATAATAAATATAGTTTAGGTATTTTGGTAGGTAGTTGGGTAGGTTTAGTGTAGACGTGTGTTAGGGAAAGTTTTAGGGATAGATTTAGGTTTAGGGGAGAAAAAAACAAAACAAAAACCAACCCCCCCTCAAAAAAAAAAAATATATATAATAAGCGCAGTTTAGATAGGTAGTTCAATTGGGTTAGGTAGGTTCAGGATATACGTAGGTTAGGGTAAGTTTTAGGGTTAGATTTAGGTTTAGGGATAGCGTAAGAAAAATAAAAAACCCAAAAAACCCCAACCCCCCCCCCCAAAAAAAAAAAAAAAAAAAATATATATAATAAGTGCAGTTTAGATAGGTAGTTCACTTAGGTTAGGTAGGTTCAGGATATACGTAGGTTAGGGTAAGTTTTAGGGATAGATTTTGGTTTAGGGATAGCGTAAGAAAAAAAAAAAAACAAAAAACCTCAACCCCCCCCCCCAAAAAAAAAAAATATATATATAATAAGTGCAGTTTAGATAGGTAGTTCACTTGGGTTAGGTAGGTTCAGGATATACGTAGGTTAGGGTAAGTTTTAGGGTTAGATTTAGGTTTAGGGATAGCGTAAGAAAAAAAAAAGCTTTTTTAGTGGGCAAAATGCAGCGCAGGTACAGCGTTGAAGAGGCGTATGCCTTTTTGGCGTCTGACTCTGAGGCAACAGACACTGCGTCAGATTTTGACATAGCGCAGTTTTCAGAAAGTGAGAGCAGCTCTAGTGATGACGCTGGGCCTTCTGTCAAGAAAAGACGCACTGCCCCAAAAGCTGCTCTGGCAACTGCCCCAGCACCTGCCAAAAGAACTGCCCAAACACCTACCAAAATACCTACCCAAAGAAATGCCCCAAGTGCTGCCCCAAGAGCTGCCCTGGCAACTGCCCCAGCCCCTGCCAAAAGATCTGCCCAAAAACCTACCAAAGAAATGCCCCAAGTGCTGCCCCAAGAGCTGCCCTGGCAACTGCCCAAAGACCTGCCCAAAGAAATGCCCCAACACCTGCCACTCCGGATCCTAATGAATGGGTATCAATTTATGCCCACAAATCTCAGAATTCACAGGCAACCCAGGGATTCAAATTGATGTGGAAGGATTTACCCATGATCATTTTTTTTATTTGTTTTTGGGGGAAGACATTTTAGGTGAAATTGTTTCCCAAACCAATTTGTATGCAGCCCAGTATACTGCCGCCAACCCTAAGTGTGAAAAACGCTGTTTTTTTTTTTTTTACTTACGTCATGGTTTACGAGGGATTGGTGGTAAAATGGCAGTGTATAAAATTGGAAAACACACCTAAAACGAGAGCCTGGGGTGTCTACTTTCCAAAAATATACACTTTTGGGGGGAAATCTTAAAAAAAGAGCACTGTTACACAGCCCCAAATGAGACATGGCACCAGTAACGCAAGCTGTGAAGATTCAAAGTGTGAACCTGGAAACGCGCATGTTCCAATTTGGCCCCCGTAGCTCTCCCAAACCATGAGAAAGCTATGCATATGGGGTATTGCCGTACTCAGAAGAAGGAGCTGAACACTATTCAGTTCAGTTTATAAAATCTTCACCTATTCTGTGCTTGAAATTCACATCAAAATTGAAGGCAAAGTGTGAAAAATGCTGAATTTTTTTTACTTACGTCAAATTTTCACAGGATTGGTGGTAAAATGGCAGTGTATAAAATTGGAAAACACACCTAAAACGAGAGCCTGGGGTGTCTACTTTCCAAAAATATACACTTTTGGGGGGAAATCTTAAAAAAAGAGCACTGTTACACAGCCCCAAATGAGACATGGCACCAGTAACGCAAGCTGTGAAGATTCAAAGTGTGAACCTGGAAACGCGCATGTTCCAATTTGGCCCCCGTATCTCCCCCAAACCATGAGAAAGCTATGCATATGGGGTATTGCCGTACTCAGAAGAAGGAGCTGAACACTATTCAATTCAGTTTATAAAATCTTCACCTATTCTGTGCTTGAAATTCACATCAAAATTGAAGGCAAAGTGTGAAAAATGCTGAATTTTTTTTACTTACGTCAAATTTTCACAGGATTGGTGGTAAAATGGCAGTGTATAAAATTGGAAAACACACCTAAAACGAGAGCCTGGGGTGTCTACTTTCCAAAAATATACACTTTTGGGGGAAAATCTTAAAAAAAGAGCACTGTTACACAGCCCCAAATGAGACATGGCACCAGTAACGCAAGCTGTGAAGATTCAAAGTGTGAACCTGGAAACGCGCATGTTCCAATTTGGCCCCCGTAGCTCCCCCAAACCATGAGAAAGCTATGCATATGGGGTATTGCCGTACTCAGAAGAAGGAGCTGAACACTATTCAATTCAGTTTATAAAATCTTCACCTATTCTGTGCTTGAAATTCACATCAAAATTGAAGGCAAAGTGTGAAAAATGCTGAATTTTTTTTACTTACGTCAAATTTTCACAGGATTGGTGGTAAAATGGCAGTGTATAAAATTGGAAAACACACCTAAAACGAGAGCCTGGGGTGTCTACTTTCCAAAAATATACACTTTTGGGGGGAAATCTTAAAAAAAGAGCACTGTTACACAGCCCCAAATGAGACATGGCACCAGTAACGCAAGCTGTGAAGATTCAAAGTGTGAACCTGGAAACGCGCATGTTCCAATTTGGCCCCCGTAGCTCCCCAAACCATGAGAAAGCTATGCATATGGGGTATTGCCGTACTCAGAAGAAGGAGCTGAACACTATTCAATTCAGTTTATAAAATCTTCACCTATTCTGTGCTTGAAATTCACATCAAAATTGAAGGCAAAGTGTGAAAAATGCTCAATTTTTTTTACTTACGTCAAATTTTCACAGGATTGGTGGTAAAATGGCAGTGTATAAAATTGGAAAACACACCTAAAACGAGAGCCTGGGGTGTCTACTTTCCAAAAATATACACTTTTGGGGGGAAATCTTAAAAAAAGAGCACTGTTACACAGCCCCAAATGAGACATGGCACCAGTAACGCAAGCTGTGAAGATTCAAAGTGTGAACCTGGAAACGCGCATGTGCCAATTTGGCCCCCGTAGCTCCCCCAAACCATGAGAAAGCTATGCATATGGGGTATTGCCATACTCAGAAGAAGGAGCTGAACACTATTCAATTCAGTTTATAAAATCTTCACCTATTCTGTGCTTGAAATTCACATCAAAATTGAAGGCAAAGTGTGAAAAATGCTGAATTTTTTTTACTTACGTCAAATTTTCACAGGATTGGTGGTAAAATGGCAGTGTATAAAATTGGAAAACACACCTAAAACGAGAGCCTGGGGTGTCTACTTTCCAAAAATATACACTTTTGGGGGGAAATCTTAAAAAAAAGAGCACTGTTACACAGCCCCAAATGAGACATGGCACCAGTAACGCAAGCTGTGAAGATTCAAAGTGTGAACCTGGAAACGCGCATGTTCCAATTTGGCCCCCGTAGCTCCCCCAAACCATGAGAAAGCTATGCATATGGGGTATTGCCGTACTCAGAAGAAGGAGCTGAACACTATTCAATTCAGTTTATAAAATCTTCACCTATTCTGTGCTTGAAATTCACATCAACATTGAAGGCAAAGTGTGAAAAACGCTGTTTTTTTACTTACGTCAAGTTTATGAGAAAGTGGTGGTAAAATGGCCGTGTAAAAAATTTGAAAACACACCTAAAATGAAAGCTGGGGGTGTCTAAATTCCAAAAATATACACTTTTGGGGGGAAATTCTAAAGTGCAGCACTGGAACATAGCCCAAAATGAGTAATGGCATCAGTTAACCAAGATGTGAAAATTCAATATTTGTTCAAAATTGGGCCCCGTAGCTCCCCCAAACCTTGAGAAACCTATGCATATGGGGTATTGCCGTACTCAGAAGAAGGAGCTGAACACTAAACAATGCATTTTTAAAAATCTTCACCTATCATGTGCTTGAAATTCACATCAACATTGAAGTGCAAGTGTGAAAAACGCTGTTTTTGTTAACTTCCGTCAAGATTTACGAGCGATTGGTGGTAAAATGGCTGCGTAAAAAAATTGAAAACATACATAAAATGAAAGCCTGGGGTGTCTACTTTCCAAAAATATATACTTTTGGGGGGAAATCTTAGAGTGGAGCACTGTTATACAGCCCCAAATGAGACATGGCACCAGTGATGCAAGCTGTGAAAATTCAAAGTGTGAAACTGGAAACGCGCATGTTCCAATTTGGGCCCCGTAGCTCTCCCAAACCTTGAGAAACCTATGCATATGGGGTATTGCCGTACTCAGAAGAAGGAGCTGAACACTAAACAATGCATTTTTAAAAATCTTCACCTATCATGTGCTTGAAATTCACATCAACATTGAAGTGCAAGTGTGAAAAACGCTGTTTTTTTAACTTACGTCAAGATTTACGAGCGATTGGTGGTAAAATGGCTGCGTAAAAAAATTGAAAACATACATAAAATGAAAGCCTGGGGTGTCTACTTTCCAAAAATATATACTTTTGGGGGGAAATCTTAGAGTGGATCACTGTTACACAGCCCCAAATGAGACATGGCACCAGTGATGCAAGCTGTGAAAATTCAAAGTGTGAAACTGGAAACGCGCCTGTTCCAATTTGGGCCCTGTAGCTCTCCCAAACCTTGAGAAACCTATGCATATGGGGTATTGCCGTACTCAGAAGAAGGAGCTGAACACTAAACAATGCATTTTTAAAAATCTTCACCTATCATGTTCTTGAAATTCACATCAACATTGAAGTGCAAGTGTGAAAAACGCTGTTTTTTTAACTTCCGTCAAGATTTACGAGCGATTGGTGGTAAAATGGCTGCGTAAAAAAATTGAAAACATACATAAAATGAAAGCCTGGGGTGTCTACTTTCCAAAAATATATACTTTTGGGGGGAAATCTTAGAGTGGAGCACTGTTACACAGCCCCAAATGAGACATGGCACCAGTGATGCAAGCTGTGAAAATTCAAAGTGTGAAACTGGAAACGCGCATGTTCCAATTTGGGCCCCGTAGCTCTCCCAAACCTTGAGAAACCTATGCATATGGGGTATTGCCGTACTCAGAAGAAGGAGCTGAACACTAAACAATGCATTTTTAAAAATCTTCACCTATCATGTGCTTGAAATTCACATCAACATTGAAGTGCAAGTGTGAAAAACGCTGTTTTTTTAACTTCCGTCAAGATTTACGAGCGATTGGTGGTAAAATGGCTGCGTAAAAAAATTGAAAACATACATAAAATGAAAGCCTGGGGTGTCTACTTTCCAAAAATATATACTTTTGGGGGGAAATCTTAGAGTGGATCACTGTTACACAGCCCCAAATGAGACATGGCACCAAGCTGTGAAAATTCAAAGTGTGAAACTGGAAACGCGCATGTTCCAATTTGGGCCCTGTAGCTCTCCCAAACCTTGAGAAACCTATGCATATGGGGTATTGCCGTACTCAGAAGAAGGAGCTGAACACTAAACAATGCATTTTTAAAAATCTTCACCTATCATGTGCTTGATATCAACAGTAGTATTGAAATGTAAGTGTGAAAACTGCAAAAAAACAAAATATTACCACAATTTTGAAATTTTTTTCTGGAAAAATAGCTGCATGAAAAACTCCAAAATTCTCCTGATTATTTACCTTATGTTGTGTAGTTTTCAGAAACATATACCTTTGTGGGACATTTTTGGTTCTGGCACCGTCAGCTAAGCTATGATGCTCACATGCCAATTGTTGAGAAATTACAAGTTGGAAATAATGGCATCCATCTTGTAATATTTACCTTGTAAATGTGAGGAAGTGATTGAAATACTAGGCATATGGGGTATTCTTATATTCAGGAGAAGCAAATGAATATATTTAGGGGTATTTTTTGTCATAAACTAATTGTATGCAAATCCTGACACGAAAATATAAGCAAAATGTTGTTTTTTTTCAATTTTTTTCCTCTTTTTTTCTATTTTAATCAAATTAAACAATGAGGTATTCATATAATTGTGGTATCAAAAGAAAGCCCTACTTGTGCTTAAAAAAACAGTATATAATTTATGTGGGTGTACAAAAGGAATTAAAGAGAAAATATGGTTGAACAAAGACATAGTCAAAAAAGTCAAAATTGCTCCGGTCCTTAAGTCAAATCAAACTCAGATTTTCCCGGTCCTTAAGGGGTTAAAGAACTTATGTTATTGGCTGTATCCTCTTGCATATCCCTGTCATGATACTACCTCTTGCTGCTAACTGGCTTCCTTGTCTTTCTTATTCTACCTGTCCTGTCTCAGTTGTGCCAAATCTTCAAGCTACATAAAGAGAATTTCTTGCCTTTCCTGCTCCTGTGTTATATTGTCACTGATCTTGGCTTCTGCATTTGACTACCCCTTGGGAATCCGATTTAGCATTGATCTCTTCAGAACAGTATTCTGACCCTGGCCTGGACTGCTGACATATGCTTTAGCCTACCTATTTTGTACTGTTTCCCTGTTTCCAAACTCTAATCTCTGCTAATTCCTGATTTCGCCCATTCTATGTACCTGTGATTCTCAATTTAGCTGTCAACGTTGTTACTTCAGTTTTGGAGCACTATCTGGTCATCTTCTCCAGCTACCTCCACTAGTTCATGCGGTGTGTCAGTGGAGGTCTCTCCTTCCTTATTTGTAACAGGATTGCCTGTGACCATCTTTCCAGTGCTTTCTTCTTGCAGGTGCTTGTGGACTTCCTTGAATACTGTTTGTATCCATCCCTTCAGGAAGTCTCCTGCTCTGCCAGTCTGTGTCACCTCTTGCCTGTGTCCGCCGCTCCCCCGGCCGCATCTCTCTTACGGCGGCTGCGGAGGTTCTTACAGTCCGCGGCTCTGTCGGGCAGCGTATGAGCAGTGCACGTCTGCCTTCAGACTGGCAGATGCGCATGCGTCCGGACCGGGTTCCCATTCCTCCAGCCCCTCCAATCAGCAATACAGCTCCTAGCGAGCCTCCCTCACTGTTACTTCCACTGGCTGCCTCCTGTATTTAAACGGGCTACCCCAGGCTTAGGGTGCCCGTTCCATTGAACTTGCTGAAGGCTTTGTTCTGGGCTCCTGAGCGATACTAGCTCCTGCTGCTGTAATTTCTGTTCTGTGCTCCTGGTTTGACCCTTGGCTTCTCCTGGCTACGTCTGATCTGTGCTCCTGGTTTGACCCATGGCTTATCCTGACTACGCCTGATCCGTGCTCCTGGTTTGACCCTTGGCTTCTCCTGACTACGCCTGATCTGTGCTTCTGGTTTGACCCTTGGCTTCTCATGACTATGCCTGATCCGTGCTCCTGGTTTGACCCTTAGCTCCGCCTGACCTTACCTACTGGTTTAACCTTTGGCTTCTCCAAACAATTCCTATCACCTATCCCTCTTAGCTCTGTATCTAGTCTGTCTTGCCGGCCTGGTTTCCAACGGTTCCCAGGTACTCCCATCATGGTTGCACTCCGGTTCAACCAGGTGGAACAATCTGGTTTCGTGACCAGCACCTCTAACCAGCTTTGGCTGCAGCAAGGGAGTGCCTGGCACACCGTCACCGCTCACCAGCTACGTACTCCAGCTCCGCACACTAGCATCAGTACCAGAGCCGGCACACACACGGTTTCCTACCCACCGTGTGCGTGACAGTCTGTTCTTCTTCAGCTGGCCACCTCATGGGATTTCTTAGAATAGCATTAAATAGATTTGTATAGCTTCTCTCCATCAAGGGGAAGAACTTCTATTGCCCTCTGCTCGCCACACAGCGGTTACTAAGAGAACTGCTTCCATTAGCCTTATCTCTCAATGGTTCCAAGAACTATCTTTGCTAAATTAATTTAATCCCTTCAGAAACAGCTTTCTAGAGCCATCCAGAGAGCCATCCAGCCTCGTGAAAAAGGACCACCCTCTCCTATGTGATCTAGTCCACCCACGGTCCACCTGATGCTATGCCGCACTGTCAAAGATTTTCTGGTTACCCAATCAGGTCCACCTCCAGTCTCAAATGGGGTGGATATCTTGCCTCTATCTGGGTTTCAACCGCAGCAAAGGTAGTCCAGTAAACTTCACCGATCTCTAGCTTCAAGCATCATTCACCATTATAAGCTGCAGTTATTTTTCAAAGGTTGTATGATAGATGCATAAGTAAACAATAGTTTGCTGTCACTGGCAAAGGGCTGGAAGCATTATAGAGCAAGAAAGTTTTATTACCACAGAATTATGGACCTGTGGTCAAAGTATAGACTATATGGTTGTCACTGCTTACTGGGTATCTTTTCTATCAGTGGGTAGCAGCTGGTCAGTGCTAATGTTGTCTCGGGGTCTGGCAGATGTAGTAAAGGTTAGCTGCAAGGTAGCCTAAAGCATCATCCTCAAAATTGGTGCGCATTTTAGCCAATCCTATAGTGTGAATAGCAAATTGCATGCCTTGTAAGAGGGTTACCACCTGCCTCACCGCCAGCTTAAAATGGAGGTCCTTACCAGGTAGAATTCCACATTTTAAATGCTGAAGCATTTGTTTGAGCAGAAAAAGGAAATCAGTGAATATACAATTCATCAGTGAAATAATTTAGAGGGGGCTCGTTTATCACCTGGTAAATGGCAGGAAATGTGTGACTTGTGTGAGCTGCTGAAGTTTTTTGAGGAAGCCACCTTGTTGTTTAGTACTGTAATTGTGCCAGTGCAGTAATCAGTGAAAAACATCCACTAGTCTAGAAAAAAATTAAGAACATGACAGATGAGTCTTACAACAATAATAGAGACATGAACCTGCTGGTGAATTACATTTTACCATGCTCTGAGCAGGATCCCTGCATAGTCTCCATTAAAAGCAACGAGGAATACATTTAATTACAATGCTAGACCCCTGATATATACATACATTTCTAAATCTGTGCCGAGGCGTTAGCAAAGGAAACAGAATCTATGAAAGCATATAAAGAAATTGTTATAGACCAAGTGAAATTTTGCATTGTAGAGGATGAGGAAGAAAAACATAAGTACAAAACTACTAGAAAGCGTAGAGAAAGGAAAGCAAGGAAAATAAATCTACCCTCAGCAGAATCAGCAACTGTCAAGGTTTTGCTGAGCTGCTCCCATTCTGCCTATTGATTCTGCTGTCTAAGCTAATCTAGTGCTCTACTATTCCCTGCTGCTGTCTTCTGAGTTTCTGGCTCAGGCTGAATCAGCTGACTGCTCTGATTACTCACCTGACTGTTATCAGCCAACCCTTCCAGGGTATTTAAAGCAGCTTGGCTCACTTCCCCATTATCCTTGTGTTTGTTTGCTGACCTGTTGCTCCTAGCTGCTGTGGATTTTCCTGCACTCCTGTTTGCTGTATTCCAGACCATTGGCTTGTTCCAGACTTTGCTGACTTCTGTGCTTCTGACCCTTGGCTTGTTCCTGACATCGCAGACTTCTGGTTTCCTGACTCCGGCTCGGCTGAATACCTGTCTTGGTTCCTGACCCTATCGTGTCTTTTGGTTTATGCTCTTGGATCATGCTTTTGTTTTTGTTTCATTAATAAAGGTGTATTTCATTGTACACTTTTGTGTCTTGTCTGGTTCCTGGTCCCTAATAGAAACACCAGCATCATCACAAGATTATGCAAAACATATCATAATTACAGAAAACATTTGATTTGTGGTGTTGGTGGCACTGGCACATCTTTATGGAACTTGCTTCCAGAATATGGGTTGGTAATTAATGTACCTGAACACCTTCTCTTTCAAAGGAGTGTCACACTGCATGTGAGATGTTTATAACATTCTTACAGATTAACTATGGTCTAGGCCAAATTGGTGACCATCTTGAGTACTAGCAAATAAAACAGTGCCTGTGTGTGGCCAACACTTGAGCATACTGATGTGGAAACTCTTAGCTGGACGTCAGCAAGCATACAGTCATAGCATGTTTTCAGTGCAACTAGTTATATTGTCATTGCTCAAAGAACACATCTATCTAGCAGCAGCATTGATATAATTACATTTTTAAACATGAACCAACATCAGATACCATATTAATAACATGTAGCAGACGTAGAAAAACACACAGGAGGAGAAGCATATGGCACACATAGAAACTGCATAAGTGAGGGTGATGAGGAGGGATATGCACTTTATCCACTATCTATAACATTTGTGACCAGTTCTATGGACACTAATAAATAATAAAGCAGAGGTTATATTGGAATAACACATGATATAACATATAAGCATTCAGTGCACATACAAGTACCATTGCAGTAATTTCTCATGCAAGAGCCTACTTTATCTGCTGCTGGGTGCTGCTGAATTTATTTATGTAAAAATAGGTTAATCCTTTGAGTGCCAGAAGAGTGTCCAGTGTATTGCTTCTAGCACTCAAAAGGTTAAACAGGCCGACTGCAAACTGGCTAAACCACAGATGTCTAAGCTGGGGGGTGGGTATCGGAGTGGCAATTTTGTCAGCCCTATAGACATGCCTGTATAATAGTACCTCACTGATGTATCATTACATATATGGAAAAACTCAGATGATAACAGCTATCCAGATCTAATAGCTGGATATGCGCCTGCTGGTTTAATTTCAGGAGGAAAGTTATCATTTCCCCATATCTGAGACCAGCACTTGGCTGGGATCCATATCACCTGCCTTACTGATGGTGGCTGGACACATGAGACAGTAATGCTTATTGGAAAACAGTTTATACAGAACTAAAAATAATGTATGAAGAGCAGCGGTAGAAAGGAAAATATATTTTCTCAGTATGATTTATCATTCAGTTGATTGAATTGTGCTGGTCAATGCAAAAAGAAGGGAATGTGTAGATAGATACATACATTAATCTGCATGGAAAAGAAAATGAGTTGGTCAGCATACCCCATACATGTAGAAAGAAGGAAGGCTGAAGTACTCTATATTTCTTAACATGAGTTAACAGTTAATTGATTGACTTATACTGGTCATAAATGAACTGCATGTGTAGTTAGATAAACACATCAATCTTCATGTAAAATGATAAGAGAAGGGCTGAACACTCCAAGTATATAGAAAGCTGGAGCTGTCTTAACATGATTTATCAGTCAATTGATTCAGTTGTTCTGATAAAAATGTATGTATAGATAGATAAAGATTTTAATCTGCATATAAAATGATAGGAGATGGCCAGGACACCCCAAACATGCAGAAGCTATAAGCATACCTGGGAACTTTCCATTGATGTCCACCTGGAGGGGAGTCCTCTGGTGCCGCAGGGGGTGAGAATAATGACGTGAATCGCATCAAAAATGGGCGGGGCTTGACACACGTGGGATGGAGGAGAAGGTTTAGAGGTGTGAGACAGAGTTCAAAAGAAGGCTGGGGAAGGAGTTACAACGGGGGAAACAGCAGGAGTGGGTAGAGTCTCAATAGAAACTCCCCACATCTGGAGGAATCAGCCTCCATCCCGGAGACCCGGTAAAGCAGTGTCAAAACCAGAGTCTCCGGGGCAAATCCGGAGAGTTCCCAGGTATGGCTATAAGCAGGGCCTTGTAAATGTACAAACATACCTGATATTTATCCTGAAAGTGAATAAAAAGAGAAGCAGGAGCCGGTGACAAAACAGAAAGACTAAAACTTGAAATAAAACAGAGTATAACATTAGTAAGGAAGAAAAGAATGAAGTTTAAGAGGAAAAAATAAATAAAATGGAGGAGAAGATAAACCAGTACTCTTGAGGAAAAGGGACTTAAGTGAACAAAATAAGGATGGTAAACTTTGAATAAAGTATTTGTTGTTTTTACATAACTGCATTTGCATGAGTTTGGAAGGTTTTGTATGACTTTTCGTTATGGGAAGTTTGTTGTTCAGGCTTCTCCAGTTGTCACACCATCCAACATTTGCATGTTTGCAGTTCATGAGAAGCGACCAATATCACTGGCCAAGAGTTACTTTATGAGGAGCTGGAGCCACAACATATTTTGTGAAAAAAGTGGGACCATAAATCTTGAGGACTTGAAAGAGCCAGAGCTGATGAGGAAGCAGAGATAGCAATACTACAGTGATACTGTCACGGTTCCCAGAGAAGTTCAAGAGTCAGTACAGTATAGTTAAATGCAATTTACTGACAACCGAAAGGTAAGCAAAATATATACAATATATATATCAGGAACAAGCAGATGGTTACAGGCCAGAGAGCTCTGCTATCAGGAATAGTAGGCTGCCGAGCCTGACCAATTTGCTGGAGACTAGGCCTAAGCCACTGGTAGTCTCTGCTGGAGCCAGGAGCAGGAACAGGAGCAGGAACAGGAACACAGGATCTTGATCAGACGTATCAGGCGTACAGACTCAAGCCTGCAGTCAGTTGGGAGCGATATCTGACTCACGCCTGCAGTCAGAATGGAGCGAACTCTGACTCACGACTGCAGTCAGAATGGGAAATAGATAGCTGACTCATCTGCAGTCAGTATCAGAGCTGGTCTATCAGAGTCCCAGGTCCACACTAGGTTGGGTGACTGCTAGGTACAAGGAACAAATGTAAGAGTAGTCAGACAGAGGCACAAGTCAGCACCAGAGGGGTTAGTCAGACAAGCCAGGTCATACACAGTTCAGGTAGTCAGCCAGAGCCAGAGGTCTGCACCAGATTGTGTGTCCACTATAGGGATAAACAAAAGAATAGTCAGATGGAGTCACAGGTCAGCACCAGGTTGGATGGAAGATTAGCCAGGTCATACACAGAGCCCAAGGTAAAAGAACTGCTAAGAACACAATGCAAGGGCAACTGAGTCAAGACTCAGCCTCCCATTTAAAACCCTCCATGGGAAGTAGGTAGGAGGAGACTACAGGAAGCAAACACATAAAACAGAGGTCTGCTGCATGCTTGAAGCCTCGTGCCAGTAGATGACGCTGAAACCAAGGTAAGCTGTAACAGATACATCAGAGGAGATCATCTTTTTGCAATTTTACACCAGTGTAAGACATATATTGAGGGCTGAGCAGAGTCATATTGGTTCTTGTGAGGAAGAAGAGATCTCAGATCTGGTGAGGAAAAACAAAAGACCATAACTCTTGAGAAAAAAGAGGAACCAGACCTGGTGGAAAAAAGAGAGAAAGACTAAAGAAATAAAGAAACTACTTAATAGGCACATTTAATCCCCCCTCTACTCCTAGAAGGTACAACTGCACACCTATGGCACACATAGGTATAATTGTATGAAAGGAGTAAGTATTTATAGTGCTTAAAACATCACTTTTAGTATAAAAGCAGCAAAAATAGTTTAATAAAACATTAAAAACATCATGTTGAGTGACATGAAATGGTCCAGACCATCATACATCCGTAAGTCAGATAAAAAAAAAATTCCTGAAGGGTAATGTAACCCTCCCAAAAATGGGACCTTTAAATCACAGGACATCTTGTTGTAATAGACACCACTATAAAACACGGCTTATGTAAAGTGTGAGTGTAGATACAGATTAATAACTCATGTCAATCACAGATTTTTGAAAAAAAAACAAAAAACAGTGAACTGGGAAAATGTATGCAAGGAATTGCTTTAATATTCTCAGCAGCTATATACAATGACTTCATCCCTGAATGGTATTCACCTGTTCAAATTATATCAAGTAATATAGCTAATGACAAATTCAACCGTAATATTAATCCATAATGGATCCTGTACCTGAAAAACTCCTAAATGGGACAGCAAAATAACCAGTGCCATGTTCAATTCACAGTGTACATCAACTCAATATAAGCTAACAGGTCCTATAAAAATGTCTATCTATCTATGTCCAAATTTGAAAGCACTCACTCCAAGCACTATCCATGCCCAGGTGCACAATCCCTATTAGTATGTACAACATAAAAAAAGCATGGGGCAGCACCCTTGGAACTTTTCAATAGTAATATTTATTGGATGAAAAAGCCAACAATAATGGTCAATGTTTCGGTCCTAGGTCTTGAGAAAGGTCGGTAACCGGACTGAAACGTTGACCATTATTGTTGGCTTTTTCATCCAATAAATATTACTATTGAAAAGTCCCACGGGTGCTGCCACATCCTTCATCAGAGAAATAGATGACTGTCTGAAAAAAGACACTTTTTATATAGGGAACATACTATGCACAGTTAACAAATCAACATGCAAGTTAGTATTGGCTTCATTTGAGAATACCTAGCAGGTAACCAGTCATTAGCACTGAAACTAATTGGAACATCTAATAGAGTGTCTCCAATGGTTAATCCATATGTCAGTTATTGCTCACATGTCATGCTGAGCCTTGGTGATTTGATGGATTACTTGATCAATCAACTGCAATGTAAGAGTGACTTTATTTCGGAGTATGAAAGAGAATGTAGCTGTGGATGAAATATGCAGGTTAAATCAATATACAGAATCTGGGACAGGATGAATTTATGGTCAACTGACCATAACTCTCCATGGATATAAATAGAATTGTTTGATACTAATATTAGCACCAACCAATTCTAACTATATCAATTCTGTGCTCGTTATTAGTGATAGGCGAAAATTTTCGCCTCAAAATGAAATCAGCAAAAAAAGCCACTTTCCGCTTGGCCAATATTTTCCTGCGAAAAGTGAAGATTTTCTGCCTTTTCCTGCTTTTTTTACCTAGCTCATTCCATTGAAATCAATGGGAACATTAAATTTACATACAACACAAAACAAATGTTATGTAATTTCCCAAAGGCATAGTATAAAAGAGACATGAGAGTGCCTGGGTTGGTGGGGTGTGGGGAAATAATCAGTTGAATAGGGGATGATTTTGGGGGGTTGTTTACTGGGATTGGGAGGCAGTTAATAAAAAATAAATGCTAAATAAAATAAAATAAAAAAACCCCCATAAAACATGGTATAAAGGGGATCTGAGGAGTGTGCCTGTGTTGGTGGGTGGAGTCTGGGAATCAATCAGTTGAACAGGGAATTTGTTTTGGGCAGGTTCTTGACTGGTATTGGGAGGACATAAACTGCTACTGGGGTGGACTGATACTTGACTTGATAAAGTATTTTGTAGAGGATGATTTGTAGGACTTAGGCTTGTTAGAAACTAACCCCTCAACATTTTTAATTTTTTTTGCAGGGCTATGATTTTTTTTTTTTTGTAATTTTATTAAAGCACAAGCCCTGAGAAAAAATTGCCCTACTGACCTATTGCCAGCAGGTCACGTTGACCAGAGACCACTAGCCATTGTCAAATGTCCTCCTCCTGAGCCCATAATTGTGGAATTTGCAACTGCTGTTCTTGCTACTGCTGCTGAGTTGTTTAAGCCACAGGACGATTAGGCAGCTGAAAGGGAATGGGATCAACAACAGCAGTAACATGGGTGATGGATGATGAAGGTTCCACTTGCCACGCGACTAACTCCAGTGATGCGCCTGAGGAAGTAAAAGCACCATAACAAGCCCCTCACCACTTCTGGTATATGTATTGCTGCTGCTGGCAAGTGGAACCTGTCTTAGTAATCTCACGTCACTTGTTGACCCCATTCCCACTGTGTCCACGGTGGTCTGTGGCACACTAGTCTGCTCCTAGGCATCCTGCTGCCCTTGCAAATCAGCAGCAGCAGGAACATGTCACAGTTACCTTATATCCAATGATGCCATTGGGTTGATGTAGGTAGTGTATGGCCATAAATGTCGCCGCTGCATCATCCCAGGCATCACTTCTGGGACTGGGACTGGGTCTGGGCACGCTGGGTGCCTTTAGCAGCCACCCATGTCCTTGTGCAAAGTGGACACGGCCCCCGAGATGACACAGTGATGAGTCTGAGGGTTTGCGCATATCGGCTCCATGCATCACTTTCGGGCGCGTGGTTGCCAGAATGACCCGGGAAAGGTTCAGAGAGTGACGAATTGTGATCGCACAAGGTTGCTGAATGGCGCAGGGTCCTGTTTTATACTATTGGGACTAGACTTTCTGGCTGCCTTTTTAAGGGTAACTGGTTCCTCTCTCAGTTACCCTTATGTTGTTGTTCACTGCAGTCATTATTCCTGTTGCTCCTGTATCCTGTGTATGACCTGGCTTGTCTGACTATCCATTCTGGTGCCGACCTGTGGCTCTGTCTGACTATACTCTCTGTGCACTCCTTCTTGTCTGAGACATCCAATCTGGTGCAGACCTGTGACACTGGCTGACTACCCGCTCTGTGTATGACCCTGGCTTGTCTGACTAATCCATTCTGGTGCTGACCTAGGACTCTGTCCAACTATCCTCCCAGTGTGGCCTTCTTCCTCTGGACATCCTATCTGGTGCAGACCCTTGGCTCTGGCTGACTACCTGCTCTGTGTATGAACCTGGCCTTGTCTGACTATCCTAGCTGGTGCTGACCAGTGGCTCTGTCTGTTCTCTCCTCTTGGTGGCTCCTTTCCCTACAGACATCCATCTTGGTGCAGACCTTGGGCTCTGGCAGACTGCAGCTTTACTGACTGCAGGTGTGAGTCAGTAGTCTTCCTTGTTACTCCTGACTGGAGGCTGTAGGTTCCGTGCAGCGTTCCTCATATCCCTTGAGACTCCAGTTGGCTCCGGCTTAGTCTCCAGCAGCTCAGGTAGACAGTTGGCAGGCTCCCGTTTCTGATAGAATCCTTAGCCTCTCAGTCATCCTCTGCCTGTTTTCTCATTTGCTTTTCATTATTATTATTATTATTAATAAAAGTGAATTAACTATACCGTCTGACTCCTTGTCTTGTTTGCTAACCATAACAGAACTAGAGCAGTTGCAAATTCCAAAAGCTCACTGCTGGTTGGAGGAAGTGATGAGCAAAGTGACAGAGGGTCCCTGGATGTCACACTTGCCATTTCTTGGTGACGTGAAGAAGGCAGACTGGCAACAGTAGCAGCAGGCACGGGCAGCTGATCTGTGCTCCTGCTGGTGGCGGTAGTATTATTACAGTGGTGACAATTCTTCCTTCTTCAGGATCATGTTCCATGTGGACAATGCCTTGGGGGGAAGGGTACTCCCAGGGTCAGGGGAATGGTGTGGGCTCCCTTGACTGCTAGTCTGGATGCTCTCAATTTCTTCTGCTACCACTCTCCTAACACTAGTCCTACCGGCTGCTTCACTCTCACTGTCACCACTACTACTACTAACACCAACCACATCAATTTCAGCCCCTGAATCTTCATCCTCACAATCACTATTGATAGGAGAAAATGCATTAGCCCCTTATTCACTCGTAACTCTAACAAGCTGCTGGACCTTAGTAGTAGTAGTACTAGCACTGGCGGTACTGCTTGGGGATGACAAGTGTGACTTATGGTTCCCTGCTGTCACACTTCATATCATCCTCTCCTTCTCCCCCTCCTGATCATTACAAGAAACACTAGCAGCAGTTTCAGTACTTGTGGCAACAGGTTTAGCACTGGCAGCAGGCACAGCACTGGTGGTGGCAAGGGCAGGGCAGTACTGGCAGCAGGCACAACACTGGTGGTGGCACTGGCAGCAGGGGCAGCATGTCTTGCAGCAGCTGACCTGTCCTACTCTCACTACTACTACTCTTTTGTTCCTCCCTTGACAGTAATACCCCCAAAAACCCTATGGGTGACTTAGGGGGACTGGACAGCATTGGTTATGTAGTGCTCACTTCCTCCTCAGACTCAGACTCAGTGGACACATGATTGTCCTTCCAGTTCCTCATTTTATTATTTTTAAACCTGCTCATAGGAATAGCAGTCACTATGAGCCTCTCCTACCTCAATTTTGCTTCAACATCACAGCAGAACAGCACAACGCGTCTACCTCGCTCTGTAGCTGCTTCTATTGTGTTTGACTTCCGCAAATACTTGACATTTTTATAGTGAAAAGGTGAAAAACACGTAAATCAATGGGTGGAAACTTTGTAGCCATTGAAAAAATGGTGAATGATTTTGGCCAATGGGCGAAAAATGCAAACATTTTGATCGCTAGTTTTAAAGTGGATTTTCCAGCGAAAAAATGGACAACACAGTGGTTTTCGCTTAATTTCCTGCGGGAACACAATGAGAGATTTAGCTCATCCCTACTGTTTATTAAGATTGGTTGATAGTAGTTTGTTTGTACTAATTTATATATATGTTCACAAATTTCACAGGAAACACCTTTTGATATTTATATTTGATTTGACTATGTATATTTGCTTCACACTTGACATAGGATATTGGCCAGTGAGATGGCTCATTGGTTAATGCACCAGCTGTAGAATCTGTTCAAACTGCAAGTTTGTGGGTTCTCATCCTGGCAAGTTCAGCTCAGCCTTTCCTTATGGTTGATAAAATGAGTCAAGCACATACTTGAAAGACAATCTCAATGTATTCTTCCTGGTAAAATACTTTCACAAAAAAAAAAGGAATAAAATAGTGCCTCACATGGACCATTTTTTTTGTATCTGGTTCCGGGCTTCCTGAACGGTGTGCAGCCTCATGGGAGTCCGGAATTCCATGACAGTCCTGGCACATCATCGGTCATTAATGCAAAACAACCCATGGAGTGCCATGACCTTCAAGGGTCGTTAAGGGGTTAATCAGGAAAATTCTTACACCCTTGAGGACTGAACTTGGACAGCCTTGAGCTAAAGCATCCCTAAAAATACTCATGGGCACACTCCCACATAGGTGATTAACAAGGAATGTCCCATAGCTGCTGGTTCAACAGATTCAATGACATTTACAATGTCTACATGTGCCATCCTAAACCACTTAACCCTTTGGGTGGTAGACATATTCCCTTTACATTTCTTTTTAAAGTATTGAGGAAAGGATATCTCTTGTAAAAAGCATTAGGAAATTGTGTCCTTCAATCATAGCGGGTGGTGGATATTGTCAATGTAAATTTATTTTGCTTAGAGTGATGTCTATGTGCATAAGATTATGTTATTTATAGAGACAAGTGTCTAAAAAAAAAAATTGAGAGCGACAATTGATTGCTCATATCAGTCTTAAAGATACATGGTGTGAATGTATAAATCTCCACTGGCTCAATCCAGGCAGTTCCCTTGGGTTATGCATAATCGGTGCAAACATTCTGCTGTCCTTAAGACTTTAATGCCAGCAAGCCCCTTACGCCTACCCCATAGCTTTTGCAAGTTACACCATTTTCTCTGCGCCTTATAATGTTGGTAATGCATGTTAATACATATTCCCTAGAATCCTAGAGATGTTGGCAACTCTTTGCTTTGCAATGCATTGGAGACTTCTCTGACATTCAAGGGAATAAAAGCTCTTTTTAAAACAAAGGGAATTTTTTGAATTTGCATTTGTTCCTTATGGCATACTTGGTTTGATCCAGAATTGCCCTAACTTCTTTGTACATCAGCCCCGTAATTTTTCCAGTCTAATGAAGGTGTGAGTGCTAGGCATTGTGTAAATATAAGATTCTTATTGGAAACTCAACATTCTGTGATGCTATGAGCCTGACTACTTGCTTTTAGCAAGAAGGGAAAACTGGTGTTATTAGTTAAACCCTTGGATGGTAGATAAGTCTCCAGTGCATTGTTCCACCACGTGTTGGAGACCTTTCCAGCATCCAAGAGGTTAAAGGGATAGTAATACTTCGTTTTAACTTTATTTTATTTTGTAGGCATTAAAAAAAAATGAAGAATGATATAAGTCTTATCTCTCAAACCTTTATGGTTTATGAGATATTCACAAGCAAAGTTTCCCCCTCCCGCCCCTTTTACCTACTGTAAACAATCTCTTCTCAGATGTGGAATGCAGTCTATAGACCAGACAGATAACAGAAGGGGACACTCTTATTCCTATGAAAACAATGAAATCCCTGCCCCCCTTGACAAGCTTTTCAGGTTTTTCTCTTATCTTAACTGAAGATTGTCCCTCTCTGCAGTCTACCTGGGCAGCTCCCTTCTGCCCTGGCTGAAAAGTATTACATCAGTAAAAGGGGCGGGAGGGGGACACTTTGCTTGTGAATATCTCTTAAACCATAAAGGTTTGAGAGATAAGACTTATATCATTCTTCGTGTTTTTTAATGCCTACAAAATAAAATAAAGTTAAAACGAAGTATTACTATCCCTTTAATTCAAACAGCCCTTTCAGGAACCTCACATCTGAAATGGGAGCAATTAACCCTTTGAGTACCAGGTGAGTACACAACACATTGAAAAGCAACACATTGTGTACCGCTCTGGCACTCAAAGGGTTAAGGTAAGAAGGAAAAATACACAATAATTACCACATCCCTCCAGTGCCTTAGTACAGGCTACAACAGAGAATAGAATTAACAGTGCCAAACAATGAAAATAGGCTGTAATGAGCCATGCAGTTCCAGATTTTAATCAGATCAAGAACCACTTAGGGTTTGAAGATGGAAACCTGATATCTGCTATGTTTTATGCTAGCTGCAGTCATATGGATACAGAGGGTTTACAAAGTTTGTTCAACAAATATGTGCCATTGTACCCTGAAACCATCATGAATTTTAATTTTCTGCATTGATTTAATGCAGCGGGAACAACAATTAAAGATGTATGAGGTGTTCACGTGGTAACAATCACCTTCCACTCCATCGCCACAAGGGAATTAACCTTTTAATGGAGTTTTCAGTGGCCTCTTTGACTGTATCTGCATGTGTACTTGGTATCAATAGATACATCATCCTTAACCATTTTTAGTGCCAGAGTGGTGTCCAGTGTATTGCTAATCAATGCACTGGACAACCCTCTTGCACTCATAGGGTTAATCAATGAAAAATGATTGCTGCTATCACTAGCAAATGAACCCTGCAATGTGTCAAACCTACTGTGCCCTGGGTAAAATATGAGGCTGCCCTCCCTCCCTGTGCACACACACCTACATGTGCAGTAAGGTCTGCAAATACATATACACCCTCATACACATACACCCTCATACACATACACCTCCATACACACTGACACACACATACATACACACACCCATATGCCTCCATACACACTGACACACACATACATAGACACACCCATATGCCTCCATACACAATGACACACACATACATACACACACCCATATGCCTCCATACACACTGACACACACATACATACACATACCCATATGCCTCCATACACACTGACACACACATACATACACACACCCATATGCCTCCATACACACTGACACACACATACATACACACACACACCCATATGCCTCCATACACACTGACACACACACATACATACACACACCCATATGCCTCCATACACACTGATACACACACACATACATACACACACCCATATGCCTCCATACACACTGACACACACACATACATACACATACCCATATGCCTCCATACACACTGACACGCACACAAACACCCCAGTACACACATACACCTCCATACACACCAACACCCCCATACAAACACCCCCATACACACACACACACACACACACACACCTCCATCACACACACTTACAGACAAACACCTCCATACACACATATATACACCCCCATACACACACAGTTCTACCTCCATACACACACACACACACACATATGCCTCCATACACACTGACACACACACATACATACACACACCCATATGCCTCCATACACACTGACACACACACATACACACACACACACACACACACATATGCCTCCATACACACTGACACACACACATACATACACATACCCATATGCCTCCATACACACTGACACGCACACAAACACCCCAGTACACACATACACCTCCATACACACCAACACCCCCATACAAACACCCCCATACACACACACACACACACACCTCCATCACACACACTTACAGACAAACACCTCCATACACACATATATACACCCCCATACACACACAGTTCTACCTCCATACACACACACACACACACATATGCCTCCATACACACTGACACACACACATACATACACACACCCATATGCCTCCATACACACTGACACACACACATACACACACACACACACACACACATATGCCTCCATACACACTGACACACACACATACATACACACACCCATATGCCTCCATACACACTGACACACACACACATACATACACACACCCATATGCCTCCATACACACTGACACACACACATACATACACACACCCATATGCCTCCATACACACTGACACACACACAAACACCCCAGTACACACATACACCTCCATACACACCAACACCCCCATACAAACACCCCCATACACACACACACACACACACCTCCATCACACACACTCACAGACAAACACCTCCACACACACATATATACACCCCCATACACACACAGTTCTACCTCCATACACACACACACACACACACACATATGCCTCCATACACACTGACACACACACATACATACACACACCCATATGCCTCCATACACACTGACACACACACATACATACACACACCCATATGCCTCCATACACACTGACACACACACATACATACACACACCCATATGCCTCCATACACACTGACACACACACATACATGCACACACCCATATGCCTCCATACACACTGACACACACACATACAAACACCCCAGTACACACATACACCTCCATACACACCAACACCCCCATACAAACACCCCCATACACACACACACACACACACACACACACACACACACACACCTCCATCACACACACTAACAGACAAACACCTCCATACACACATATATACACCCCCATACACACACAGTTCTACCTCCATACACACACACACACATATGCCTCCATACACACTGACACACACACATACATACACACACCCATATGCCTCCATACACACTGACACACACACATACATACACACACCCATATGCCTCCATACACACTGACACACACATACATACACACACCCATATGTCTCCATACACACTGACATACACACATACATACACACACCCATATGCCTCCATACACACTGACACACACATGTACATACACACACCCATATGCCTCCATACACACACACACACACATATGCCTCCATACACACTGACACACACACATACATAGACACACCCAAATGCCTCCATACACACTGACACACACACATACATACACACACCCATATGCCTCCATACACACTGACACACACATACATACACACACCCATATGCCTCCATACACACTGACACACACACGTACATACACACACCCATATGCCTCCATACACACTGACACACACACACATACATACACACACCCATATGCCTCCATACACACTGACACACACACATACATACACACACCCATATGCCTCCATACACACTGACACACACACACACATACATACACACACACACACCCATATGCCTCCATACACACTGACACACACACATACATACACACACCCATATGCCTCCATACACACTGACACACACACATACATACACACACCCATATGCCTCCATACACACTGACACACACACACATACATACACACACCCATATGCTTCCATACACACTGACACACACACATACAAACACCCCAGTACACACATACACCTCCATACACACCAACACCCCCATACAAACACCCCCATACACACACACACACACACACACACACACCTCCATCACACACACTCACAGACAAACGCCTCCATACACACATATATACACCCCCATACACACACAGTTCTACCTCCATACACACACACACACACACACACACACATATGCCTCCATACGCACCAACACACACATACATACACCCCCATACACACATACCTCCATACACACCAACACACACGTACATGCTCAGTAAGGTCCGCAAACACATATACACCCCCATACGCACACACACCTCCATACACACACAGACACACATCTCCATACACATACACACACACACATACACCCACCCACACAAATACACACACACACATACTCCCACCCACACACATGCACACACACACACACACACACATACATACACCCCCATATGCACACAAGTACACACACATGATATGGAGCAAGTCTGAATAATGTTCACCTCTAAAACCTTCTTGCATAGTAATGCTTTGTGACACTTTGGTGTTCAAAAGGTTAATGGTGAAAAGGGAGCGAGCTGTCCTTATATTACTCTTATTTTACAGGTTGTCAGTGACTGTGTATGATAATTTCAGCTGCTACCAGGAAAGACTGAAAATGTTTTGGATTGTATTCACTCACATAATAGATCAGAACGGATGGGCCCCATCAATGCTAGGACTCATTACAGCTGTTTCCCTGCTTTCATTGTAAATAGGCTCCTGTCTGGATGCTAGAGAGGTCTCCTGTACATTGCCTTGTGTCATGTCTATCTATAGAACAGCGCTCTATGACTATCTTGTCAGACTATAATTTCCTGGAAAAGGGAGAACAGAGCAATAAAACAAATCTCTATCTACAAATGTACCCTTTCCCTTCACAGCCATCCATTTGAACACACTACAGGCAAATTATCTCACAAACGTGTTTTCATGCCAGGACATCCATTTATGCAGAGATGAATAAACATCAGAGACACCACCCCCAGTCACACTGTAATACTTCTACTTATAAAGGAATTAAAGATGAAAACTAAAATGACATATATATATATTGTAGACTACAATAGTAAACATATTACAAACCAGTTTTATCCCCCTGCAGGGTATTTGTTGTTAAAGACATATTCGATTCCAGATGGCATGCTACATGCCACCTTGGGATAACATACCCCACTCTGTCCTCATTACCACCATCATTGGCTGGCATTTACTATGGGTTGAACTGCTCTATTACAAATGAAAAGGGTACCTTTTGTATTTTAAATCTTTGATTGTCAGAGAGCTATCCAACACATCCTATATAATAAAAGGCCAGAAAGTTTGTCACGATGCAGTCATGTGCCGTAGAGACTGCCCGCGTTCGGCCCGTCTCTACTGCGCATGATTGCATAGCGTGAGTGAGGTGGCGCAATCGCGTAGAGCAGTGAGGTAACGGCAGTATGCAGAGCAGGTCTGGGTAATGTTAAGAGGCCAGTCCTGCTTTGCTTACTGCCGCTACCTCACTGCTCCACAACCCGCGCACAAGGGCTTTTACCCTAGTTGCACTATAATGTGTTGGATACATCTCTGGCATGCAACCAGTTAAAGGACAATTAACAAATATGATACTTATGTTAAAGTTTAGTCATATACTAGTTAAAAACTGCAAATCCCATGTCTAGAAATAGCAGCATTATAAACATACAATCCTATATGGGCAGGTTGGCCTCAAGCCAGTGAGAGATGCCTTCATTTTGACTGTACTGGTGACATCATCATAGACAACAGGAATCATCAACTCCCTCTCCCACAGCACTAGCTGGTGGTGGATGATGGAATACCCAGAGGGCACCTGTAAATGGAGGGCTGTACATGTATAAGAAGTCAGAGTAATAGCAATTGACTATTAAAAGACACACTCATGCATGTGACACAATTGTACATTATATTTATCAGTGGTTTATTTAATTGCACATATTTTAGGTGTTTTGTTAAACATCTCTGCCCAATTCAACTCATGTCATTTCATAGGGTTTTACTGCAGACCCATCATGAATGGGCACTGTTCACATTTTACCTACACTGTGTGGTACTTTCACAGGTCAGGAGCTTAGTTTGCAATTCCAAGATCTGCATCAGTGTTGTAGTATATCTTATTTATGCTTAGGTTTCATTGCAACAAGGTTTTAAAACTTATTGGCTTTTTACCTCTTTGGTAGAAAACCCATATTGAAATTATACTGATTACATTGAAGCCTGCCCTTAACCTCTTAAGGACCCTTGATAGTCCTGGCATGTCATGGGTCAGTGTGCCATAAGGACCTTTGACATGCCAGGACCATCATGGAATTCAAGGCTCCCCACACATCTGCACGCCATTCGGGGATCCCTGAATCAGATTCTGAAAAAATAAAGGTCCGTTGTCCTTAAGTGCTGGCCGGGTGCACAATCGGTCAGTCCTTAAGAGGTTAACTTCCCAAAAATAAAATTGCTTTCTACTAAAGACACAAAAGTGAATTTCAGCTGATGTCTCTCATGATACCTCCACACCGCCAACTCTTTAACCATTAAAATAACAGATGAAAACTTGATTCCTCAATTTTAAATCCTCAGAGGGAGTTACATAAAGTGGCAGATTGGGCGACATAATGCAATATGACATTTAATGTGGGAAAGTGTAAAGTCATGCATTTGGGAAGGAAAAATACCAATGCTACTTATGAATTTAATGGAATCATTTTAGGGGACTCATTGCTAGAGAAAGACCTGGGAATCCTTGTAAACTACAAACCTGGAAACAGTGACCAGCGTCAAATAGCAGTAACAAAAGCAAACAAAGTCCAAACATAATTTTGCCTTTGTACAAATCATTTGTAAGACCTAACCATGAATATGCACTGCAGTTTGGGCACAAGTTCTGAAAAGGTATATTCTAGAAATGGAGAGAGTACAGGGAAGAGCAAAAAAATTAATTAGGGGAATGGAATACTTGACGTATGTGAAACGACTAGACCGACTTGGTTTTTTTACTTTAGAGAAAAGACAACTAACAGGAGATCTTATCACAATATACAGGTATATGAGAGATCAATACAAGGATCTTTGGTGAGCTGTTCATTCCAATGCCTGATCAAAAAAACAGGGGACACCCCTTGAGATTAGAGGAAAGGAGGTTTCAGCTTCAGCAGAGGAAGGGTTTTTTTTACAGTAATGTCTTTTAAAATATGGAATTCCTTGCCCAAGGATGTGGTTATGGCAGATACAATGGATACTTTTAACAGAAGATTAGATACATTTCTTTCAAAAGGAAACATACAGCGTTATACTGTGTATTAGTAGGCAAAACAGGAAGATCTGATAAATACTAATTAATTTGGTAACAGGAAAGCTATATAATTCTCATGTCTCTGGGTTATGAGGCAAATGTTGAACTTGATGGACTTGTGTCTTTTTCAACCTAATTGACTATGTTACTATGTTAACTTGGAAAGGCAATGGCAAATTTGAGTGTCACATCAGGCAGAATGACTTGGGGATTCTGTGTAAAGTGGTTTCCCCATGCCATTTTTTTAGCTTTGTACTGGTTTTCTCAAGTTAGGGCACAGTGCTCAAGAACTTGAGGTTAGTTTGAGTGTTGGGAGAGGTGAGAGTCATTGGATTGCTTTGTATGTTTATACATAAATACATTCACTTATACATCTTTACATACATTACCCTAAAACACCACGCATAGCATTACAAACACACACACACTCCCATACATATATCCCCACACATTGCCCTCTTCCAAAATATTCTGTCCCCCTACACTTTTCCTTTTACTTCTACATGTCCCCCATTTTATTATTGATTTTATCTACATTACAGTACAAAGGTTTCACTTTAAGAGACTAAGTGAGAGAGAGAGGGAGTCTGTGCTTATTTGTGATTTCTAGAATGTCTGCTGGATTGGTCAGCGAGGATGTGGATGAGGTGAGGAGGACAGAAGATGAGAGCTAAACAAACCAGTAGAATAGTAGGGTCCCTGGGAAAGCAAGGAGAGGGTAGTGTCAGCACACACACTCTACTTCACGGACAGAGGGGGCAGTATGCCATGAGGAAAAGGCAGAGGGAGAAAGGGGAAGGATACAACAGCAGGGTCCCCCCTCATAGCCGATAGGGATGTCTAATGAATTGTCAAAGAAATGTTTTGGATATCACATGAGAACAATGATGGCCTTAGGTTCACAAAAATATTCCCTTGCTTTAGACTAGGGTTGAACAACCTGAGACCCCCCCCCAGCTGTTGTGGTCTACTACACCTACCATACCTGGAATGGGAGTGGTAATCCACAACAGGAAGAGGGCCTGAGGTTGCCCAACCCTGTTTCAAAAAAAGTAACTACATCAATGCTATTAACCATTGTTTTCAACCAATTAAATACTAGATTGGTTCCAATGCTCTTTTTCACTCTTTGTTACAAGTCTCTTGAACATTCAGGGATTTAAAAAAAACCTATAAGATTATATTCATTTTTGGATATGTCCCCAATGGGAGTGGTTCTCAACCTGTTCCTTCAGGATCCACTAACAAGCCAGGACTTGAGGCTCTTCCAGCTTGAGCACAGATTAATTGGTGAGAGGCTCAGTAATTGTGAACAACACACCTGTGCTCAACTTTTCAAATAATCAAGTTCTAGCCTATTAGTGGGCCCTGAGGGCACAGGGTGAGAACCACTGGCCTATAGTACCTTTGTGTTGACACAAGTAATTATGATGAAAACGTATGTTCTATCTTTCTTCACTCACATCCTCAACATTTCCTCTGGCCCAACAGCAGCAGCAGTAGTGCCCTATGCTCAGCCACCCCAGAGACTTGGAGACCAGTGCCCTGGAAGAGCCTGGTGACTCATCCTGAGGGTCCCCTAACCACCTCAGCTCTAGTGTGGAAGGAGTTGCAGTAACCACCCCTGCTGCATCACTGATTGTGACACTGCTACCACCACTGAAAAGGCACTAAGAAATGCATCACCCCTGGCAGCAGAGCCCCTCACCTCAGCATCATGACTGATAGCAGAGAGTAAACAAGGCACCTCCAGCTCTCACCCAGCCACTAACCACACAGCAGCTGGACATAGCAGATGGGACCAAGTTCTTCAAGTCCTGGGTTGGTAGACAAGATGAGGCACCATATGTGGGAATTCATCTCAATGTGGAGGATGAGGTCTTAGGTCCTTGATGCCCACTTCAAGGGGCTGCTGGACCATGATGAGCTCATGGCAATTAGCTGGGCCCTTTGCACCATCAACAGGAGTTTCATTGGTAAGACACTCCAGCATAAAATGAAATACAGACCCACAGAGCACCATGAGCAGCTTCAAGCAGTGATTACAGGTCTGATCACTGAAGGTTGCTACTACAGCAGGAGTTGATGAAGCCAGTAGTATCCCTTGGATGCAAAACACCAAATGGCTTACTTGTGACCTATATCTAGATACCAGTCCACACTTTTTTAATCCTGGACTATATTCAGCAGCTGGCTCAACAGTTTTACAAGGAACATCTGGACACAGTGGTGTAGCACACCAAGTTGCTCCATTCACATGAGGTAAAGACCTATTAGACTAGGTGTGGACCCTGTACCCATAGCCATCTGCACCACTGCCCTAACATACATGTCTCTGCTGCACAGCTGCTTTGAGCCCAGTGGCCAAATGCTCCAACACCTCTTGACATCAACTAGTCATCTTCTTCCATGTATGGTAGTTTTGGCTCTCCACCTCCTCTCTTCCACCCTCACTGGTGTGACCAACCTTAAGACGTATTATTTCCTGAGTCCCCAAATCAAGTGCAGCTCAGCTCAAGGATTGGAAGTTGTTGAAGGCTGTCTATGTCATTGCTGCTGTGATTCTCCCTTCCATATCTAGTATACAGGAAATATTTACATTGTTTTTATCATTGTTTGGATATTCTTAACCTAGCACATGTGCCAGATTTGTTTTTTAAGGCAATGTTTAGTAAGGGCTTGGGGCATATTCAATATACTAAAAAGGAACTGGCTAAAATATAGCTAGCTAGCTTAGTTTCCCAAGTATGCAAATATCACACTCAAATGACTTCCTCGTGGATTACTCCACATTCTAGTCCTGTACTACAGCTGCTGCTTAATTAGTCAACATTATAAATTGCTAATCTAATAGAACAAGCCGACGAAGCCACCTTGAGCAATGATAAGTGTTGGGTTGCTGGGATGACAGGCGTGCTCTGACCTTACTTTGGTGTCCACTTGTACATGATAATTATTTTTCACTATAATTGCACTTTTCTTATTATATACTACTTGTATTTGTTCTTGCTATTTGCACAATAGGATAGTTTGTATCTTGTCCATTATATTTTTTCTTGGATGGGTTTCACTAATAAGTGGAAACCATTTACACTTTAGAGCTCCTCTGTCTTTGGTTTTTAAATGACTTTATGATTCTGCTGTGCACTTTTCGTATTGAAATATGAATAAAAATATTTTGCTATTTTGCTATACCCTATAAGTATACCTAAATTTAATGGGTTTCTTTGCTTTAGGGGTGGTCTTTCTATCCCACTGTTCTCCTTAGAGAATTTGGTATAAACATGCAGTGATTAGCAGCAATATAAGCACTACCTAACTGAACTGGTAAGCATCACATAATAGTAGTGTTGCAGATGTCTCAGGGAGTTGGACAGCATTTTCCTTTGTAACAATAACACCCATATGTTCTACTGCTTCTGTTGTGCAAATCCAAATAAATGGAGTTGGAGACTCTAAGTTAGGTGTTACAAGAGTCATAGACATCCCATTTTGTTAAAACAATTAAGTTAGACGGTTCCTCACTGCTGCCAACCCACCCATATTGTGCCATTTGAAAGAAGTTAAAAATGCACAAAAATAATCCAAAAAGTATGGCCCTGAAATGGCAAACATTCCAAAATATTGGATGTTCACATGTATAGTCTGTAATGGGCTTCTGCTAATAGCTAGCAGGGGATGCTGAAAGTTGTAAGCACTGAGAGCTGTAGATTGATTTCACTCTGACTTAGGAATTACCTTATGTGCTAATGGCCAAGTACAATGTGTATTTGACTGTGGGTTTTCTGCAATTCCCAACTAGCCATTGGCTAGCAGAGAACGTTAAGCCTCATCATAGGACCTCACAGCTGGAAAGAACATTTCTCACTACACCCTGAACTGGGCCTTTAGCACATATGGCCTATCCAGGTGTATTAACCCTTTGAGTGCCAGAGTGGTACGCAACACATTGCTTTGAAATGCATTACATAACCCCTTTGGCACTCAAAGGGTTAAACTGTGGATTCTCCAGTTGTAAATGCTTGTGACTCCTAACTTATCCCAATGTCTAGTTGGGAGGTGTGGGCCCCAACAGCTGGAAAGACCGTAGGTGAATACAACTTGACTTAGGAATAGACCATATGTACTAAGTCCTTCCAGCAATTCCTTCTATTCAATGGCTATTTGGGTATGGTTGGAATTGTGGGACACAACATCTTGTGAGCACACAGTTGAATACACCCAGTATTGGATTATTAGGACATGTTCTATTCTCAAGTCAAGGGGAAATTAGCCTTGGGCTCCAAAACTGTCCAGGACACAACAGTTGGGGATGCTTACTAGGAGTATTAGGCTTCAATGACTGAGGTAGCCCAAGATTGGCTATGCCCTATGTTCCAAGAGCCCTAATCAGAGTATATTCAGTAGTGGGCTATCCAGATGTGGTGAGCTACAACTCCCAGATAACCGATGCGTAGAATGGTATGCTGGTAGTTGTAGGACTCAACAGCTGTATAGCCCATAGCGGATTCTTAGCCTGATTTGAGAAAGGGTTTATTCAAGCGTCCACTTATCGCCCTGCCAGCGATCTCACTCAGTTGTTTCTGATGTGGCCTTCTTCTGCTAGCATTCTCTACTGCATTGACCTCAGTGGTCCTACATGCTTCTGTCTCCTTAATTGTGGTTCCTAGCCAATTTTAGGCACTTGTATTCTCCTAGTTTCTCCTGTTCTTCATTTGGTGTGCAACCATCCTGGAGGTCAGTATTTTCTCTCTGGTGCACAGGCATTCCCATCCTGGTCAGGACCACAGCTCAAGTGGGGTCTGACATCTTGCTTCGTGCCCCGCAACTTTATCCGGCTTTGGCCACAGCAAGGGAGTACCTGTGGCAGGCATTGGTCCCCAGCATTGCACCCCACCATCAAACTTTAACCTCAGAAGATCCTGACATTTTTTCCTTTAGGTTCGATGACAAGATGGAAGAGAGACCAGTTGAATTTAGAGCCCCTTAAAAATTTTACATCATGACAAAAATACCAAAAGCTATCTGCAATTTTTGTTTTACATTTGTGAGGCCTCTTAGCAGTTTCAGGGATAGGATCTGTAATGATTTATTTATTAAACCTTTGAAAATCAAGGTTTTAAGAATAATATGTCCTTTTGTTTTTTTTGTTTTTCATTTATATTTAACTCCTTGGATGCTGAAGACATCCCCAACACGTTGCATAACAACATACTGGATATTTCTTTAGCATCCAAGGGGGTAAATATATATGTATGTATATATATATATATATATATATATATATATATATATATATATATGTGTGTGTGTGTATATACACAATACATATATATGTATATATATATATATATATATATATATATATATATATATATAATGTATATATACATTATCAGCATTGCAGCAGAGCCTCCAAATTGTCTGAAAAGTCCATCCCCAGGTCTACAGGGGTACTATCTTACATATCCCATTTCCACCGGCAATGAAGTGGTCAGCTTGGACAAGTGGTGACTTATTTCCAGCAGCCTGTTTTAATAAGTGTCACTTAATGAATAATTCACAGCTCTGTTTACTCCAGCGATCATAACTGTAAACTCCTTGGGTAATGATGTGCAAGATTAAATTCTCTGCTACGCAGAGATGCTGAGTAGTACAGTTTCCTTAACGCTGAAGAACGATCTCTCATACTGCGTGGAGAAAGAAATAAATGGGTAAAAACATAGGGAAACCAGCACAGAGTTTCACATCATCAGAGCAAGTCAGATTATCTTCAATAGAACATCTTTATGTGACTAAAAGATTGCTTACTGAAGAAATCTGTGTTGGTGATGATTGAGAGTTCTATCCAGCTGAAGTCATATCCATGATAGTCCTAATACAGTGGTCCTTGTTTGTTTGTTTGTTTTTTGTTTTGTTTTTTTGTTGTTTTTTTTACATTGAAGGCATTCTTAACACATAATGTACAGGACAGCCCTAACATTTATAGGACATTTATCAAAAGCATAATTAATGCTACAGGTTAATAAATACATAGTGTTTCTTAGATCTCACAACCCAAATTACAGAAATAAATATAGTATGCATAACAATTTCTATCAATAGAAATGTGAAACTCAACATTCATTTCTAAAAGTCATCAAAGAAATAAAGTCACATTCTAAATTAGCATTTGCTTTGGCACTTTGGTGCGCTTAGGACATTCACTTTGGGTGCTGCAATCTATAAAGATGTTAACAAATACAGGAATGTTTCCGTTCAAAGGCACGTTTGTGATAACTGTTGTTCACAATATGTTTTTTTCTGATTGTGAGACCTAAGAATAAATATATATTTATATATTTGCACCAGGGCTTATAATTTTAAGTCCTTTGCTACTAGCCAGACCTGAAAAGTTACTCGCCACTGCAAACCAAAAACATACCCACCAGGGTGGAATTTCTACTCGCCAGGGCTAAATTTTCACTTGCCATTGGCTAGTAGCGAGTGGAAATTTTGAGCCCTGTTTGCACTACCAATGACCAATGACATAAATGTGGAGAACCACTGTCCTAAAGGCTGGTGCTCAGAGCACACCAAAGTGCCAAAGCACCCTGACTGAGAACCACTGGCCTAGATCTTAAAATGGTAAGAGATATTTCCGTAAGTAATCACTCCAGTTAAGCTGTTTCTGAACTTGTCTGTGAGCTTATCTGGGCACATCTGCTCCACTCTCTCATGGTCTGCAATAATATATGATCCTGTTTGCTCTCTTGAATATAACTCCTTGGCCTTTATCTAGTAGCAATACAGACACTGCAGAGAGTGAAAATCTAGATAGATAGATAGATGGATAGATAGGTAGATAGATAGAGAGATAGATAGATAGATAGATAGATAGATAGATAGATAGATAGATAGATAGACAGATATTACTTTGAGCATTCATGAGCCTTGTTGTAGTCCTGTTGAGAGACTTGCCTTGCTGTTCTCTGTCTTCTGCCTGCATTGACCTAAGAGTCTTACACAACTTCACTATCTGATTGTTACCTCACTGACCTATGCCTGTTAAACAACTCTGCTTTCTGATTGCTACCTGCATTGTTATAAAGCCTGACTTCCCTATCTACCTGTACCAAGCCAAGCCTGTTTTAAACATTGAGATTTCATTGTCACTGTCCAAGACTCAGCTGTGCATTGCCTGAGCCTGGCTTCCTGTTTCCTGCCTAGCAGTCATAATTATCATTGCTTCAAGTGAGAATATCAGCAGGTAGCTCTCCTTTCTGGGGCCAAGCTTCATATTAGCAGTTTAAGTATGTGGCTAACAATTTTTGTGCATTTATAGTATTGTTTCTGTCCTGACTCCAGTTCTGTTTCCAAGTGTCACTTCCATTATTATTATTATTATTATTATATTCCACCCCAGGACACTGTTTCCAGCAGTTCAGTCCAGTTTTGAACAGAGGTGGGTGAAAGTTGTCACCTCAACACTGAAATAAGCGAAAACTGACATTTCCTGTCTGGCAGGAAATTTTGCACAAAAAGTACAGTTTTTCCACTTTTTTTGCCTAACACATTGCATTGAAATCACTGAGAATACTGAATTTACACACAACACAACACATAGAAAATGTTATATTATTTCCTACAGGCATAGAATAAAAAGGGCCTCAGGGTGCCTGTGCTGGGGGAGTCTGGGGAAAGAATTAGTTGAACGGGGATTTTTTTTTGAGGAGATAGACTGTTTTGTAGAGGATGATTATGATGGGGGTACAGGAGTTACTGATTGGTAGACCGAGGGTTAAGCGATTTATCCAGCCAGACAAAAAGATAATAAATTGCATTTATTAGAGAGGTCACGGCACACAAACATAGGACAACAATTACAGGCAAACAAACAGGGGTAAAACATAAAAACTAAACACTTCTGCTGTTCTCTTCTTGGTTGCACAGATTGCCAGGGGTTACATATAATACTCACAGTCCATTTTAACTTAATGCTGGAGCTTACACATAGTCCCACTAGAGGCAAGAGTGGGCATCCTGCCCACTACACATGCTGCTGGATTACATGAAGGTTCCTTGTATCTTTTAGTCCTGACAGAGGAGTTGGGGAAGACATCCTAAGATCCTTGTGGTGGGTACATCAGAGTACTCTCTCTGTAGCCGCCTTGACTTACAGCCCACAACTGAAAAGGGCACCTGGCCCTACAGTGCCCGCTCACTCTAACTCTTCTGGTGAGGGCACTCACCAGTCCCAGTTTCTGCAGTACTCCTTTAGAATTCCCATGGACCCTAGGCCTCCCACCATTATGGAGAGATCTACTCTCCTCTTCCTACATTTTGCAACTCTCTCTCACTCTTCTCTCTCTCTCAGGCTTTTTTCTACCCACCCCCTACAGGATGTGATGTTACAGTTCCCATCTACCAGGTCTGTTCTGCTTAGCCTGATGTGAGGGGGAAGATACACACATTCCACACACAGATTTGCCCTACCCCCCTCTATCTCACCAACGCTGGCTATCTCATAACACAGTCTCTGGATTTAGCTAGACTGGATGGCACCATCCCTCTGTACATCATACACACTAACCAACCCATTCACTGCTGGTAACTGGACAACACTCTCTAATGCATGCACACACAGGGGACATTAATGTTTCAAGAATGGGAACACATGTTAAGATAATGGCGATCACTGATAACATACACATTTCGTTCTCTGGGTGACAACCATTCAGTCACAATGATTTATAGGACTTAGACCTGTTGTTAGAGGCCCAAGTCCTGAGGAAACATTTATTTGTAGGACTTAGACCTGTTGTTAGAGGCCCAAACCCTGAAGAAACATTGATTTGTAGGATTTAGACTTGTTATACAGTAAAAAAAAAATCAGTTTTTGCAACAAGAACACAGAATATCTGTCTCTGAAATTGGAAGCCCATGTACTTTTCAAAAATATATGGCATTGTAAAGTTCAGAGTTACTTTTCCACTTATTTTGTGCCCGAAAAGCTGAATGGTGAAAAATGTAAAAAAAAAAAAAAAAAAAAATGTTGCTTGCCCCTTTACAAATTCTAATTTTTATTGGAAGATCTAAATGTAAACCAATGATTGCAGTGTATTGGAAACATGAGAACATGCAAACTGTTGAGCCGTAGTGCAAAATGCCCACTTTCACTCCGTTGTTTATTCTATTAAAGGGACAGTAATGTCCGCAAAAAAGATATTTAGTTTTGTAGCCTTTAAAAAAAATCAATATGCTCCAAACCCAATCTCTCAAACCTCTATGGTTTGAGAGATATAGGGGTTCAATGTTTGCCCCCTCTCCCTTTCTCCTGACGTCAGCATCTAGCAGGCAGCTCTGCAGCAGAGCCAAGATTGCGTTATCTATAAAGAATGAATTCATTGGAAATGTCTACAAATTCTTTATAGATAATGCGATCTCGGCTCTGCTGCAGAGCCTCCTTGAGTCATATGACTTGATTCTCCTGCTGTCAGCTTTATAGCTGACATCAGGAGAAGGGGAGGGGGGGAAATTTGAATCCCTATATCTTTCAAACCATAGCGGTTTTAGAGATTGCGATGGAGCATATATTTGTCTACAAGTCTATACAAGTCTAAAAGTCTACAAAACTGGATATATTTTTTGGTGAACATTACTGTCCCTTTAATGAGGACATTTCAATTTGTATAAAGTCACCCTGCAATAATGAAGCGCCTGCACTGTCAGTCCCAGTCTCCTCTAAGAAGCATTGCACTGTGCCATAAGGTAACCGGAAGGGACTGGCGGCGCAGGTGTGCAGAATGCACTAACCTGGCCGTAAGTCTTCACAGAGTAAGGATTCCTGTAGAACCTGCTACTTCTTAGAAGCTAGTCGCCATATGCTTGTTTATTGCAGGGCGACTTTATAAAAAGTGAAAGTTCTGCTTTAAAATTTCAATAATTTATGTATTTTTACATTGTCAGTATATTTTTTGTCATATCCTAGAAGTGCATATTCTTATGAAAAAAACATGCATCATGTGTTTGTGAAAATGTCACTGAAACTGACATTGGACTGTAAACAGCCACAACAGATTTAAAACATATGCAGCACTTCTTCTTCTGGCATTCCTGCCTCCCATCTCCATCCACTTCAATCTATACAGAATGATGCAGCACGAATCACTCTTCTGTCACCTAGGTGTGTCCCTGCCCCACTCCTCCTCAAAACTCTCCAATGGCTGCCTATCAATCTCCGGATAGCTTACAAAATCTTACTTCTCTCTTTCAAGACACTTCTCTCCTCTACTCCTTCTTACATTTCCACTCTGATCTCCCGTTATACCCCATCCCGCCACTTACGTTCGGCCAATGATTGTCTTCTCTCAGCTCCTTTTGCGTCTACAGCCCTGTCACGTATCAAACCTTTCTCTCATTGCTCCCTATCTATGGAATGCTCTTCCATCCAACATGCGCCACTGCACCTCTCTAATAACCTTCAAATCTCACTTAAAAAAGCACCTCATGGATAAAATACAATGAACACTCTTATAAATTATTTACTTTACTTGTGTTCCATGTCATCAGAACTAGCACTGTATTCAGCACTTGACCCTTATGTACTCTGTATGTCTCCCATTTTCACTATAGATTCTAAGCTTTCGGGCAGGGACCTCCCACCCAATGTTTCACTCTTCAAGGCACCTGTAACCCTGTATTGTTTAAACCCTTAAATTATAAAGTGCTGCGAACACTTGTGGCGCTATATAAATAAACATATTCAGTCATTCAGTCAGCACTCAGGTATGGTGGTGTATTGGTGGTGGTCCAATTTCATAGATTTATTACACTAGAAGCACCCCTCTTTCTTCCTTCTAGCTCTCAGAGCAGCCAGCCCTGAAAGACTAGAAACGAAGAGGGTGACAAACTCAAGCATAATGCCCACTTTGGTGGTAGAAGAAGAAAAAGGAATAATATGTGATTACCACAGAGCTTACAACTGAATTTGAACTATCCAAGTGAATCACAGAGGGTTTACATGAATCACAGGGTTTACATAAGTGTTATAACAGAGCTTACAATTGAAGTTAAGCAATCTGAGTGAAATAATAGAGCTTACAATTGACATGGAGCTATACAAGGGATACAAAAAAAGCTTAAAACTGAAATTAAGCTACACTAGTATTGTAGCTCGAGGTCAATTGTAGGCTCTGTGATATCACTAATTTGGCTCCATTTCAACTGTAAGCTCTGTGGTATCACTTATGTAGCTCCATTTCAGTAATAATTTCTGTGGTATTACTTGTCTAGCTCCCTTTCAGTTGTAAGTTCTGTAGTATTACTAAAGTAGTTCCATTTCAACTGTAAGCTCTGTGGTATTAATAGCTCCATTTCAGTTGCAAGCTCTATGGCATCACAAAAGCAGCCTCATTAAAATTGTAAACTCTGTGGGATAACAAATGAAATAGCGCACACAAGTGATACCACAGAGCTTATAGTTGAAATTGAGCTCTACTGGTATTGTAGCTCCAGTTCAATTGTAAGCTCTGTGATATCACTAGGGTGGCCTGGGATGATGGGCTGGAACAATAACTGATAAGTGAGATATAAATGTGAGGGGCATAACTGGGGGGCAGGGTAAAGGGAGTCCATGACCTCTATTTCCCTGAAAGCCTTGGCTGCTTTCAGTCTTCCCCGGAATTACAGAAAATAGAAAACAAAACTGACTTCCAAACTTTTGTCACCATTTTTTTTTCTGGAGGACTTAATAGAATTTAGGCCCTTAAAAGTTCTTTGTACTTCACAAACTGACAAAATTTGCTTTAGAGAGAATTAAACCCTACCTTAATGTTATGCTACCCATTTTCTGTCAAATAAATAGCTTTTGTGAAATGTAACTTTATGTTTTGGTGGAACATTGTACTACTTTATTGTTATTCTCTGCACAGTATGCTAATGAGTTCTGTTTAAGGCTAAACTCCTCACTGTTATCAGGTTGTGTGGGTTCTGCCTAGAATGATTTATGACACGGTGTGTGATAATAATGACCCTGCACATAAATGAATTAGCACAAAGTGTGGCACTGTGCCACCATCAAATAAAGGCTAATATTATATAATAATATACTTTATAAACAGATTGCTAGTATAACATATCTGCAGTTTAATATTTTAAACATTAACAAAACCTTTGGGCTCAATGGGGCATATCTCAATTTGTATTTATCCTCAGTTGTTTAAACCTAGAATTGTACCTCATTTAACTTTATACATATGTCAAAACCGAAAAGCAGTGAAATCAGAACTGGTTCAGCACGTCATTTGGAAAAAGAGGTCACAAGTTCAGGAGGTGCATGTAATAGTCTCTCTCATGCACTAAATAAAAAAGTAGGATACAGGGCAGAACTTTAATACATAATGGAACACACAGTGCTCCTCCTTTAAATAATGCACACGCTGTTGCTTATTAAGAATTAACAGTGTTTCATGTGTGCTGCATAGCCCACAACTGGGGAGACAGTCTGCCACAGAGATTCGTCTGCAGGAAGAGCTACAATCTCTAAGAAGGGGTTTGCAATGCAAAAATAAAGTACATGGTACAGCTAGAAGACAAGTTATAAAATAACTACTGTGTTTTATTTTAATTTAATTTTTTTGCAAGAGCAGATTAACAGCAAATATATTTCACTGCTGAACAAATAATAATAATAATAATAGTAACAATAATAAATATAATAATAATATAATGTTGCATAGCTCCAACTGGGTATCCAAGTTATGGAACACACAGTGCTTCTCCTTTAAATAATGCACACGCTGTTGCTTATTAAGTATTAACAGTATATTATGTGTGCTGCATAGCCCACAACTGGGTAGACAGTCTGCCACAGAGATTAGTCTGCAGGAAGAGCTACAATCTCTAAGGAGGGGGTTGCAATGCAAAAATATAATACATGGTACAGCCGGAAGACAAGTTATAAAAATAACTACTGTGTTTTATTTTTATTTCATTTTTTTGCAAGAACAGATTAACAGCAAATATATTTCACTGCTGAACAAATAATAATAGTAACAATATTAAATATAATAATAATATAATGTTGCATAGCCCCAACTAGGTATCCAAGTTATGAAACATACAGTGCTTCTACTTTAAATAATGCACATGCTGTTGCTTATTATGTATTAATAGTGTATCATGTGTGCTGCATAGCCCACAACTGGGTAGCCAGTCTGCCACAGAGATAAACCGGCAGGAAGAGCTACATTAAGAAGGGGGTTGCAGTGCAAAAATATAGTCTGGGGCAAAATTTCCCAGTAGGTAGAATAGGCAGCTGCTTAGAGCTCCAAATCTTGAGGGGACCTTCAGCTGTGTTGGTCCCACCCACATTCTGAATTGTCAGTGTGGCCATAGCAATCTCAGTTCACCTGCACCAGTTTATACCCCCCTTTACAGGCTCTTATTTATCCTCTTTGATGCTTGAGAGACATTGGCATTTCTCTATCAAGAGGTAAAAATTGTTTTGATCTTGCTTGATATAGGCAAAGTGTAGTTTCTGTGTCAGATAACAGTGTATGGGACTAGGGGAAGGGTCAGGTGAGAAGTGGGGTGTGACATGGGCAGAGCTAAAGAAACCTAGGGCTCGATCCAGTTGCCTACAGTCAGTAGTTTTAAGTCACAGCCAGGTATTCAATTACCTGCGCTTTGACACACTACCAAACAGAAATAATGCACTACAGGCGCTACATTTTTCACCGATTGGAAAATATAAAAATGTTTTTGAATTTGCAATTCAGTTACATGTGGTGGATAGTAACATGCGTTAAGGGACTCACCATGGGTGTCTAGAGGGGAGACAAGGGAGGGCACTTGCCCCCCCCCCTACAATTACCCCCTCCATACAAAGGGGCTGAATGGGCTGGCCTGGAGGTCATATTATGGCTTTGCCCCCCCTGGAAAAATTTCTACTGACACCCCTGGGACTCACTTTTATCGCCAAAAATGATCGACTAAAAGATTTGTCGATGAGTCCACCCAACACGTGTGCTAAAGTAGGGACCCGTGGAGGTATTGATATGGGGCCCTAAATCCCATATCAATACATCCAAAGATCCAAAAAGATGAGTGAACAATTCTTAGCTTTATGTAGAAATACAATTATGCCGATTTACGAAGAAGAATAGGCTCTATGATGGAGACAACCAACTGCACCATAGGGGACAAATTAAAAGAGAAGAGTTGGTGCTTCAAATTGCATATCACAATAGAGTAATTCAATGACAAAGTATCCCCCTCCCACCCCTTTTACTGATGTAACACTGTTCAGCCTGAGCAGAAGGGAGGTGCCCAGGTAGACTGCAGAGAGGGCCAATCTTCAATTAAGATAAGGGAAAAAACTGAAAAACTTGTCAAGGGGTGCAGGGCTTTCATTGTTCTTGTGGGAAGAAGATTGTCCCCTTCTGTTATCTGTCTGGTCTATGGACTGGATTCCACATCTGAGAAGAGATTGTTTACACTAGGTAAAAGGGGCGGGAGGGGGAAACTTTGCTTGTGAATATCTCTCAAACCATAAAGGTTTGAGAGATAAGACTTATATCATTCTTCATGTTTTTTTAATGCCTACAAAATAAAATAAAGATAAAACGAAGTATTACTATCCCTTTAATACATTAGTCTCATTGCGGTGTCATATACACCTCTGTTTGTCTTCATCTCTGCTTACGTTCTTACAAGCAAAGTCATCATATAATCTTTGGAATTAAAGTGCAAGGTGAAATCTCATAACAAAATATTAGTACCTTTGGCACAAGTCCCTTGTTTTTCCAGAAACAAAAAACATGATTGCAACACCATAGGTTCATACAATAAACTCTAGAGAAGATCTGTCTTTCTGAGCTGCCTTACTCAGAACATGTCTTTATATTATAAATCTACTGCTGCTCCTTGCTTTGCTTGCTTTCATAATAAAAACATACGTTAACTTTATCACCCTAAGAAAAGTTTGTCTATTTTATAAAGAATTAAAATGTACCCACATTAAGATGTACAAGTTATTTAATTCTGTATAATGAATCAGTTTTGAGAAATTAACTGTGAAGTTCTGGTGGTAGAATGCAGCATTTTATGCTAATTGACTGAACAATATGCTAATCGATTCTGTTTGAGGTCAAGCACCTCGCTCTCTCTTTCTATCTGCGCTATTAGAAATACTCAAGTGTATGTTCAGATTAATTCATAGCACATTCTGTGGTAATATTTGCACAGCACAAATAAAGGTCATTTTCACCAAAACTACATCACTATTACAAACAAATAGCTAATCCAACCTATAGGCAGTTTTTAATTATCTTTAGCTAAACTCATCTTAAGGTGACAGGCCCACTTTACCGAAACTTGATAGACCTTCTAATGTAAGACTCTTATTGAATATGCATGCTGCAGGGTTCCTATGCTCTGCTGCAGATGAACATGCATTTAAGCATCTTGAATTCCTCTTTCTAGTTTTATCCTGCGGAGTGCTCTGCTTGTGGCTGCAGGCAACATAAGCAGATGCAGACTATGCTTTTTATTGGGGAAATACTGCACCAGCATTGCTGTGCAATGCTCTGTTGTGCCACTGCAGTTTCCCCTGGGCAACCTGTAATCCGTTGACATTTTAATGACTCCACTTTATGTGGCCAACATTCTGATGTCACCTTTTTGACTCAGGCAACATCTGATGTTGCCCTTTTGTCTCAGGCGACATTCATGTTGCCCTTTAGAGGGTCGCTATGTAGAAGGCGGCATTTCATTTGTAAATCGTTATAATATATTGCTAATACACTATTCACATTTAAATGATTTGTTTGGAGCACTCAGATTTGTGTTTTGTTTTTGCATTTGCTTTAGGTTTATGCCTCATTTGGTGACTGTGGAGAATCACCTCATTCCTTACTGCTCTCTATACCTTGGGGTTTTCTTATTGTGCATATTTATATGTGTATATTATGTTGTGCTAGCCCTGTAAGTATCTTTTATCTGCCAACTGAGGAAGGTGAGATTTATAGAAGCACAGTTCACCCATCCTAAAGTAAAAAAAAATGCAAAAAATTTAAATCCTGTATACCATGGGTGCAGAGGCAATAAGTTTTACCCCATATTATATTGAAGGCCTGCCAGACTTGGGGCCCCCAGTAGAAAATAAACTATTGTATAGAGGCCCCAAAATGAAAGACAGTCAGAAGTGGCCAGTGAGTGTACTGGTTCCACTTCTCACAATAAGTTACCCTGCTGTCTCACAAATCAGTGCAGAGCTCAGTGATGGCTGCTCTACTGAAGACGAGTTTGAATCCTGGAGGCGGGGTGATGGAATGACAAGCAGCTGTACTCTATGTCACCATGTAGCAAGGACTTCTTAAAATCTTCAGACCCAGCTACACACTTACAGAGCATATCTGGTATTACTCCAGTGCACTCCTGCCTCTTGCCATTGCTGCCCAGTGTCTTACTACAGGACAGAAGGTAAAACGTGTCCAAAACCCCAAAAAGAAGTAGAGAAGAAGGGAAACAAGCATACTCTTAACAGGATAACTTTATCAAAACTGGTTCAAAGTCAGGGTTAGGGTTTAAATATATACACACTGCATATTTTAAAAACCTAACCCTGACTTTGAACCAGTTTTGAAAAAAATGATCATGTTAAGTTCATGTTTTTGGCCAGAGTTGGGAAATCATAAGAATCTCATCTCTTCACTAACATTGTTAGTTCGGAAATGAGATTCTTATGATTGACCAGCCCTGGCCAAGATGGGCTTACTGTGAGAATGTCGCTGAGGAAATCTCAGTATTTAAAAGGGGGACGTAAAAATGTCACCAGTGTTAAAATGGCAAAGTCAAAATGTCTCCAGTGTTAATGTGCATGTTTAAAGTTGTGGATCCTGGCTTTATATAGCTGTGTGGGCCATCCCAGCTATGATCCTCATAATGAGTAGAGTGGCTGGGAATGAGTTTTCAGGTGTTTACTATTAAAATAGAGGCTAAATAAATGAATGTAGTGCTGCTTTCTTTAACCCATTGATTGCCAGAGTAGTATGCAATGCATTGTGGAGCAATGTGCTGTATATCCCTCTGTCAGTCAAGGGGTTAAGGAAATGCCTTCCAGTCTTCCTGGGTGTGACATTGGCTATGGTTAACCGTTTCAGTTCCAGATGCTAGCAACTCCTCTATGCAGTGAATCTGCTTCCCGTATATAATGGTGCACACTTAGATATGTTTTTTCAGTATGTGACAGCACTGCAACATAACCAGAGTTCTCATTACCGTCAGTAAAAAATATTATGGGCGAGATGTTCAGAAAGTGGTGGTAACTGAAATTGTCTGTAATCAGAATAAAAAAGTTCTTACACCATGATCCGTCAATTCTCAGACATGTTTCCGTCATTTTTTGCATCCAATTCCGCCATCTCCATCAAAGGGAAAAAGCCATCTTAAAAGTGGGTGTGGCTTAGTCTTCCGTCATAATGTAAGGTATTTTCAGAAAAAAATATTCGTTTGAACGTCATTTTTTTGTCTGATTAACGTCATTTTTTTGTCTGATTAACGTCATTTTTTTCCGACGTAATAAAAATGGTATAAACTTGGAGAAGAAAAATTTGTTTCAAAGACATAAAAAGTCTCTTGTTTCTTTGAAAATGTTTGTTTGAAAGACAAATTGAAAGACAATTTTTAAGATCTTCTTACCGTCATTTTTAATTCTTTAGACAAATTTTCAAATGTGACAGATTTACTTCTGAAAATATTGTCCTTCTTTTACCACCAACTCATGATCCGATAAGTTTTTCATTATGAAGACTTTTTGAACATCTCACCCTTGGTGTTTCACATCCATAGTGTTCAACACACACTCAGAGCATGTACCCATGTGTTACTCCAGTGAGCTGATCTCTGCCCAGATCCGCCCAGTATGTGGTGGAGGATGGTGCCTAACCCCGAAACACAGGGCACTCTGGAGACTCGAGTCTGCAACAGACAGGTGCCCTTATAACACTGTCATGGCAATTTCTTTCTGGGGGGTTTGCATGATTATGCAGTCAGAGCCCCATCAGACTAGCAGACGAGCCACATGTTGGTCCATCAGTACTGCTGTGTGTGTATCCAGACAATCCTTAGGGCAGGGAAAGTGCCATTGAGGACTGGATTCATGCCACCCCTGCAATATCCTAAACAGAACAAGTGCTGATGTACTAAACAAAAGTAGGGCAATTCTGGTGAAAGCCAATGGTACCATTGGGAACAAATACAAGTCCCCAAATTCCCATTGATTTAAATTGGACCTCTAACCCCCTGAATGCCACAGAGCTTTCCAAGACATTGGATGACATGACATTGGAAAGGTCTCTAGCATTCAATGGGTTTAACACCTAATTTAAATTATTTGACATATTTATTATTATTGGGGTTGCTGCCTTGTTCCAGAATTTGAAGAAAGGGGAGGACAGCGCATATATCCTCTAAGTGTAATACAGGTTATTCATCAAAAATACACCAAAAAAGTACATAGTATCAAGAAAAGTAAAGCATGTAAAAAAATATAAAAATATATGTAAAATATATATGTATAAAGAATAATGGCTGGAGGACAAGACAAAATAAAGAAAAGGAAAAATAGTGTACAATAAATATATAAGCTTGTAAAGATATATACCAAAAAATATATATGTATGTCTCATATGAGAAATTGGCAATAATATTGGATGGAAAATATAAATATGTGTTTATTATAAAGACAATGAGCAAAATAATCACAAAGAAAAATGTAAACAAAAGAAAAAATAATAAGAAACACAAAGTATATAGAAAGTGGCTGGCACATCATATACGTCAAGACCTTCATAAACACTTGCAGGTAAATTTTCACCCGTCCCAGATCAGGTTACTCCGCTATTTGTCCTGGAGAGAGGATGTAAACACCCAAAGAACTTCAGGGAAAGAAAAAAGCTGTTCCACTCTTGTCTTCAATAAAATGTATTCTTTTTTTTTTTTTTTTTTAGTAAAGTTTTATTGAAGCAAAAGAATTCCATACAAAGTCATAGCATGAACCAAGACATCATAAGATGTTACAATGTAGATGGAACCATATTGTTGAATAATACAGCAACAGATGATTACAGAGTATATTATATATCATGGGAAGAGAGAAGGCAATCTAGAAAATGTAATCTTATCGAACTTAAAGAAATAAAAATTCTGAAGCTAGTGCTAGCAATCTGCATAGGACTCAAGAATATATCTTGGGAAGCTTAATAAAAGCAGAAATGGATGTCTATATAACAATAAAGGGGCTTGAAAATTAATATGCTTTGAAGACTAGAGAATTCTACTCAAGAAGACAAGTAGCAGAAATAGTGAGAACAAAGAGGGACACCATGCACAACACCTCCACTGTCCTTTTGGAGGGCTCACCTTAATTAGGGCAAAGATAATAGCCAACTATTGATCCCAAAGGGAATAAAATGTATTCTTAATAGAACCACGTACAAAAACACAAAAAGCCAGTTGTGGTACTAAAATATAACGTTTCAAAGTTTACAGGCCTCTTTAATTGAGGAAGGGCATAGGGGCCCCTTATTATAGTTTGTGGGGGGGGGGCCTGCATTTTGTGTTATTCTTCTGCATGGGTGAATATATGTTTTAGCATCACAGACATCTGTTTTCACATTGAATGCCACTTAGTTGCCAGAAATAATGCGATCACAGGCTTGCACTGGGGATAAGGTGCTTGTACACTGTATGCAGCAGGGATAAGGTGTTTGTACCTTTCATCAAAAGAAGCAAGCAATTTTTCAATAGATATCCAACAATCCTACATCCCCATATGGTACTGACCTATGATTTCTTCCCTGGTGGGAGGCAATTTGATATACTAACATCTTTTGGAATCATTTTTGGTTTTAATAATTTTATTTGATTTCTCTTCTTTCTTTGCCTTTCTTTTACTTTTATGTGATTTAATAATATGGATATCATTTTTATACCCAGATGGGTGCCATTAAAACAGGTTAGTTTTGTTAGGGACTCTTTGTCCTTATTTTAGACATGTTGAGCTTCAGGTGCCTATGAGCTATCCAGTCTGAGATAGCCAAGAGGCAATTAGTGACTTTAGACTGAATATCTGAAGTCAGTTGATAAAGCTGGGTGTCATCTCCATAGAGGTGATATTTGAGTCAGAATGAGTTAAAGCGGAACTACCACCCCACAAAATCTTTAGCTTAATTAAGTCCCCATCTGGCGGCTAGCTGATTAGTAGTGCTAGTCGCCAGTATTATTACCTTATTTAATAGATTTATGCTCTCTTCTATGGCTGACAGTAGCACAGAGCAGTGACATCTTGCCACTGTGACGTCCGCACGCCTGCGCTGTCAGTCCCAGCCGGGTCTAGGAGGCGTTGCTAGGAACCAGCCAGCTCTGGCTTGGACTGACAGTGCAGATGAGCAGACGTCACAATGGCAAGATGTCCTCACTCGTGCTACTGTCAGCCATAGAAAAGAGCATAAATCTATTAAATAAGGTAATAATTCTGGTGACTAGCGCTACTAAGCAGCTAGTCACCAGATGGGGACTTAGTTAAGCTAAAGATTTTGTGGGGTGGTAGTTCCGCTTTAATAAGATTGCCAAGTGTTATTATGTAAAGAGAGAGAACAGAAGCAGTCCTATAACAGAACCTTTAGGAACACCAACAGAAAGGTACATGGGAGAGGATAAGAGGTGGCAGTGGAGACACTGTAGGGATTGGTCAGTTAGATAAGAGGTCAGCCAGTCCAGCAATAATTTATGGATTCCTACAGAATGAAGAATTTGGAGGAGGAGAGCATGATTAACAGTGTCAAAAGCAGTTGAGAGATCAAGCAAGAAACGTATTGAATAGTGACCTTGCAATTTGGCAATGTGTAGACCATTGACCAATCTTGTTAGAGCAGTTTCTTTGACGTGAGCAGTGCAAAAGACATATTGTAAAGGGTCAAGCTGGTTGTGTGTATTAAGTCAAGAAGGTGGGAGTAGGATAGTCAATCAAAAACCTTAGAGGCAAAAGGCAGGAAAGAGATAGCTAGAAAGTGTGGTGCTGTCAAAGGAATTGTTCTCGAGCATGGGTGATACTATAGCATGTTTGAAGTCATCAGGAAAAGTAGCAAAGAAAAAGGAGTTAAAAGTATGTAATGGTATAGGGATTAGCATGGGGAAGAGGGAAGTGGATCCAGTATGCATGTGGTGGAGGGAGAGAAGGACAGCAGGTTAGTTAATTCCTCCTCCATGACTAGTGAAAAAATCAGGCATGGCAGGTGGGGAACAATGGAGGATACAAGGGTATTTAAATGGGGGGATATTTTCCCAGATGAAGACTTCCCTGGCTTTGAAGAAGTCTGCAAAATATTGTGGCTGTATAGAGTTTGGGAGGGGGTGGGAGGCAAATTGAGGGCAGTGGAGGGAGACACATGTAGAAAAAAGGCAACAGGGGTTGGTTTTATGCTTGTTAATTAGTTATGAAAATTATTGTTTTTTTAGCCAGGGATAGAGCAGAGTTAAAGCAGGAAAGGAAGAATTAGTAGTGGAGAAAGTCTGCCAGAGAGCCCAACTTTCAGTAGAGTCATTTAGTTAAAAAAAGTCCTGGGAAAATGCACATTAGAAGTTCAAAGTATCATATTCTGGCATTTCATTGCCTTAGTGAGTAGGGAATAGCAAGGTGACCAGTATACATGGGAAACAATCAGTTTTATAATTACATTGCAAATTATAGATATTTCTGACAATTTATGGTTCAACAGCTTAAAGGGATAGTAATACCTAAAATGTAAAAAAAAATATGTTGTAGGGTTTATCCCCCTGAGTGAAACAAGAGTACTCCCACTGCTGAAAGATGTTTCATTCAAAAGTTATTAATTTTCAAAGTTGAATTTTTTAGGTGCAATATCACAGTGGCCTGAAATTGTACAGTTGCGCTGTTGCTACACGATCCTATGGACAGCTCTGGTCCCAGGACCATAAATCTCCATAGGATGGTGTAGCAACAGCGCCACTCTACAATTTCAGACCACTGTGATATTGCACCTAAAAAATTCAACTTTGAAAATTAATAACTTTTGAATGAAACATCTTTCAGCAGTGGGAGTACTCTTGTTTTACTCAGGGGGATAAACCCTACAACATATTTTTTTTTACATTTTAGGTATTACTATCCCTTTAAGTTTGTTGAATCTGCTAAATTTCACCAATTTGGAGCCACATTTTAACCTTTGTTGGTATGAAAGCACATGCACTGAATAAAGTAGGAAGTTTCATTTACAAATGATTAAAATTGCCCCAAATTGAACCTGTCTTGAATTTCAACACAATCTGATGCCTTTGGAGGAATATTTTTTATGAAACTGTAATGTGGCAAAGTAATGATCTTGCATTTCTCTATATCTGACTTTGCAACTCTCCATGTATAAAATGTGCTTTCCAAACACATGCAATGTTTTTCTATTGGATGATTACTAATCAGCTAATAGAGTTAACTTCATCAGGTGAGGTCATCCGTTTAACTTCCTTGTATATTTATTCTTCACAGGTTTGCAAAGGGTTACATCACAGGGCACATTACTGATTCACCTTAATGGAGCAGTAAACTTTTTTATGAAAACACATATTTTACAGAGCATTTCCTGCTGAATAAACAAGGTCACTCACATCGCTGTCAGAGGGTTTTATTAAAAATGTATAGCAGTTTAACCCCTTAGTGACCGACGGCCCTGGGACGTTTCTGTCCCATAAGGACTGCATTGAACCACGTGGACGCGCCAGTACACGTGACCTGTTGCGTGTATCGGCGCGTCACTATGGGGCCTGATAGAGATTGCTCCGATCTTGGAGCGGTCAATTTCAGGCCCTATTTTTACGTACAGCACTCCCGGTAGAGCTCTGTAAGTAAAAAGTACGTGACGTACTATGACCGTCGTCGGTCCTTGAGTATTTCAAGGACCGTGACGGTCATAGTATGGCACATGTCGTTAAGGGGTTAAATAACCATGAAGTGAATTTACTGTGTTTACTTCTGATAGTTCTAACTGACAGGAAGTGACAGGCAGTTTCTGTCACATTCTATGGAGAACTGCATGTCTCTGACTTTTCTGACTTTCCTATCCTTCAGAATCTAACAGGAAATCTAATTAGAATTTGACCACTAGTGGGCACTGCTAATGTAAAAAAACGTGGGTTTAAACTGTAATGACTCTGGAAATATAAATCTCTCGGCAGTGGGAGTACCCTTATTTTACTCAATAGGAAAATCCTTACAATATATATTTTTTCATAAAAAAAGTTTACTGCTCCTTTAAGGATAAGTTTCCATAACAACTATCACATTTGCAGATTCAGGCCATTTGGACATTCTGTATGAGGGCTGTTTTTTCTGCTCTTTCAATGCTTGTCCCGATGTCCCAACAGCAGCTATTCAGCTGGAAAATTAGGCTTATTCATAAGTACAACTTCTGATTCTGGTGGCAGTGTAAAATAAGCTGTAATCGGCAAAGACTCCCAGACTTAAAAATGACCAACCATGTGAATGTAATCAAACCCAGCTTACTTCCTGGTTAGGCTACTTAAATTGTTTGGTGAGCCTGCTCTTTTTCACATCATTAAAGAGCAGGACAGCTGAAGCTAGGCTCAATAACCTTTTTTCTGCTTAGGACAGTCAAACAGATAGTGGTTCAGTTTACACAGGCTCATGCTGTTGGGGCTAGTGCTCATACAATGATGAATCCTGGATTCTAGTGGTGGGGAAGATATTAGAATATATGGATCTTTACTTTTCCCTTTACATAGCCAATAATGCAGAGTACACAGCTGACATCCTGGCTATTTGGGAAAGGCTCATACAGTGCCATAGCAAACTAGTATTTTGCTGCACCTTAGGGTGCATACAGAGTTTTTTTAACCTCTTTATGTATATGTATATATATATATATATATATATATATATATATTTTTTTTTTTTTTTTATTTATTTTTTTTTTTTTAACTCCAGTACATTGCTTTGCAATACATTGTAGAGGTATGTAGTATTCAAGAAGATGATTTATATCAGTCATAATCATTACAGTAACACATGGGGGGAGATGCAGTAAAGGTTGAAGAGAGCTCAAGATGGCGATGTCCTGTGGGATCAGTGTCAAAGGCACATGGACAATATGCACTAAAATGTCTTTGACATCAAATTCCCATCAATCCTACAACAAGATACCCACATTGACATCAATCTGACATGCCTTTGACAAGTTTCCAAGGTGTCCCTTATCACATCAACAATGGCCTAATTCCATAGGAAAATGCAGCATAATAAGTCATTTCCATATGGAAATGCAGGATAACGAGCCATTATCGTATTCATGTGGGTGTGTTTATGTTAATGAGGCACTTCACCACATGCACTAAAACTCCTATAGCAGCATCTGATGTCGGAGTTCAGAGTAGTTGGGATCTCCCTGTAGTTTCCTATGCAGTAACAACCCTCGATCAATCATAAACATGGAGGGTTGTCAAACTGCTGGCAACATGAAAAGGATGCTCTCCCTCACACACCATCAGTAGTAGACAACCCTGAAGTCAGAGCATTCTCTCTGTGCTTCCCCATTTGGTCAGCAGGGGAGTGGAGAGAATCCTTTCAGCAACTCGTTCAGTGCCATAAAGATGTGCATTGCACACCCCCTGTGGGACTCAAAGAAAAATACACCAATCATCAAAATCATCTCCTCAGTTCTGCTTCATTTTCATAATCATATTTGTAGTGCACTCCCATTATTAAACAAAATGGAATTTAACCCCTTGGCTGGTAGAGATGTTATTTCTGCAATTTAATTATCAGTTGTGCATCCATGGAGATTTGTGGCCTCTAGCTCCCTCCAGTTTTGTTTTCTTGACAACTTGTAGACATAGACTGCCTGGCCCCAGACTTGTTCTGTTGCCCACTGGTAACCACGGATCCCCATTTACACTGTCTGACTCCCACCAGTCCTGTTCCCTTGCCTACTAGTAGCCACAAATCCCCATGGACACTGCTTATGCAAGAGAACAAGGCTGGGGTTGTCTGTGGCACAATGGCGATGTTCCCCATATGACCCATAATGGTGATGTTCAACATGCTTCCCCACAATGCTTATGTTCGACAGGCTTCCCTACAATGGAGATGTTGCCATGATTCAATACAATGCTTATGTTCAACAGGCTTCTAAATTAAATAGCCTATTATATCCAGCTGTGCACAGCAAGTTTAAAATTATATACAAATATAATGATAAAGAAAAGAAGACAGAAGAGAATAATTGAACTAATTGAAGGTAGCACTATATTTTTTTGATCAACCAGAATGACCCCTTAGCACCAATTAAATAAACTTGTTCAGTGCTTTTACTCATAGAAGTATAATATTTTCTTACTAAGTAACAATCTTTATTCCACAATACATATAAACTAGTGAATTATAAAAACACATTAATCAATATGGGGTAAATCCAGATATCTTAACCCCTTAACGACCGTGTACCGTGCTATGACCATCACACGATTTTTGAGTTAAGGACTGGTGACGGTCATAGAACTCCACGTACTCCAGGAGCGCTGTAAGTAAAAATGGGGAATGAAATTGACCGCTCCAAGACTGGAGCAGTCTCTCTCAGTCCCCAGCGCTGCGTGCCTGCACGCATCACAGGTCATGTGTACTGGTACGTTGGAATCTTCAAAGTGGTCCTTAAAGGGATAGCAATACTTCGTTTTATCTTTATTTTATTATGTAGGCATTAAATAAACATGAAGAATGATATAAATCTTTTCTCTCAAAGCTTTATGGTTTGAGAGATATTCACAAGCAAAGTTCCCCTCCTGTCCCTTTTACCTAGTGTAAGCAATCTCTTCTCAGATGTGGGATCTGGTTGTAAGACCAGACAGATAACAGCAGGGGACAATCTTCTTCCTATGAGAACAATGAAAGCCCTGCCACCTTGACAAGTTTTTCAGGTTTTTCCCTTATCTTAATTAAAGATTGTCTCTGTCTGCAGTCTACCTGGGCACCTCCCTTCTGCTCTGGCTGAACAGTGTTACATCAGTAAAAGGGGTGGGATGGGGATACTTTGTCATTGAATTACTCTTAAACTACAACTCTGACAGAATTGAAATAACACTCTCCAAAGTCCAAAAACTATGATGATTAATTAGAGCTGCTTTTATTATGAAACATTACTATCCCTTTAAGGGAAGGTTACTTCCCAGGACCGCAGTTGTGAAGAGGTTAATAACCAATAGGAAACAAGATATTTAAATGGATCAAGACACTGGGGGAAAAAATGCATATCCTTCCTACTGTACATAGAGGTTGGCGAAATGTCTTGCCGTGTTCCTGAGAGAAATTCTGCGAAAACCACATTGTTGTCTGTTTTTTTGCAGGAAAATCTGCTTTAAAACCTGTGATTAGAATCTTCACATTCTTCGCCTATTGGCCAAAATGTTTCACCAGTTTTCGGATGGCTAGAAAGTTTCCACCCATTGATTTACGTGGTTTTCAAATTTTACTATAAAAACATGATGTCTTTGCGGAATTCAAACACAATAGAAGCAGTTACAGAGCAAGGCAGACGTGCTGCTTTGTTCTGCTGTGATTTTGAGGCAAAATTGAGGCAGAAGAGGCTCATAGTGACTGCTATCTCTTTGAGCAGGTTTAAAAATAATAAAAGGAGGAACTGGAAGGACCATTATGTGTCCACTGAGTCTGAGTCAGAGGAGGAAGTGAGCACTGCAGAAGCAATCCTGGCCAGTCCCCTTAAATCACCACTAGGGTTTTTGGGGAAAAGGTAGTAGTAGTAGTGACAGCAGGGCAGGTTAGCTGCCTGTGCCTGCTGCAAGACATGCTGCGCCTGCTGTCAGTACCACCACCAGTGCTGTGCCTGCTGCCAGTACTGCCCTTGCTTCCACCAGTGCTGTGCCTGCTGCCATTACTGCCCGTGCTGTCACCAGTGCTGTGCTAGCTGCCAGTACTACCCTTGCTGCCACCAGCACTGTGCCTGCTGCCAGTGCTGAACCTGTTGCCCCAAGTGCTGAAGCTGCTGCTAGTATCTCTTGTAATACTCAGAAGGGGGAAGGAGATGCTGATACCAAATGTGACAGCAAAGGACCCTAAGGCACACTTGCCATCCCCAAGCAGTACCACCAGTGCTAGTACTTCTACTACTATGGTCCAGCAGCTTGTTAGCATTAGGAGTGAAGGAGGGTCTACTCAATATCCTCCTATCAATTGTGACTGTGAGGAGCAAGACTCAGAGGCTGAAATTGATGTGGTTGGGGATAGTAGTAGTGGTGATAGTGATGGTGAAGCAGATGATGGTACTAGTGTTAGGAGAGTGGTAGGGGAATCAATTGAGAGTGTCCAAACTAGTGGTCAAGGGAGCCCACACCATTCCCCTGACCCTGGGAGTCCCCTTGACCTCACGGCATTGTCCATTTGGAACATGATCCTGAAGAAGGAAGAATTGTCACCACCGCAATAATACCACCACCACCAGCAGGAGCACAGATCAGCTGCCTGTGCCTGTTGCTACTGCTGCCAGTCTGCCTTCTTCATGTCACCAAGAAATGGCAAGTGTGATATTAGGGGACCCTCTGTCACATTGCTCATCACTTCCTCCAACCAGCAGTGAGCTTTTGGAATTTGCGGAATTTACAACTGCTCCAATTCCTGCTGCTGCTGAGTTGCAAGAGCAGCAGGATGCTGAGGAGCAGGCTAGTGTGCCACAGACCACTGTGGACACCGTGGGAATGCGTGAATAAGTGATGCGGGATTACTAGGACAGGTTTCACTTGCTAGCAGCAGCAACACATATACCAGAAGTGGTGGGGGTTACTTATGGTGCTGCTATGTCCTCAGGCGCATCACTGAAGCAAGTCATGGCAAGTGGAAGCTTCATCATCCATCAACCTTCTGCTTAAACAACTCAGAAGCAGCAAGAACAGCAGTCACAAATTCCGCATCTATACCAGGGCATTTGACAATGGCCAGTGGCCATTGGCCAATAGGACATCACCTGCTGGCCCTAGACCAGTAGGGATTTTTTTTCCTCAAGGCTTGTGCATTAAAAAAAAAATAATAAATAAAAATCATAGTCCTAAAATAAAAAATAAACAATTTTGGGGGTTTGTTTCTAACAAGCCTAAGCCCTACAAATTAATGTTTCCTCAGGGCTTGTGCTTCTAACAACAAATCTAACAAATCATCCTCTACAAAATAATCTATCAAGTCAAGTATCAGTCCACCCCAGTAGTAGCTTATGTCAGGAGGTTCCTGTCTCTATCACAAACAAATTTCTTATTTTATTTTATTGATTTTTTTATTAACTGCCCCCCCCCAATAACAGTCAAGGAACCTCTCAAAAACAAACTCCCTGTTAAGCTGATTCATTCCCCAGACTCCACCCACCAACGCAGGCACCCTCCTCAGACCCTTTTTATGTCATGTCTTATGGGGTATTTTATTTGTATTTAGGATTTATTTTATATTAACTGCCCCCAATCCCAGTAACCAAACCCCCCAATAAACAATCCCTGTTCAACTGATTCTTTCCCCACACCCCACCAACACAGGCACCCTCACACCCCTTTTATACTATGCCTTTTGCACTTCGGAGATTTCAGAGCTTTTTCAAATGACAGAAACTTGCCTAACCAACATATTTTTTCATATAGTGTATGATATTTGCAAAATACGCAATTTAAGAAATGTGTTTTATATTTATGACATTATTGCTTGTTGCATAATGCAAAATTTATTTCACATGAGGCACTATGAAAAAGCTGAATTTGTTATAAAAATAACATATGTAATTTACCACATAAAACTAGAAAGTTACTTATGGAATCATACTTAAACATATGGATAGCACTGGAAAAATGAAGTTCTGCAAATATTGGTGCTCATTAGTGATGAGCGAGCATGCTCGGCCGAAGCTCGGTTCGGCTCGAGCATCGCTCTGCTCGGCACATGGCGGTACTCGTACGAGTACCGCATGTGCTCGCCCGCCATGTTCGGGTCTCCTCCCCGCACGTTTCGCGGCTGCTGCGCAGCCAATAAACGTGCGGGGAGGCTCTGACATCAGTGTAATGCCAGCAGCCATGTTGGCTGCTGGCATTACACTGATTGGCTGGCCAGAACCCGTGATCGGGTGCTGTATAGCACCCGACGCACGAGTTCGGCTCATTCTTAGCCAGGGAGAGATGCGATCAGGCAGGGAAAGTCAGTGTAGGGAGAATAAAATTGTTGGAACTCTTTCAAGACCCAAAAGTCCTTTTTAGGACTGTTGTGTGTGGGGGCAGCATTTATATTTTGTTTGGGGGGGCACAATTTCTTTTTTTTTGTGGGGGGGGATATTTATAAGGTGACATTGTACTAGGTGCACAGGGACAAATATTTCACAGTGCAGTGACAAGGTGACATATTCTGTTAGGTGCACAGGGCCAATTATTTTACAACGCAGCGACAAAAAGGGCCATTTTAAACGTGTGTCTAGCCATAGATTATTGTCACATTCTGTTTAGTGTGCAAATTCACAAATTAACGTCACATATTCCGTTCACTGTGCCTAGCCGCAGATTAGCGTCACATTCTGTTTCGTGTGCCTAGCCGCAGATTAGCGTCACATTCTGTTTCGTGTGCCTAGCCGCAGATTAGCGTCACATATTGTTTAGTGTGCCTAGCCGCAGATTAACGTCACATATTGTTTAGTGTGCCTAGCCGCAGATTAGCGTCACATATTGTTTAGTGTGCCTAGCCGCAGATTAGCGTCACATATTGTTTAGTGTGCAAATTCACAAATTAACGTCACATATTGTTTAGTGTGCAAATTCACAAATTAACGTCACATATTCCGTTCACTGTGCCTAGCCGCAGATTAGCGTCACATTCTGTTTCGTGTGCCTAGCCGCAGATTAGCGTCACATTCTGTTTCGTGTGCCTAGCCGCAGATTAGCGTCACATATTGTTTAGTGTGCCTAGCCGCAGATTAACGTCACATATTGTTTAGTGTGCCTAGCCGCAGATTAGCGTCACATATTGTTTAGTGTGCCTAGCCGCAGATTAGCGTCACATATTGTTCAGTGTGCAAATTCACAAATTAACGTCACATATTGTTTAGTGTGCAAATTCACAAATTAACGTCACATATTCCGTTCACTGTGCCTAGCCGCAGATTAGCGTCACATTCTGTTTCGTGTGCCTAGCCGCAGATTACCGGCATATATTCCGTTTAATATGAAGAAGGCGGGTAAAAAGGGATGGGGAAGTGGACGTGATCCTGATAGTTCAGGGCGCGGGTCAGGACGCGTAGAAACTGTGCCTGGTGCCAGAGCACAAGACAGAAAGACATCCACCATACCTAGCTTCATGTCTCAGTTTACAGGGCGTCGCAGGAAATCACTCTCGAGGTCAGACCACTGCGAACAGGTGGTCGGTTGGATTTCAGCTGATACTGCTTCCAGTCGGTTAAGCACCACCCTGTCTTCCACCAAGTCCACTCTCACTAGCCAAGAGTCTGGTCAACATAATCCTCACCCTGATCATCCTTCCTCCCACCATAGAGGGTCTGGCCAAAGAAGTGATCCCACACTGGGATATAGTGAGGAGCTCGTCTCATCACCAATCCTTGATTTGAACCTCTCTCCAAGCACGCTTGCAGAGGAACATGAGATCTTGTGCCCTGATTCACAACCTCTAGAGGGTACCCAATCACAAGAAGATGACAGAGGGGAACGGCATTTAAGGTCAAAGGAAGTGGATGATGATGATGAGACACAGTTGCCATCAAATCAACCACAATTACTGTCTCAAGACCTTGATGAGGAGGATGATACACAGTTGTCAATGACTGAGGATGTGGTGGTATCTAGAAATGAGGAGGATGATACACAGTTGTCAATGACTGAGGATGTGGTGGGATCAAGAAATGAGGAGGATGATCAGAGTGAGGAAGTGGAGGAGGACTTGGTGGACGATGAGGTCACTGACCCCACCTGGGAAGGTGGAAAGCCGAGCGATGACAGCAGTCCTGAGGGTGAGCCATCTGCAGCACCGCAACAGGCTGGAAGAGGCAGTGGTGTGGCTAAAGAAAGAAGGCGGACCGCACCAAACCGGCCCGCAAATGCTCCACGGAGCACCCCCTTGCGTAAATCTCCCTTGCCGAGGGCTAGGTGTTCCGCGGTATGGCGTTTTTTTAAGGAAAGTGCGGACGACAAAAGAACTGTAGTTTGCAACCTGTGCCACACCAGAATGAGCCGAGGCATGAACACTAGCAACCTCACCACCACCAGCATGATCCGACACATGGCATCCAAGCACCGTAATAAGTGGGAGGAACGCCCGGATCGCCAATCTGTGTCTGCAGGCCACACCACTGCCTCCTCTTCCCCTGTTTTCGGTGCCGGCCAATCGCCTGTCGAAGGCGCAGGCCCGCATACCTCCCGCCCTGCACCTGTACCATCTGAAGCACCATCAGCGACCACATCCACTTCCCTGTCCCAGCGCAGCGTCCAAATGTCGTTACCCCAGGCAATTGAGCGCGAGCGAAAATACCAAGCCACCCACCCACAGGCCATAGCACTAACCTCACACCTTTCCAAATTACTGGCCATCGCAGCCTGATGGCAGCAGCTGTCCCTCGGTACGCAGTCCCCAGCCGCCACTACTTTTCCCGGTGTGCCGTCCCCGCCTTACACCACCATGTGTCCCTTAACATCACCCGTGCCCTGACCAACGCAGTTACTGGGAAGGTCCACTTAACGACTGACACATGGACAAGTGCTTGTGGCCAGGGACGCTACATTTCCCTGACGGCATTCTGGGTGAATGTCGTGGAGGCTGGGAGCGACTCGGACCCTGGGATGGCACAGGTGCTACCCACGCCGAGGATTGCGGGCCCTACCTCCATCAGGGTTTCCGCCAGCACCTACGTTATTGGCTCCTCCTCCTCCTCCTCCGTTTCCACCTCCGAATTCTCTGCGCGCAGCGCCACTCACCCATCAGCCGGTAGCTGGAAGCAGTGTAGCACTGCAGTGGGGAAGCGTCAACAGGCCGTGCTGAAGCTGATCTGCCTTGGGGACAAACAGCACACGGCCTCAGAGCTGTTGCAGGGGATTAGTCACCAGACCGAGCAGTGGCTCTCGCCACTCAACCTGCAGCCAGGCATGGTTGTGTGTGATAATGGGCGTAACTTGGTGGCGGCTTTGGAGCTCAGCAAGCTCACACACGTACCATGCCTAGCGCATGTATTTAATTTAGTGGTTCAGCGATTTCTAAAAACCTACCCCAATTTGCATGATCTCTTGACGAAGGTGATAACGCTATTATCAGTGTAACCATCCCACTTCTGTGTCTACTGAAACGCTCGCTGCTCACAATTAAAACCGACGCTTTGCATGTGGAAGAGGTGGAAATGGGGGAGGAAGAGCTTACACAAGGTGATAGCCAGAGCACCCTCACTTCGTCTTCTCAGCGACAATTGGAGGAGGCGGAGGAGGAGGAGGAGGAGGAGGAAGACACGGTTGCCTCCGCTACAGAGGGTAGCCATGGAACTTTAGTTCCATCTCTTCAGCGTGGGTGGGCAGAAGAGGAGGAAGAGAATGAGGATATTGAGAGTCATCCTCCTGGTGAGGACAGCGAAATCTTGACTGTTGGTACTCTGGCACACATGGCTGACTTTATGTTAGGCTGCCTTTCCCGTGACCCACGCGTTATACGCATTTTAAACAACACGGATTACTGGGTGTTCACCCTTCTGGACCCCCGCTACAAAGAGAATTTCTCATCTCTCATTCCTCCGGTGGAGAGGACAAGCAAAATGGTGCAATACCAGAAGGTTCTTGTTGAAAAATTGCTCCAAAATTTTCCATCTGACAACGCTGGCGGCAGAGTACGTGCTACCTTGGCCAACCGAGAAGGGGAGAAAAGGGGAGCACACAGCAGTTCCGAGAAAGGCAGGGCAACACTCTCCAAGGCGTGGGACACCTTCATGACACCCCGCCAGCACCCTCACCCTGATGCGCAGCCTAGTGTCACAAGGAGGGAAAAGTTTTGGAAGATGGTGAAGGAGTACGTAGCAGACCGTGTCAGCGTCCTCAATGATCCCTCTGTGCCTTACAACTACTGGGTGTCCAAGCTGGACACGTGGTATGAACTGGCACTCTACGCCTTGGAGGTGCTGGCCTGCCCTGCCGCCAGCGTTCTGTCTGAGCGGGTATTTAGTGCTGCTGGTGGCATCATAACAGATAAGCGTATCCGCCTTTCCACCGACAATGCTGATAGGTTGACACTTATAAAAATGAACAAGGCCTGGATTTCCCCTGACTTCTCCACTCCACTGGAGGAAAGCCCCGGGTGAACATAAAGTCACTTTAGATATGTTATTTACAATGATATTTACCCCTTCCACCCAAAAAACGGGTATATGGTTGACTCTTAATCTTCTCATCCTCCTCCTCCTCTTCCATATGCCCTGTGATATAATTTTTATATAGGGCCAGCTCACCAGCGGGCCCTGTTATATAATTTTTATATAGGTCCAGCTCACCAGCGGGCCCTGTTTGACAATTTTTGTATAGGTTAGCTCACCAGCGGGCCTTCTCATATAATGTTTTATTGGGTCAGCTCTCTAGCGGGCCCTCTCATATAATGTTTTATAGCATCAGCTCACTAGCGGGCCTTCGCATATAATGTTTAGGATGGTCAGCTCCGCAGCAGACCCTCACCCATAATGTTTTAGATGGTCGGCTCAGCAGCAGACCCTCATTCCTAATGTTTTAGATGGTCAGCTTAGCGGCATGCCCTCGCCCCTAATGTTTTAGAGGGTCACCAGCAGGCCATTAATCCTAATTTTTCAAGGGTGTGTATGATGCCCTCCTTTATGTGTAATAAAGGGTGTATTGGAGTGACATTTCAGTCTAATTTTTGGCAGCCCTTTCACTTAGTGCATAGGCTTTATGAGTGTTGGACCACTACCTGAACTATTGTACCACAATGTGAATGAGGCCCTCCATTTTGTGATATACAGGTTGTATCGGAGTGCCTCAGGTCCTCCCATTGAATTAAATAGGGCTGGGGTGTTCGACAGAGCAGAAGGTAGTTCTTTTCTTCATCCACTAAGTCACTTCATCACTTTTACTGAATGGATCAGACCCCACTGTTCCGACTATAAATTTTGGACTTAACAAGGGCAAACGGACATGTTGTAAAACCTGTGGTAGCTGCGGCCTCCGTTCCTGAATGCTGTACCTTACCCGGGCCATAACCACGTTGAACACCTGCTTTACGCTGCGCACGTTTCCCTCTTAATCATGGCCCCAGTTCCGAAAAATCGATGAAATTTTTTGCAGAATTTGCAGATGATATACAAGTAAATATACAGCAAATACTGTTTGGTAACAATTTTTCGCCTAAAATCGTTTTTATCTTCCTTTTTGTGTGTTTTACGGTCAGTCTGTAAAAATGGCGTACTACGGGCGAAACATCGTTCCCAGCAGCGACGTTGGAGTCCAAGATGCATCCAGACATCCTCCCTATGCTGTCCCTGAACCATTTCTGTGGTGTTTCCATCATTTTCTGATCTTTTCCTATGAACCAAGCACCCTCCCCTCATCAGAGCAGGGGGTGCCTGGTGTAATGCTCAAGTCCTCCCATTGACTTCAATGGGGCTCGGGTGCTCGGCCGAGCACTCGAGCCTCCGGGGGTGCTCGGCCAGAGCACCCGAACACCCGAGCATCGGGGTGCTCGATCATCACTAGTGCTCATCCATTATTTAGCTTCTCCAACCAATTATGCCAGTGTTACATAAATTAAGCTGATTGATCCAGCTACAACAGGATTATTTTGATGAAAAAAGTGAACATTCCTAATAGAAACATTTTATTATATAAGTGGTGTAGGTGGCCACTTTATATTTAGGAATGGCACAGGAATGGCATACAATGACCATGTCTAGGCTCATCTAGTCTAATCCTTATAGTGATAGCATCACTTGATATTTAAAACATAAATATTGCAGGGTTTAACCCGGTGAGTAAAACAACAACACTTCCATTTCTGAGAGATGTTGTATTCAAAAGATATAACAGCTGAAACATTAGTTTCTTTTTGGATCCAGAAGTTTTACTGCAGTTTATGGAGGTCACTCACCATAGAACCAAAACGCTAGTAATAACAACAAAACCATATAATCTCTGGCAATAACTGTCCATAGAGGCCTGTAGCAAGAGCAGCACCATATCATTTCAGGCTATGGAAGTACTTCAATCCAAAAATGAGCTACAATAATGTTTCAGCAAAACATCTCTCAGCAGTAAGTGTTTCCTTATTTTAATCAGCCAGCTATACCCCTCGGTATATATTTATTTCCTATTACCAAATACTAGTTCTGTAAAAAACTATCCTATATAATTATTCATTAAATAGTTTGTAATGACGCAGTCATGAGCAGTAAAGACTGCCCATGACACGGCTGATATGGAGCAGATAGCTCCAAAGTATCAGCCTTGGCGTGGGCAGTCTCTACTGTGCATAACTGCCCTGCGACCGGCTGGCAAAGTATCAGCTGCAGCGAGGACAGTCACTACTGTGCGTGAGTACCCCGCAACCGGCTGGCACTGTGGCCCGTGTACACTAGCGCTTTAACTTTTTTTTTTTTATATATTAGCATAGCTGGGCTGCAATTAGTCTTCTGATGTGCATGGTATGCCTCAAAAAGCTGTACTGCTTTATATTGCCTGCATCCATTTGCCTGCTTAGGTATTGTCTGCCATTGGATCAGCAGATGCTGCAGAATATGACTCCCATCATCCTCAGCAATTAACATGCGGAATCTGTTTTACTAATGCTGGATCAATTTCTGGGCAAACCAACTGCAACATAGAGAACATTTTAAAATTTGCATTGATTTCAACTGAGCTTTCAACCCATTGTACGCTAGAGAGGCTTCCAAAACATTGCTTCGCTAATTCCAGGAGACCTCTCTAGCATTCAAGGGGTTAAAAACTCCAAATAAATGAGTTCTGGGAACTTTCTTTGTTTACCTGTCATGCTATTGGTTTGCCCCAGAGTTGTTCCAGTTCCTCTTACGTTACAATTTCCAATTATATTTATTTGTATAAATACAGTGATACACAAAATGCCTGAACAGTTGAAATGTATTTCCATTACCACTGAATAAATCTAAAAATATATGTACTGATAAGATTTTTTCATGTATGTATTTACAACTATCCATAGGACATTAAAAATCAAAAGAACAACATCACATAATAAACATATACTGTACAGGACATGATCTATTTAGCTGCCATACACACAGATGCTCACAGCCCAATCACAAGCTCCCTTTTGTTTGTTCACATATCCCTATCTCCTCACTCTTTCTTGTGTTCAAGACAGTTAAACCTCTTGGGCATTTCATTAATAATCCCACCTGACAGTGCCAGGCACTTCTCCTCCCCAAAACATCTGCGCACATTCTTGTAGCCTGAGAGCGTTTCACCCTAGCCTCCCCAAACAGCTCATTTCTTGTCTTGGACCCTGGTAAGGGATGTGGGGGGACTTGACAGATGATTGATGTATCATCTTCAAGTTTGACAGGAAAGGACTAGGGGACATCGAGCCAGCTTATAGATTTTTGATGCCTCATCAGAGCTTTCCCAGGAAGCACAGTCAGGCTGGTTAAACTGTTGATTCGTTTGTAAAAAGTAAATTATGCTTGTGTTTTAGTGCCAACATTCAGAATGATCCAAATTGTTCACACTGTCGTTAAATTGTTGCCATGATATTTGAAACTGTCAATAACAGATCAGTAAAATTTCTAGCCGTAAAAGAGTGGCATTATAATTACTGTTTATGGTGCTAGTGGATTTAACTACAGGTGAATCATCATTATTTTATCTCTGGATTTTAACATGAACTAGATTGTGATATAATATTCCCTCTATACTTTATTTCTTGGTGACAATCTACTAAAACCCCCTTGGATGCTACAGGCTAGGAATTAGTAAAATTATTTTGTTAGTTCATAATTTGTATTTAACATGCTGTCCTTGTGTGGACAAGGAAACCTCTTTGCTCTCTGCTGATGCCTGCTGTCTCTCCAGGCACCTCATCTCTCCCAATACTAACCCTAGTTGCCTCCTCTTTCCCTATTATCCCTGTTGCTTTCTCCTCTCTGTCCCTGCTCAACACTTCCACCTACACTCACCTTTTGCTCCCCACTCCCATCATATCTCTTCATGCTCCTCACTCACAAATCTTCTCTCTCCATGCTCCCTACCTCCTCTTGGTCATGCAGTTCCCACTTAATCCACCATATCTATAAGTGTTGTAGCTACTCCTGCCTCCATTACCTCAAATGTGCGCTAGCATCTTCTCCACTTATACTCCCTTCACTCTATTTACTTCCCACTTCCCTAATCAATTCAGTAACAATTCAAATAGAGCATTCATCTTTCTCCAGGTCCTCTAAATCGATCTAAGAAACAAATAGCAGAGGTGCCTACTAGAGACATCTTCAAAACATTGTAAACCAATGAATTTTGATCTCTGTAATAGGGATGAGGGTAAATGCCTTAGCAAAGTGAAAGTTAAACATTTGTCTTTCTGTGAAAATCCCTGCAAAAAAGAGCCCTGGTGTAATTTCTCGCCTCCCATGGGATGTGACAACACGTTTCGGGCAATGTATTCCCGACATGCTAAGTACAAAAGCCAGGGCAGTGTTCACCACATTGTCAGTCTGGGCTGGAAGACAGAGAGAGAGAGAGAGATGATGAAAGTTTGACGTAGTAGCTAGTACTGCAGAGGCAGAGCGGCAAAGACATAAAACTGGATTTACTTAATTCAATCTGTGGACTGTGCTGGAAGGGAGACAAAATGCTGATATTTTCAGATAGCTACTGAGGCAGAAATGCAAAGAGAAGAAGCTGGAGCTCCTTGGTTTAGAAGTATTGGTGACAGCCATAACCAGTAGTTTGATGCCTACAAGGGTGGGGTTTAGGCAGGAGTAACAGAAAGGAGAAATACTGACCAGAAACTACAAAGTTTCCACTAGAACATCACTTACCATAGTAAAAAGATGGACATTTTATGGATTTTATTTGCGTGGGAATTTTTCTCTGAAAAAGCAGCACATTGTATCCTTTATACAAATATACCTGATATTCCAGAGGAAAGCAAAATGGGACATTTGCCTATCCCTAGTCTCCAAGAGGCTAATAATTAAAAAAAAACCTCAATTTAATGTTCCCTATCTCCCCATTATTAGCACACATGAAAGCTACATGTCAAAAAAAAACCTATTGCAAATTAACTTTTCGTCTTCCTTTTTAAATATATCAGCATTGAATCCTTTGGAGGTTTTCTATTAAGACAGATTTTGTAAAGTAGAACACTGTGGTTCGGAATACCACCCTTGATGATTTTTTTACCTTCTGGTGAATTGTTTAAACTTCATGAATGCATAACAGCTGTATGCTGAAAAAGTGTCCTGCTAATTACTGATATTAAAAATTACTTTAACCCCTTAAGGACGGCCAATCGCGCATGCGGCCATCACTTAAGGACCACGGACCATTTTTTTTTTTTTGCCATATCCGCTTCTGGGCTCCCTGAATGGTATACAGCCACGCAGGGAGCCCGGAATTCCATAATGGTCCAGGACCATCATGGGTCCTTAATGCGATTCTACCCATGATGGTCCTGGACCGTCATGAGTCGTTAAGGGGTTAACTCTTTGAGTGCCAGAGGGGTATGGAAATGCATTGCTTTGCAATGCATTCCATACCCCTCTGGCACTCAAAGGGTTAAATGAGTTGCATAGGCAAATGCATCCTCCCCTCAAAGTATATCCTAGTAATAATTCTAGGATATAATAATTCTAGGTGTTTGTCAGAAGCTGTCATGCGCAATAGAGACGGATGCTCACACTGCAGTCATGCACAGTACAGACTGCCTGCGCCACAACTTTCGGTGCACAAAGAGGACTACGGTCTGAATTCGGAGTGCCCTGCTCCTTATCAGCCGTGGTGTGGGCAGTCTCTACTGTGTATGACTGCACCTCAGCTGTTGCTGGGTGGCACTGTGGCCCATGTACACGGGCTCTTCAACTAGTACTAGATACAGTGCTGTAATTGGAAGTTCTAACATCTGATTCATTCCTGGAGAAATGTGTGATGGTTCTAGAGTTTAACCCTCTGAGTACCAGAGAGGTATCCAACACATTGCAACAAGAGTCATTGAACACCTCTTTGGCAGTTGCAGGGTTAAAGGAACAAATATGTTCTTAACTGAAAATTCTAATGACCACTATGAAATACTTTTGTGCACATTAGGTATACAAATGTAATCTTTATTTGGTACATGGTAGGACAGAAAGAGGGCAGGAGTCCTGGTGTGTGTCTATAGAAGAACTAATGTGTTGGAGAGCATAGGAGAGATGGTGTGAGAACACTGGAGAAATGGAGAGGGTAAGCGACAGAAATTGGGATAAGGGAAGAGGGAAAAAGAGAACTGGAGATACATAATATAGGAGAAGGGGGTAGAGGGAAGAGTACCATTTATCAGTACTGCCTGATTATTAACTGACTGAAGAAGGTATACTTCCTTGTTCGCATCTGTGACTTGAATAGAAATGTGAGCGACCCTACTTTTTCTGTGGCAGTTTTTACTGCAATCTGATTGGTGAAAACTGCATACAAACTCATACATTTCAGAATAATTTTGCTCATCCTTACTCCCCTTAAATGCATGATGTGTCTAAAGAGAAACACTCTGTATGGTTCTACTGGTTCTCATATGTCCCAGTAGAATTCCATTTTCATAAAGTCTAGCATTTTTGTATTTTATATATTACTAGTTGAAGAATCTGTACACGGGCCACAGTGCCACTGCCAGATGGTCGCGGGGCAGTCATGTGCAGTAGAGACTGCCCGCGCCACGGCTAATACAGACCTGAGCTCTGTATCAGCCGTGGTCTGGGCAGTATCTACTGCGCATTACTTTGTAGTTACACATATTTTAGCAAATTATTATATACTAATTGAAAAGCCCGTTACACGGGCCACAGTGCCACTGGCAGCCGATTGCGGGGCAGTCATTCACAGTAGAGACAGCCCACGCTGCGGCTGATACAGAGCGGGAAGCTCCTTTGGAGCTCCCCGCTCTGTATCAGCCTCGTCATGGGCAGTCTCTACTGCGCATGACTGCAGCACGCACAGCAGTCTCTTCTGCGCATGATTGTGGCATTACACATGTTTTGGAGAATTATTATATAGGATTATATGTTTTATTCTTTTATATATTTCAGTGTGCTAAGAGTTAATAAAGCAGTTCTGTGAACAAAGTCCTAGCAGTGAAAGGATGCTGCTCACTAAGTTCAGAACACCATGAGTTATTCTGGATGTCGCAATTTGCATTTCCTTTACTTTGAAAATACCTGGAAAAGTCAGAAAAGTTGAGTCACGAAGAAAGTAAATTGAAAACCTTCCTGAATAGTCCTCTGACTTTCCAATGCTTTGTTGATTCTCCCCTTTCTCTCTTTTGTGATAAAATTGCATGTAAGGTGTTAGATAATCAGGCATATGGTTTATCTATGTTTCTCTTTGAAGCTGTGTTTGGGTAATTATTGTTGCATAACCTACTGAGGCAGAACCACAGTTCAGCTGAAAATGTAATGGCCTCACAAGCTCTTTCCCAATGTCTTGTAGTCGTGAATGTTGTTTATGAAATAGCCTACAAGTTTGCTATCCTCATAAAGAAGTAAGATAATAATTATACACTTTTTCAAAGTTTATTAAAGCTGACCTTGAAAAAAGGTTATAATATCTGCAAACCTAATTTCTAGTATGACTAGTATACCAGTAGCTGTACATTTGCAATGCTTCTATCTAGCTGTGCGTTTAGCTAAGATTAATTGAGCTTTAACTTACCTATTAAGGGCCAAATTCTATTGCAGGTGCTAAATGTTAACACCCGTTTTATCAAGCATTTTCCTATTGAAGCATATGGGGAAAACTGGAGATAAATGGAGAGATAAAAATAGCACTTGTAATAGAATCTAGCACTTTATAAATTGCTCAATTTTGCCATCTATGTACAGAAAAAAATAGTAGGGAGCAGAACTATCCATGTATTGGTTTCCTTTTGTTAATAGTGAAAGTATAGTGGCAGTACTCAGAACAAATTGTCACTAGGGATGAGCAAAATGTTTTGCCTAAAAAGTGAGACAAGTTAAAAATAGCACTTCCCATAGAGAGAGGGAAAGTTTTTGCAAAAGTGTCAAGTGTCACTTTTCCTTTCTGTTCCTGCAGGCATAGGGTAAAAGGGGTGTCAGGTTCCAGCAGAAAGTAATTTCGGTTTTATTAGATAGAGAAAAAGCAGCACAATTTTGCAGCTTGTTAGGATGGGCAAATAAAGAAAAGTCGGAGTGTACTTTAGGATGTCTTGTAAGCAGGAGATTGGTTCTCTATGTTTGGTGAGTCTAGGGGCATTATGGAGGAGTGTGAAGGAAGATTTACACAAAACATCCCAAAATCTTGGTTGACTGATACAGGCAGCTGTGATCCACATTACTTCCTGATCTGGCTGTTATCTTTGTGTTATGGGAAACTGAGTATGCGTGAAGGAGCAAATGAGATTTACACCAAGCACCCCAACATTTTGTGTAATTGAGAAGACACAGGCAGCTATGATCCAAGTTCCTTCCAGCTGGCTCTGCGTTTTGGGAATCTGGAGCTGTGTGAAGAGAGCAATGGAGATCTGCTCAAATACCTGAAAATGTTTTTGTGGCTGAGAAGACACTGGCAGCTGTGATCCAAGTTCCTGATGATTTGAGGTAGTCTCCCTAAGGTTAATGGTATCCCAGGTATGGACCCTTGCTCTCCATGTGCTTAGAGGGAGTTAGCGGTATAAAACTAATATGGGATACATAGGCCAAAACGTGTTTTGTGTGGTTTTGTTGGTTCTCTTGTGCAGAGAAAGCTTTCCTGACAATTAGGAGCTGGACTATCTCTGAGGATTTTCCTGACAATTTGGAGCTGGACTGTCTGTGGGAAGGACCAATCAGATATATCTTTCACCACTGAAAGACAATCATGTCTCAAAATAAGACACTTTATCTTGTTAGTTCTCAATGGATGCTTGTTATATTCTTTGTTGTGGGTCTCCCTAAACGGAAGGGTACCCCAGGCATGGGCAGTTGCTCTCCATGTGCCTAAAAGGAGACAGCTGCACCACACTAACCAGCCCTGCTAGGCCAAAACGTATGTCTAGTTGCTGGTTCTCTCCTGTAGAGAGGATTTGCATGACATTTTGGAGCTGGACTGTCTGTGGGTAGGACCAGTCTGATATGGATATGGAATATTTCTCTCTGCAAAGGCACATGGGAGTAAAAGATGGGACTTGTAGCTAGTTTGTCATCACACATAGTGCATAGTACAGTCACTTATGACAGCACTGATCCAAGGGAAAATATCCCCACATCCATGATTTTGGTGAGGGAAAATGTGGAGAAGAATGGCATTCTTCTTTTCCTGAATCACCTTCACTTGCTGGGGTGGGTGATGCTGCTTCTTTCTCAGCTTCCACATTAGAACTAGGACAAAGAGTATTGGTGTCATGTGGAGCCTGCCCTAGCCCCATATCACTATTTGCCGAACCAAATATCACTGTGGCCATGGTGGTCTGTGGCACTCTAGCCTGCTCACAATCATCCTGCTGCTGTGACAATTAATGTCCATCTATAACAACTCAGGAATTAGTGCAACAGGCAACTCCGAAATGTCACTGCTGGTGGCTGCAGGGGTGATACCCATCCCCATTTGAATCTCTGTCTCCTATTCCCTTCTGCTTTCCTCCAAAAATGCTCTGATACACATCACCAGAACAGCTACTCCACCAACACCTTCACTCTCATCACCTCCACCACCAGTTTCTTCCTGTCCTATGGGAGTGGGACTGGGTGGTGATGATGACAAATGCGAAAAAGAGACTACTGCTATCAAACTTGCCATATCCTCCTCAGAAGAAGTCATACTAGCAGCAGTAGCAGCAGGCATAAGCAGCTAACGGTGTTGCTCATACTGCAAGCCAGTTCAGCCTGCTTCAATATTGCCACCAGATACCAAAAGATGACATCAGGGACTAGACATCATTAGATCTGGTGATTGTTTGCTGCTAACTTCCTCCTCCTCTTTCTCCTCTGTATTAGTAGCATTGGGGCCCATCCAGTTTCTATTTTTTTCTGGTAGTGATGGTCATAGTGCTAGCCATCACTTGAAACAACTTTATTTCTATTTTAAAATGTATTTTAAATAATTTCTCTCTCTTTCTCTCTCTCTCTCTCTCTCTCTGATTCTCTGTCTCCTTCCACTCTATTGCCTGCCTATTCTATACCAGGCTACATGGCAGGAGATTCTGGGTTTATAAAGTATTGAGTCGGGCAGTTTCACCACTATTGGAAAACATAGGCAGAAATGGAACTTTTCTCAAGTGGTATTAGTGAAATGGCGGAAAATCTATGGGTTTCTCTATGGGTGGGAATTTCTGCAGGAAAAGCATAACATCTTGTATATTTCTTGGAAAAAGTTCCAAAACAAGACATTTTGTCCAGCCCTACTTCTCACTGCTTCTTGCTAATATTGTGGCATTTAGACAATGATTGAGAATTCCGAATCAGGAACAAATTAGGAAATTAACATTCATCTAGCTAAGGTATTTTATCCTGCATGGCTGTTGTGATGATAGTCATGTGCTATCTGTGTGCCTCAAATGACATTTAGATAAGTTGCACCGTGGATATGATAACTCTGAATCACCATGTTCCTAGCACTGAAGTAAATATTGTAAATAGAGAAGTAGAAGTAGTGGAATCTGAAGGTGAGGCACATATGTGACTTTGTATTTAATAAAGATAATCAATTAATTTTGAATGCTATATGTATTGTACTTTCAAACCATGAAAAAAGTATCTTTGCTTGCAGATATTATACTGAAAAGAAAGTGTCCAATTTTCTGCTGCTACCTCATGTGAGGAATTAGAGAGTATATTAACAAAACGGAACCTTCTTTTGATTGTCTGCTTAGACTGCAAGTAACAATGGGCAGGGATATAATATATGGATTCTGCAAGGGAACATTTGAGGCTCCTGCAAAGTTAAAACATAAGCTTCCAGCACTGCTGTTTTCTAAAGTTGGAGAAGTAATTTTATACATTCAAAAAGAACCTGTTTCTTAGGCTACAGAATATCTGTAGGTAAATAAAGCACTCAAGTTATGCTGGAATATTTCCCTTTAAAGAGGGCTGCATGGAGATTCTTCATAACTGAATTTACAGTGCACAAAATTGTCAAGGTTTCAGAGATGTATTCTATAATTGCTCCCTGAGCATGTATTCCTGGCAAGACAACGTAAAGTCCTTGAGATATTTACAAAGGAATACATCCTAGGGCCATATATACTATAAAAGGCAATAAGATTTTATATGGCTATGTTGGACAATATATCTCAACTGAAGGGCATCTGATGTGGAAAAATAAAAAAGTGTATATTAAAACTTAATATTTTACAGGAAATGCTGCTACTGTCACCTCTGGTAGCTTAGTTATAAATGAACAGTCCTACATGTACAGGTCCACCACCAGCCTCTTGTCCCGCCCACTTATAAAGCTATCAGGTATAATGTTCACTTCCTTTTGCAGATTTCAGCAGATACCCTTTCCCAATCCCTTCCCACTAACTCCTTTGAGATCCATACCATACAGTTATTCCACCCTGTAACACTATGTGTTATATACAGACGTCTTACAACCACACTCTCTACTTTTCTTTCAGACTTTGACTTCTAGCCTACATTCTCTCCCTCTTCTGACACTCCCTCTCTCATACTTGGCAACTTCAACTGCCATGTTGATGGTCTTTTCCTTACTTGGGCCTTACACTTTCTTCATTTAACCTCCTCCTTTATTCTTCAACAAAGATGGCCACTTTCTTCACTTTTTGTTCACAAAGAACTGCACCCTACTAGATTTCTCTGTATCTGCTTTTTTCCATTATTGGACCACCACCTCATTTTCACCTTTTCTACAATGGTTTCTGTCTTTCACCAACACATTAAGACCTCCATTATGCCTATAACCTATACTCTCTCTGCCATAGGTTACACAACGCACTCCATCTTCTCCACTTTCAATGCTTCTACTGAACCTGACAGCCTCATTGAATCCTACAACCACATCCTCTCTTCATCACTTAATATGTATGCCCCCTTTAGGCCTATCACATGCACCCCTCAAATCCATGCCACTGGCTTTCCTCTAAAACATTCTCTGTTGTTGTACCTATTCTGCTGAATGCTTGTGGAGGAAGATTATATCTTCTGCAGATTTCCTCTACAAATTCCTACTATCCTGCATGAATACTGCTCTTTAATCTGCAAAACAACACTATTACGCCTCACTAATTAATGTTCACAAACCTAACCCACACCACTTGTTTTTCAGCTTCAATTCTCTCTTCTATCCATCCCTTCACTCACTCTTCTAGCCTTAACAAAATTCTTCAGACAGAATATTCACACAAAACAAAGTAATCCACCCTGTCAGTCTCCAGAATTGCATTTTCCTGATACTCCATCCCACTCATTTGATTTTTTGCTTCGGTCACAGAAACAGAAGTCTCCCTTTTGCTCTCCAGCTCACCACTCTGCACCTGCTCCCTTGATCCTATTATTTCCCACCTTCTTAATCCTTTGTCATCTACTCTTTGCCTCAAAACTTCTTGATCACTTAGCCTGCTCTTGGCTACTGACCATTCACAACTCCCATAACACTGGTCCAGCTGCAGTCTGGTTTTCAGCCCAATTTTTCTACAGAGACTTTCCTTATGAAAGTAACACATCATCTCCAAATTGTGAAAAACAGTGGGCATTTTGATTCAGATTGTCCTTGACCTATCACCAGCATTCAACATTGTCGGTCATGCCCTTCACTCCCAGGTTATCTAATCTCTTAGCATATGTGGCCTATCACATTCCTAGTTCTTATCCTATATATATCTTTCTCTGTGTCATATGCTAACATCCCCTTACCTCCTATTCCCCTCTCAGGCCTTGTTGGTCCACCTTGTCTTCTCTGGGGTAACTGATAAAGTTATTTTCATTTAACTATCATATCTATACAGATGACATACAAATGTATCCGTCCACATCCTCACTCTCACATGAAATACAGCAGTGAGTCTCAGAATGCCTTACTGCTGTCTCTTCCTGCATGGCTCTCCATTGCTTAAAACTTGAACAACCATAAAATCATTGCTGGATAAAAAAATACAGTTTTTTTGAGATTGAAATAATTATCCCATTTTGATTTGGAAGTACAGAGCCATACAGGTTGTTTGGTCTTTAAATAAGATTTAAAACCTTCTAAAATAAACCCCTACTGAACTTATTATGCCCCATATGAATTTGCCTTTATCCCTATCTTCTAGAAACATCAGCTTAAAGCAGCCTTGGATGTCGTATCCATTGAAAATGACATGGCATTTGCTGGCAGGATGCAAATGCCACCCACAGTGCATGGTAATCTTAACCCTTAAAGGACCAGATGGATGTGCAATGCATTGTTTTGCAATGTATTGCACTATCCCCTTAAGGAGTCAGGACCCATGACTTGCTATGACCATCATATGTAGAATTACATTAAGGACAAAAGCTCCATGGTCCTTAACTAGCAGTTGCATGGTCACGCAGCTGGTCATTAAGAGGTTAAAGGTTTAGGTATGCATTGGCCTTCTTCAGTTTGAAAACTGACAGCTACTGTCATGTCCAACTCCATGGACATGTCATGATTAGTGTTGAGCGAGCATGCTCGGCCGATGCTCGGATCGGCTCGAGCATCGCTCTGCTCGGCACATGGCGGTACTCGTACGAGTACCGCATGTGCTCGCCCGCCATGTTCGGGTCTCCTCCCCGCACGTTTTGCGGCTGCTGCGCAGCCAATAAACGTGCAGGGAGGCTCTGACATCGGTGTAATGCCAGCAGCCATGTTGGCTGCTGGCATTACACTGATTGGCTGGCCAGAACCCGTGGTCGGGTGCTGTATAGCACCTGACCATCGAGTTCGGCTCAGTCTGAGCCAGGGAGAGCTGAGGATAGGAAGGGAAAGGCAGTGTAGGGAGGAAAAAAAAAAAATTGTGAAAAAAAAGAACCAAAAGTCCTTTTTAGGACTACTGTGTGTGGGGGCAGCAGGTTATTTTGTGTGGGGGGAAAAAAACAAAAAAAAAAAAAAAAAAAATATTCTGTTTAGTGTGAAAAGTTGCAGATTAGAGCACATTCTGTTTAGTGTGCACAGTTGCAGATTAGAGCACATTCTGTTTAGTGTGCAAAGTTGCAGATTAGAGCACATTCTGTTTAGTGTGCAAAGTTGCAGATTAGAGCACATTCTGTTAAGTCTTCAAACTAAAATATCAAAGTCACATATTCCATTCAGTGTGCGTCGCCGCAGTTTAGCAGCACATTCTGTGTACTGTGCAGAGTTGCAGAATAGGAAGAAATACTGTTAAGTCTTCAAACTAAAATATCAAAGTCACATATTCCATTCAGTGTGCTTCGCCGCAGTTTAGCAGCACATTCTGTGTACTGTGCAGAGTTGCAGAATAGGAAGAAATACTGTTAAGTTTTCAAACTCAAATATTAAAGTCACATATTCCATTCAGTGTGCTTCGCCGCAGTTTAGCAGCACATTCTGTGTACTGTGCAGAGTTGCAGAATAGGAAGAAACACTATTAAGTTTTCAAACTCAAATATTAAAGTCACATATTCCATTCAGTGTGCTTCGCCGCAGTTTAGCAGCACATTCTGTGTACTCTGCAGAGTTGCAGAATAGTAAGAAATACTGTTAAGTTTTCAAACTCAAATATTAAAGTCACATATTCCATTCAGTGTGCTTCGCCGCAGTTTAGCAGCACATTCTGTGTACTGTGCAGAGTTGCAGAATAGGAAGAAACACTATTAAGTTTTCAAACTCAAATATTAAAGTCACATATTCCATTCAGTGTGCTTCGCCGCAGTTTAGCAGCACATTCTGTGTACTCTGCAGAGTTGCAGAATAGTAAGAAATACTGTTAAGTTTTCAAACTCAAATATTAAAGTCACATATTCCATTCAGTGTGTGTCACCGCAGTTTAGCAGCCTATTCTGTGTACTCTGAACAGTTGCAGAATAGTAAGAAATACTGTTAAGTTTTCAAACTCAAATATTAAAGTCACATATTCCATTCAGTGTGTGTCACCGCAGTTTAGCAGCCTATTCTGTGTACTCTGAACAGTTGCAGAATAGTAAGAAATACTGTTAAGTTTTCAAACTCAAATATTAAAGTCACATATTCCATTCAGTGTGTATCACCGCCGTTTAGCAGCCTATTCTGTGTACTCTGCAGAGTTGCAGAATAGTAAGAAATACTGTTAAGTTTTCAAACTCAAATATTAAAGTCACATATTCCATTCAGTGTGTTTCACCGCCGTTTAGCAGCCTATTCTGTGTACTCTGCACAGTTGCAGAATAGTAAGAAATACTGTTAAGTTTTCAAACTCAAATATTAAAGTCACATATTCCATTCAGTGTGTATCACCGCCGTTTAGCAGCCTATTCTGTGTACTCTGCAGAGTTGCAGAATAGTAAGAAATACTGTTAAGTTTTCAAACTCAAATATTAAAGTCACATATTCCATTCAGTGTGTTTCACCGCCGTTTAGCAGCCTATTCTGTGTACTCTGCAGAGTTGCAGAATAGTAAGAAATACTGTTAAGTTTTCAAACTCAAATATTAAAGTCACATATTCCATTCAGTGTGTTTCACCGCCGTTTAGCAGCCTATTCTGTGTACTCTGCAGAGTTGCAGAATAGTAAGAAATACTGTTAAGTTTTCAAACTCAAATATTAAAGTCACATATTCCATTCAGTGTGTGTCACCGCAGTTTAGCAGCCTATTCTGTGTACTCTGAACAGTTGCAGAATAGTAAGAAATACTGTTAAGTTTTCAAACTCAAATATTAAAGTCACATATTCCATTCAGTGTGTATCACCGCCGTTTAGCAGCCTATTCTGTGTACTCTGCAGAGTTGCAGAATAGTAAGAAATGCTGTTAAGTTTTCAAACTCAAATATTAAAGTCACATATTCTGTGTAAGATGAAGAAGGCGGGTAAAAAGGGACGGGGAAGTGGACGTGATCCTGAAAGTTCAGGGCGCGGGTCAGGACGCGGAGAAACTGTGCCTGGTGCCAGAGCACAAGAAAGAAAGACATCCACCATACCTAGCTTCATGTGTAATTTTACAGGGCGTCGCAGGACATCACTCTCGAGGTCCGACCACTGCGAACAGGTGGTCGGTTGGATGACAGCTGATACTGCTTCCAGTCGGTTAAGCACCACCCTGTCTTCCACCAAGTCCACTCTCAGTAGCCAAGAGTCTGGTCAAAATAATCCTCACTCTGATCATCCTTCCTCCCACCATACACGGTCTGGTCAAAGAAGTGATCCCACACTGGGATATAGTGAGGAGCTCGTCTCATCACCAATCCTTCATTTGACCCTCTCTCCAAGCACGCTTGCAGAGGAACATGACATCTTGTGCCCTGATTCACAACCTCTAGAGGCTACCCAATCAGAAGAAGATGACAGATGTGAACGGCATTTAAGGTCAAAGGAAGTAGTGGATGATGATGATGATGAGACACAGTTGCCATTAAATCAACCACTATTTCCTTCTCAAGACCTTGTTGAGGAGAATGTTATACAGTTGTCAATGACTGAGTATGTGGTGGGATCAAGACTTGAGGAGGATGATCAGAGTGAGGAAGTGGAGGAGGACTTGGTGGACGATGAGGTGACTGACCCCACCTGGGAAGGTGTAGAGCCGAGCGATGTCAGCAGTCCTGAGGGTGAGCCATCTGCAGCACCGCAACAGGCTGGAAGAGGCAGTGGTGTGGCTACAGAAAGAAGGCGGACCGCACCAAACCGGCCCGCAAATGTTCCACGGAGCACCCCCTTGCGTAAATCTACCTTGCCAAGGGGTAGGTGTTCCGCGGTATGGCGTTTTTTTAAGGAAAGTGCGGACGACAAAAGAATTGTAGTTTGCAACCTGTGCCACACCAGAATGAGCCGAGGCATGAACACTAGAAACCTCACCACCACCAGCATGATCCGACACATGGCATCCAAGCACCGTAGTAAGTGGGAGGAACGCCTGGATCGCCCATCTGTGTCTGCAGGCCACACCACTGCCTCCTCTTCCCCTGTTTTCGGTGCCGGCCAATCGCCTGTCGAAGGCGCAGGCCCGCATACCTCCCGCCCTGCACCTGTACCATCTGAAGCACCATCAGCGACCACATCCACTTCCCTGTCCCAGCACAGCGTCCAAATGTCGTTACCCCAGGCATTTGAGCGCAAGAGAAAGTACCCAGCCACCCACCCACAGGCCATAGCACTAACCTCACACCTTTCAAAATTACTGGCCATCGAAATGCTGCCATTTAGGCTTGTGGACACTGAGTCCTTCCGCAGCCTGATGGCAGCAGCTGTCCCTCGGTACGCGGTCCCCAGCCGCCACTACTTTTCCCGGTGTGCCATCCCCGCATTACACCACCATGTGTCCCGTAACATCACCCGTGCCCTGACCAACGCAGTTACTGGGAAGGTCCACTTAACGACTGACACATGGACAAGTGCTTGTGGCCAGGGACGCTACATTTCCCTGACGGCACACTGGGTGAATGTCGTGGAGGCTGGGAGCGACTCGGACCCTGGGATGGCACGGATGCTACCCACGCCGAGGATTGCGGGCCCTACCTCCATCAGGGTTTCCACCAGCACCTACGTTATTGGCTCCTCCTCCTCCGTTTCCACCTCCGAATTCTCTACACGCAGCGCCACTCCCCCATCAGCCAGTAGCTGGAAGCAGTGTAGCACTGCAGTGGGGAAGCGTCAACAGGCCGTGCTGAAGCTGATCTGCCTTGGGGACAAACAGCACACGGCCTCAGAGCTGTTGCAGGGGATTGGTCACCAGACCGAGCAGTGGCTCTCGCCACTCAACCTGCAACCAGGCATGGTTGTGTGTGATAATGGGCGTAACTTGGTGGTGGCTTTGGAGCTCGGCAAGCTCACACACGTACCATGCCTAGCGCATGTATTTAATTTAGTGGTGCAGCGATTTCTAAAAACCTACCCCAATGTGCATGATCTCTTGACCAAGGTGCGCCGCGTGTGTGCACATTTCCGTAAGTCATCAACAGCTTCGGCCGGCCTGTTGAAGCTGCAGCAGCGCTTACAATTGCCAGCTCACCGGCTGCTGTGTGACGTGAGCACGCGCTGGAACTCCACCTTCCACATGTTGGCCCGGCTTTGTGAGCAGCAGAGGGCAGTAGTGGAGTACCAGCTGTTACACGGTCGTCGCCTCTCCGTTCAACTTCCTGTAATCAGAAGTGAGGAGTGGGAATGGATGTCAGACCTCTGCGAGGTTTTACGCAATTTTGAGGAATCGACACAGATGGTGAGCGGCGATAACGCTATTATCAGTGTAACCATCCCACTTCTGTGTCTACTGAAACGCTCGCTGCTCACAATTAAAACCGACGCTTTGCATGTGGAAGAGGTGGAAATGGGGGAGGAAGAGCTTACACAAGGTGATAGCCAGAGCACCCTCACTTCGTCTTCTCAGCGACAATTGGAGGAGGCGGAGGAGGAGGAGGAGGAGGAGGAGGAGGAGGAAGACACGGTTGCCTCCGCTACAGAGGGTAGCCATGGAACTTTAGTTCCATCTCTTCAGCGTGGGTGGGCAGAAGAGGAGGAAGAGGATGAGGATATTGAGAGTCATCCTCCTGGTGAGGACAGCGAAATCTTGACTGTTGGTACTCTGGCACACATGGCTGACTTTATGTTAGGCTGCCTTTCCCGTGACCCACGCGTTGTACGCATTTTAGACAACACGGATTACTGGGTGTTCACCCTTCTGGACCCCCGCTACAAAGAGAATTTCTCATCTCTCATTCCTCCGGTGGAGAGGACAAGCAAAATGTTGCAATACCAGAAGGTTCTTGTCGAAAAATTGCTCCAAAATTTTCCATCTGACAACGCTGGCGGCAGAGTACGTGCTACCTTGGCCAACCGAGAAGGGGAGAAAAGGGGAGCACACAGCAGTTCCGAGAAAGGCAGGGCAACACTCTCCAAGGCGTGGGACACCTTCATGACACCCCGCCAGCACCCTCACCCTGATGCGCAGCCTAGTGTCACAAGGAGGGAAAAGTTTTGGAAGATGGTGAAGGAGTACGTAGCAGACCGTGTCAGCGTCCTCAATGATCCCTCTGTGCCTTACAACTACTGGGTGTCCAAGCTGGACACGTGGTATGAACTGGCACTCTACGCCTTGGAGGTGCTGGCCTGCCCTGCCGCCAGCGTTCTGTCTGAGCGGGTATTTAGTGCTGCTGGTGGCATCATAACAGATAAGCGTATCCGCCTTTCCACCGACAATGCTGATAGGTTGACACTTATAAAAATGAACAAGGCCTGGATTTCCCCTGACTTCTCCACTCCACTGGAGGAAAGCCCCGGGGGAACATAAAGTCACTTTATATATGTTATTTACAATGATGGGAATACTCTGTATTCCCATTCACCCCTTCCACCCAAAAAACGGGTATATGGTTGACTCTTAATCTTCTCATCCTCCTCCTCCTCTTCCATATGCCCTGTGCTATAATTTTTATATAGGGCCAGCTCACCAGCGGGCCCTGTGATATAATTTTTATATAGGGCCAGCTCACCAGCGGGCCCTGTGATATAATTTTTATATAGGGTCAGCTCACCAGCGGGCCCTGTTTGACAATTTTTATATAGGTCAGCTCACCAGCGGGCCTTCTCATATAATGTTTTATTGGGTCAGCTCTCTAGCGGGCCCTCTCATATAATGTTTTATAGCGTCAGCTCACTAGCGGGCCTTCGCATATAATATTTAGGATGGTCAGCTCTGCAGCAGACCCTCACCCATAATGTTTTAGATGGTCAGCTCAGCGCACGTTTCCCTCTTAATCATGGCCTCAGTTCAATAAAATCAAGGAAATTTTTGGGAGAATTTTCCTCTGTGCACGTTTCCCTCTTAATCATGGCCTCAGTTCTGAAAATCAAGGAAATTTTTGGGAGAATTTGCCTCTGCGCACGTTTCCCTCTTAATCATGGCCTCAGTTCTGAAAATCAAGGAAATTTTTGGGAGAATTTGCCTTTGCGCACGTTTCCCTCTTAATCATGGCCTCAGTTCAGAAAAATCAAGGAAATTTTGGGAGAATTTGCCTCTGCGCACGTTTCCCTCTTAATCATGGCCTCAGTTCCGAAAAATCGATGAATTTTTTTGCAGAATTTGCAGATGATATACAAGTAAATATACAGCAAATATTGTTTGGTAACAATTTTTCGCCTAAAGTCGTTTTTATTTTCCTTTTTGTGTGTTTTATGGTCAGTCTGTAAAAATGGCGTACTACGGGCGAAAGATCGTTCCCAGCAGCGATGTTGGAGTCCAAGATGCATCCAGACATCCTCCCTATGCTGTCCCTGAACCATTTCTGTAGTGTTTCCATCTTTTTCTGCCCTTTTCCTATGGACCAGGCACCCTCCCCTCATCAGAGCAGGGGGTGCCTGGTGTAATGCTCGAGTCCTCCCATTGACTTCAATGGGGCTCGGGTGCTCGGCCGAGCACTCGAGCCTCAGGGGGTGCTCGGTCAGAGCACCCGAACACCCGAGCATTGGGGTGCTCGCTCATCACTAGTCATGATATGCAAGAAAGATTGAAGACATTTCACAAACTAAGGCACGAGGGCAAATTTCATTAAGAGTCATTAGTATTTTCTTGCCATAGTAAGGTAAGGTAAGGTGGGGGCTATTATTAGGAGGTTTTATTCTCCTTTAAGTAAGTATAGATGGAGTAATTGGTATTAACCTCTTTGTTCCCATGTATGTTCTCATTTTGTAGATATTTGATTGATGTGTTCAGTATTTAAAGCATGTCTACTTCATTAGACTGGGTCAAAGAGTAATTAATTGCTGCCCTGGAGAGTACTCAGAAGAATTTAATTAACCTTGTGACTGCCCCACACTGATGATGGACTATTATCAAGTACTAATTAACCCTTACTCTCGGGTCATATCAGTCTTGACTAGATTCATACTGAGTTCTCAAGTCATCCTTATGATTATGGTGATCCTTCACTTTTGTCACCTTTATTTTCTTCCACTGATCATTCTGGAGCACCCCCACCTAACCATTAACACCTTAAATGCTAGAAAGGTCTCCAACACACTAGTTACCAGCACATTGGAGACTTATCTAGCATACAATGGATAATATTACTATATCCATACATTTTCTTTTCATTCAAAGAGAGGAATTCTTTTTTTTTTGCATGACGGATAAAAAAATATAATTATCTCTTATATTACCTTTTAATATTTTCAATCATTTTATAATTTGTAATATCCCACTTAATTCTTAAGCCCTTGCTAAAAATACATTTTCCGAATTATCATTTTTGGCACAATGTTTTAAAGTTCCATTTTTTTTTTTTTAAATATGAAGTTAAAGAAGAACTGTCACCTCATATCTAAAGATGAGAAAATCATTTCAGCACTGTATATTCCTTTTATACACAAACTAGTTGAACAGCCCGTTACACGGGCCACAGTGCCTCTGGCAGCCTGTCACGAGGCAGTCACGCGCAGTGGACACTGCCCGCGCCACTGCAGATACAGAGCTGGACGCTCTATCAGCCGTGGAGCGGAGAGTCTGTACTGCGCATGACTGCCACACGTGCAGCAGTGTCTACTGCGCATGTCGGGAGTTACACACAACTTAGCGAATTATTATATAGGATATTACTGTTTATTAGAGGCAGTGCCTCCTAAATCAAGGACAAAATACTTTTCTTAATAAATAAAGTGTTAGAAAGCTTGCCCTGAGACTCTAAAGTAACCCTCCATAACCTGAATGTGTGTGGTTAGCTTTTGATATTTTCATCTTTATCTGAATTTCTCTGGGCCATCTAAATTAAACCACCACTGTCCTCTTCCTGTCCTTTTCTTCATTTAAACCAATCACTGATGATCTAAAGTCAACAACAGTGAAATCTGAAGGAAGAACATGACCATAAAAGACGGGACAGAATATGAGAAAAGCAGAATAAATTAAAAGCAAAGAGTTTTCCCATTGCCATAACAACATAAGAAACGTGTTAAACATTTGCTTTATTTTTTTTATTTGAACAAATGATGTGTGGACACACCACTTGTTGTGTAGCACATCTCTGATTTATTTTCTCCCCTTAGCTTGCTGCCATACTTATCTCAATTTCAACCTAGTTAGAATTGCCCTTTGAATTCACAGGAGTTGTTTTAGATCCAGGGTGGAGATGCACTAAGCTATGATACAAATTAGATGACTCTTATGTTGCTCTGTGGATCCACTGTGAAAAACTCTTCAGTCGCTATGGAACTATGCCCTAGGACAGTGGTTCCCAATCCATGCCCTTCATGCCTACTAACAGGTCAGGATTTGAGTATTTCCATGCAAGTTAATCAAACTCACTTAGGCTCTAATTAACTCATCTGTGTTCTACCAAGGAAATCTTTAAATCATGGCCTGCTAGTGGGTCCTGAGTCCATGGTTTGGGAACAACTGCCAGAAGATCTCTCAAGCTGGAGAGATCTTAGTGTTTATGCTCCATAGAATTGTAGAATGTATACCATTTTAGAAGTTTTCTTCTCTTTATTACTAGGGATGGATGAAAAGTCAGAGAAATTTCCCGCAGGAATATTTGTGAAAAAAAAGTTTCTCCGTTATGCCACTGCAAATACATTTCCTGGGAGAACTTTTTTCCTTTGTTTTCTATGAATGCAAAATTTACGCCACAATATATAAATAGCTGAAAGTAAAAGCTGTGAGAACTATAGCAACCAGCGCCTTGAAAAAATTGTTAGCAGGCTGAGTGCCTTTTGTCCTTCACCAACAACACTAACTTGCTGCTTAAGTAACATTGACACAACCATCCTCGAAAAATAACTGAGGCTTGGGATATTCCAGCAGGGTGCAACACATAACATCAGTTTTTTAAGTCTCTGTTTTCAACAAAAGAAAAGGGCAACATGTCAACCTCCAAAATTTTGAAGTTTACTATTCCACAGGTGTACTTTTACATTAGTTTTCTGAATGTTTTAAAAACTTAAGAGGAACTCTCACCTCCAGTAAACCACTTCTTAAATAAATCTTCCATAGAATCCGGACTTTTTTTAATGCATTATTTTCAGAGATTTGGGCTTCTTCATTCTGTCCCATGACATCAGTTCAGGGCAGGCTGCTGTATAGCTCTGTACGGCAGCCAGTCAACTTTCAACTCTTCCCCATGCCAACTGTTCCTGTTACCTCCTCCTCCTCTGATGGAGGAGTCCAGGGTGTGAGTAGGAGCGCTCTCTTTCCAATGAAATTGCTCCAGCTCACACACTGGATTCCTCCATCAGAGGAGGAGGCGATAACTGGGATCAACTGGGGAGAGGAAGAAATGAAGATTGACAGGCTGCAGTACAGCTCTGAACTGACGTCACAGGACAGAATTAAAAAGTCCAAATCTTTGAAAATACTGCATGTTTTTAAACAAAAAAATCCAGATTCAATATGTATTACTATAGGAGGTTTATTTAAGAAAAGGTTTACTGGAGTGAGAGTTCCCCTTTAGTAAGTGTGGGATGGCCGTATATAGTGAATGATTTGTGTAACTTTATTGCTTTAATACCATCATTTGTGGAGGTGGTGGCAGTCATCTCTTGTCATCTCCAAAAACAAACTCAGTCATGCTCCTCTGCAGAAGGAGAAAAGATTCATGTAACACTCTCTGATACATCATCATCACTTCTACGGTGTACCCCAGAGCCCTGGTACCATATAGGAGTACTTATGCTGCTGCTGGTTGTGGCACCTCTGACCTGTTGATGGTGTGTCTCCCAGTCAGACCTGTGGTTGTGCTTCAGGTGGGATCTCATTGAGAAGATGCCTAGGTCTAAGCCTGCTTTCCCCATGCTCATTTACTTCTTACATAGACAACATACAGCAGTTTTGATTTGCAAGTGAAGTTTTTCCATACTGTGGACTTCTTAGTCTCTGAGAATACTATGTGGCTGCTACTCCTTCTGGGGCTAGATGTTGATGCAATTCTACTACTACTGGGTGTCAAAGGGACAGCATTTCCAGCAGAAGCACTCATCATAGCTATGATTGTGGATGTCAATAACTGGTGTTGTTGTTGCTGCTGGTTACTCAACACTAGAGTGTAGCTGAGTGGGGTTTGGAAGTGGTGATGATACTGATGATGACTAACAGGTGACTGTATATTTTGGGGGCATATTTGCTTGTCCAGGGTCAGACTTTCCTACTGATGTCTCAAACAGTTTCTTGACAGGCCCTGTGCTCTTTTTCAGTGGTAGAAGATGGAACATTTGCCTTTTAGTTAACTTTATGCCCATATCATCATTTGTCCCGCTCTCAACTTCATTTGTATCCGAAGAAGAGGAGGATAAAGGAGGGATATATTCTAGATCTACATAATCATCATCAGTCATCGTTAGATCACCCTCAGCATCGTCCTCAACTTGCCTGTTACTTTTATATTCTTATAAGCCTTTAGAGGTCTTAAACAATTTATTTTTCCTGTTATTTTCACAACTTTCACTACTAATTTCAGGACGTGTTTTTGTGCTTGTTTGTCTCAGTGTCAGATGCAGCAGTTGATTGAGCTGCTATACCTTCTTCCATTATCCTAACATCCTAACTCGTTGCCATCTTCAGTATTCTTCAGTATTTTATAACAATACTGGCTATGATGATTGTGGTGGAACTTTTGGAGAAGGATCATCATCATAATAATTTATTGCACATGCTATAACAACCATGGCTGTTGGGGTATTTGTGGTAAACGTCCTTTGCTCGCTTCTGTGTCTGTGCCTTTCCAGTCACATAGAATGTTGTGGTATTTGGGTGTCAACTTCTTTGCTCCCTCTCACCCCCCCCCCCCACAGAGTACCCCAGCACATAGATAATAAAGCCAGATCAGGAAGGAACTTTGATCAAGGCTTCCTGTGTCTTCCTGTTCAGTTACAAAGAATGTTGGTGTATTTGGGGTCAACCTCTTCCTCCCTCCTTGTCCCCAGAGTTCCCCCAGACTCCTCTTATTTTAGGCAAAACTGCCTAAACTAAGCTTGAATACCTTTTTATTAGCCTGTCTTCTCAAGCTCAAAAATGCGCTTCTCTCTTCCTCTCACAAACACAAAATGGCAAGCTGAGGGAATGTGACCACTCTTTTATACTTGGTGGGTAGAAATTTAGTCTCCTATTGAGTTGAATGCAATGAGCTAGGCAAAAAAGTTGAAAAACTGCACATTTTGCAAAATGTTTGCAGCTTGATGACAAGTTAAGATTTTTCCTTTTTTGCTTTTGAGGCAAAATCTTTCACCCATCCCTACCTGTCACCTCTTTATCATACTTTAGAGCATAACCCCCCAGGAGTGATAGAGAGGTGACAAAGAAGAGATATAATTTTGTATGTTTCTTGTATGTTTCTATGGAGCCTATGCACTAAGATGTGTCCAGCTTCAGCAGTCTTAGTGCTTGGCACCATAGAAATGGAGACTTTATCACACACCTCTTTAAGTTTCTTCCTTATCTCCTATTTATCACCCTTAGTGCATCTCCCCCTGGATGTTTCTGGTAATTTGGTGAACTGAACCAGAAGATATACTCTTTGGAAGACCTATTAGTTTGACAGGGCTTTGTCATGTAGCCCTCTGTGTAGCTTGAAATATGATTTGAGGGTCTGGGTTTATCTTGACAGGTCCTGCAGATAAACTGAACTTTGAGAATTGTAGGTCTCTGAGTTCATGTGCAGTGACTGAGCACTCAACCTACAGAGGCATCAATGGAAACATAGTAACACTGAAAATTAAGTTCAACCTTCCCCTCATACCCCAGTAACTGAGAATTGTATAGCTTTCCTGCTATCAATTAAATTAGTCTTTATCAGACCTTCCTGATCAGCCTACTGATAAACAGCATAACTCTGTATGTTCCCTTTTGAAAGAAATGTATCTAATCTTCTCTTAAATGTATCCATTGTATCTGCCATAACCACCTCCCTGGGCAATGAATTCCACAATTTAACAGAACTTACCGTAAAAAAACCCCTTCCTCTGCTGAAGTTTTCCTCTAATCTCAAGGGGTGTCCCCTGGTCACCTGATCAGGCCTTGGAATAAATAGCTCACCGCAGAGATCCTTGTATTGACCTCTCATATACTTGTACAATGTGATAAGGTCTCCTCTTAGTCATCTTTTCTCTAGAGTAAATAAACCAAGTTTGTTTAGTTGTTCCTCATATGCCAAGTCCTCCATTCCCTTAATTAATTTTGTTGCTCTCCACTGTACCCTCTCTAGTTCTAGTATATCCTTTTTAAGAACCGGTGCCCAAAATTGCACTGCATACTCAAGGTGAGGTCTTACCAATGATTTGTATAATGGCACAATAATGTTATCCACTCTTGCTTCGATACCTCTTTTTATGCAAGACAGGATTTTGTTTGCCTTTGCTACTGCTGTTTGACACTGGTCACTGTTTCCGAGTTTGTTGACAAGGATACCCAGATCTTTCTCTACCAATGAGTCCCCTAAAATTATTCCATTAAGTTTATAAGTATCCTTGGGATTATTTCCTCCCAAATGCATGACTTTACACTTCCCCACATTAAACTTTATATTCCATATGTTTGCCCAATCTGACATTGTATGTAAATCCCTCTGTAGAGAGAAAATATCCTGTTCTGAATGACCTTGCATAATTTAGTATCATCTGCAAATATTGATATTTTGCTTTCTATATCTATTTCCAGGTCATTTATAAACATGTTAAAAAGCAGCGGACCTAATACTGAACATTGCGGTACTCCACTCTCCACTTTAAAGGGATAGTAATACTTAAGTATTACTAATCCCCATAGTAAAGTGCTACTAAAAAAATGTATTGCCCCCAGTGTCATCTCTCAAACCATCACTTCTAAAGTTGCCCTCCCCCTTCCCCGTAGTTAGCATCCTAGTTGACTGAAGGGAAATCCGGTCATAGATCATCAGGCGGCTCTGCAGCAGAGCCACGATCACGCTAATTAAAAAAAAAACTTTCACTTAAATGGTCTTCTACATATGCTTGCAAACCAAGCACACGTAGAAGACCATTTCAGTGAAAATGTTCTTTTTTAGGAACGCGATCCGGCTGTGCTGGAGAGCCACCTGAAAGTCATACGACTTTCTTCCCTGCAGTCAGCTACAATGCTGACTACGGGGAAGGGGGAGGGAGAGGGCAACTTTAGGAGCGATCATCTCTCAAACCATAAAGGTTTGAGAGATGACACTGAGGGCAATACATTTTTTTTAGTAGTACTTTGCTATAGGGATTAGTAATACTTAAGTATTACTATCCCTTTAACTGTATTGGAGAATTTTCCATTTACAACCACACACTGTTCCCTATCCTTCAACCAGTTTTATATCCAATTGCAAAGGTCATCTCCTAGCCCCGATTTCCTTATTTTATACCCCAGCCTTCTGTGTGGCACTGTATCAAATGCCTTTGCAATCTACTGCCTTGCCATTGTCTCTCATACGTTTAATGGGTTAAAAGTCTTAGTAGGTATTTCTCATTCCTTCCCTATGGCACAGCTAGTTGTCTTCAGAATTACATGCTTTTAGCTTTCTGAATATTGTCCTTTACATTACTGGGATGAAGGCAATAAGAAGAATTGGCACAGTTCTAGATGAAATTTCAACAGAGGTTCACACTGAAGTAAACTTTGTCTTGGTGTTTTATATCAGGGCTTTGTGGAGAGACCCTTTATTCCCTGCTGATCTTCATACCTGTGCACTAATGCCACTATTTTGATCATACAGTTTATGTTGTCTTAGTGCTGTGAATTAATTTATAGCAGTCTGATTAACTCACTGCTATTTCCCAGACTGTTATGTTACTTTGGAGTTCTGCTTTCTTTTAAACAAACTTTTTGATTACTACCAAGACCTGAAGAAAGAAGAGGATCTTTGAAAAGCTTGTTAAACTGTTAGTCCAAATTAAAAAGTCATTACAGAAATACTATGGGATTCCTATATTTGCATTAGCACTGTGAGTATATGTTTTCCTACTAAATGCACCATATAGTGGTGAGATATACACCAGTGCCAATATGAAAAATCATGAACTTTAATGAAAGAAATTAAAGCAGTACTTATCTCTTTACAAAGCAGCCAGTATCTATATAGGTGGATGGGTTCAACTAGCAGTTGTTGGGGTCAAACAGCAAACAATGCATTTCGTGTCCTAGACACTCATGATCAAAGTTAAGCCCCATATCTGCATATAAGGGACAAATAAAAATTCCTAAAGTTCACAATGATTTACAATGTGTTGGAGACAAATCACTTGAAATTTTTGGCCCTTTTGATGGGTGTAGTATTTTTGAAGGCACATGCGTCCTCCTGGATTTGCCTCCAGTCTACATGGAGCTGGGCTGTTGTTGAGGAATGGTCCAGGATGAAGAGAACTTGGGTGTTGACTACATCATAGACCAGCACCTCATTCTCCTCCATTCTGACTTTGGGGCCCCATGCTTCCCTGCTTCCTGTGATAATGTGGCAATGGACCATTGGTCTCTACTCAGTTATGGGGGAGGCCCTGCAGCTTTCTCCCTGCTCCCCCACCTTCCCAGAGGTTGAAGGTGTACCTAATCTTAGGTACCCACTTGATGCTCCTTCCGGCCTTGCTATGTTATCTGACTCTGCTCTCCTCACACAACATTTCTCTCTCCCATTTACTGGTTGCTCAGGTACCCCGTTATCCACTTATCTTATCTGTCATCTCCCGCTACCCTCCTCCTCCCCACACCAGCAGACATTCTCCCACATACATGTAAACACAAGCATGTGTGGGGCAAAGGGCAACATATGGGGGGTGATGTGTGGGGCTACTACACTAATAAATCACACACAACGTTAGATACATATACATATACGTACAAATATACATACACAAACATATATATATATATATGTTTGTGTATGTATATTTGTACGTATATGTTTATGTATCTAACGTTGTGTGTGATTTATTAGTGTAGTGTTGTTTGAAAAGATATGTAAGTGTATGTATAACTACCAAGTACTGCTGCAACTGCTAGCACTGAACTCCAGCTCATGAGCACTGTGTCCTAACTCAATAAAGCTAGGAACACAGCTTGGAAAATGTTGTTATGAAGCCCCAGTTATTCCACCTGATGTGACAGTCAAATCTTTTTTTAGCTTTTAAGTTTCAGAATGAAGCTATCATGTTTTTAGAGGTTCACTTATTGGTTAAAGATAAGTGTTTGGATGCATCGCAAATTCACTATTGTAGCTTCAGCAGGAAGATCTTTAATTTTTGATAAAACAATGAAGCATTTAGTTTTTATGTAATTTGCTGCATTTTTCTACCAGCCAGTAACAAAACTCAGCAAGGAATCTCTTCGATACTTAGGAAGAAGCCATTCGTACATCAGAACAATACACTGATCTCTTTTATTTTGATGTAAATTTGCTTAGTCAATAGCTGGAGACTTCAAATTTGCAATCTGACCTATTTTTACATTGTCCTGCTAAACATAAACTTTGGTGCTGTGAAGTTTCATTTGCACTGGATTGCTCATTCACATAGCATTATAATAATAATATCAATGTATTTTACCAGGAAGAATAAATTGAGATTATCTCTTATTTTCAAGAATGTCGTGGGGTATAGACATTATTACCCAATTTAATGGTATTCATTTTATCTACCAAGGATGGATGAAAGGCTGAGTTAACCCTTCTGGGAAGAGAAACTGAACCGTGAGGTTTAAACAGATTCTACAGCTGGTGCATTAACCAACTGAGCCATCTCACCAGAAATTTAAGCAGAACAATGCAATAACGGGACCAGATTGCAAAATGGGCTTTCCCTACTATTAATATAGTTTCACTATAGATATGCCAGTGCCTGTGCTTCAGTCAAACAACTTAAAATCACTTATTCTTATAGGCAGTTTCCTTGTAAGAGTCTGTACACACAATCATCTTTAACAGTGCTCAAATCGAGTAACAGTCCAAGCTGCTCATTTACTCACCTTCAAAATCCTGTGGTAATCTGGCGCTCTTGTCACGTGATTGTGTATAGAGGGGTATACAGATAGCTGGTCCACATCAGCAACTGTCATATATCATTTGCTAATGCCATCATGGGTTGCCCACTCATTGGAGGTTGCAAAGAGCATCTCAACCTCCAGTGTCACCCAGGTGAATGATCAGAACAGTTGCTCCATAGACTAATTTGAAAATCAAGCATGCCACAATTTGGATTCATTATGCAATTAATGCATCAAAGTTATAACATTGCATTCTTTGACTGTGAACAAGTCCATAAACATCAAGTTGATAGATTTTATCCAATTAAAGCAGCTTTACAAAAACTACACTTAGTCATCCTTGTGAACAGGACTAAACACACTAATGTATCAGACTTACAAGATACTGTATTTCTGTATATAAGCTGTTAAGTCTTCAGCGGTCTCTCTGTCAGATGTTTAATAGATGACATAAAACTGAAGAGGTCAGGAAGACAACTCTTCATTCTCAAAAGATTAAGCAACAGAATACTTTGACTGACTTATTTATTCATGAAAATGTATAAAACATACAACTGAACTTGCTCTTTCTTGGACAAATACAGTCATGAGTTCAATTTTATACAGAATCCTAGTATGCAAAATGATGGTCAACAGGCTTGAAGAAAGTGAAATACAGACATTGAACATTATTCATATGTTATCAGATGCCAACGTGACCACACAGTGTTATAATTTCTAATTAAAAGGTTTGACAGGTCAGATGATGCAAAAAACCTATATAAAATATGAACAGAGTTTATTAATGTTGTTATTACTGCAGATAATCTGGTGGTACTCTCTACCATAAATTCATTCCAATGTTCTCCCCCAATAATGCTTTGTGCTACCCTTGGGACGTGTGGAAGCGTACAAAAAAATATTGCTTCCTTCAGCTTGCTGATATACAGCAAATTGTTTTTAAACATTACATTCTGTTAAGGTATGGAAGCTGGTAATGAATACTTTGTTTTTTATCTTTTTGAAGGCTGATTTATATGTGCCATCTTCCAGGGCTCTTTGCATGTTTTAAGTTATAGACTTTACACTACATACATTACTAAAATGTGCATAATAGTTTCTTTGTGCCAAGAGAAATGGGAAAATGAATGGATCCCCAAGTTTCCATGGATTGCTACCTATACAGAGGTACTCTTTACATGTAACACGGTAGTAAATTCTGGGTCAGTGTTAGTCATGCTCCAACTGAATAAAACTGTTTTCTCCAAGGAATGAGACACTTTCAAGTAAAACATCTCAGACACCTGTTACAATTATTACTTTGTAAAGAAAGACAGACTTGGAGACATTCATCCATGTTCTCTACTGTAATCGATTCTTCACAGTGTCATGTGCCAAAGAAATCAGAAAAATGGACATGGAGCTAGTATATTGTGTGGGTAAAATCTTCAGCAGATCATGAGAGATCGTGACTAGGGGTGGAAATAATTTTCTGTGGTGGGAAAAAGTTTAAATAAACAGGGCCTTCTGCCTCCCAGTGCTGTACTTTGGGATAAAATGATTTATTTTATGAGTGCATGTGCATATGTGTATGTGTATTCGTGATAACGTTTGTGTGCATGTGTGGGAGCATTATGTGTATGCATTGTGTCCTCAGAGTGAGAACCACTGAGCAAGAACATCTGGGGGGAAATTCACTAAGCGGTGATAAAGTGAAGATCACTTCTCCAGTTTAGCACTTCTCCAGTTCCATGTTATTCTATGGAGCCTATGCACTAAGATTTCTTCAGCTTTGGAGATCTTAGTGAATAAGCTAAGTCATCTCTACTTTATCAACTCTTTATCACCTTTTAGTGAATCTCCCCCCAGAACTGTCACAGGAATGTTTAAAGGCTCCATCTGAATGCATAAACTTTCAAGGAAACTAAATCTAAAGAGGTATTGAATACAATGCAGAGATATGGGTTGATGACCTGTCTGTAACTAGTAGTTAAAACTTCCATTCAAATCAACGGGAATGTGAACTTGTAGTTAGGTTTCACCAGACTTGTCAATGTTTCCTTTATACACAAGGCTCATTGACATCTGTGTTGAGATGTACTGGATTAGTCATCTCAGGACAGAATGGGGAGTATTAGTCAAGAGTATACTTGAATAAAGGGTTTGCACCTTCTAATAGTCTTAATATATTTTGTAAATGTTATGCTTTGATTGGGAAATATTGGAAAATATGAATACGTCATCAAAATTATTTGGATATTTTCATCCCATAATGTAAATAGTTGAACATAAAACCCATTGAGTCCATAATTGTTCTTCGCTTTAAAAAGTCAAATTATAATTGAATTGATTAGCAAGTTAAAGTATGTAAATTGTCTGGGTGTTTTAAATTGTAATGGCTTTGCAATAGGTATTTTATGGAAAAACTAGTTTCACACTAACTGAAACACTCACTTATTTCATGAAATAACAGACACAAGTGAAAAATCAGTTATTTTTTTAACAAATCAATTCTGGGGGCCCATAGAAAATTGGATCAAGGTGAATTGATTCAGAGTGAGAGAGACAGGGAGAGACACAGTTGTCCTGCCTGCTTACTAACCATAAAAGAACCTCTCCTACCTTGCCCAGATGTGTGAACTGGACAATAACCTGTTGGATTGACATCTAATGGTATTCAAACCTGCCCCCACACGCACTTTGCATGATGGGGTTTCCTACAACCTAATAGGTTAAACCATCAAACAGGACACTAAATGAAACAATACATATTTTGAGTCCTGAGAGACTGCATATTTTGTATGAATTCTGAACTTACAGATTTGCTTCATTCATCCCTAATCAAAATGACTGAGTCACTGATTACTGACCTTTAATCAAGTAGAGGTAGCCTGAAAAACTGACCTGCTGTTATGCCCTGAGTACCAATTTGAGAATAACTGAATTATAGACTGAACAGTTATAATCAGTACTCATGGTTATTGCCTTTCAGAAAAAATAAGGAGCTATAACTGAGATGAGTCAATGAGCCTTAGTCCCATCAGTTTTAACACTAAAATCAATGCATGACAACATTTCTGATTTTTGATCAACGTGCAACGGGGTGGACAGTGTGGGAGCATATGGGCATTTTGCGGTGTGCCGTTTCTTTGAGCCAATGCATGTGCCAAGGAGTGGGCATTGTGGGATTGTATGGATATTTTGGGGTATACCATTTTTATGCTTTGTTTTATAGCATTTAGTAAAAACATGCTGAAGAACTCAGTGCAAAGACTTGGAAAGACAGTGGAACTGTGTGTGCCGGTATGTACTAAATGTCTCTTTACACAAGTATAGAAAAAGGAGCTGGATTTGCAAGTCTATGTTTTACTGCAGGCAATGATCTGTGCTGATGGAGTCCATTATAATGGACTTAAAGTGGACCTGTCACCCTAAGATAAGTTTAGTTAATTTTAAAGAGACTTAAAAATTGCCTTTATGATGTGCTAGGCATTTATTTGTAATGTTTTTTTTTTTTTTGAGAAATTAACCTATGTCTGTGTTTAGTGAATATTAGGGATAGGTGTTTACTTTTGGTAAAAAGCTAAACATGCAAATAAATTGCACCAGTGGGAATTCATTAGAAAAGTGTTTTTGTTTCAGTTTTTTTCCCTTACCTTGAACACACCTCCAGTCTTATCTCACATACTGACCCCAAGCCGTGTCCTGCTGATCTGATAGCCAGGGTTCACACACACTGCCCACCCCAGCCTTGTCCCATGGCAGCCATAAAACCACACATCCTATATAATAATTTGCTAGGATGTTTGTCAGAAGCCGTCATGCACAGTAGAGACTGCCCAAACACACAAAATGCTGTGAGTTCCGTGTTGGGAGCATTCTGTGCTTTCGGGCAGTCTCTAAAGCGCATGACTTCATCGGCAGCAGGACACAGAGCAAGACCGGCCTCTTAACACTTTGAGTGCCAGAGGGTTACACAACGCATTGCAAAGCAATGCTTTGCGTACCCCTCTGGCACTCAAAGGATTAACATCACACGGATCTTGGCCCGTGTACACGGGCTTTTACACTAGTATACACATATTCCCCCCTCCCCTGCGTCTTGTCCCAATGGACTGGTAGGCAGCCATAAAATCACTGTTTTCTCACTTCACTAAAAGGCAGCTGTTATGTTCTGTAACGGGTGGTCACCCTGAAAGAAACCAGTCCACACTTGAGGTAGGGTCAATGGAGTGACAAACGGACACTCCGTTTATTAACTTGAATTACAACAGTCCCCAGGACTTGAGGTTGTTCCGGATTGCAGCCGGAGTTAATCTGGCCCCTTGCCAGCTAGCCAGCTGGCCTTGAATGCAGAGCGGCAGCGGAGGATGCTGTTAGCGTGGCGACTCGCACTCAACTGATCACTCTTCTGGCAGTGCTTCTTCCTGTAGACACGCCGGCTACTGACGTCATCAGCCGGTGTCTACTCTGCTGCATCGGCCACCTTGTCCGGATCACTCCACAACAGCAGCCATAGATCCATACATACTGAAACCCTCCATCACCACCTTGTCACATGGTAGCCATAGAACCACACATACTGATCCCTCATCTTCCTCCACTGCACTGGTAGCCATACAGCCATACATGAAGAGTCTGACCTCACCAGTATTCTGTGTGAATTCTCTGGCACAGGATGAAATGGAAAAGTTGTTGCTGGAATTTTATTGGGCTGACGAACAGGCAAAAATGTTATGGATCTTATGTGCTGTAATTTATGCAGAAAAAAGCAGCAAATCATTATTTTTTTTTTTTCAGGGAAAATTCTTGCAGGAAAAATCATGGCTTTTTTGCTCATACTTAGTCAATATTACCACACCCTGTACTATGAATGAATTTAGACAAAGCTCAGACTTTACGGAAATTTTTAATAGTTCAGGGAGGGATGACTTTGATCTTGAACAAAACTAATTGGCATACAGTGCTGAGAATTAGAATAAAATGCCTTACTATGTCATCTAAGAATGAAAGTTAGTGTCCCAAAAAATATTTATTTATGAATATTTACAGAAAAATATATAGTACAACATATAGGAAGATTTAAATTTAAAGGGATAGTAATGTTTCACAATAAAAGCAGCTCCAATTAATCTTCATAGTATTTGGGCCATGGAGAGTGTTATTTCAATACAGTCAGAGTTGTATTTCCAGAGTAATTGAATGATAAAGTATCTCCCTCCCACCCCTTTTACTGATGTAACACTGCTCACTTCACAGCATCAGGGTGATGCCCAAATGGATCTCAGAGAGGGACAATCTTCAATTAGCTTAAGGAAACACCTGAAAAACCTGTCTGGGGGCAGGGTTTTCAGTGTTCTCACAGTAAGAAGACTGTCCCTTACCATGATCGATCCGGTCAAGAGACCAGAGTCTACATCTGAGGGGAAGTGGCTTACACTAGGTAAAAGGGGTGGGAGGGGGATACTTTATCATTCAATTACTCTTGAACTACAACTCTGACAGTACTGAAATAACACTCTCCATGGCCCAAATACTATGAAGATTAATTGGAGCTGCTTTTATTTTGAAACATTACTATCCCTTTAACAAACTGCACCACAGGACATAATACAATACTCCTATTGATTTAAATTATGCTTTTTACCCCTTGAATGCTAGAGAGCTGTCCAACACATTGCTATGCAATCCAGAAAAACTTTAATTTCCTTTATCTTCAATGTTTTAAGTAGGGAAATGATTTGTAATGGAGGACAAATTCTTATATGTCCCCATAGTCTCAGTATTAACAAGCATAAAGCTTGAGTTCAGCCTGACCACAGGCAGAGTCACTTTATCTCTCTGACACAGGTACCAAATTAAACAAGGAGCTCTTTGAAATGCTATGATTCCTTTGTTCCACCTAATAATATTCATGACATTTTTCAGAACATGCTCTGCTGATTTTTAAAGCATTGCATTCTTCGAAAGTGCAAGCATCGACTGTAGCCTTGTGGGCATATCACGTCTACCTTGAAGATGCATAACCATGCCCTCCCCTCTTGTATCTCTGCCAGAGAGAGAAAAGGTCTTTATGTTAAGTGTTTCCTTTTTGAATAATACAGGGGACATCAGTGTCATCAGTGTGGGCACAAATAGTTTGAGAGAGAAAGGTAGCAGATGACAGGCCTACTGTACATTAGGCTAGAAGAGCATTTCAAATAAGCTGGAGAAAAAAAAGAGGTGGTAGGGTGAGAGATTTGAAAGTATTTATACAGGAGAGTGGTGTATGGGTGGCGGGAGTGAGAGCAGTCATTAAGCACACATGTGCTCTTTGGTCCTGTTTCATTTTCAGACATATACGTTATGAGTATAATGACCACCATTAAACATGACCCCCACCCCCAAAGAAAAAAACAAACAAACAAAAAATGTTAAAGCTCAATATTTTACTAGTCAATCACTACTACTCCCACCCCTGGTAGATGGTTTTTAAACTTGCAGGCTTTTTACACCTAGGTTTTGTTTACATGGAATATTCCACAGAAAAGACAGTACTGACTTATTTCTAACACCCATGTGGTATACACTGTATAACTCCCTTTGAGCCAAATGCAAGGGGAGATGTATCCTTTGAGCAGCGAGTATGTGTAGTTGTTATTACTTTATTTGCTAACTTCAGTGAGCGTTAGTCGGTTATTGGATCACTGAGAAGAGCATTACAACAATTTGGTCACTTATGTGAATGTTCTGCACTGTGACACTGGAGATCACCATACAGACTGTCACTATTACAAACCACTTGTGACATTTGTTAGTCCCTGGGGAACTGTAGCAAGCTGTATCCGAGTCAACCAATGGAACTGGTGGATTTGTGTTGACATCATGTGAACAGTGGCAAAAGGTACAATGTACCCTATTTGTGGGTGCTGTGCACATGGACAATTCATTGTGGCACAGTGTCCTGTATGAGAAAGCCCTTAATTACACTTGCTTTCCCCTTGTCTTTTTGTCCTGCATCCTGTCAGAGTTGAAGTTACCAGTGACAGACATATTCCAATTGGCTATGCGGATAAGTGTGACATTGCATCAGCCAATAGGAATCAGCAGCTACCTCTCTGGAGCATACAGCATCTGTTCTGGGAAATCCTGTATATTGAAAACTCTGTTTGCATTTCTGTCTAGGGATGTGCAACTAGGCTAAGTAGTAAAAGGTTGCACACTTTAACCCTTTCTGTTCCAAGGCATATACTATACATTGTACACCGCACTGGCGTTAAATGGTTACTAGGTGCCCCAGGCCTTTTCTGAAAACATATGCACATTATAATTTTAAACCAGCTCCTATTAAACATTCTATGTTTTCCAAACACCTCTTATAGCCTGCAGTTAAACACACTGGCAGTGAGCAGTAATGTGCATCTCTCAGGGCAAATACAAAATTTGGATGAAATTTGTACTTTAGCAAATTTGGAGAAAAAAATAAAAGAAAGTCCCAGGAATAACAAAATGCTCCAAAACATATGGTGAATAACAAAATCATTCATGAAGATTACACTTTTCACAGCAGTTCTGGGTTTTGTTGTTAAAAGTATCCTTTGAGTAAGCGTTTGAATGTAAATTACACTTAGATTTTACATGGGAAATATGCCTACAAAAATACAAGTTAGGTTTAATTATTTTTAAAAAGATGTAGTACCTTTTGGCATTATTCTTGTTGATATGCACAGTTGCACTAGTCAGAAATAAAAACAATATTGATAATGGTAATGTATAAATACACCAGTGCACCTATACTGGCATTAGCCACTATCTCCTTTGGCTGCACTTTGGGGTATAATATGACTTTAGTGTGAGCATGCCATGAACACCTGCCCAATAGTATGCATAGGGAAATGGAATAAATTAACATCAGTTTCCTCTGCTCCTTGTTAGTACACAAGGCAAAGAGGAAAGGAACTCTCTGAAACACATTCACTCCCCACTGCCCTCCCCTTCACTGAACTGGCATCAAGAGGAGACATTTTGGAGTAAAAAAAGCTTATTAAATTAGCAATAGGCAGGTATAGAACTAGAAAATCAGTTCTAATATCTGGCTTTGTGCAGAATCGTGTTATTGTATCCCTCCTATTCATTCTCTATACTTATGTTTTCCCTAAGCAAGGTGTGGTATTGGATACCAGTAAATTATTCTGATCTTGTCAATTAATTGTGTGTGTGAGAGAATACTTTCATATTGGTTGGGAAGCACTCTCTGTATTTTTTAAAGTGACAGTAATACATAATATATATATTGTACTGTTCATCCCCCTGTGTAAAACAAGGCTATTGTAACTGCTGAAATATGTTTTAGTCAAAAGTTATTATAGCTCAAACTTTTTTTAGGTGCAGTATTACAGTGGCCTGAAATTGTACAGTGGCACTGTTGCTGCACCATCCTATGGACAGTTCTGGTCAGTTGACCATAAATCTCCATAGGATGGAGAAACAACAGTGCCATTGCACAAATTTCAGGCCACTGTAATACTGCACCTAAAAAATCAAGTTTGAGATGTAATAACTTTTGAATAAAACACCTTTCAGCCATGGAGGAGCCTTTCTTTTACAGAAGAGGATAAACCTTACAACATATTTATTTTTTACATTTTAAGTATTAATTGAAACAGTCACCACCATTCTAGGATTCCGCTATGATGTAGTACAGGACATTCCAATCCTAAATATTGTAGACAAAGAAAGACTGAACTAGTGCAGAAATCCAAAGCAATGGGTAAAAAAAAGCTTTATTCGGAGAAGATCAAACAAATACAGCACACAAGGTACCAGTTTTACAAGTTTATCACTTATAGTGCTTAATCATAGACACATGATCAAGCAATATAAGTTTGAAATGTGCAAGACCATTACATTACATTTATTTGATCTTCTCTGAATAAAGCTGCTTTTACCCATTGCTTTGGATTTCTGCATGAGTGCAGTCTTTCTTTGCCTGCATAATCTAATAGTACATGCCACTGAACGCAGTTGATGTACTAAGAAAAACTTAAAGGGATAGTAATACTTCATTTTAACTTTATTTTATTTTGTAGGCATTAAAAAAACATGAAGAATGATATAAGTCTTATGTCTCAAACCTTTATGGTTTAAGAGATATTCACAAGCAAAGTTTCCCCCTCCCGACCCTTTTTCCTAGTGTAAACCATCTCTTCTCAGATGTGAATCTGGTTGTAAGACCAGACAGATAACAGCAGGGGACATTTTTCTTTGTATGAAAAGAATGAAAGCCCTTCCCCCTTGACAAGTTTTTCAGCTTTATCCCTTATAATTGAAGATTGTCCCTCTCTGCAGTCTACCTGGGCACCTCCCTTCTGATTTGGCTGAACGGGGGGGGGGGGTTATTTGCTTGTGAATATCTCTTAAACCATAAAGGTTCGAGAGATAAGACTTATATCGTTCTTCATGTTTTTTTAATGCCTACAAAATAATATAAAGGTAAAACAAAGTATTACTATCCCTTTAAGTTTTTCTTAGTACATCAACTGCGTTCAGTGGCATGTACTATTAGATTATGCAGGCAAAGAAAGACTGCACTCATGCAGAAATCCAAAGCAATGGGTAAAAGCAGCTTTATTCAGAGAAGATCAAATAAATGTAATGTAATGGTCTTGCACATTTCAAACTTATATTGCTTGATCATGTGTCTATGATTAAGCAATATAAGTGATAAACGTGTAAAACTGGTACCTTGTGTGCTGTATTTGTTTGATCTTCTCCGAAAAAAGCTTTTTTTACCCATTTGGATTTCTGCACTATTTCAGTCTTTCTTTGTCTACAATATTTAGGATTGGAATGTCACTGTTTAGACACTGTTCTCTGGGTTGACATCTGGAGTTCAGGCCAGCTCCTCTGGTCTGCACTAATCTGGCCAGCCACTGGTGTATTTAGGTTTTGTGCTGCTCTATGCCTGACTAAATTCATGCATCCCCTCAGGGGAGGGCTGGCCTGGGGGGCAGGGGAGAAATTGCCCCCTGGGTCAGTCATATGTCTGGGCTGGTGGTCCACTCCCGCTTGTTGCTGCAAATGTAGCTACAGTAGTGGTACCACAGAGCTTACAACTGACAGGGAGCTACAATACAAGTAGATCTACAAAAGTAGCATATTCTATTAGATGGTATCACTAGTGTAGCTCTACTTAAATTGTAAGATCTGTAGTTGTACCAGTGTAACCCCATTTCAGTTGTAAGCTTTGTGGTATTGCTTGCCTTACTTCACAACACTAACCCTTTGAGTGACAGAGGGGTACTCCACACATTGCTTTGCAATGCATGGCATACCCCTCTGGCATTCAAAGGGTTAATGGCAATTATAAACTTAACAAAAGTGGGTGGGCTGGGACAGTGGGCTCGAACAAGAGTAGAATCGGCCACTTGATTGTAGTTCCCCTTCAGGCCACAAGTTGCCAGTCCTCCCCTGCACCCCCTAAACTTTATTTGCCCCACCTCTTCCTGCCCAGGTAACACCTCTTCCTCTTTAGGATCCTCCTCTTCCTCTGTTAACTCCATCCCTACTACACCCTTTTTGGTCCCGCTCCTTCCTCTTTAGGCTCCACCTTTTCCTCATCGGGCTCCACCTCTTCCTTTCTGTATATTAAGAGTGCCAAATGGCTTGCTGAGCATAATGGGAACCGTAGTCCAGAGCAGCTGGAGTGTCAGAGTTAGCCATTATGGTTTCCACCTTTTCTTAAAAAAATACTGGCCATAGTCACAGGGTCATGATCAGTCTGCAAGGGTGGAGTCAAAAAGGGGCAGAGTCATTCGACATTAAGTTCCCCCAACCGTGTCCCCACCATGGTGTAGACAGAAAACAACAGGAATGCAGGGCATGATAACTGGGTACAGGAGTCAGTGCCTGCCCCAAACTGTATATTCAGGGTATGAAAACTAGGAAAGGCAGAATCATTGGGTATGCATGGCATGATTTGGGTAGAAGCAAGGGTCCGACAGATCCTGTTTCTATGGTATGGAGGTTACCGTGGCATGGCATGATGCTGGGTATTGCAAATATGCCAATGTGAAAAAGTCTCTTGAGTGCAACACCTATGCAAAGTTGGGGTAAAAGAAAAGGTACCATATGAATCAAATATGTTACATTTGCAAAAAACATATATATATAAATGTTTTTAATTCCATTAATATAATATGTACAAAAGATCGAAAAAAAATGTCATTGCTTCTAAAAAATCTGCATTTCTCCTAAAATATGAAACATGCTCTAAGGTCAGACTTTCGGGTGGAGTATTTTACACACATTAGCAGATTACCAAGTATATTTGTAGGAAATTCATACTGTAAGCCTTTGACTGCCAGAGGTGAGTACTGAAACATCATATGCAGTTTTATGACTTTTGTCACACAGGGCCAACAGTGAGTACTCAAACATCACATCCAAATTAAAATGGAGCACTTGTGGCTCAGCACCGGCGTCCGCATTTAACAGCAATGGCGGCAGTCACAGCACTTACTTGGGAAGTGCTAAAGCTGGAATGAGGAGCGTAATGCGTGCACTCATATATATGAAGTTCGACGCTCATCTGCAGTACAATTAGGCATCTTGCAACGACACGGCTGACAGCTCAAAGAGGGACAAGAATTTAAAAGCCTGCAAAGCAGGCCAGACATTACTGGGAGGTGGGGCAAAGGCAAGCAAAGTTCAAATGCAGCACCACAGGACAGCAGTGTTTTATGCCGCCCCCTGTAAAGTGCCGCCCTAGGCTTAGACCAAGATACTGCACTGTGGCAATCATCTCTAAACCAGCCTATGTTGCAGCAAGGAATCCCAGAGAATATCCACCAACCTCAAACACTAGTCATCACTGCTGGATTCTGGCACCTCTCTGGTGCCCTTTCGTGGTGTTCCTGTACCAGTGCTTGTTCCTGCTCTCAGTATTCCCAGTGTATTGACCCGGCCTGCCTGACTACTCTGCATCTCTTCTCCTGCCTGTGAACCGACCCAGACCACCTGACCATTCTTGTTCTCCTGCTCCTGTGCACCGACCCGGCTTGGCTGATGTTCCTTCTCTGTGTACCGACCCGGCTTGGCTGACGTTCCTGCTCCGTGTACCGACCCGGCTTGGCTGACGTTCCTGCTCCATGTACCGACCCGGCTTGACTGACGTTCCTGCTCCGTGAATCGACACGGCTTGGCTGACGTTCCTGCTCTGGCTGCCTATGTGTCGCTTTGGTGACATTCCTATTGGTTAGGCATTTGTGACACTCCCAGTTGGTTGCGACCTCAGGGTGAGTTGCTCAGTCCGTTCCTGTTGCGGCAGAGTGCAAGTGACCTAGTTTCCGTTACTGCTATGGCAGTGTGAAAGTGGCCTCGTCTCCGTTACTGCTACGGCAGAGTGCAAGTGGCCTAGTCTCCGTTACTGCTACGGCAGTGTGCACGTGGCCTCATCTCTGTTACTGCTATAGCAGTGTGCAAGTGGCCTAGTCTCTGTTACTGCTACGGGAGAGTGCAAGTGGCCTAGTCTCTGTTACTGCTACAGCAGAGTCAAAGTGGCCTATTTTCCGTTACTGCTACGGCAGTGTGCACGTGGCCTCGTCTCCGTTACTGCTACGACAGTGTGCAAGTGGCCTTGTCTCCGTTACTGCTACGGCAGTGTGCAAGTGGCCTAGTCTCCGTTACTGCTATGGCAGTGTGCAAGTGGTCTTCTCTCTGTTACCACTCCTGCAGAGTGCTAGTGACCTAGTCTCCGTTACTGCTACGGCAGTGTGCTAGTGGCCTTGTCTCTGTTACTGCTCCTACAGAGTGCAAGTGGCCTAGTCTCCATTACTGCTCCTGCAGAGTGCATGTGGCCTTATCTCCATTTACTGCTACGGCACAATACAGGTTGCCTGATCTCCATTACTGCTACAGCAGAGTTCTATGTTGCTCAGTCTCTGATACTGCTCTGACAGTTCACGTTTGTCTGCTAACCTGCTACTGGGCGTTACTCATCTTTAAGCTCTCTAGCCTAAGTGAGCTCCTGCACAGACCTCTCTTCACATGGGACTCTTTACACTCGCTGAAGGCCATTAACCCATGCAGTACAGATACCCTGGGAATCCTTCGTATTCTGCCTGACCTGTGTCAGTATATTCTGTTATGGACTCTATGGTTATAATGGACCTGTGTAGGCATATGTATATATAACATGTCTTGTGTCTGTATTATTCTGATAAAATACTACAGGACCTATGAGGGTTATTGTACTACTGCTCTTTCAATAAAACTGTGTTTTATCCTAAACCACTGTGTCTGAGTGTCGAACAAACCATTACAAGTATGTCTCCACTTTGTGGAGAAGCTACTTCACAGAGTCTAACCAGACAGCTTACATTGGGTGCTTATCTGTCAGATCATCACATTTTAATTGTGCCATTACATCTGATCGATTGGAGGTCTCTTGAGTCGTAGTTCAGCAAAGGGCTAGACTTGAGCAGCACTCCACCCAGATCAAAAAAATGGTTCCTAAGCTGTATTCCATTGTGTCTATGTTACAATATATCCATCAATATTTTGAGGCAACCATACCCTCTCCATCTGCTTCTACCAGGGTATGGGCTGCTATGCCTCCTGTTGCATCTCCTTTGCCATCTAGACTGCCAATACCAGACTGCTTTGACTTCTCTCCTACAGAACCAATGGTTTTCTCATGCATTTTTGAAGGCAACCAGAGGCCTATTCATCTCATCAGGCTCATATCACGTTTGTAATATCCCTATAATGGGGTTCAGCCTTGGGCTGGGTCTCACCACTCCCGGACTGTCAGTCACCAATTTTGGAGGGCTTCGACACCTTTATTTTGGCCTTTCATTCAGTTTTTGATATGCTATGGTCAAATCTGATATCTTGGACTGTAAACAGGGTTCCAAACCACTTCTTCAGCATGCCATTGAGTTTCAGAATTAGGTGTATGATACATAGAGGGTAGACAACACCTTGAAAGCAGTTTTCAGGAGGTGCTTTTCTGAGCAATTGAAGGATGAACTGACTACTCAGCCCATCCCAGATACCTTGGAAGAGCTTATCTCCCTCTGTGCCACTTTGGAATATCATATCCAGGAATGATGGGCTGAACGAGATAGGCACCGTAGTCTTTGGACAGGAACTAGACCTCTTGTGCTCCTTGCGCCCCAATTTTAGACTCCTGTTTCAATTCCTGATCCAGCTGGGGAACCTATGGAGGTTGCACTGGTACTCCATTTGACCGAAAAAGAGAAGAAGGCCAGAAGACGGTCCAGTGGTTTTTATCTATAACTGTAATGGTTTGACTAATCTGGTCTAACACTCGGCCGTTGATTACTGCTGACATTCCTTCCCTGAGTGAGCTGATGCTTAACGAACTGTCTTGAGCTCTCAGTTTTCATGGTTACTCACCTGACTGTTATCAGCCAACCCCTTCCAGGATATTTAAAGCAGCTAGACTCACTTCCTCCTTGCCATTGTTTCTGCTTTTGGCTGCAAGTGAGTTCTCCTGAGTTGCTGTTTTATCCATGCATGACCTGGCTTCCTCTGACATCCCTTCTGGATCCTGACTCCTGGCTTGTTCCTGACATTGCTGATCTCCATATACCTGACTCCGGCTTGTATGAGTACGTGCCTTGGTTCCTGACCCTAGTTTGTCTTTTGGTTTACGCTCCTGGATCACAATTTTGCTTTGTGTGCTTTGGTTATTTCAATAAAGGTGTTTTGCATTTTACATTTTTGAGTCTGTCTGGTTCCTGGTCCCTAACAATAATGTGCCCAATCAGGACACTTTGCCCGCTTGTGCCCAAACAAGCCAGGAAATACCTGGACTTAGGGTCCACAGAGGGACCCATACTAAGTCTGTCTTTTGTTCCCTCTAAAGAAAACAACAAGCTTGATCTTCTGCCTCATTGATCTGTGATGAGAGGGTCATTCCAATTTATGCATTAATTGATCCTGTGGTTGCAAACCTCTTCATGGATACCATCTTTGCTGCTCAGCATGGGATTATCTCGAAGAAAAGAGGCATGTCTTTACCAATGGATGTTCTGAAATCTGATTCCCCTTAGATTACTGAAGACTACCTAGCCTATACTGATGCTTTATTAAGGCCAATGCGGAAATGTTAACCACCTCATCAGCATTATGATTGTCTTATAAACCTTCTGCCAGGGACAATGCCTCCTCAGGGATAGGGTTTGCTTGTTATCTATCCCTGAGATGAAGTCCTTGGAGGAATACATTCAGAACAACCTATCCAGTGGGTTGATACATCCATCCGTTTCTCCTGATGGTGGTGGCATATTTTTTGTTAAGAAGAAGGTTGGGGCTCTTCATCCCTGTGTGGACTGTTAGATAGACTCAAGGGAGCTCGCTTCTTCACATAACTTGACCTGTGAGGCATCTATAACCTGGTCAGGATGAGAGAAGGAGACGAGTGGAAGACTGCTTTTAGTTCCAAGTTTAAACATTACAAATACCTGTTCATGCCCTTTGGCCTTCATAATGCCCCTGCTGTCTTCCAGTTCATTTGTCAATGATGTCTTCAGGGACATTTTATTGTCATTTGTTTTTGTATACATGGATGATATTGTTTTTTTCCTCTGACTCTTGAATAAAATTGTGTACATATTAAACTTGTCCTGAATCATCTTAGAGAGAACCATCTCCAATGCGCAATTGAGAAATGAGAGTTTGAGAAGACCTCTCTGTCTTTTTTTGGGCTACATTATCATATCTGCTCAGGGAATCGCTATGGATCCCGGGAAGCTGTCTACAGTTACCTAGAGGCCTTTACCTCTTGACTTGAAGACTATCCAGAGGTTTATTGGCCTTGCCAATTATTACAGCAAATTCATTAAATGCTTCTCTGCTCTGATCCCCCATCATAGCCATGACACGTAAGGTGGATTATTCACACCACTGGAGTCCCGAGGCTTGCGAGCAATGGTGGCTTTGAAGTTTTGCTTTCTACTTTGCTCCTCTCCTTGGTTATCTGGATCTGCAGGCTACTTTTGTCGTAGAGGTTGACGCATCCGAGTCAGTGACTAGAGCTGTTCTGTCCCAGCAACCCTCTGCTTCTGGGGTTCTTCATCCCTGTTAATTTTTCTCATGACGTTTCTTATCTTCAGAGACTAACTATGATACTGGTAACAGGGAACTTTTGGGGGTAAAAGCTAGTGTTGGATGTTGTTCCAGTATTACTATTATATCAAATAGCAGCCTGTCATATCTTTGTGGGGAACCTACTTCACAGAGTCTAACCAGGTAGCTTATATTGGGTGCTTATCTGTCAGATCATCACATCGTAGTGTGTTGGAAATCTCTCACATTCAACAGATAAAAAGCCCCACTTAAATCAGTATGAACTTTGGGAATTTGTATTGACTCCATCTGGTCACTTGGTTTGCTACAGAAGAACTCCACTTCTTTTTAGTCCATTAATCACAGTAAAGTCAGAGATACAAAGCACATTTCCTATTCATTGGGAATAGTTTGTTTACTACTAATTAAATTGAATATTCAGCCATCATTAGGCAAATATGACATCTGAGGGAACATTATATCAATTATTTCCCTGGTTATTCAACAGTGTACAAGCAATTAGATCATAAAAGATGTCAAATTATGTATGTCTCACTTGAAATGACAACACTTTGTGCACTCTGTGCCCTACCTCAACTGAGGTCTGCTAGAAAAGTGAATGGGTGTCTATCTAAAGCTTTTTTGATTCAATGTTTAAAAAAGACTGCAATTACATAGAACAAAAAAGAGAAACGGGTCATTATTTTTAGATATAATTTCTTTATACAGGACAAACAGGGAAAATGATGCATATTCATGTGATGGCAGTGCTGAGGGGGACTATAGAGACAGAGTTGTTATGAAAGAGCTGGATATAGATGGGAGAACCAGGATTAGACAGGAAACAGAGCAGTTTCAAGTAAATGTGATGCTGTCACAAGTCCCGCAAGGTTAGGAGAACTAGAATTCCCATTAACCATTGACTGGCTGGGGATGACAGGAGTTGTAGTGTTCCGCAGTTGAGAGTCTTTAGATTCCCAACACCAAGGGCAAACTAATAAGGGGTGGGTAATTTCGTGTTGTACTATACCACCAATCAGGTGGCCAGCTGTAGAAGATGGGAATTGTAGTTTAAGAAGAGTTGGAAGAAGGCAGAGTTGCATGTTCTGTGTCAAAGTCTTTGCAATTAATTTTGAATGCTTAAGGACACAAATTCTAAATATTGACATTGCATACTTATTTTATTTTATAGAAACCCCCTCTTAAAATCCATGATTTTCCCCTACACCCAACATTAGCCCAAAGATATTCCTTGGAAGGTGTCAATGCCAGTCCTGTATAAAATGTGTTATCCCATTAACCTTTTATATCTTTTTGCCACTGAATAAAGAAGTTGCTGCAGTTTGTAAATACCTGTTCTGCCACCCTGACAGAACTTGTATGATGAGTGAGAAAGGGACCCTGTAAATATTTTCCACCATTCTGGTCACTCCAGATTTGGTAGAGGCAGGCTTCACCTTAACCTTGATTACACTCTCAAACATCACCTGTGGTGGCTTTTACTCAGTGGACTTATGCAAGTGACTGGTTGTGTCTGGTGTCCTGAAAGTGAGCAGAGAGCTGGTTTACCTCTTAAAGGGGAAGTAAGATATCTTAAAGGGATTGTAATGGTTAATTTTAAGTTGATGTAATATTGTTAAAAAAAGGTTAGCATCTATGTAAGTCTTATCGCTCAAATCTTTATGATTTGAGAGATATAACTTGCTAAAGTTAACTTTTCCTGGCTGTTTTACTCAAGTCTGCCATCTAGCTGACAGCTGCAGATTCCAGTCATTTGACCAGACAGAGGCTCTTCAGCAGAGCTGAAATCATGCTATTTAGAAATATATACTTCATTGGAACGGTCTACAAAGTGTGCTTGCAAACCATGCACACTTTGTAGACCATTCTAAATGAAGTATTTGTCTTTAGTAGTGATGAGCGAGCACCCCAATGCTCGGGTGTTCGGGTGCTCTGACCGAGCACCCCCTGAGGCTCGAGTGCTCGGCCGAGCACCCGAGCCCCATTGAAGTCAATGGGAGGACTAGAGCATTACACCAGGCACCCCATGCTCTGATGAGGGGAGGGTGCCTGGTCCATAGGAAAAGGGTAGAAAAGGATGGAAACACCACAGAAATGGTTCAGGGACAGCATAGGGAGGATGTCTGGATGCATCTTGGACTCCAACATCGCTGCTGGGAACGATCTTTCGCCCGTAGTACGCCATTTTTACAGACTGACCATAAAACACACAAAAAGGAAAATAAAAACGACTTTAGGCGAAAAATTGTTACCAAACAATATTTGCTGTATATTTACTTGTATATCATCTGCAAATTATCCCAAAAATTTCCTTGATTTTTCTGAACTGAGGCCATGATTAAGAGGGAAACGTGCGCAGAGGCAAATTCTCCCAAAAATTTCCTTGATTTTCAGAACTGAGGCCATGATTAAGAGGGAAACGTGCACAGAGGCAAATTCTCCAAAAAATTTCCTTGATTTTCAGAACTGAGGCCATGATTAAGAGGGAAACGTGCGCAGAGGCAAATTCTCCCAAAAATTTCCTTGATTTTATTGAACTGAGGCCATGATTAAGAGGGAAACGTGCGCTGAGCTGACCATCTAAAACATTATGGGTAAGGGTCTGCTGCAGAGCTGACCATCCTAAACATTATATGCGAAGGCCCGCTAGTGAGCTGACGCTATAAAACATTATATGAGAGGGCCCGCTAGAGAGCTGACCCAATAAAACATTATATGAGAAGGCCCGCTGGTGAGCTGACCTATATAAAAATTGTCAAACAGGGCCCGCTGGTGAGCTGGCCCTATATAAAAATTATATCACAGGGCCCGCTGGTGAGCTGGCCCTATATAAAAATTATAGCAAAGGGCCCGCTGGTGAGCTGGCCCTATATAAAAATTATATCCCAGGGCATATGGAAGAGGAGGAGGAGGATGAGAAGATTAAGAGTCAACCATATACCCGTTTTTTGGGTGGAAGGGGTGAATGGGAATACAGAGTATTCACATCATTGTAAATAACATATATAAAGTGAGTTTATGTTCCCCCGGGGCTTTCCTCCAGTGGAGTGGAGAAGTCAGGGGAAATCCAGGCCTTGTTCATTTTTATAAGTGTCAACCTATCAGCATTGTCGGTGGAAAGGCGGATACGCTTATCTGTTATGATGCCACCAGCAGCACTAAATACCCGCTCAGACAGAACGCTGGCGGCAGGGCAGGCCAGCACCTCAAAGGCGTAGAGTGCCAGTTCATACCACGTGTCCAGCTTGGACACCCAGTAGTTGTAAGGCACAGAGGGATCATTGAGGACGCTGACACGGTCTGCTACGTACTCCTTCACCATCTTCCAAAACTTTTCCCTCCTTGTGACACTAGGCTGCGCATCAGGGTGAGGCTGCTGGCGGGGTGTCATGAAGGTGTCCCACGCCTTGGAGAGTGTTGCCCTGCCTTTGTCGGAACTGCTGTGTGCTTCCCTTTTCTCCCCTTCTCTGTTGGCCAAGGTAGCACGTACTCTGCCGCCAGCGTTGTCAGATGGAAAATTTTGGAGCAATTTTTCAACAAGAACCTTCTGGTATTGCACCATTTTGCTTGTCCTCTCCACCGGAGGAATGAGAGATGAAAAAATTCTCTTTGTAGCGGGGGTCCAGTAATCCGTGTTGTTTAAAATGCGTATAACGCGTGGGTCACGGGAAAGGCAGCCTAACATAAAGTCAGCCATGTGTGCCAGAGTACCAACAGTCAAGATTTCGCTGTCCTCACCAGGAGGATGACTCTCAATATCCTCATCCTCTTCCTCCTCTTCTGCCCACCCACGCTGAAGAGATGGAACTAAAGTTCCATGGCTACCCTCTGTAGTGGAGGCAACCGTGTCTTCCTCCTCCTCCTCCTCCTCCTCCGCCTCCGCCTCCTCCAATTGTCGCTGAGAAGACGAAGTGAGGGTGCTCTGGCTATCACCTTGTGTAAGCTCTTCCTCCCCCATTTCCACCTCTTCCACATGCAAAGCGTCGGTTTTAATTGTGAGCAGCGATCGTTTCAGTAGACACAGAAGTGGGATGGTTACACTGATAATAGCGTTATCGCCGCTCACCATCTGTGTCGATTCCTCAAAATTGCGTAAAACCTCGCAGAGGTCTGACATCCATTCCCACTCCTCACTTCTGATTACAGGAAGTTGAACGGAGAGGCGACGACCGTGTAACAGCTGGTACTCCACTACTGCCCTCTGCTGCTCACAAAGCCAGGCCAACATATGGAAGGTGGAGTTCCAGCGCGTGCTCACGTCACACAGCAGCCGGTGAGCTGGCAATTGTAAGCGCTGCTGCAGCTTCAACAGGCCGGCCGAAGCTGTAGATGACTTACGGAAATGTGCACACACGCGGCGCACCTTGGTCAAGAGATCATGCACATTGGGGTAGGTTTTTAGAAATCGCTGAACCACTAAATTAAATACATGCGCTAGGCACGGTACGTGTGTGAGCTTGCCGAGCTCCAAAGCCGCCACCAAGTTACGCCCATTATCACACACAACCATGCCTGGTTGCAGGTTGAGTGGCGAGAGCCACTGCTCGGTCTGGTGACTAATCCCCTGCAACAGCTCTGAGGCCGTGTGCTGTTTGTCCCCAAGGCAGATCAGCTTCAGCACGGCCTGTTGACGCTTCCCCACTGCAGTGCTACAGTGCTTCCAGCTACTGGCTGATGGGGGAGTGGCGCTGCGTGTAGAGAATTCGGAGGTGGAAACGGAGGAGGAGGAGCCAATAACGTAGGTGCTGGCGGAAACCCTGATGGAGGTAGGGCCCGCAATCCTCGGCGTGGGTAGCACCCGTGCCATCCCAGGGTCCGAGTCGCTCCCAGCCTCCACGACATTCACCCAGTGTGCCGTCAGGGAAATGTAGCGTCCCTGGCCACAAGCACTTGTCCATGTGTCAGTCGTTAAGTGGACCTTCCCAGTAACTGCGTTGGTCAGGGCACGGGTGATGTTACGGGACACATGGTGGTGTAATGCGGGGATGGCACACCGGGAAAAGTAGTGGCGGCTGGGGACCGCGTACCGAGGGACAGCTGCTGCCATCAGGCTGCGGAAGGACTCAGTGTCCACAAGCCTAAATGGCAGCATTTCGATGGCCAGTAATTTTGAAAGGTGTGAGGTTAGTGCTATGGCCTGTGGGTGGGTGGCTGGGTACTTTCTCTTGCGCTCAAATGCCTGGGGTAACGACATTTGGACGCTGTGCTGGGACAGGGAAGTGGATGTGGTCGCTGATGGTGCTTCAGATGGTACAGGTGCAGGGCGGGAGGTATGCGGGCCTGCGCCTTCGACAGGCGATTGGCCGGCACCGAAAACAGGGGAAGAGGAGGCAGTGGTGTGGCCTGCAGACACAGATGGGCGATCCAGGCGTTCCTCCCACTTACTACGGTGCTTGGATGCCATGTGTCGGATCATGCTGGTGGTGGTGAGGTTTCTAGTGTTCATGCCTCGGCTCATTCTGGTGTGGCACAGGTTGCAAACTACAATTCTTTTGTCGTCCGCACTTTCCTTAAAAAAACGCCATACCGCGGAGCACCTACCCTTTGGCAAGGTAGATTTACGCAAGGGGGTGCTCCGTGGAACATTTGCGGGCCGGTTTGGTGCGGTCTGCCTTTTTTCTGTAGCCACACCACTGCCTCTTTCAGCCTGTTGCGGTGCTGCAGATGGCTCACCCTCAGGACTGCTGTCATCGCTCGGCTCTACACCTTCCCAGGTGGGGTCAGTCACCTCATCGTCCACCAAGTCCTCCTCCACTTCCTCACTCTGATCATCCTCCTCAAGTCTTGATCCCACCACATACTCAGTCATTGACAACTGTATAACATTCTCCTCAACAAGGTCTTGAGACGGAAATAGTGGTTGATTTAATGGCAACTGTGTCTCATCATCATCATCATCATCCACTACTTCCTTTGACCTTAAATGCCGTTCACATCTGTCATCTTCTTGTGATTGGGTAGCCTCTAGAGGTTGTGAATCAGGGCACAAGATGTCATGTTCCTCTGCAAGCGTGCTTGGAGAGAGGGTCAAATGAAGGATTGGTGATGAGACGAGCTCCTCACTATATCCCAGTGTGGGATCACTTCTTTGACCAGACCGTGTATGGTGGGAGGAAGGATGATCAGAGTGAGGATTATGTTGACCAGACTCTTGGCTACTGAGAGTGGACTTGGTGGAAGACAGGGTGGTGCTTAACCGACTGGAAGCAGTATCAGCTGTCATCCAACCGACCACCTGTTCGCAGTGGTCGGACCTCGAGAGTGATGTCCTGCGACGCCCTGTAAAATTACACATGAAGCTAGGTATGGTGGATGTCTTTCTTTCTTGTGCTCTGGCACCAGGCACAGTTTCTCCGCGTCCTGACCCGCGCCCTGAACTATCAGGATCACGTCCACTTCCCCGTCCCTTTTTACCCGCCTTCTTCATCTTACACGGAATATGTGACTTTAATATTTGAGTTTGAAAACTTAACAGTATTTCTTCCTATTCTGCAACTGTGCAGAGTACACAGAATAGGCTGCTAAACTGCGGTGACACACACTGAATGGAATATGTGACTTTAATATTTGAGTTTGAAAACTTAACAGTATTTCTTACTATTCTGCAACGGTGCAGAGTACACAGAATAGGCTGCTAAACGGCGGTGACACACACTGAATGGAAAATGTGACTTTAATATTTGAGTTTGAAAACTTAACAGTATTTCTTCCTATTCTGCAACTGTGCAGAGTACACAGAATAGGCTGCTAAACTGCGGTGACACACACTGAATGGAATATGTGACTTTAATATTTGAGTTTGAAAACTTAACAGTATTTCTTCCTATTCTGCAACTGTGCAGAGTACACAGAATAGGCTGCTAAACTGCGGTGACACACACTGAATGGAAAATGTGACTTTAATATTTGAGTTTGAAAACTTAACAGTATTTCTTCCTATTCTGCAACTGTGCAGAGTACACAGAATAGGCTGCTAAACTGCGGTGACACACACTGAATGGAAAATGTGACTTTAATATTTGAGTTTGAAAACTTAACAGTATATCTTCCTAGTCTGCAACGGTGCAGAGTACACAGAATAGGCTGCTAAACGGCGGTGACACACACTGAATGGAAAATGTGACTTTAATATTTGAGTTTGAAAACTTAACAGTATTTCTTACTATTCTGCAACGGTGCAGAGTACACAGAATAGGCTGCTAAACGGCGGTGACACACACTGAATGGAAAATGTGACTTTAATATTTGAGTTTGAAAACTTAACAGTATTTCTTCCTATTCTGCAACTGTGCAGAGTACACAGAATATGCTGCTAAACGGCGGTGACACACACTGAATGGAATATGTGACTTTAATATTTGAGTTTGAAAACTTAACAGTATTTCTTCCTATTCTGCAACTGTGCAGAGTACACAGAATAGGCTGCTAAACTGCGGTGACACACACTGAATGGAAAATGTGACTTTAATATTTCAGTTTGAAAACTTAACAGTATATCTTCCTAGTCTGCAACGGTGCAGAGTACACAGAATAGGCTGCTAAACGGCGGTGACACACACTGAATGGAAAATGTGACTTTAATATTTGAGTTTGAAAACTTAACAGTATTTCTTACTATTCTGCAACGGTGCAGAGTACACAGAATAGGCTGCTAAACGGCGGTGACACACACTGAATGGAAAATGTGACTTTAATATTTGAGTTTGAAAACTTAACAGTATTTCTTCCTATTCTGCAACTGTGCAGAGTACACAGAATAGGCTGCTAAACTGCGGTGACACACACTGAATGGAATATGTGACTTTGATATTTTAGTTTGAAGACTTAACAGTATTTCTTCCTATTCTGCAACTGTGCAGAGTACACAGAATAGGCTGCTAAACTGCGGTGACACACACTGAATGGAATATGTGACTTTGATATTTTAGTTTGAAGACTTAACAGTATATCTTCCTATTCTGCAACTCTGCACAGTACACAGAATGTGCTGCTACACTGCGGCGAAGCACACTGAATGGAATATGTGACTTTGATATTTTAGTTTGAAGACTTAACAGTATTTCTTCCTATTCTGCAACTCTGCACAGTACACAGAATGTGCTGCTACACTGCGGCGAAGCACACTGAATGGAATATGTGACTTTGATATTTTAGTTTGAAGACTTAACAGTATTTCTTCCTATTCTGCAACTCTGCACAGTACACAGAATGTGCTGCTACACTGCGGCGAAGCACACTGAATGGAATATGTGACTTTGATATTTTAGTTTGAAGACTTAACAGTATTTCTTCCTATTCTGCAACTCTGCACAGTACACAGAATGTGCTGCTACACTGCGGCGAAGCACACTGAATGGAATATGTGACTTTGATATTTTAGTTTGAAGACTTAACAGTATTTCTTCCTATTCTGCAACTCTGCACAGTACACAGAATGTGCTGCTACACTGCGGCGAAGCACACTGAATGGAATATGTGACTTTGATATTTTAGTTTGAAGACTTAACAGTATTTCTTCCTATTCTGCAACTGTGCAGAGTACACAGAATATGCTGCTAAACTGCGGCGAAGCACACTGAATGGAATATGTGACTTTGATATTTTAGTTTGAAGACTTAACAGAATGTGCTCTAATCTGCAACTTTGCACACTAAACAGAATGTGCTCTAATCTGCAACTTTGCACACTAAACAGAATGTGCTCTAATCTGCAACTTTGCACACTAAACAGAATGTGCTCTAATCTGCAACTGTGCACACTAAACAGAATGTGCTCTAATCTGCAACTTTGCACACTAAACAGAATATTTTTTTTTTTTTTTTTTTTTTTCCCCCCACACAAAATAACCTGCTGCCCCCACAGACAGTAGTCCTAAAAAGGACTTTTGGTTCTTTTTTTTCACAATTTTGGTTTTTTTCCTCCCTACACTGCCTTTCCCTTCCTATCCTCAGCTCTCCCTGGCTAAGACTGAGCCGAACTCGATGGTCAGGTGCTATACAGCACCCGACCACGGGTTCTGGCCAGCCAATCAGTGTAATGCCAGCAGCCAACATGGCTGCTGGCATTACACCGATGTCAGAGCCTCCCTGCACGTTTATTGGCTGCGCAGCAGCCGCAAAATGTGCGGGGAGGAGACCCGAACATGGCGGGCGAGCACATGTGGTACTCGTACGAGTACCGCCATGTGCCGAGCAGAGCGATGCTCGAGCCGATCCGAGCATCGGCCGAGCATGCTCGCTCAACACTAGTCTTTAGACATCATTATATCGGCAGTGCTGAAGAGCCACATCTGGTCAAGCAACCAGAATCTGCTTCTGACAGCTTTACAGCTCATCAAGCAGAAAGGGGAGGGACCAGAGAACTTTATTTTCCTATATCTCTAAAACCATAAAGGTTTGAGAGATACGAATAAGTGCAAGTACTCTCTTTTAATTGTATCTACCATATAGTTAATACTTTTTTTCTGACATTACTACCCCTTTAACAATAACAACCCCAATTACACTTCTGTGGCCAAAAAATCCTAATGCCCCACCGTGAATGTTGCCCTTTTTCCTTTGTTCTAGCGATGTCATCTTCAATCAGTCCTGCATGTCATGTCCATGGAGACAGATATACAGTTGATGGCAGTTTGTATTCAAACTGAAACAAGTAAAATGTGTATGAGCCTGTTTAACTCTTTAAGAGTTGTGCAACCATTGAAGGGTGAAGTGAGTGAAGTTTTTTGTCCTGCTAGTGACTGTTGTGTTCAACTCCATGGACATGACATACTGGACTGACTGACAGTTCAATTAAGAAGCAAGAAAACAAAATCAGAGAGGCCAATATGATTTTCTGGCCATAATATTGTATGTAGGGGTTACTATTAGGCAATGTTACTGCCCCTTTAATGCAAAGTGCATGGATCACCTGCTGGCTTGGAATTTGAGGTGTATAGGTAGGAACCCTTGCCAACTAGGGAGATCTGATCTGGAGGATGAACTAAAGAGGAGGTGATAGACAGTTAGTGAGAAATGGAGAGGGGCATAACATTTGTATACTAAAATGCCAGTAAATAATTAAAGGGCACTAAATGAAACACTAACAACTTGTAATAATTGCCTCCCACTTATCTTACTATAACCAGAAATCCTCATGGCCCCTATGGATGTTACCCTTGTGGCTTTTTCCAGATTTAACATATCCACTCAGTTTCAGATGTCATATCTACAGAGGTGCATATGACTTAGTGTCAGGACTCCATGGCCCAATATTCTGTTTACATTAATAATGACACTGCCGTTGCCTCCTGAGTTGTTTGTTGTGCAGGAGTCATGCCACCTCCATGACTGAAGATGTTATCTTGCAAACCAAGGTAAAAGAAGAAATTCATAGTGAGCACTATTTTTGGCCATTATAAAATAAGTGCAAAGTTATAATTAGGAGGGTAGGGGGACTTGTAAAATGTTACTCCATCTCACATCCAAAAAGCATGTAATGACATTCAAAGATATACATTATGTTTAAATGTTTCCGTACCTTGGTAGAAATTATATGATGCTGTATAAGTAATTTTCAGCAGGTTGTGGGAAGACATTTCCCTTCAACTCCTTACTTCCTGTGGTGTCATTACCAAATGCATTATATCCTCCTGGTCTGGAAGTGAATGTAAAGGAAAATCGCTTCTACACTGTGTTACCATATCAGTCCAATTGCCCTACTAACAGAAACAACAATGAACATTGCGCCACAGAACCTGACTTTTGGCCCAATGTCCTTTGTGTGTTTTTTGTTCCTAAAAATCATGCTAAATAGCGTGAGAAATGGGAACATCGAAGGAAAACAGCTAACGCTCGGTGTCTGACACAGTGTCAAACACCGAGCATGAGCTCAAACACAGTCACCCTCCCAAACACTAACCACACATTACCTCTAGCAATAAAGTGAAACAATACCAGCACTAACACTCATACTCCATAGCTTTGTCTGTCTTCTAATCTTGTTGTACATATGCCACTATGAAGAACAAACATGTTTAATTAATAAATGCCCCCAAAGATAATCCAAATGTGTAAGTTGCAAATACTCCCCTTGCATACCTCTCAGCCTGAGCCTTTCTGAGGAAAATTTGTACAGAGACTGGCGTTTATATGGTCAGTCTCTGCTCAGAATAATTCCTAGCCTTCCATTGGCTGAGATGTGAGGTTATGCACCTCCCAGCCAATCAGATTCTCTGTGGAGGGATGATAAAACCCGCTAGAAACTGATTGACTGGGAGGTGCTTAACATAAATTCCAGCCAATGGAAGTCTGGGAACTATTTTGAACAGAGTTTGGCCATGGCCAATGGCCCAAGTGATAAGCAAGGGGTGATTTTTGTACTAATTGGCAGCGTACACATAAGGATTATCTTTTGGAGCATTTATTAATTAAACATGTTTGTTCTTCATAGTGGAATACATATGAGAAGATTAGAAGACAGAAGATTAGAAGGCAGACGATTAGAAGAAAGAATATAAGAAGAAAATGGAAGATAGAAGATTAAAGAAGAAGACTTGCAGAGGATGACCAGGGTACTGAAGACCCCACTGGACATCAGGCTTACAGGTAAGTACTTGTATTTAAAGGATGGTGTTAGTTTTAGAGGGATTAACTGTGAGTGCCAGTTGGGTATGCAATGCTATGCAATGTGTTGCATACCCACTGGCACTCATAAGATTAATGTTTTCTAACATACACACATTTTTTCAGTACTTTGGGTATATTGATATGGGGCTTAGGTCCCCACATCAATACATCCACTAGTCACTTAGGTTTTTTTTTCAGGTTTTTCCCCTTCTATTCCAGCACTGGTAGTTTAAAAAATGATTTAGGGTACTGTACACCAAAAAAAGTAGGCACAGGTTTTTGGCAATTAAATGGGGTCCCTTAACACATTACTGCCCAACGTGTGGAATTGTGTTTCCAAAACAAGATATCAGAGTAACAATTGTTAATGCAATCTGTTTTCCTACAGCTTTGCCACTGCAGGTGAATGTTCAGTACTTTCAAACAGAGCAAACTCAATGCTCTGGAGACATGCTTGACACTCAAGAGGTTACATCAGTAAACTTGTCTTCTTCAATGAACCTACCTAGAAAAATACCATGCAGAAACTAAAGCAAGCTATAGAGAAATCAAGAGAGAAGGAGAAATGCAGGCAAAGGGAATGAACGTAGAAAGTGGCCCCTTCCTTGTGCTTTCAATAATTAATCCCCTTGGAATACAATTAATGAGCTTTTCTGCGGCAGACATCACTAAGGCAAACAGCCTAACTAACCATGCATTGTTTGAGAGAGGAATATAAATATTTTAGTTCTCCCAGCGGTAACTGGGCTTTTCAAATCCCCATTTATAATTTCTATCCGAAATTTAAAAAAAGGAGGAGATAGCCTTGGAACAAGAGGGACCGAAGCGGCATGCTCTTGGACAAGAGCCTAAACACACGCGTGTACCTAACACTCTTCATCAGACCTTTCTCCAAAGCTAAAGGCTGTATGCACAAAGTATTCTGCTGCAAACTAACTGCATCACAGAAAAATACAACTGATTAAAATGGAGCTTTTAACCACTTGAATGCTAAAGAGATCACCAATTCATTGCAAAGCAATGCTTTGGAGACCCTCTTGCATTCAAAGGGTTCATCTCACCATTTAACCCATTCTGTACCATTGTACATCAGTGTGAATTTGTGAATGTCTACATTTGTGTCCTATGGGGGCAGTTTATTTGCCCAATTAAAATCCTCTTTTAGTACAGACACTTCTTTTAACATTTAAATCACCTTGTATTGGAGGTCATGAGTCTCAGGCCTCTACCTCTTCCAGGCATAGACCCTGTTCTCTTATCACAGTCTGTCCAAAAAAAATTATAACTGAAAAACAAAATCAACAACGTCTTTCCCCAGACTTCCCCACCCAGCCCAAAGATAATAACAGCAAGATCAGCAAGCAAATAGGTCCCTAGCTGCCTGTGTCTTGCCATTTAGTCACATGGAATATTGAGGTATTTGAGGGTCAACCTCCTTCCACCCTTTTTATCAACAAGAGTGCACCCAGACTCCCCTAATACAGAGAACAAATGTCCTATCTAAATGACTTCATAAACTAAGCTTCAATTCCCCTTTATCTGCCTATCTCCTCTAGCTCAAAAACATGCTGCTCTGTCCTCTCACACAGAATGGCTGCTGTGAGAGACAGACAGCTTTTTATATGGCTGTAGAAAACGTTTGTGTGGTGGAGAAATATTTTTCTTCCCATTGATTTCAATGGGCGGAAAAAGCTGAAAAAAAGCAGAAAAACAGCACTTTTTGGCGGGAAATTTTTTGGCAAGTGGAAAGTGCCATTATTCGCCGATTTCAGTTTGAGGCGAAAATTTCCACCCATCCCTACTCAGAAGGTTTAACCAGGGCTATTAAAACCTCTTCAGACTGGCCTCACAAATTTGAAAATGTTGTTTTTTGGCAGGGCTGTGAAAGAAAATGTTCTGAATTCTCATCACTTCTCGTTGTGTCATGCACAGCAGAGTGCAACCTCCTCTTCATCCAGGAAGAGAGTAGTGAAAAAGTAAACTGTGTGAGTGCCACATTCTGAAGTTTTTACAGGCAAATCTGCATTTATTTCATAGGCCTGGCCTGTCCATTTTATGGACACTTTTGCTATTACTGTTTAATTGAAGAATGAGAGGTTGAAGAAATGTAGCAAGTAAAGGAAGACAGACAATGGTGATCTGACAAGTAAGTGAGTAAGTGGTGTCTAACAGAGAGGACACAAGTCTGGCAGAAAGAGGACTGGTGGCTGAAAGACAGCATGGGAAAGAGACTGAGAGAGCACAGGGATATTTGGAAGGGCATGTGGGTGCTCCTAGAGAACATGAAGAGAGAGGGAATGGGGGCACAGGGACAAAATGGGGAGAGGGGGACATGGAGTCTAAGAGAGAACATGGGGAATAATTAACGTGCAACTCAGGGAGGACATGGAGTGAGATAGAGGACTCAAAGAGAACATTGGGAGAGAGTGCATAAGGGCACAGAAGGAAGATCTAGAGAAGGAGCATGGTGGCACAGAGGGAATACCGGGAGAGAGTACATGTAGTCACAGTGGTAACATAGGGAAAGAGAGTGCTTGGGGGTACAGAGGGAACATAGGTAGAAAGAGCTAAGAAGAACAGAGAGAACATGGAGAGAACAAGAGCTTGAGCACAAGGGCTAAGAAAGAACATGGGTGCCCAGAGAGTGAAAGATGGGGCTGAAAGAAATGAGAGTGGCAGAGAGATAGAATGGGATGGACTGAGAAAGAGAGAGCGAGAGAGAGAGAGAGAGAGAGAGAGAGAGAGAGGGACAAAGGTTATTAGAAATCAAACTCATTTTTCAATTGTGAGTCTGTGTTGTTGTAGCCACTATCATAGATCATTGGATATTGTTTCATGAGATGTGATATTGCTTCATGCTATGGAAGTTAATAGAAAAGGAGGATGCAGTGCTAAGTTACTGATTTGACGGGGGGCCAGAGGTGAGCCAGGTGTTTGCTTTTGGAGGGATGGAGAGAGCTGGATGGAAAAAAGAAGGGGTGAACTTGGCACAGGATGAGACCCGGAGCACAGATTCCAAGACCACATGTGTAATGAATGTTAATGTGGTACAGTCCATAAAAATCAGTGACAATCTAGCATAATCCAGGACATCTGTTCATTTTAGATTATGGGTTATAGGCACGTGAAATTATGGGACAAACCAAATGCACTATAGGAATGGAATAAACATTATCATTGAAGCAATGCGTTGAAAACATCTGCAGCATTCTAGGGAATAAAAACCCTATTTAAATCAATGGAGATTTGAAGAATTTGCATTTCTTCCCGTGGTGCATTTTGTTGTCCCCATAATTGTTTATTTTATTATGTTTCGATGTGCATGTAGCATAATAGCAAAGCACACCTTAAGGTCTGTTCTGAAAGGTTTTACTGCTGCTTCCTCCATTTGTGGTATATATATGGACACCTACTGATGCACCAGTAGAAAAGTGTTATTGGAAATATTATTTAAGTGTTGACAGCTATAGGCTATATACACAAATACAAAGACTAGCAGTTCTGGGACAAGTCAGCTGCACTGTAGGGCACACTTAAAAATGTATCATTTTATTTTTTTTTAAGAATTTATTTATATTGTGATGACATCAGAGTAAGTACATATCCATATAGAAGAAATATAGGTAATGATCTTTAGCATTCACTCACACTGCATAACAGGAAAGTACGGTACAATATATAGCAGTATACACTGATGTCATCCTCCTTTTTGCTTTTTTAAACATGGTCCCACCAAATTAACCTAACTAGTTCCCCATTAACCTGGATCTTAGTAAAATGATCTTACTCCCAACTCCTCAGTTCTTCCTTGTCTCATCCTGGCTTCCAGCCCATGTTCCCCCTCCCCACTAACATTGCCTCAGTTTCAGAAACAGAATGCGTGTTTGGTATTGTCAGTGAGAATGTAAGAGATATAGGACAGAAGTGAAGGGGGTATGTAGACTAAAATGCATGAAGTAATAGAATCAGAGATGTGTTAGAAGACTTATTGGAGAGCTCCCTGTTGCTCTACCACTTCCAGGTACACAGCCCAGTATCATGATCAGAATCATGTGGTCATAATGACTTTGGGAGAACCATGGACATAGAAACAACTGTCCATATAGGTCCAGGAGGTCAACAGTCCGACCCCATCAGTATGCCAGAGGAAGCCCCAACCCCTCCCAAGCCTGGCCTGGGCATATGCACAGATGCCAGCCAAGGCCCCCCGAAATGTTGTCACATTTATCAGGAGCTCCTCTATGGGCCATATGTTCAAAGAAGTAGCGGAATAGCTTTTGTCGTTTGTAACGACTTTTCAAAGTACAGTGTCGTTGGGCTCATTAATATTTTCAGAGAGTGTTGGTTATGATTGGAAATATGTCTTTTGTCCTGACTTGAAACTGTAGTATGTAATGACAAAAAAGTCTTAAAAAAGTCTTAACTATTGACAAAAATTCTAATATTCCTAACTTCACATTCCCTCCACTTTTTTCTTAACATACAAATGTTGTCTTTTGAAAGACTTTTTCGTCGTTAGTTATGACAAATTTTCTTTTCCTCTATACAACACTGAAGAATGGTTTAGCCACGCCCTTGCCACACCCCTTTGCCCATCAATTCTGGAGTTGTGTCCTACACAACGGACATTACTAGATTTTTGTATATACTCTATAGAAAATTTGTCGTTCATGCATTCAAGGACTTATTTTTGTCATTCATACGACAATTTGTTGTCGTTATCTCTTTGAACATACGGCCCTATCTGTATATTGCTGTTTGTGCATGCATCCCCTCCAAGGAACGCATTGCCCTCTGACACTCAAGGGGTTAATGTGTAAAAACTGAATTTTTGGCAGTGCGAATATCCTTTTTCTTACTCAAAAATAAAAGCCCTACAATATGTGCTTTTTTTTCATAAGTTAGGTTTACTACACCTTTAAAAGTCCCATTTAAATCAATGGGGATTGATGTTCTCCCCTTTGTACAATTAGTTTGCCCCATAATTGCTCCTCTTTAACGTTGTTCATACTACCTTGTGAGGTAACCAAATTCAGCAGTAATGGATTGCTGAATCTCAACTATATTCTGGAAATGCAATAAGGTGAAACACTCAGGCATGTAAAAGCTTTTGCTGGAATTTAAGAAGCTTTTCAGACTAAGGAGCTTGTTTATGGAGTTTAACTGCAAAGACTAATGTGCATGCATCATGTGCTTTTTTGTGACTCTTACAAGTAACATGAAGAATTGTATTGATACTAATGCAGACACATGTCTTAGATATTCTACACAGTAAGGCACAGAATTTGGGTTATAAAACAACCACAGTTTTATTTTATTTATTTTATATAAACAAATGGAAAAACCTTATAAACATCCTTGCAAGCTGTAGGGTAATGAGCTATTAAATACCTTTTATATCAAATACTTTTTTAGTCCAATGGGTACAACCAAGTTACAGATCCCATAAGACCAATGGCCTAAACAGTTGTCTGAAGAATATTCATCTTTACCTGCTTGTCAAGGACCTACCATCAAAGCTGTGAAAACACAATAACAAACAGAGAAAAAAAAGCATAGAAAAAAAGGAGGATTGGGAGTGGCAATTCAGCCTCTTCTTCCATAAGCCAAAAGTGATGGGAATATAGCTGAAACTCAACTTTCTTTCCCCAGAGTCTTGCCCCTTGTTAGACCAGACCCAATTATAGGCACCCTTATAATTAACTAAGATCCAACACTTTACCAATGACATGCTTCCATTACCTTACATCCCTTAACTACAGTAGACTCCAAGGACTTCTTATATATGTTATGTCCTTAAATGGGGGTCAGTGGGGTATATGTAATAAGTGTATAGCAATGCAATTATGGGGCAAATCAACTACACCCTAGGAAACAAATCCAAGTCCTCACTGATTTTTTTTTAATTTAAAGTAGTTTATTGAAAACGCAATCAGTTGGCATAGATCATCATGAGATCAAAGACATAGCACATTTGCACTAAAGCCAACATTGGATAAGCATAATTGGATAGATTAGCCAAGAAAAACAGCCAACCATTCTGTTGGACATCAGTCCATCTTCAACTGGAGGAATAGATAGTATTAAAGAAGAGAGGAAGAATAGAGAGGAGAGTTAGGGGAGGAAAACAATCAGAAAGAAAGATAGAGATAAAGAAGAAAAGAGAGGGGTTAAACAATTATTGCTTTAAAAGAAAGTTCGTCCAGCCCAGGACACCCCCTGCTACAGTACGGTGCTCCCTCCTCCAGCTGAGATCTAAGTATGTTGGCACAATGTGTATGTGTAGGTCCATTCTTTCAGATGAGGGGTCTGGAGAGGGGAGAGCCAAATGATCATTTATTAGTCATAAAAAAGCCAAGGGTACTCTTTATACTGGTCCATTTTGCATGTGACAAAATCATGAACTTCTTCTAAATCAGCTATGGAGCTAAGTCTGGCATGCCACATTCTCAGATTTGGCAGTGTAGAGTGCATTAGCAAGGAAGATAAAAGAGTGTATGCAGGGGTTTTGAAAATGTACAGGTTTCAAGTAAGAGAGAGAAAAGAAACATTTCTGGAGACAATGGGAGGTCAGTTGAAAGAATCACATTGAAGTCCCTGGCTACATCTTTCCAGAATGCTTGCATCTGTGTGCACCCCCTCCAAACACAGAACCTTCATATCTCTTGCATCTCCTACAATATGAAGACATAGAAGGGAGGATCTTAACTAAGCAGACGATGCAAGATACTATCTTGTAAGAATCTTATAGTTAACCTATTTAGAAGAGGAATCTGAATATAGAATAACATTTCGAGATAGGCCAGCTAAGACACATAGCCTCTTCCCATCGCACAATGAAGGTAGGTTTGCCTCAAGAACATAAAACATTAAACATTTGGGGGCGTGGCCTGACAACGTGACTGAATGGACACGTGAAGCTTCAGCTTTGTCCCAAAGAGGTTCTAATCCATCAGAATCAGACTATTTTCACCCGACTTTATTACTCCAACTTGAGTCCCAAGGTAGGAGGATGTCTAAATCCAAGATTCCGAAGCCAGGGAAAGATGAAAGATTATTTTGCTAAAAAATTGATGCAACATCTTCTGATCCCCAACCTAAAATTGCCGCCAAGCCTAACATGGCTAGAAAAGACGCTGAACACGGGCCTTCCCTTGCATGCTTCTCCCCAACAGCTGACCATAGTGACTCAGAAGGGGATTCAGACTTGGAAAGTCTGGACAACCCATCCACAAAGAAAGACCTGCATGACCTTTTATCAGATCTAAAACTATTAATTTGAGACGAACTGGCTGATATCAAGCTCGATATTACCCAACTGGGTGGAAGAATTGAGCCCTTGGAAACAGATTGTGACTCACTGTTCTCCTTCAAACAAGAAATGCAGTCTAAATCCAATGCTCTATTCAACCGCCAGAGAGACATGATATTGAAAATTGACGACCTGGAGAACAGGCAAAAACTGAATAATCTGTTACGGTTGTCAAGCAAAACCAGGAGTCAGACGGTATAGTTAATAGAACCTTTATAATGAGAATAATGACAGTAATACAATAAATAAATATTTACAGATTGGGTGATTGAAACGGCGAGCACTGTATCAGGAATAGAAGTCTCCCAATCTCTGCACCACACTGTCCGTGACTAGGCCTCGGCCCACTGGAGTCTCATGGTAAGGTAACGCCCAAGACATACTGACTCAGCCTGCAGTCAGTAGCTAGGAGTCTGCTAGAACCCCAGGTCAGTTCTAGGAAGGATGTCTGAATAATGGAACCAACAAACTGAGCGAACAGATAGAGCCGTCTAGTAAGCACCAGATAGGATAGTCAGATGAGCCAAAGTCATACACGGAGCGGGTAGTCAGCCAGAGCCACAGGTTTCTACCAGAAATGATATCAACTGAAGCAATGGAATGCTGGATGCGCAGTGGATAGAGCCCCAGGTCAACACCTGAGTGGGTAGTCAGACAAGCCTAGGTCATACATGGAGCGGGTAGTCAGCCAGAGCCACAGGTTTGCATCAGATAGGATATCCACTGGAGCGTATGTATGCTGGATGCGTAGTGGATTGAACCCCAGGTCAACACCAGAGTGGGTAGTCAGATAAGCCTAGGTCATACACAGAGCGGGTAGTCAACCAGAGCCACAGGTTTGCACCAGAAAGGATATCTGAGCCAAATCGGAACGCCAAGGAGAATAGTCAGACAGAGCCACAGGTCAACACCAGAATGGATGGACAGACAAGCCGAATCAAACACAGGAATCAGGAATACTAGAAAATGAACTGCTCATAACAACAATGTAAGGGTGACTGAGTCAGGACTCAGTCTGCCCTTTAAACCCCTCCACACGAAGTAGGTAGGAGGAGCAGCTAGAGGGAGGAAGTAGGTAGGATGAGACTACAGGAAACAAACACACATAAAACAGAGGCCTGGAGCATGCTTGAAGCCTCTTGCCTGAAGATGACACGTGGAAAGACTCAGAGAGTCGCTGAAGCAGCGGCGCTGGAAACAAGGTACTGAGACATAATCTTAGACCCAGAGACATATCAGAAAACATTGGCCCAGATACACTGCAAGAATTCCTCCAGCGTCTATTTTGATTCATCAGTAACGCTGCAGATGAGGTCCATTTTGCGATTGAGAGAGCGCATAGATCCCTGCGCCTGAGATCAACAACTCAAGAGGCCCCCGGGACGTTATGTTATACATGCAATCCTACCCAGACAAAGAGAGAATAGCTAAAAGTGCCAGAAATTTGTCAACGATTTTGAAAACCAAAACATCGAGGTGTTTGGTGATCTCTCACCCTTCACTGTAAAATGGCACCGGGAGCTGAAACCAATCACCCAATCCCTTTGTCAACAGAATATATGTTATAGATCGGGGTCCCCACTCATGCTCATTGCCTCCAAAGATGGTCAGACCCACATCCCGCGCTACCAAGGAGACTGCAAGGACTTTATTTCATCTTTACATCTCCAACTGTCAGATGATCCATCTCACCTGATACAACACCAGCTCCTCTGGGATTCTTCAATGGATACTCAACAAGCATGAAACACTGTAAAGAAGAGACGAAGGGTTCCCGGATCTCTGCCTTCACCTTTTGTGGCTGCCAAGTATGCTGATCAAACTCCCGGATGAACTATTGACTTTGTTCTTGTTTGCTAATCCTTCACTGAACGCACCTGTGTACAATGGGGTCACCGTTATTGAGCCCTTGACAGATACCCACTGTATCTGGAAGAGCATGTTTCCAACCCTCCTTATCCAGCAGACACAAATCCAAAAAGGTTTATTTTTTGTGTTTGACTGTCCTTGCCTAATGCTGTTATTTATAGTTCATGTTTGACTTTATTGGTTCTGTACTGCATCTGACAAACACTGACACACTTGCACTCCACACTTACAACATACCAATTGACATTTGTCTGTACTTTATAACAGGTGTGATTTTCTTTACACCCTTTTCCCCAATCTTTTGCATTCCGCTTAGTCTAATGTGGTTTCCTCCTGTGCATATACCTTAATAATTTAGCCTTACACACATTAGGTCTCACACCCTTTAAAATCTAATATGATAGAGTGATTTCTGTTATTTTTACTTAACACACCGCTTTCAACGGCCCGCCATCTCAGTTCGCACCTGTTATGAAGGTTATAGCTCAATAATGAACAATATTCCACCACACTATAGCGCACCCCCATACAGGAAGACTATGATGTATTTGTATATTACTGCCTTGTGTGTTAACTGTGCTCTTTACTCCATGTACATAGGTATGCTTGTATCACAGTGCCTGTGATACTCCTGTCACTCTCGTCTGTGGCATACTCTGATTCGCTGAGTTTGGTTTGGCCCGCCCCTGGTGACCTTTTTATACCTGACCATCACAACTGTCAGATGCCCTTTGGTGGTGTTTCTGAGCCAGTCTTGCTGTTGCTGTGTTCCTGCGTCCGGATTCCTGTGTACCGATTTTGGCCTGTCCTGACTACGCTCCTGTGTTCCTGATCTTGTCTGAGAACCTCCTACGTGCTACGACCCAGTCTGGCTGACTTCCTGCTTCGTGATCGACTATGGCCTGTTCCAGCGACCTGCGTGTTCCTGTTGTCGCCGCAGCGACATTCTGACTCCTGCTGTGCTGAGTACTCATGCAGTGTGACCACTACACTCCGGTGTAGCCCTTCTCCTGTGTTCCTTGCTGATTTGCAGAGCTGTGCTCCTTGTTCTGAGCCTCCATACGCTTGCAGAGCTTATTTACCATGCTGAGCCTTGGCTTGTTAAACATACTCTTTAACCCTTGCAGTGCCGCCTTTCTCTTGCAGCGCCTCCTTTCCCGTTATAGAGCCTTTACCTTACTGTGCTACATCTGCTGAGTTGGCCGCTAGCGTGGATGGAGACTCATATATACAACTGCAGAGTAGTCAAGTCTTGTCGGTCCGGTTGGGCGCCTTAGGCTCTCGGTATTACGTTGGTTACCGGAGGTATTCATTACGGCTATTGGTTCTGAGAGAAAGCATGGGGCAGGCTCCAAGCTCTGGCAGGTTCCAAAGGTATACGCCTGTGGGGGCTATTGGCTCGATATATGCTCACTGTTGGTCTTCGGTTATACGCCCATGGGGGCTAAACGCCAGCTCTTGCATCTCAGGCAATTTTCCGATTACGCCCGTGGGGGCTACATACTCTCGCACTTGCAGTATCAGTTGTCTCATTGGGTATGCCCGTGGGGGCTATATACTGGGTCACTGTTCTGCTAAGCTTTTGCTGGTCACTGAACACCTTCTACCCTGACATCGCATGAACTCTGTGTTGTTCACATATTCTCAGTACATCACTACACCATTTGGGCGTGCCAAACCCCACAGCTGAGACGGACTGATTGTTCTAATTAACCCATTTGTGTCCAGCTTGCTTTTATCTGTACTGTGTAGAGTGTGCCTCCTGTTCAGTATAGTGACCTTCTGTGTACATTGTATTCACCGTGCAATTATTGCTGTCACCTGTAGGGGGCGATTGTTTTCATTAATTTTCATTCAATAAACGCTGTTTTATTTTACCTACTGGTCTGAGTGTCCTAAAAACCGTTACAGCTTGCTTCCTGTTTAATTTATTTCCTATGCTCATTAATTTACAGACGCTGATTCCCTTTGTGTTGTAGCACAGAACGTTGAATTAATATGCAATATTTATTTGATAATTCTGGAAGGCATTGATTTGATCACTCCCCGACTACCTCTGCTCCCTCATCAGGATATACTGGGGGGTGCATGCGAGTAGTCGGACGACCCTTTGATCCTCCACGCTCACATTGTTTAGCATATTTTATTGACATTTGATATCTAAGACTGCCCTTGTTAAGTCTGTTTGGCACTATGGTTCCTGTACTGTTTCTGACACACTCCAGCACGCTCACAACATACCCATTCCCAACGGCACATCACTTAAATTCACACAAGTGATGAGAGAATCATCACACTATTACTCAACCTCGTACAGGAAAACTACATTGTTTTTGTACAGTTATGTTTTGTAATTTAACCGAGATCTCTGTGTAACAGATCCTACCCATTAATTGAGCCCTTGTCTGGCCATAAGTTTGTTTAACCAAAAACTGTGGACATTTTTCCCTGGTTATGCTCTAAAAATACTTTGTGTTCGCTGTATGTGAATGAGGACATGGACATTATTACACACATGGCTTGCTTCCAAGGGAATAGGCAGTGAGGGGTTAATTATTCCAATGTGTATTGCAGTCCCTCAAGGCATTGACTGTGTGTACTGTAGCAAGACCTACTGCTGGGTGTTAACTAAGCCATTGTGAATTGCAGTCAGACCCCCTGCCATGTAGTAATTAGTTCAAGCCCTCAAGTCTTTGTTCATCAAACCCTTTTGTATCTGAAATGTAATCATGTCTGAGTTATTGTGTTTGTTAGGCCATCTTCTGTTGGCCTTTTGTCTACTGTGATATGATTGGATTAAGCCCTATTGTACCTGGTTTCCCCATAAGAGGCAATGCAAGATTTGTGTATAAATATCTGTGGTCTTTGCCAATAAAGTGAGTTATGTTTGGAGTGAACCAGAGTCCTGGAGTCTTGTGTTGCTTGTGGTCTAAAGTGTCCACTCTGATACCCATCTGCTCCAAGTATCCTGAATCGTCATCCGCCTGCTGCCAGCTTCATGCGACCCAACTTCGTATGCTGTCAGGCGGCAAAGTGGACGCTGCCTTGCTTCCTCCAGTTCCAGTAGAACCTTTGATTCAACCACCAGGACGTTATCTGCTTGATCGGTGCATCCGACGGCGCCAGTCTGGTGTCGAGAAGGAGAGACCCGGGAACGACGGCGGAAGGCGACGCTGTCCCTTCCCAGCTTCCGTTACACTCTAATCCACTTACTTGTGTGCACTTGCTTCTTGGAAGGTTTATTACTAGTGACTGTTATCCCACGAACCCCAGTTACCTTTGTATAGAAGCACAGACCACTATGTTAATAAGCAATGTTTATTTGACCGTCTTAGAGGGTTTTGATTTGATTGCTCCCTGCCTACCCTCGCTCCTGTACCAGGATGACCTGGGGGGGTGATGGTGAGTAGTCGTGTGACCCTTTCATCCTCCATGGTCACAATATCTTCCATATTTTATTGATGTTTGATATACATGATCATCTGTGCTAAGTTTAATTGCCCGAACTTTCTCTGTTTATTTTCACAATCTCTTAGACGCTTAACCTAAACACATCTCTCTTCACCACTAACCCATCACTCCCCTTCGAACTCCTTCATATTCCTATTCACCTTTAATCTCATCTCTCTTCATATTCTATGCATCGCTTTACTTTTCACCCCTACCCCCTACCTTGATACCTTGGCACACACTAACTACTATTGCAGATACTTCCATTCTGACACTCATATTCGGATTCTGTTATAAAGTTACACTACTAGTCACCTCTCAGGGCTGGCTAGCTGTATGCCTACCTCTTCATAACTCTTTATGAGGAGGTGAAGATTGGTTCCTTCCTAGAGACACGTTCTGGTCCACTTTTCCCCTTATCTGATGTAAAATGGCTCCTAGACATCCTATCTAAACAAATTTATACCCCACTTTGTTGGTTCCTCATCTACTTCCTTCTATCTACCCCTCCTTCACACTTCTCTATACTTCCTGCTTTTTTTTCCTGACAGCGGCGACTCATTTTCCTCTACTGGGATTTACCATCTCTCACCTTAAGTGGAGCTCATTGGGGATCTCCCTTTTTGTACGAGGGAGTACTGATGTTGGCTTTGCTCTCCATCCATACACCAAATCCTTATGACAACCCAAAATCCCCCAAAATCACTAGTTATCATTTCGCAGAACGCTAAAGGGCTCAATTCCCCTAAAAAAAGAACACTTGCATTAAATGACTTCCATCGCATGGGAGGCGACATAGTCCTAGTCCAGGAAACACATTTTAAACAGACACAGGAGATGCGTCTTTTGAATCGGTGTTACTTGCAAGCTTACCGAAGTTCAAATGTAATAAAGAAAAGTGGAGTTGCAGTACTTGTACATAGGCAGATCCCCTTCGTACTCTCTGCAATCCAAAAAGACCGTCTGGATCGGTTTATTTTTGTCAAAGGGCACATTTATTCACAACCCTTCAACTTTGCCTCACTATCCTAATGTTGATCAAGTCCACTTTCATTCTTAGGCCCTAGACAAATTAGACTCTTTCAAAGATGGGAAACTTCTAATGGTGGAGACTTTAACCTCACATTTCCCCCCCCACTTGACTGCTCCTCAGGATCTTCCTCCCTTGCCAATTCTTCATTGTATAACTTCCGTCACCTTTTACGTACGTTTCGATTGATTGACATCTGGAGAATAATGCACCCAGACACCAAAGATTATAAATTCTACTCCATTCCCCATAACCTTCTATTCTAGAATAGACTTCATGCCTCGAACCCTTTAGCTGGACCACGCCCCAGTTTCACTTTCCTGTTAAATTATTTACCTCCGCGACCACCTACCCACCATATCCATAAAGCCATTCAAATGTATATCGCAGATGATTGCCATAAAGCACTGTGGGAAGGGAGGCATGGAGGTAGTGTTGTGTTGTATCAACAATGGAGATTTTTCATCTCCCCTGGTATGGTTAGTGGCAGGCTCGGCCATGCAGAAGACCAGGGGTGGGTAGGCAGTGATTGCCTGAAAGGATCTGCCCTTTTCTTCCCATGGCCATAAGCTGGGTGCAGGCATGGCCCAAGTTTTTAGGGGCCCTGGGGGTGCCAAGTAGCGGGGGAGGGGAGTGTGACCCTATTTTCCCTTTAAATAGGTCATATCTGTATCTGTGCTTTTATTGCATTTGGCTTATATGCTCACACTGTTTAGATGCTCATCTACATTTCAGTTCTCCATAAAGTGCTGTACAGTCAAGAATACAGACATAGACAAATCTATATTAACATTCAAAGAGGGTGTAATGGTCTTTAAGTCACTCAAGCTCATGTATCAGTACAACAGAAAATGAAATTTGGAGCAAACTATTGCACTTTGTGCATCAAAGAAAGAAGAGTATAAGCCCCTTTTAAGTTAGTGAAATTTTCAGGAGCTCTTTTATGTCCCCTACTTGGTTTAATCCAGAAAACCTCCAGTTCTCCTTAGCACATCAGCCTCATGATACCTCTGCTTTGCTCCTGGCTATTCCAGGATGAGCACCTGGAACTCAAACTTCAGCTTAGTATGTAATAGTACATAGGCATCAAGTACAGGCCAAATGAGCACCTTGCAATCAGTGTATGATTTAATTTTATTCTATTTTAATCTTTTTTGAATCTTAGGATTTGTTGAGGTGTGATCCATTATTTGATGAACACAGGTAACAGCTGCTGCACTCACTCAAACTCTGAGTATTACTGGCACATAAATGCCCCAGAATAAGCAGTAGACATCACTTGGTGAGTGGCCCAAACTGTGGATGAATGAAGCAATGGAAATCTGCAGCATATGTCAATTCCTAATTACCCAGCACACAGGCACATAGTACATGGAGCTGGATATGGGAGGTGTGGGTCCTTCTGTACACATAGTAAGGATGAAGTAACAAAGACATAGGCTGTAGGTGGAAAATATGATTTATTAAGTAAAGCAAGCAAATAAAAAGAACAGGTGGAAATGACACACTTCTTCTTCTGGTTACTTTTATAAACTTTAGTGTAGGGGTGTAGCCACAGGTGAGCCTGGGCAGGCTGTGGCCCATCCATTTAAAGGGTGGCCCTTCTAGTTAAATGTCCATAAGTTTATTTTGTGGATTGTACGTTATAAAGGTAGAATTTGGGTGACCTCCTGTGAAAAATAGGCCCAAACAAAGCAAAAGGAAGAGAAAATCAATCCTGGTTATGCTTCTGGTTTAGTAGCTTAAAATAATAATGTTGATAACCAGTATTCCTTTCTACATTCTTCCTCAATTATTTCAACTTTGTCAGAGTGCAAAGAGCACTTAGTGAGAAGCTTCTCTGCGTAAGGCAGTTTCCATAGCAATGGAGGAACTAAAGGATCTCAGGTCTAAGTTTGCAATTCAAAAAGTACCACATTAAACTATCAATAACATCAGTCCATTTTATTTAAGTGTTTTTGATTTGTGCATTGATCCCATTGTAACTTTGGTTATGGCTTTCAGCAGTGAAAGGTTTGCATGCCATTGTGATGGAGATGCAATAAATAAAAAAAAGTTGACTTTACAATAGACATTATCATCATATCATCTGTATTGTGAAGTCTGCAGTTCTGTCCTGTTCTCCCGCTGCTGTGGCCGCTGTTGCTGATACTGTTTCCACGGCAACTCTAGCTTCACAGTTTTCATGAATGAGTGCTGTATTAACCCCTTCGCTATGCACTGGAGATTTTCTAGCATTCAAGGTGTTAATACTTTCAAAACCAGATCCTCTACAGAACCCTAAATATGTCCATTACATAAGGAAAATTAAAACATATATTTAGCAGATATTGTCAGCATCCCAGGTGCATGTAATTCATAAATGATTTTCTTGAAAATGCATAGCAGGATGGAACTGATCAAATGGTTCTAAGCAGGAAAAAGTGAAACATCTTCAACTGTTTTGCAGATTGAACAGGTTCCAGAAAGAGTAGGAACAGAATAGAAGAGAGAGGACATGAACTTTGAGTGCACGATAGCAACAGAGCACAAAAAAAAGGGAGAGATAGGGGCCAGAGTATAAGAAAGGGGGCTCAATCAAAGGTGCAGGAGAAAGGGAGGAACTAAAATTAGGGTTAAAAGAACAGAAGTCAAAAGAACAGGGAGGCAATGGGTGAAAACAAGAGTGCATTGTAAGCAGAGGAACTGTCTGAAGAAGGTCCTTACCTTGTTCAGATGAGCGTCCTGGACATGAAAGGTAAGGGAATCTAATCTACCGAGATAGCTAGCTATACAATTAGCCAGCTATCTGCAATGCAGAAAATAAAAACTTGTTACTCAATACATGGTTTGGGTTTTGTGAAACAGCACGTTTCATACAAAAATGAAACTGCAGAATCGTTTCGCTTATTTCTTAAAACAGAATATCACATAGATATAATTGTCCCCCAATTGGTTGTTAGTTTAGCTGTTTAGCTGGGATCTGTGTGCCTGTGCTGTCCATCCCCGTATTCTCACTGACAAGTTATTTGCCAAAAGAGGGAGTTGCATTGTACCAAACGGCACAGGCATAGATGGACAGGGCAGGCACTACTAAAATGGTGAATGTTTTACAGGAAAATAAATATCAGGATACATTAAAGGATCTGAACATGTATAGCTTGGAGGAGAGAGTAGAGAGGGAGGATATGATAGAAACATTGAAATACATGAAGGGATTCAACAAAGTTCAGGAAAAAAGTACATTTCAAAGGAATATACTGGAGGGACACAGGTTTAGATGTAATGTAAGAACGTTTTACTTCATTGAGAGGGTAAAGGATAAGTGGCATAGCCTACCCACAGAAGTAGCAGAAGTTAACACAGTGACAGAATTTAAAGGGATAGTAATTTCAGAAAAAAAGTATTACCTATATGGTAGATACAATTAAAAGAGAGTTCTTGCACTTATTCGTATCTCTCAAACCATAAATTTGTCAGAAGCAGATTTTGGTCTCTTGACCAGACGTGGCTCTTCAGCAGCACTGATATAACGATATCTAAAGAAAAATACTTCACTGAAATGGTCTACAACGTGTGCTTGCAAATCAGGCACACTTTGTAGACCCTTCCGATTAAGTATTTATTTTTAGGTATCTATATGTCTGCGCTGCTGAAGAGCCGCTGTCTGATCAAGGAACCAGAATCTGCTTCTGACAGCTTTACAGCTCATCAAGCAGAAAGAGGAGGGAGCGGAGAACTTTATTTTCCTATATCTCTCAAACCATAACAGTTTGAGAGATACAAATAAGTTTCTTTTAATTGTATCTACCATATAGTTAATACTTTTTTTCTGACATTACTATCCCTTTAAGAATGTATGGGATAGGCATAAGGTTGTCTTGACCATAAGAGAAGTCCAAGGACCATATAAGGTTTGAGTTCTTTATAGTAAGAAAATGGGCAGACTAGATGGGCCGAATGGTTCTTATCTTCCATCAAATTCTATGTTTCTAAGAACCAAAAAGCTTTCACCCCTTGGTTGATAGAGAGATCTCCAAAGCTTTGCTCAGCAATGCATTGGAGATCTCTCTTTTATCCAACGGTTAAATAATAGGTTTCAAAGTAGTAGCAAACTGGAGCAGGGACAATGACATTGCTCTGTCCACATAAACAAATTAGAATGTGGGCGTGGCTAGCACAGCTGAAGCACCCCTCAAAATTTGGAGCGCTAGATAGCTGCCTACTCTCCCTACTGGGAAATACATCCCTGGATTCTAGTTACTCCCCTGGGAGAATGTTTTCTGTTAGGTGGCCAAATAAATAGTTGCAGTGGGGCCCATTGACTAATAATGCACCACTGTTTAACAGAAACACTTAACAAGGCAGCAGTCCTTTACAAAGCAGCCACACATGTGGTTCTGTGGGACCATGTATTAATATTTTTTCAGATAGTGATATGCTATTGTCCAGTTGTAGACTTCAGTAAAGTTCAAAACAAAATATTTTATTGCTATATCTGTTCTTTGTAGGACACCCATATAGACATGTCCTTCTGTTAAATACAAAACTACTTATTCCTTTAGGTATAATTCTCCTTTAATTGCATTACACAATTATTGTAGAAGTCGCAGTTCTCATTACCCTGTACCATTAATTTCCCATTAATTGTTGATGTTGTTATCTGGTTTTTTATTCTTACTTAAAATAAGCATTCTAAGGACAACATTTCATTTTCAGAAAGCTAAAGATGACCAGTTCTGGAGTAAACCAATGCCACTATAGGAGACAAATAAAATCTTTCTAAATTCTCAATGATTTAAATAGGCATATTAACCATAGGGTGACCACATTTCAATTCTACAATTCAGAGACACGGCAGAGAGAAGAGCACACCTCCGAGTTCCAAACACTGGAGAGTAGGCTGACCAGACCTCACCTTTAACCGGGGACACATAGGAAATAGGCATATTTCAGGAGTGCACCAAAATCAAAGCAGCCCTGCAGTATGCATTTTTCATATGCGTCCCTCGTTAAAGGTGAGGTCTTGTCAACCTACTGGTGAGAGAACTGTCCATTGACTACTATGACAAAAAAAAATACCTGTGGTGGGCTACAAGAGAATGTACATCAAGCCCAAAGCCTTAGATTAGCATTACACTACAACAAAATTGTTCTGCAGGTTCTGATTGAGGTCATTATCAAGGCACAGTTCTCTCTCTCTAGTGTTTAGAGCTCTGTCTGGAAGACATTTTTCTGTAGCCCAGCAGAGACGTCGCTTTGTGACAGTAATCTATGGGTCATTCTTTTTCTGGTGTTTAGACCTCTGTGCTCAGCAAACATCATTCCAGGACATTGTACTCTCCCAGAAGGGGGTTGCCCGGGACAAGGGACACACATTTAAAATTTGGGACTGTCCTGGGCAGTCCGGGACATGTGGTCACCCTAATTAGTCCCTCAAAAACATTGTAAAGCAAAGGATTAGTGAGCGCTCTAGCATTCAAGGAGTTAAAGGGATAGTAATACTTCGTTTAAACTTTATTTTATTTTGTAGGCATTAAAAAACATGAAGAATGATATAAGTCTTATCTCTCAAACCTTTATGGTTTAAGATATATTCACAAGCAAAGTTTCCCCTCCCGCCCCTTTTACCTAGTGTAAGCCATCTCTTCTCAGATGTGGAATCCAGTCCATAGACCAGACAGATAACAGAAGGGGACAATCTTCTTCCTATGAAAACAATGAAAGCCCTGCCCTCCTTGACAAGCTTTTCAGGTTTTTCCCTTATCTTAATTGAAGATTGTCCCTCTCTGCAATCTACCTGCGCACCTCCCTTCTACTCTGGCTGAGCAGTGTTACATCAGTAAAAGGGGCGGGAGGGGGATACTTTGTCATTGAATTACTCTTGAACTACAACTCTGACAGAATTGAAATAACACTCTCCAAAGTCCAAATGCTATGATGATTAATTAGAGCTGCTTTTACTATGAAACATTTCTATCCCTTTAAAATTCCAATTTAAATCAAACAGATTGTTTATTTCTACCATATGGCACAGTTGCTTTGCCTCAGAATTGCTGCATAATGCATCAGTCTTAATAACTAGTATAGTCAAAGACGGAGGACAGTATTACTGTTCTCACTCATGAATACTAGTTTAATACATCTAGAAGAGAGACTATCCATTCTTTTCCTTGTGTCTCTGTATCTACTCACTGATTCAAACCTTTCCAAGAATGATGGTGTTAATATGCAGCACTGACTGCATTTTCATCAGATCTGACATCCAGTATTTATACACTGCATTTGTGACAAGGGGCTAAGCCAGCAGCCATTTTGTATTTTTTTTCCTGCAAGGCTTCTGTTGGTCTATAAAATAAAAAATAAAAACACATTACTTCATTGGTATAAAAAAACAGATTCACACAATTTCCTTTGTTTCATTAAAATCATTTTTCTCTTCATAACCCTCATCTCCCCTCCTTGTTGTATTGGATAAAACGCTCCCTTACCTCCTCTGTGAGTCATCTGCACTGCTTGCATTAGAGTTCCCAGGGCCCCAGTAACAGCTAAGGCTGGGAACACTGGCAAGTTATTGCCTCATAAACTGCAGCTGACTCGCCCAAGGCTGATTACTGAAGTTATTGGGAGGTGGGAGGTGGGATGGGAACTCCAAATCAACTCATAAGTCAGGTTCAGTCCTATTTTGTATCATATATAGGAGCTGCAATAAACCGAATGCAGTTTTCAAACATTCTCATTTTTTTAATGTTTGCTCGAACTATTACATTTAGGACCTCAAACAGTCTATAGCTAGGGAACTTTTTAAAAGTAGATAAAATAAGGAATAAATAAGATTAAAAGTACAATACGTGCCAAGGATATACAGGCAGAAGGGTGGATGCTCCAAATGTGGGCCCAGAGCATGCTGGGTATTGTGCACAAATGCAAAGAGAAGCAATTCTTGGGCAAACCAGCAGGGACAAATAAAAACTATTCCCATTGATTTAAATGAGGCTTTTAACCCTTTGAAAGCTAGAGGGGTCTTCAATGAATTGAGAAGCACTATGTTGGAGGGCTCTCTAGCATTCAAGGGGTAAACACATCCGTTAAATCAATGCAAATTGGGCTTGCTCCTGAATTTCTTCAATTCTCTTAACTCACTGATTGTCAGACAGATATTCAACTCATTCCAAAGTTATGTGTTGTATACCAATTTGGCCCTCGAAGGGTTAAATGCACCAGCGTCAATGAATGTTAAATTTACTGTGTTTATCACAGTCTAACCTAATACAATGTTTCTCAAATTTAGTCCTCAGGACACAACAAAAGGTCACCATTTAAGGATGAGTAATCAACAGCACTGTCATTGTGATTGGGCTGCCTATGTCTAATTAGGGATATCATGAAAAACTGATCTGTTGATATGCCCTAAGGGCTTGAGCTGTGAATCAATAACATATACAAACACAACTGTGCCCATATCGCTTAACAACTTTGTTAGCGCAGACCATCTAAACCAGTTAGGCAACCTTTGGTTCTCTAGCAATTCAAAACTACAATTCCCATAAGCCCCAACCAGCCATTGCCTGTAGATGTAGTTTTCAACAGTTGGAGAGTAAAATGTTACTTATCCTTGATCTAGGCTACACTCTACAATAGGGTTGTCCAAGTTTGATACTTAAAGGGATAATAATGTTTCACAATAAAAGTAACTCCAATTAATCTTCATAGTATTTGGGCCATGGTGAGTGTTATTTCAATACTGTCAGAGATGTAATTCAAGAGTAATTTAATGATAAAGTATATCCCTCCCGCCTAGGCCCAAATTGGAGCTGCTGTTTTTTTGAAACATTACTATCCCTTTAAAGGCCACCAACAGGCTACAATTTAAGGATTTCCCTCATTAAACACAGGTGAGTTAATCATTGGCTTATTCATTTTGATTGGCTAACCTGTGCTCAAACTGGCAGTTTGAGGACTGGACTTGGACACCCCCACTCTAGACTCATCTTCAGTTATGCCATTCCTGGAACAGGTGTAAAATATATAAATGTGTGCATGGTAACAGATCTCAAACACTCTTACATTTCCCATCTCCAGAGCACAAATGTTAACAAAGAGTTGTAGATGTTGCAAAGTAGATATTTCGAGAATAAAATGTTTTGCACACAGGAGCAAAGCATTTGTTGGCCTGCTTGACACACATAAACATCACTTTGTTGAAAAATGTTCTCCAATGCATTAGTATCACCAGGTAAGAAGTCTTCGCAGACGTGGAGTGAAATAGAAGGAAAAAAATCCTGTTTTTCCTACTGCATTAATTCCCATGGGATGGACTTTTCCACCAATGACTTTTCACATTGATGCTTCCAATGTGACTTTGTGGTATGGGCATCAGCAGTTAAGTGTATGCATCTGTGCACATGTGTGAGATAACATGTTTGCTGTCTGTGTCAATGCCACATGGTAAAGCCAGTTGAAACCAATGGGCTCCACCTTCTGATATGATCTTGTCTACCATTTCCTTCCCACAGGAATGTCTGGAGAAAGAAAAATGGCTTTTGTAGTCTAGTCTGCTGAAGTTCCCATGGTGAGAAAATTGTAATTTTTGTATAAGGTTTACACCTCATTTTTCTAATACCAGCCTTTTATTAAATATACATAGTAGAAAAGGTGAAGGCAACCTTGTCCTTCCATTTCTAATTGGAGTACACTTACACCATCATCCTCAGTCATCCAATGGCCAGCTGAGGACGATGAGAGTTGCATAGACAAATATTCTGCATGAATGCAAAGTTGGCCAAATTTTCCTCTCCCCTAGACAAGAAAACCTTGGCTCTCATAGCTCCACCCATGGCCACACCCCTACTCCTCCTCTTATAGTATCTGCTGCTTTTACTAAAAATCTTGGACTACTGATATTTACTATGCATTCAATAGGGATCATGAGCTTACAATCAATGATTCACTTAAGTACTGAGCTTACTATTCATAAGCAATGAGTTACCACAGAGCTTAGTTATGATCCGTATGCACTGAACAAAAGAGCTTGCATTCCATAGACAGTAAACAAAAGAAACTACAAATTGTGAAAAGAAGAGAGCATCTGAACCCGTTGAGTGCCCGAGAGATCTTCAAAGCATTGCTTTGCGATGCATCTCAGAACTCTCTGGAACTCAAAGGGTTAAGCAAAAGGCTGAGATTATACTATTTTCTTTATTTATTTGGGAGGAGTGCAGAGAAGATGGGGCTTTATTTATATTAAGGCACAGATGGAGGGTATGCATTAATCGAAAAATGTAACATCAGAATACCACACTTTTGATGCGGGCATGGTGATGTCGTCGGCATGGTGCTGGTGACATTATGATGTCACCATTTCTATGGTCGCCAAATAGAGAGCGAATTTTCAATAGGATACCCCATTCACCACCTACAAGACTTCAGTCACCAACACAGTGCACTCCTCCTCACTCTGCAACTCCCTCAGCTTTGCCTGATCAGCTCACACTATCCTTTGACACATTGACTCACATTCCCCTTCACCTCCTCAATTTAAACCCTATCTCATATTTGCCCGATTCACTCACACTAACCTTTGCCTGATTCACTCACCTTTAACACATCACCTCATATTCTCCTTCTACTGTTTAACTCACATTCCCCTACCACTGTTCGATTCACATACATCATCATGTCCCTACTATTCACAAACACCTGTCTACTCTCTCTCTCTCCCCCATCCCCTTGGCCAACTTTTCTCATGTCTCCCATTATCACAATCTCCTCGGTCCACCTTCCCTCTTCTCCCATGTTTTGACTCACTGGATTCACATTGCTTTCTCTTGGGTCTGCCGTCATGATCATCATCTCCCCTAACAAAGATGTGCAACTGGTGACTCCCTCATTGTTGGACTATAGTTCCCATCATCTTCAGCTACCCACATGATGGCTGTTGTAGTACAGTAGTTGGAGATCCACATATTCCTCTACCTTCCCAATTATATCCAGGGTTTGTCCATACTGACTTTGCATACAGCTCAGTGGAGAAGTCAGGACTATTTGATTTTTTATTTCTTTCTATATCTATGTATGTGTGTGTCTCAGGACACCCTCTTCTCTTGTGTGCATGCATCTGTAAATATCTATATCTCTCTCATAAACCCTTCTTCTCATTGTTCTGGGTGTGTCTGTGCGTGTATATGCTGTATATGTGACTGTGTTACAGGCAATTGATTCATTGATTACGTTTCCACCTTTAATGCCCAAGTGATGTGAATAGATGGTCAACACTTCTAATGATTTTGGGATGCTCTTAAGAAATATCTCAATGCCTAGGTACACTGGAAGCATTGTTTTGGAGTGTCTTGCCATAGTGTGTATGTTGTTCATATGTTCCATTACATGTTGCCTTAGCTGGTGTGTTGTTATGCCAGCATATAATTTTGTGAACATTTTGAAAGGTATGAGCTATTTTCATGAAAGGGTAGGCTTTGCTTCTACCAAATACAAAAGATCCACTACCTAAAATGTTCCTTTTACCTAGCTGGCCTGGCATTTGAAAATGATTATGTGACAATATATCCCTGGAGTTTTAGCTCTTTGCTCTGTCATGTTAGCTCTCTCCTAAGTGCTTCTGTAAATCTACATCTCTATACATAATGTACAAATGCATCTGCAGTACTTTTCTGACTCGTTGCCATTCGGCGTTATAGGTGGTATGGAGAGGGTGACTTGATCTGTTTTTTCTCTGTCTGAGGACAAACAGCATGGTCAATCTATTCATGTTGCCTATTTTTACCCTCCTTGATCGACCTGGTACTGAATCCCCTTTCCTTAAATAAAATTGAGTGTTAATCTAATCCTCTATTAAAACTGAATAAAAATGAGCATTTTCAACATAGTCTGATAAAATTTTGGGGATGCTTCTTGTCACATATCGTGGATGTTTACTCTCTGCATTTGGTAGATTAATTTTAGCTTTTGGCTTTCTATACAGATTAGCCTTGACAGTTCCATCCTTGATAACGTTAATGCTTAAATCCCAAAAGCTGGCCTGTGTTTGACACATCTCTTATGTTAGTTTGAAATTATAGTCATTGTTTTTCAGAAGCACAATGAATTGTCCACATGTATCTTTGGTCCCCTTCCACACAAACAAGACATCAGATCGACTGAGGGATAATGCTAAACTTGGGAAGATAACCTTGATCTACATCCATCAGGGATATAACTATAGTATTATGAAATTATAATACTATAAAAACCCAAAACTGTCAGCCTTACTGAAAGATTTAGGTGATTAAAGAGAGAGAGAGAGTGAGTTGAAAAGCAGAGGGAGACAAGAGCGATAGTTACAAATTAGCTGCAGTAGTTGTAGTCTGTGTTGGTCCAGTTGCCTGCTGCAATGTGCAGTGAGTGTACTGAGGCATTGTGTCCACAAATGGAAATAAAAGGAGTTGAATGACTGCTGTTGCTGATGATGTGGAGAAAGAATCATCTAGCACAAGTAGCAGTGGGATTCAATGCCAAGCAGAATCACCAGCAGACTGTGCTACCACCACTCCCAAAACATCTACACATGGTGCTGGTTGTACAGTAAGGTAGCACATCCCTTACACATTGCCAGCACTGTGACAAGCCTGCAAAGAACCCCCCACGTCCTCTTGCATTCTTAATTCTTAGTGCCTATGATAACAATGTTTGTCTATATCAACAAGATGATGTACAGTGTGTGTCACACATCACCAGACACACATTGCCAAAATATTGCCCCAAGTGCATCTCCCCCTACCTGTAATACCCACTCATTGTTAAACAAGTTAAAAAACTTTGGACCCAGGACTGAATCCTGCCATACCCCACTTACAAATTTAGGCCAACTTGAAAAGGTTCAGTTTACAACACCTCTCTGCCACGTATAAGTTAACATTCTCTATCACTGAGCAGATATCACCTCCCAAACTGAAGCCTTTACATTAATGCAGAAATGTGTTTTAAGGCAAGGTATCAAAGGCCTTTGTAAAAACCAAGTATGTTACATCAAGTAGACTACTGTGCCACCATCAACACCACAACTGTTAGACTGCCACCCCTGAGACAAATTAATTGATTTCTGTGATGATAACGTGTTCTACAAAATGTTGTGATGCTGGTTACTTACTTTTCACTATGCTTACTAGTAGTTTTGTTCCTACATTTCTCTATTCTTCATGATCTAGTCTTCCACTCAATTTATAAAGATTTTTAAATGTTTTTACAGGATTCAGTTCCAATGAATTTTGCTGCTGATCCCTGGCATAAAGTCAGAAATGTAACTATCATTGCTCTTAATGGAGACTCTGTGAGAATTCCTGCCCAGAGCACCAGAACATGACTAATGGTCATCTTTAGAGTTGTCAAAAGGCTTACTACAACCGGTGGTGAACATTTCATATCACTTTTACAAAGAACTTCCTCAGGAGAAAGAAGATAATCATTATTTATTGTACAAGTCACAACATCCATGACTGCATTACATTTGTAATACAACTTTACTACCACCAACATGTCCAGGCATTCTTCCTACTTCTTTTTCCTTACCCCTCACCCTTATATGTATAATTAAAGATAATAGTGGTGATTTTCCCTGAAAAGCACGCAACAGGGCTGTTGCATGAGTATATATGTTTTGTCTGTCTGAAATAATGTAAGATGTATGTCTCTGTTTCTGCTCTGGTATATGTCACTGTCAATCTCAGTTGCAGTTCAGGTGTAAGATCTCCTTCCTGTCTCTTTCAATTATCAGTCAGAAAGTTGCTTTAACTGTCCCTATCTGTCACTGTCTACAAATCACACCCACAATCCCTGCAACTATAAGCATCTTTAGCTCCTCTTTGTCTTTCTGTCTGTCTCTACACATAACTAATGTCAAAACGTCAGTGGCCACTTTTTTACAGTACTGTACAAGACAGACCAGGAAAAATGTATGTGGACACCCATGTAGGTAATTATTGGTAAATAACAATGCACTTACTAGATGTCTTTTTTTTATATTGCTTTATTATTTGCATTTTAACCACAACTGCAAGGATAAACTTTCCAACTGTGTTACATCACCAACATTATAAACTAAATTAACTATGCCATGTTTGAAATAAACCCTCAGTCAACATAAGTATAATGCCACGCTTTCATTAATCTCTTGAATGCTAGACATGTCTCCAACACATTGGATTAAGCGAACACTAACACCTTCTAATAACAAATCCATATTTACCTTAATCTGTGCAGAAAATCCTAATGGCCACTATGAATCAATTCCGTGTGTGTGTGATGGTTCTCAAAATTGAATCTGTAATTAGTACTGGATACCATGTCCATGGAGGTAGATGTCTTTGCTTTTTCAGGGTTCCCAGCAGGGACGTGTACAGACATTTTGGGGGCAGGGGCTCAAATGAAAAAAAGGGCACTTCTCATAATTATTTATTCAAAATATATATTTAAAAAAAGGGCACGGGGGCACTTTGGACAAAAAGGGCAGGTGCTCAAGCCCCCCTTGGTGTCTATGTGTGCACATGCCTGGCTCCCAGACTCAGCTCTCCCAACTGAAGTCTTCTTAGGAGACCTTCAGTGGGAGGAGTTTGGCTTCTAAGAGCCCTGCAACAAATTATCATGTCCATGTCTGCCTTCCTGGACATTAAATCTAATACTAATTAAATACTAATTTTCCAGAACAATTCCACATTATTAATTCATAGTGGCCATTAGGATTTCATGCACAAATTAAGGGAACTGAGAGTTTGTTATGAAGTGGCATTAGTGTTCATTTTAATCACCTTTTCACTTGTCAAGCAAAACCTTTCTCCAGATCTTAGGTGATTAGCAATAAGTGACAGACATAATTAGTTGTTTTTTATGTGGAAGAAAATATGAGCTCACTGTATGAAAACAAATATCTCAAAGATTATACATCAACTCCATACTGTTCTGCTCATTAAAATCTAGGGCCGCACAGGTAAAATTGTCTTAAAAAGGAGAACTGCTTGACAGGGTAAGAATCTGGCATTTTCATTTCATTCATTATAAATTACATAACCTCCCTATTGCTCTCTGTTTTGGTTGATCTCTGAATTCTCAGTTAGTGAGATTCTGCTCATTGTCCAGTCTAATATCATAAAGGAGAATAAATACTGCTTAATAATAACCACCCACTTACCTTACTATATACAAAACATGGGCACCCGGTGGGGGCACTTACCTCCTCTATAAAAACATAGGAGCTGGGCAGGCTGGCCTGGAGATCATATTATGGCTTTGCCCCTCTCTGGAAAAATTTCTGTGGATGTCCATAACCCTCACAGGTGCTAGGAATTTTGCTCCTGTTGCCTTTGTTTCAAAGATAACATCTTTAGCATATGGAGGAGGACAAGGCAGGTGGCAGCGGGACTACAGACTCTGTTAAATGCACATGGTAATCTCAACGCTTTACCCATCACAATGTGTTGCACACCTCCCTGGGCCTTAAAGGGTTAAATAGACTGCCCACAATGGTCATGTCTGCCTATATAGACCTGACATTCAGCACTGACTGAAGATATTATCTCTTGAACAAGGATGCAAGAGAAACATTCATAGAAGAAAGGGTTATCATCAAGAAGTGTTAGCTTTTAGTTAATATTGGTCTGTAGATTTAGATATTAGTCTTTTGTTATGGTGAAAGAGGACCTAATATAAGAGGATGCTAGAACAGGTCAGTATGTATTTTTGATTGCCTCATGTGGTCAGCGGAAGTTCTGTACCTGTCCTTCATGCATCCTTTTATTGTTATTAAGTGAGGCTGGTGTAATTTTAAGTGTTACATCTGTATGATGAAAATATAATGGCAAGGAGATGAGGTCATAGAAAGGACTTGGCTGTGTTCCAGTAATTAAGGGTGGGCGAAAAGTCAGAGACATTTCCTGCATGACTTTTCGTGAAAAAACACATTTTTTTTTTTTTTTTTTAAATTTGTGAACATTTTCTCCTCTTCACCACTGCCAACAAACTTGTTGAATACGCTTCCTATTCTGCAACATTTCCAACCACAATATTACTTCTTCTGAGGGCTGCACCGGTGAATAAGTAGCTGAAAGTCAAAGTTGTGAGTCCTACTGCAACATATGCCTTGAAAAAATTGTTAGCATGCAGAGTGTCATTGTCCTTTGCCCACAACACTAACTTCCTGCATAATTAACACTGGCACTTATTCCAGCAGGGTGCAACACATGCCATTAGTTATTTACAGCCACTTTTTCAATAAAAATGAAAGGGAACCATGATGTCTACAGATAAAAAAGCACAACCTACAATGTGGCAGATGTGTATGGTAGTGCTGACGGTGGTGGATTCCTACAGCGGTTTTTACCGTTATTATGTTTGTGTCAAATAGAAACTATCCTTCTTCTCAGATTATTCTTCTTACATTACTTATTGGTCATAGCAGTGGTCCCAAGTGTAGTAAATTGTAGCAACCCTTCTTCACATCCGTCCTCCTCCTCCTCCTCCTCATATGTGCTGCTGTTAATAGATTTGGCCTGACTTTCTTTGTCATGTGTGGTTTCTACTACCTGATATTTATATGGTATGAGATGTTCGTTCATTTTTTAGAATGTTAGTCTCCCTGCATCATATGATTATTCACAATGTAACCAGCTGCACTGAAAAGCTGCTCAGACTCAATGCTTGGTGGAATGCAACTAATGGTTTCCTTCACAGTATATGTCAATGCTGGCCATACACACTGTTTTTTTATCCAGTAGTCCATGGGGTCATTGTTTCTGCCTAGAACATAGCTATCCTGAAAACATGCAGAAACCATGTCACATGCAGTGGAACCACTCCTTGGAGTAGTGCTGTATCTTGGCCTAGGGAGGCACTTTACAGGGGCGGCATAAAAAGCTGCTGTCCCGCGAAGCTGCATTTGGACTTTGCTTGCCTTTTCCCCACCTCCCAGTAATGCCTGGCCTGCTTTGCAGGCTTTTAAATTCATGTCCCTCTTTGAGCCCTCAGCAGCGTTGCTGCGAGACTCCTAATTGTACTGCGGATGAGCGTTGCACTTCATATATTTGCACACACGCATTACAATCCATATTCCAGCTTTGGCACCTCCCGAGTAAGCTCTGTGACTGCTGCCATTGCTGTTACATGTAGACGCTGGCGCTAAGCTGCAAAGGGCTCCATTTTAATTTGGATGGTACTTATGACCCTGTGTGTCAAAAGTCATAAAACTGCATCTGAAACATCACCGCAGACAGAAGTAATCGTGTGTAACCCCCTAAGTGCCAGAGTGCTGCTGCACTCACCTCTGGCAGTCAAAGGGTTACGGTATGAATTTCCTACAAATATACTTGGCAATACTCCACCCGAAAGTCTGACCTTAGAGCATGTTTCATATTTTTGGAGAAATGCAGATTTTTTAGAAGCAATTAAATTTTTTTCGCTCATTTGTATATATTATATTAATGGAATTAAAAACATATATATTTTTTTTTGCAAATGTATTATATTTGATGGATATGGTACCTTTTCTTTTACCCCAACTCTGCATAGGTTTTGCACTCAAGAGACTTTTTCACATTGGAATATATGCACTTTTTTGCCATAGGTAACAAATACAAATTCTTACTGATTTAAATGAGGACACTGTCTCCTGTACTAGCATATCATGAAGTTGGGTACTGGGTGGAAGGGAGGCTCAAAGAGACAGATCCTATTCTTATGGAATGGAGGTTAGGGAGGGAAAACATAGTCAGTGGGTATGCAAGGCATGATGCTGAGTACAAACAAAGTCAGTGGGTATGCAAGGCATGATGCTGGGTACAAACATAGTCAGTGGGTATGCAAGATATGATACTGGATACACTGTACCCAGCATCATGCTTTCCATACCCACTGACTATGTTTTCCCACTGTAACCTCCATACCATAGGAACAGGATCTGTCTAACCCTTGCTTCTACCCAAAAGCATGCCATGCATACCCAGTGATTCTGCCTTTCCTAGTTTTCATACCCTGCATATATAGATTGGGGCAGGCACTGACTCCTGTACCCAGTTATCATGCCCTGCATTCCCGTTGCTTTCTATCTACACTGTGGGGGGGGGCACGGTTGGAGGAACTTAATGTCGAATGACTCTGCCCCTTTTTGGTTCCACCCTTGCAGACTGATCATGACTCCCGTGACTATGGCCAGTATTTTTTTGAAGAAATGGTGGAAGTCATAATAGCAAACTTTGACACTCCAGCTACTCTGGACTATGGTTCCTATTATGCTCAGCAAGCCATTTGGCACTCTTAATATACAGAGAGGAAGAGGTGGAGATCAAAGAGGAAGAGCCTAAGAGGATAGGGCAGAACCAAAAAAAAGGGGGGGAGGGTGGAGTTAACAGAGGAAGGGGAGATTCCTAAAGAGGAAGAGATGTGACCTGGGCAGGAAGGGGTGGGGCAAATAAAGTTATGGGGGGGTGCGTGAGTTTAGTCAGGCCTAGGGGAGCACAAAACCTAAATTCACCAGTGCCTACGAGTTACATTGTGTTCCTGCGTGTCAGTTACCAACCTACACTCAGGGAGCAAGTCACAAAGAAATGTGCAGCCACCAGCTCCACCACCAATGTTGGATTTTTGCTGCCCCTGCTGAGACCCATGAATTGCCCTGGTTCAGAATGGGATATGCTGCTGGCTGAAATGCTTTGCTGCCTTCTTTTTTGTGCCCTAACCCTTTTTCCCCCTCAGGCTCCACAATGTAACCCTCAACTCAATTAATAAGCATATCACTATATGCCTTGATTGAATGTGACACTACGTCAGGATCTTGCTCAAAGCACACTAACATGTCCTTGACCAGCTGGTACATGTCTGTATGGTCATTATGGTAAGATTCCTCAACCATGCTCCTCAGTTTTTTTCTGCAATATATATATCAGTTGTAAAATTTAAATAATTCCTGTCCTTATGAGGCTCACCAGCATGGTTGCCTCCTCTAAGGGTTTCAGCAGCTCACATACATCACATATCCATTGTTATTGGCCAGGATACAAAGAGGCTCTATCCAAAGCCTTCCAGTTTTGCATGGTGTACTCCCTAATGGCTTTATTCTGCTCTTTAAAAGACTTTAGGGTGTAGAGTGTGGAATTCTACCTGTAGGAACCTCCATTTTCAGCCGGTGATGGGGCAGGTTGTTACACTTTTGTATGGAATATAGGAGCGCCTAAAATGGCCAAAGATTTTGCCGTTTACTTTGAAAGTTTTAGCAAGATGTATTTGAGCTGCATAATGACATTTCAAAATTGCCTATACAAACAGCCAAAAATTCAGCAATGTGATAGAATTCTGAGTGTCTTGTGCAACAGATGAAATGCTGTGCAAAACATACTTGTATGAATGAACAGCTTGATTTACTTCCCTGATTGCAGTCTGATGTAAATAGAAATATGTTCCCTTTTTCCTCTGCTCAGAATTAATTAGATTTTCCTTTTTGCATTGGACCATTCCTTCGCAATGCATTGGATACCCCTCTGGTGCACAAAGGGTTAATATTTCTTACAAATGTTGATGCTCTTAGCAGAGTCAGATTTAAATGTCTTTGTTGCTTGTAAAAATTGCTATTGTCAGTCCCTGCTACAAAGTAGCCCCCCTACCCATGACAATGCTATTGGGGTCAGTGGCATAGATAATACTGAAAGGCAGGGAGCGTGTGAGCGAGAGAGCGAGAGTGTGAGAGACAAAACCCCCCAGGGCAGAAAACATGGATGTGACGATTTGTAGTAAATGGCAGTAGGGAAAAGCAGACGCATAATAAATTGATTCCATTAAAAAGTCATCTGAACTTTAATAAAAGTTCTGATTTGATTACAGTGGAATGGAACCTACAGGGTGGGGTGAGAGGGAGAAATGACAGAGAAAAGATATTGCTTGTTGTTGTTTGAGAGGAAACAGATGTAGGAACCAAAGATGAGAGAAAAAAATGAACAGAGAAAAAAGATAAATATAAAAAGAAAAAAAAATAAAGTAAACATATTTATGAAACTAGTGATGTTTGATACCTGTATTGTAAGAAACAGTTGGGTGAAACTTTTTAACCAATTGCACTATAGGGCAACATTTTTAAATCCCATCAAATTCTGGCTAAATCTCCAACACGTTGCTTCACAAAGAGTTTGAGATCTCTCTAGCATTCAGTGGGTTAACAGCTACATTTAAATAAAAACTGATTGTTAGGGAATTATTTGTTCCATGTGCTGCAATTGGCTTGCATCAGAATTGCTTAATTTTTGGCTTTATAAATATGTCCCAGTGCTTCACATTAACATCTAATAATGAAATGAGGGCACACGGGTTTAAATATTATATACAATGAGGGAAAAAATTATTTGATACCCTGCTGATTTTGTACGTTTGCCTACTGACAAAGGAATGATCAGTCCATTATTTTAATAGTAGGTTTATTTGAACAGTGAGAGACAGAATAACAACAAAAAAATCCCCAAAAAACTCATTTCAAAACAGTTATAAATTGATTTGCACTTTACTGAGTGAAATAAATATTTGATCCTCTATCAATCAGCAAGATTTCTGGATCCCAGGTGTCTTTTATACAGGTAACAAGCTGAGATTAGGATCACTCTCTTAAAGGGACTGCTTCTAATCTCAGCTTGTTACTTGTATAAAAGACACCTGTCCACAGAAGCAATCAATCAATCAGATTCCAAACTCTCCACCATGGCCAAGACCAAAGAGCTGTCCAAGGATCTCAGGGACAAGATTGTAGACCTACAAAAGGCTGTAATGGGCTACAAGATCATCACCAAGCAGCTTGGTGAGAAGGTGACAACAGTTGGTACGATTATTTGCAAATGGAAGAAACACAAAATAACTGTCAATCTCCCTCGGTCTGGGGCTCCATGCAAGATCTCACCTTGTGGAGTTTCAATGATCATGAGAATGGTGAGAAATCAGCCCAGAACTACACAGGAGGATCTGGTCAATGATCTCAAGGCAGCTGGCACCATAGTCACCAAGAAAACAATTGGTAACACACTACGCTGTGAAGGACTGAAATCCTGCAGCACCCGCAAGGTCCCCCTGCTCAAGAATGCACATGTACAGGCCCGTCTGAAGTTTGCCAATGACCATCTGAATGATTCAGAGGAGAACTGGGTGAAAGTTTTGTGGTCAGATGAGACCAAAATCAAGCTCTTTGGCATCAACTCAACTCGCCGTGTTTGGAGGAGGAGGAATGCTGCCTATGACCCCAAGAACACAATCCCCACCGTCAAACATGGAGATGGAAACATTATGCTTTTGGGGTGTTTTTCTGCTAAGGAGAGAGGACAACTTCACCGCATCAAAGGGACGATGGACGGGGATATGTACCATCAAATCTTGGGTGAGAACCTCCTTCCCTCAGCCAGAGCATTGAAAATGGGTCGTGAATGGGTATTCCAGCATGACAATGATCCAAAACACATGGCCAAGGCAACAAAGGAGTGGTTCAAGAAGAAGCACATTAAGGTCCTGGAGTGGCCTAGCCAGTCTCCAGACATTAATCCCATAGAAAATCTGTGGAGGGAGCTGAAGTCCAGAACTGGAATCTAAAAAAAAAAAAATGCTCCATGGTCCTTAAGTGACCGCGATGTGCCGATTGGCCAGTCGTTAAGGGGTTAAGGACCAGATTGATGTGCAATGCATTGCTTTACAACATTCTTTAATGTTAATTATAGATCCATAAGTTCAAAAAATAAGTTTTAATATCTAATCCATATTTAGACTGTTGCGTGCAATGATTGAATATTTTTGTTTTTGACTCTTATATAACATCTCTCTCAAATGTGGTATCCTGAAAATTACTCCTTTGGATGCCACTGTTATAGGGATTTGCACAGATGCCACCTCGAATGGGTGAAACTTTTCTTCTTGTGTGCCCCAAGGTCTTTACAATGATAACGGGTGTTGTAGAGGAAAACCTGCGTATACAGTTAGAATAAGTAGTTACTGGCCAGCAAGGGGTTCCAAATAGAATGGTAATGTGGTTTCTTCCATTTGTTTGCAATATATTCTCTGAAAGTTTCCTCCTGCAGAACTCCCCTTCTAGAACCCAGTTGTAGGAACCCCCAGCATTGAACTTGCTCAGTGTGAATAAATGTTGAAGCATGGGAGATAAGTACATCTTTATGAAATAATGAGATTAGGTTACTCCCAGAATCTTGCTTTGACTGAAGTCAATTCATTCCCTGTAATATAGTCATGTACCTCTGAGAATGAAAAAGTGTGATAAACTTCAGAGACATGCATAAGAAGCAGATGAGAGTTTGTACCATGTTAGCCGTAGAAATACAGGAGGCAAATATAGTAGTTGATACCTTTATTCGCATGCAGTAGAAGGAAATTAATGTGCACACAGTAACTGGAATATCATATATGGTAAAACAAAAAGTATATTTTACAAGTAACAGAGCAGCAGTACGACTCACCCACAGAACATAAGAAGCCCCTAGAAGCTAATGATTTAATGCAGTTTGCATGTTCTCATGCTTGAAGGAGCAGTAAACTTTTTTTATGAAACACATATTTTACAGAGCATTTCCTGTTGAATAAAACAAGGTCACTCCCATTGCTGTTGGGTGTTTTATTCAAAATTTATAGCAGTTTAAATAACCAGGAAGTGACTTTACTGTGTTTACTTCCTGATTGTTCTAACTGACAGGAAGTGACAGGCAGTTTCTAACACATTCTATGGAGAACTGTATATCACTGACTTTTCTGACTTTCCTCTCCATTAGAATCTAACAGGAAATCTAATTAGAATTTGACCACTAGAGGGCACTGCTAATGTAAAAAAACATGGGTTTAAACTGTAATAACTCTGGAAATATAAATCTCTCGACAGTGGGAGTACCCTTATTTTACTCAATAGAAAAATCCCTACAATATATATTTTTTCATAAAAAAAGTTTACTGCTCCTTTAATCATAGATTTTTATGCTCTATAACATGGATAGTCAATTGTTGGACTTCCAGTTTTTGGAGACTACGACTCTTATCAACTCCATGATGGGATAGATCTTTGTGAGCAAGCCCTTTGGATGAAATGTGCATCAAATAATCTTTGTTTGAAGCCAGATCTGATGGAAGTTACATAGAATTTTTTTGCCTTTAACCAGAACTAAGAGGCTTCAAACTCATCTATGCTATTTTATTAATTTAGCTCCTCCTTTTGCGATAGCTAGCATTTAGCAGTACCTCGATCTATATGACTACTTCTACTTAGATTCTAGATACTTATTAGTTAAATGAATACTCAATCTATTTGTTTGAAGCCGGATCTGATGTAAGGTGCTTTTAACCCCGTCAGAACTAAGAGGTTTCAAACTTACTTAGGTTATTTTTCCCAATTGTGATGTCAAGTACTGAATAGTATCTATATCTACGTGATTATGAGAGTGAGAGGAATTTTATTGGCAGATCTTTTCACTCTCATTTGAAATCTTGTAATATATTTGATCTTGAAGCTGGCTTAGATGAGGGACGCAATAGTCATATCTGAACTAAGAAGCATCAACATCGGATGCATATAGTGTTGAACTCGATCACTCTAATTACTGGGTCTGACCTCCAGTTATGGTTAACCTCCGGATTCTTACTTGCCGTTCGCCTTTCCACCTCCTTTACCCATTTCTAAGTTAGCAAATTCCTTATTTATGATCTAGCTGGGATGTGAAGGAATAGGGATTTCTTTTTTTCCCCCTGTGGAGTGAGCACACTGTCATTGAAACATCGGGACAATTTGGAGAGGACAAGGAAGCCCCAAATATGGGAGGTGGAAAGGCGAACAGCAAGTAAGAATCCGGAGGTTGATCATAACTGGAGGTCAGATCCAGTTAAGGCTGTTTACCCTACAGGCAGGACAGGCCTCAGAAAAATGTGAGTACCCTGTAAAAGAGGATATCTTTTCATATATATTTGTGTATAGCTGATCTCTGAGGATTCTGCACTTAGAGGAGAATGAGCTGTCTCTTTTTTTCTTCTGTACATGTGTATCAAGAGCCCGTCCGACTGCTTGGAGACTTGCTGCAGACTCAAGTGTTGGAGGAACTGGATCAGCGGGATCCTGATTAATTGATGATCATTTTAGGACTTCATAAAAATTGGTGTACTGTATAATATATATATCCTTTTTGTTCTGACTATAGTACTTTTTATTATTATTATTGTATTTATATATAGGCTGTGTTTGTCCAATATATAGGTGAGCGCAGGCGCTTATACAAAAGAGTTGCTTAATAAAAACATTTAAAAAAACATGTTGTGCCAAATTTGATTTTTTATTTTTTGATGGGGCCCCATCTTTTATGTCGTTGTATTTATATCTTTTGAGCACTTTTGAGTCCCAGTTCTCTGGGATCCCAGGACTTTTATTGCTATTGTTATATTGTACCACTTGTCAGGGGTTAATGACTGACCATAATATATTTATACTGACAGTATATATTATGTGATTTACATGTATAGTTTTTGGCTACATGTTTAGAACTTACAGACTTATCGTATATTTTTTAAAAATGTTTTTATTAAGAGTCATTTCTTGTGATTTTGTATAATATATATCTTTTTGATACTATAATAAAGATTTGTTTTCGTTATACTTCTTTCTGTGGTCTAGTACGCCTCATTAGTGGGTCTTCTTTTCTTGAAACCTCTTGTTTCTATGTGATTGTAAAGTGTAACTAAGACTTTGCAAAAAAACAGGTGATAATGAAAGAGCCTTATTTTACATTTATGCTATTAATTTTCATTTAAAACAATATTTTATGAGATTTTTAAATGTTTTTGTCAGTTAATGCAAAATCTGACAGGCACACCTGCCATATACAAAAAATATACACTGTTTCCCATTCCAAATGCCACTTCCTTTCAGACAGATACTAATTCATATGCATAAAGTGACAAATAAATACAACAAAATATCTCCAACTATTGTTTAAAATAAAGAGAAACGATTAACATTAATATAGATGATTTTGAAAGCTCTTTCAAATTCAACCGTTGTGAAGTGAGAGTTAAACTTTTAACCTCCTGCAAAGAAGTTTCAGCACATTTTTTTTTACCTTGGGAATTTATAAGCAATGAAAATTTCTCTGCAATTCTACAGAAATTAATGAGGAAAGAAAATGAACTAGTGGCACTTGCCCAGGCCCGGATTTGCCAATAGGCAGACAAGGCACTTGCCTAGGGCGCCCGATTTTCAGGGGCGCCTGGCAATGCCATTGTCACGCCCACAATGCATAATGCTGACTGCTGTGCCATTCTGGTGGTGTGCGCCTATGCCCTCGACTCGAGGGCGCTTGCTGACAACTGTGTTACCTTGTCAGCATTGCTCTGTGCCTGTGCCGCTGGGGCCGCTTCATGTGACCCGGCTGCACCTGCGTGCCGTGCCTCTGCTGTCATTGGTCACCACCTCAGGACCTCCTGTGATGCTGCCGATGCACGGACGTCGGGTAGTCGGTGCCGCGCAAGCTACGCCTAACAACATAATAGCCACAGGAAGCGGCCTACACTATAGTTGGAGTCTGACTCGGCAAAGTGTGAAGGAGTTGGTTCAGAGGCGGGCCGCGGGTGCAATCAAGAGAGCAGGTCTGCAGTTGTTACTGGAAGGGTGACAGGAGGAGCGGCATGCAGTAGCCTCCCCAACAGCCTGCAGTTCAGCATCAGGCCGGTATGTGTGTTGCACACAACTACATTTATTATCTGTTTCATGGTTCAGTTCACTTACACTGGAAATAATAATGCCGTTCCCTTACATTAGTAATAATGGTACCTTTCCCTTACATTAGTAATAATGGTGCCATTCCCTTACATTAGTAATAATGGTGTCTTTCCTTTACACTGGTAATAATGGTACCTTTCCCTTACATTAGTAATAATGGTACCTTTCCCTTACATTAGTAATAATGGTGCCATTCCCTTACATTAGTAATAATGGTGTCTTTCCTTTACACTGGTAATAATGGTGCCATTCCCTTACATTAGTAATAATGGAGCCTTTCCCTTACACTGGTAATAATAGTTTGGGTGTGGTTAATGGAGGGGTGTGGCTAAGTGAGAGGTGTGCTTCGGAGTGGGGCAAAGGCGGGGCTAGGGGCGCCAGAGGTGGTTGTGCCTAGGGGTGCCTGAGATGTAAATCCGGCCCAGCACTTGCCTAGTGGATTAGTAAAAATGAGTGAGTCACTGATAGCAAACCTTGGCTTAATCAATAATATTCTTAAAACCTATCCTTTGTATATGGCCCTTGAGGACAGGTTATATAGGTCCCGTCCAACAACAACAAAAAAGGGGGGGGGGCAGTGGATATTGCAAATGAAGAATTCATTACAGTAATTTCTTAACTCTTTAAATGAGAAGTAGGATCTCCTAATAATAACATCCCACTTACCATAAGACCAGAAATTCTAACGTCTCCCATGAAGTTTTTCCTTGTGCCTTTTTCATGAAATAGCTTCATCAATGAGTCCTGGATGTCATGTCTATGGAGGTGGACTTAATGGTTGCAGGCAGATTTTTAAAACAAAAGCAGGCAGAGAACATAAGGCTTAACTTATTTAATCTTTTAACCCCTTAAGGACCAGCACATGCGCGGACAGCACTTAAGGACCATGGAGCATTTAATTTTTTTATAGTATCTGATTCAGGGCTCCCCAAATAGCATGCAGCCACTTGGGGAGTCCTGAAACCCATGCCGTACATGTACGGCATGGGTCCTTTAGGCACGTTGACCCATGACATACATGCACGTACTTGGATCTTAAGAGGTTAAGGGCCGGTGGGGGGCGGAAAACAATGGGAGAGATGCACTAAGGATTGATAAAGAGGTGATAAAGTGGAGATGTCTTCTCCACTGATATTACTTCTCCAGTTCCTATGTTATAGGAACATATGCTTTAAGATCTCCAAACTCGGAAAAATCTTAGTGCATTGGCTCCAGAGCATAACATAGGAACTGGAGATATTATATCACCTTAGGAGTCATCTCGCTTCATTACCGTTTTTGTCCCAGCTTAGTACATAACCCCAGTCTGTTGAACATGCCTCTGGTTTCTAAAGTATTATAATTGCCATGTATGATAGGTGGAACTTGTGTCTTGTGCTCCTGCTACCAGCTGTAATGTCGGCCTGCATAAACATGACATACAGGACTGATTGAAGATGCTATCCTTTGAAGAAAGGTGCAAGGGCAAAATTAGGATGGAAAGGGGGAGGGTTTATTAGGCAGTATTACTTCTCTTTTAAGGACAAGAGGGGTGTACTTTTTTTAATGACAAATTTATGTTGAAGGATTCCTGCTGAATAAAAAGGGCACTCCCACTGTTGGGATATTTTTTAACTGTATTAAAAATCTACCAGCCCTGGTGTTAAAGTGGAACTATCATCAAAATAACAAACACTTACTAGCATAGCGATAGGTAAAGGCATACTTTCATTAGGCTGAATAAGTCTGGCATTTTTGAGGAAAAGCAATTTCTTCGGCAGGCACCAGCGGGCAACAGCGGGTCTGTCCTGTTCACCGCCAGGATTGGTGAGTGGCGTTCATTGGAACCTTAAGGCACAGGAAGGGACTGACGGTGCAGGCACACAGAGCTTCTCTTCTAAGATCTGTGCAGCTGATGCCTGCCTAAGAAGTTGTTTTTCCTTAATAATGCCGGACTTATTCATCTTAATGAAAGTATGTCTATTCCTATCGCTATGTTAGTAGGGGTTTGGGGGGCAATGTTATTTTGAAGATAGTTCCTCTTTTATTATACTGATAAGAAAAACTCTATAACATATATATTTTTTAATTATTTTGTCGTACTTCCCCTTTAATGTAACCTGTGAGGAAGGCTTTCTATTCTTCAAGAGCTAATGCTTTACTCTCACTTTCTATGCACATTTAATATTGCCAGCCTGGATTAAATTTACAGATACATCAATATCCTCTAATAATTTATTTAACAATTATGTTAATTTTTGAAAATCAAACAGGATCTCTCCTTAGGTTGGTTATTAAGCATGCAGTTAGATGTATTCCGTGCTTGGTAACATAGGCTAGGATTTACTAACAGGAGACACCTTTACCCGAGATATAGGGTGTGTGAGAGTCAATCCTTGCTATATATATATATACTCAGACAAATGGAAAGTTGAATAAGATGCTTTTATTGAATCATCCAGTGTAGGACCGAAAACGTTTGGCAACATCATGCTGGTGATTGAATAAAAGCATCTTCTTCAACTTTCTATATGTCTTATTAGTGCTGTCTCTCCACTGCATACCCAGGCTGAGTAGTACATGTGTAGATTCCTTATAAGACATGCACATTTTTGTTTTTCCATTTAATAATACTAATATAATATTGCTCAGTACAGCTGTGTGTTTTTTGTTCATATACAGTTATGCACAAAAGTTTTAGGCAGATGTGAAAAAATGCTGTAAAGTAAGAATGCTTTAAAAAATATACATGTTAATAGTTTCTTTTTTATCAATTAACAAAATGCAGTGGGGGAACAGAAGAAAAATCTAAATCAAATCACTATTTGGTGTGACCTCAGTATTGGAGCCCTGCAGAAGGCAGCAGTGGTTCCCTCAAAGGAAATGTAAGACTAAATTTTAGTTCTCAAAAAACAAATTAATTTCTTTTTCAGATGTTATTACATAGTTTATAATATACCTAGCTTTATTTATTTGACATTGTATGTGAATTCGCCAGTGCTTCCTGGGGAGAGATGCACTAAGAAGCTATAAGGGGCCCAGGATGGCGATATGGTGGTGAAGTGCTGTCATTATACCTGTGAATCTGACACCAATATGATACTATCTTCTCTTATTGCCATGAATATGCCATGCCTATGCCATTGCCATATTCATGTGGGTGTGTTTATATGTTAATGGGGTTATGCACTAAAGTGTGATAAGGCGACGATAAAGTGAAGATGACTTCTCCAGTGATATCACTTCTCTAGTTCCTATATTATTCTATGGAGGATATGCACTAAGATTTCTTCCACTTGAGAAATCTTAGTGCATAGGCTCCATAGCATAACATAGGAATTGGAGAAGTGATATTACCGGAGAAGTGATCTCCACTATATCACCACCCAATCACACCTTAGTGCATCTTCCTCAATGTGGCACATGCATTACACTCCGATAGCTTCCTCTGCTGTCACAGTTCCAACATTGTAAACCTGGGATTGTGATGTTGAGATCTCCCTGTAGCTGTGTATGCAGTTACATCCATGGTCATAGCTGTCCTTTAAATAGAATAGCAGTTTTTCAGTGAATACGAGAGTAAACATGTTTGCTTGGAAGATGGATGGCAAAAAAAAAGGTAAAAAAGATACAAGGAAAATACCAGAGTATAAATAATATATCTCTTAACCAAGGTAATACAAATTCTTATCTCAGATATGCAAGCTCAAAAACAAGGCATATGCATTTTAGAGATCTGCTCCCACCCTCCTCTTGACCACTTAGCCCTCCTCCCAACCCCTCTCTCCATTTTGCCTTCCTCGCTAACCACATCATTGCCATTATATTGAGCTTGTATATCCAAGATATGAATTTGTATTACCTTGGTTAACCATTTGTGTCCCAGATGGGATTACATAGCATTGATTTGCAATGTGTTGCTTGCCCCACTGGCACTCAAAAGGTTGAATGAGGACTGCTGCTGTTACTGATACTGAAGTGTCTCTGCATCCTCTCTGCTCTCTCCCTTCCCTCCCCAGCACTTCAACACCTTTATGATAAGCTATTGATCAGCCTTTTCTCCAACCCTTAGTGCATATGGAGATGTGTATCTCTATCATCAAGGCGATGTGTTTGCCACACATCGACCGAAACACATTGTCACAGCATTGTGACTTCATGCATCTTACCTCTGGTAAGAAGTGACAGTTGGGAGGGAAAGTGGAATGTATCTGACACTTCAGACTGTGCCAGCTAGTATTGCCTAATTTGTATAAACGTGCATATAAATAAAGCTAAATTTCACATGAACTATAGCTTTAAATAAAGAATAGTTAACATAAATATGACCCAAGACATTTTACAGTGCTAGTGTATGTAACTCCAGGGAGATTATAGACAATGGTGTGATAAAGATGTGATAAAGTGGAGAGAACATCTCCATTGAAATAATTTATCCAGTTACTGCTTTCATACCTGGGAACTTTCTCCTCTGGTGCCCCTGGGGGGTATAATTGCCGCAAATCACAAGGGGGAGGGATTACCTGTGAGTGTTGGTGGGGCTTACCCATAGGTTGGGTGGGGCTTACCGGGGGCATCACAAAGAGGGCAGGAAGTGGGATGAATTGGCTGAGGAAAGAGGAAAAGTGGGAGGAACAGGGTGAGAAGGAGCAGAAGTGGGCAGAGTTTCAGAGCAAACTCCCCACATCCAGAGAATCAGCCACTCTTCCCTGGAGACCCTGCAATGCAATGTCAAAACTGGAGTCTCTGTGACAAATCTAGAGAGTTTCCAGGTATGCCTTTGTTCTATGAATCCTATGCACTAAGATCTTTGCCATCTGAGAAATTGTAGTGCATAGGCACCATAAACTAACACAGCACGTGGAGAAGTGATATCACTGGAGAAGTTATCTCCATCTATTGTGGGCTTATTGCCCTTATACAATATGGAGTGGTGAGTTTTTATTCTTCAATACGCATGAGTGTCATCACGTGACTATCATTAGACATATGTGGATATGATTGGTTATATTCTCACGAGTGTTCAGTTTGCACCCAATTGTGACGCTGACAGGGAAGTTTAAATTCTGTGCTGTATCATCATTAGCTGTTCTTGGCTTGAGAAAGCGGTTTGAAATCGCGAAACGTTGCCTGTTAATATACGCAGTTTTAATAAATTTTATATTGAAGCATTTGAGTGGAAGGAGTTATTTTGGAGCAGCAGTATCCTTGGTCACCGAGTGGAGACGGTGTAATATCTCCACTAGCTATTTTGTCAGCATTGGAATATCCCCTCTGCTGACCTGGAGCAATTGTGAGTACAACGGCGTTTGTTTATTGAATTGAATATTTAAGTGAACGTATTTCACCATTGGGCGCTTCTTCTTTCTTTTGTTGGTTTTTGAATATTGTCCTGGACCGCTTGGAGAGAGCGTGTAAAGAAGAAGCAGCCCTCTAGACGCAATTCCTGTGCTGAATCAGGATATTCATTCAGCAAGTGTGTAAGCTGTTTTTTCATATATATGATCTAACAGCCAATATTTTTGTAAGTACCCACGTGTGGGGTGAATTGGTGACGGTGATTCCATTTACAATCTGAATTGCACTAGGGCGCTTCCTTGTTGCTCTCCTTTTTTGTCATTTTAGTTTATCTCCATTTTATCACCTCTTTTATCACACTTAAGTGCATCTCCCCCCAGTTCTTTTATAAGTTCTAGAGTTTCGTTAATGATAACAGAGTGTGTGTGTGTGTGTGCAGCCATATGCACTAAACTGACAATACTCAGACATGCCCATGCCCATGGGTCAGCATCTAAGAGCGGAAAATGAGCTGTGCTGGTGAATCTTTATATTCCCCCATTTATAACAATGTAAATATCTAGAAAATATCTAGAAAGTAAGCTTGGTGTCAATCATAACGTGACATGTCTGTTGAAAACCACTGTTAAACTCCTTGGATACTAGAAAAATCTCCAATGTATAACGTTGCATCCAAGGAGTTCATTGCACACAATCAGATTTCATAACTGCATGCAATCTAGATAGTGCATCGGCTGATCAGGATGATGAAAGACGGACAGACTTACTTTACTTTGTATGCTATTACATTCCCCATACATTTTATAATGCTGCATTTTGATTTAAACATCTTTGATTGCCCTTGATTTTTTTCATTGTGGTCCCTCTGCAGGACACCAAGGTGAATTTTATTCTAATTTTTAAAAATAACATGTTCTTAGGCGCTAGGAGAATTGCAATGTGGTCCATAACAGAAATATGTACGTGTAACATTTAAAAATCACTGTTCTTCAAAAACTCAATAAACAGATAAACAGACAAGCATTCCTTATATAATTGTCATATATATACAAAACAGTATAAAAGACAGATAGGACACAATATATGACACTGGATCATTGCATGACAGAGATCGCAGTAAACTACAGTAAGATAAACAGCATCATGTGTAAGCAAAATGGATGTAAAAGGACTCCGACCACTAGAAATGCCAACAAAATTAGGCACGTTGGAATGCTTGTATGAGAACAAATGAACCAGACAATTAAAAGAAGAAGAGTATCAGTCTTCTCTGGACAAAACAGGATAAACAAATGAATAGCCAAGCAGTTAATTATTTAATTTGGTGGTTGCTCTCTCAGTGACCCCCGCCACCACCACCACCACCACCACACAGAAGATGTAATCAACATCACCAAGTGTCATCCCACAGCTCCCTTTGGGGAAACCATCTAGGTATCTGAAACTATCTCTAAAGATGCATGTTTGGCTGTGGGGATAGAGTGAAAATAAAGGGTTCCCAGGTTATACATTTTTTTTCTTCATTTGCATCTTTATTTTGTAAAGTTAGAATCCAATATACATGAGTGAAACATCATTTTTTAGCCTGTATTTATTTTGGCATTGAGGGATTTTCACAACGTTGGCTATTACTTTCAAGACAGGTGTTTTTGTGCTTATTTGTCTCACTGTCAGATGCAGCAGTTGGCTGAACTGTTACACCTTCTTGCCTTATGCCACAAACACTGGAATGTGACTTTATGTGGACTTCAGTTTTTTTTAGATGGTTTATTTATAGTACTGCTGCTGGTGGACCTTTTGGTGGGAGTTTGAAAAACTGCATCCTCCTCGGGAGGAGAGGGATCACCATCATTTATTGCACAAGATGCAGCAACCATGGCTGCAGTCAGTTTTTGGACTATCACTTTACTCGCAAACCCCTGCGCTGCTCCTAATGCTTTCACTGTCCCACTACCCCTTGTGCATTTACTGGAAATGATTGAACTACTGTGTGTGTGTGTGTGTGTGTGTGTGTGTGTGTGTGTGTGTGTGTGTGTGTGTGTGTGGTTTTAATGTAAAATACACAATAGAACTGATTAACACAGAGATAACAACAGCCAGATCATGAAGGAACTCAGCTGCCAGTGTCTTTCCAACCAGTCACACGGAATTTTGGGGCACTTGGGGTTTTTCTCCTTTTCTCCCTTCATTCACCCCCTGACTCTCCTAGCACTTTGATAACACCCAGATCAGGAAGGAACTCGGATCATGACTGCTTCCCAGTCAGCCAGAACTTTGGGGTATTTGGGCTCAACCTTCTTTCTCCATTCCTGTTTCCTAGAGTCCCCCCAGAATCCCTTAATGCAGAGAACAAAGTTCTTGCCTACAAGAATCCCTAAACTAGCTCAAATGTTTGTTGGCCTCCCTTCCTCTTACAAACACAGAATAGCATGCTGCAGGAACCTGACACCACTTTTATATTATGTTTGTGGGAAAAGAAGGGAAACTTGCCATGTGATGGGGAGAAATTCAGGCTTCCCATTGATTTCAATGCAATATCTAGATGAAAAAACTGCACTTTAAATAAATAAATAAATTTGCCAATCTGCCCAAAAAGTGCCATTTTTCTCCTGTTTATCCTTGGGGCAATAACTTTTGCCCATCCCAATTACTCAGTTCTTGGGAAGGAGTCAAAAACTTCACAAAAACAGTCACAGAGTATGCATGTGGTATGGCAAGGTTGCCAAGATGTTGGCAGTTCACATGCTGCTTTATTCTTTTGTTGAAACCTGAGGTTTAAGAGAGCTGATGTCCTCTGTAGGGATGGACAGAAATGTTTGCCTCAAACAAAAATCTACAAAAAATGGCACTTCCCGCTTGGTGAACAATAAAGGGGAATTGAAGCTTAGTTTAGGGAGTCTTTTAGGTAGATGTTTGTTTACTGTATTAAGGAGTCTGGGGGCACTCTGGAGGAGAGGAAGGGAGGAAGGAGGTTGACCCCAAATACCTCAAAATTCAGTGTGACTGACTGGCTAGACACATGCTGCTGGGGTCCAATTTGCTAGCTGATCTTGCTGGTATTATCTCTATGCTGGGAAAATCTGGGGAAAGAAGTTGATTTTTTTAGCTATATTTTTTTTACAAACTGTAATAAGATAGGGTGGACAACTTTAAAAAAAAATAATAATAATAAAATGTAAAAAATGAAAAAATAATAAATAAATATATTAGGTGACAGACAGATGACTGGGAGCCTGACGTGAGCTGTGTGACTGAGGCAGATTTTATAGACAGCCGACAACACTGCGAATTTTGTTGAGGTCTGAGGTGTAAGGCAATATATCACACTCCATCAGTTGTGTACCATAATGTCCAGCAAACGCACAAGGGGTAAGGGGAGGGGCAAAAGTGGAGCAATGCAGGGACGTGGGAGTAAAGTGGTCATTCAAAAACTGACTGCAGCAGTAGAATCAACATCTAGCCCCAGTAGTAGTATTAGCTCCTCAGGAACACCTCAGACCACGAAGTCCACAGTATGAAGATACTTCACTCAGGATCAAAAAGCTAAGCATGTTCCTACCTGTTTCCTGTTCAAAAAAGCATGTGAGCAGGGGGGAAAGCAGGCTCACAACTAGACAGTGGAACCTCCTCTATGAGATCCCACCTGAAGCACAACCACAGGTCTGGCTGGGAGACACACTATCTGCAGGTCAGAAGTGTCACATCTAGTAGCAGCAGAAGCACTAAAACATGTGCCCATGGCTCTGGGGCAGATAAGACAAGTAGTGATGTTAACGTGTCAGAGAGTGTGCTACTGCCAACAGTTAATTCATTTCAAATAACACCTATAGCTCCTACTGCAGAGAAGTATGATGACTCTGGGTTTTCTGTAGGAGATGGCAAGAGCCTCATAAATTGCTCATACATGCTGCCTCTACTGCCATAGAAAATGGAAATATCATACAAAATAGGTGATATGGTAAATGTACCCTGTTTTTCTCATATCCTATAAACCCATCAGAGAAATGCTAAATATTGCATTTTTCCATGTTCCAGGCACTTTGCTGATTAGTATGTATTTTGAAAATAGTTTAGCTAGGGCTTTGAATAAGTCAACATTTCAATAGTAACTTTTTTCAGGTCCAGCTGCTTTCCCATTTTTCACTGATTTTATTGCAGCTTCTACTTCTTCTACCAAAACTTCTGGCAGAGCTTCGAATTCTTGCGCTATTTCAGGTTGTTGTCGTTCATCCTTATAAAAATTTGAATAAAAGTCTTCCACAAGTTTCAGACTTGTACCCTGCCTCATGAACGTCAGATCCAGAAAGCTGACACTAGAGCTATCACAAGACGACGTAAATCTGATTGGTGAATCCAAAAGATTAAGTGCTAGAACAAAGGTATTGAATGAGGAAACATCACCATTCCAAATCAGAAACACATATTAGGGTGAGTTAGCGAATTACTGAAGCATAGCAATATTGTAGGTCTTAGATTGCCAGTATTAGTGTTCTACGTTAAGTAAACGTCAGTGGCTAGCGATAGTAAATGAGTAGCTAGCTAGTAATTACATCTAGTAAATGGATCTTTAAAACTGCTAGCAACTGTGTGTTATAATAACTTGAATGACTCAGGACAATGGATGTACTTTATAAGTCCGATACTAGACGTTGTTGATATGTTCATATTACAACAGAGCTATGTTAAATGATTAGCAGGAGTCCCATGAAAACTTGACACGGGTCTCCTGCACTAACAGATTTTTGAAATTCTGGTTACCTACAGCTATTGCGCTAAACTAGATAACCACCCAGTTAAACACCATATACTTACATAGGTACTGTGTGATTACTTCAGCAGACATTGTAACACTATTCATTGAGAATATTAGCAGAAGCCACGTGGGTAATCTAACACGGACGTTCTGCAGTACTGTGTAAACTGCTGATCATTCCTGAAATATGACGTTAGATCAACTAATCACCTAGTCACTCAACGGAGATTTTTGACCTACTGCATACACCCTTAATTGGAGATATAACCCCAGATAAATGTTTGTTTTATGAGGTGGATGTTAGAGCCTGGGAGACTGAGTACCAGTCTAATTAGGGTCTCGGACCCATAGGTTCTATACTACACCAGTTTTAATATGCTCTGTACTCTAGTGGCCAACTACTGTTTATTTCCTTTTTTATTCCTTTTTAATTTAACATTGAATTAAGGTTAAGTTTTACGAGTGTTGCTTTAAATGAAGTATTGGGGTCACAGCACTGAACGGGCTCTAAACACATAGTGATATTAGGGATTAGTTATAATCCAAAGCTTATACTTCTTTCTTGTTTTTCTGTTTGAGCTATCAAATCAGAAACACGTCATCTATGAATAGATAGTAGCAGACAATCATGTCTGCAAAAGATGGAGCCACATTCGAGCCCATAGATGTCCCTGACACTTGTAGGTAAAACCAATGTTCAAACTTAAAGTAATTGAACTTAATACAAAGTTCTAACAATTAAATCAAAAATTCAGTGGGGGGCCTAGAGGAGTCTACGTTTGTGGCCAGAGCCCTGCAAATCACATTGATGCCCATGTCCATGGGGATAAGAGTGTATAATGAACTGACATCTATGGTAGCTAGAATACATCCAGAGGAACTGTCAGTTCATTCATTTTGTTCAAAAAGTCAGTGGTGTCACGTATATAGGACTGAGTTCTTTGTACAAGTAATTATATGTAGTAGTCCAAAAAGATAGCAAGTGGCTGAAAAATTTAATTTCTGGCCGGGACTATGGCTCTCCCTGGTGGGGAATCAGGGCTTTATGGATCTTCGAAAAGGTGTATATTATTGGGAACACTGGGTTGTCCTGAGTTAAAAAGTTAAAGGTTGATTCACTGATCCAATTATGTGTGAGTGCATCTCTCAAAATATGGGCTCCTCTTTTTCTTAAAAGCAAAAGTAGGGTCAGTTGTAAGTGTCTGGGTTTCTGATTTATGAATGACTAGATGTCACTAAAGATGACCAATAACCATTCATAAAATCAGTCCTTCTCAATTAGTTTGTACAAGGCAATAATAAAAACATATAATTAAATTATATCAGTGATAACACACTTGGTAAATAAAATCTAAAAATCTATTATACACTAATTATAGAGATAACACATCAATAAGAAAATTGATTGAGCTAATAATTAGTGATGAGCGAGCATGCTCGGCCGAAGCTCGGTTCGGCTCGAGCATCGCTCTGCTCGGCACATGGCGGTACTCGTACGAGTACCGCATGTGCTCACCCGCCATGTTCGGGTCTCCTCCCCGCACGTTTCGCGGCTGCTGCGCAGCCAATAAACGTGCAGGGAGGCTCTGACATCAGTGTAATGCCAGCAGCCATGTTGGCTGCTGGCATTACACTGATTGGCTGGCCAGAACCCGTGATCGGGTGCTGTATAGCACCTGACCAGTGAGTTCGGCTCAGTCTTAGCCAGGGAGAGATGAGGATAGGAAGGGAAAGTCAGTGTAGGCAGAAAAAAAGCGCGTTTGAACAAAAAAAAGACCCAAAAGTCCTTTTTAGGACTACTGTGTGTGGGGGCAGCAGTTTATTTTGTTTGGGGGGGCAGAGATTTAAAAAAAAAAAACTTCACATATTCTGTTCACTGTGCCTAGCCGCAGATTAGCAGCACATTCTGTTTAGTGTGCAAAGTTGCAGATTAGAGCACATTCTGTTCAGTGTGCAAAGTTGCAGATTAGCAGCACATTCTTTTTAGTGTGCAAAGTTGCAGATTAGAGCACATTCTGTTCAGTGTGCAAAGTTGCATATTAGGAGAACATTCTGTTAACTGTTCAAACTGTAAAATATCAAAGTCACATATTCCATTCACTGTGCCGAGCCGCAGTTAAGAAGCACATTCTGTTTAGTGTGCAAAGTTGCATATTAGGAGAACATTCTGTTAACTGTGCAAACTGTAAAATATCAAAGTCACATATTCCATTCACTGTGCGTAGCCGCAGTTAAGAAGCACATTCTGTTTAGTGTGCAAAGTTGCATATTAGGAGAACATTCTGTTAACTGTGCAAACTGTAAAATATCAAAGTCACATATTCCATTCACTGTGCCTAGCCGCAGTTAAGAAGCACATTCTGTTTAGTGTGCAAAGTTGCATATTAGGAGAACATTCTGTTAACTGTGCAAACTGTAAAATATCAAAGTCACATATTCCATTCACTGTGCCGAGCCGCAGTTAAGAAGCACATTCTGTTTAGTGTGCAAAGTTGCATACTAGGAGAACATTCTGTTAACTGTTCAAACTGTAAAATATCAAAGTCACATATTCCATTCACTGTGCGTAGCCGCAGTTAAGAAGCACATTCTGTTTAGTGTGCAAAGTTGCATATTAGGAGAACATTCTGTTAACTGTGCAAAGTGTAAAATATCAAAGTCACATATTCCATTCACTGTGCGTAGCCGCAGTTAAGAAGCACATTCTGTTTAGTGTGCAAAGTTGCATATTAGGAGAACATTCTGTTAACTGTGCAAACTGTAAAATATCAAAGTCACATATTCCATTCACTGTGCGTAGCCGCAGTTAAGAAGCACATTCTGTTTAGTGTGCAAAGTTGCATATTAGGAGAACATTCTGTTAACTGTTCAAACTGTAAAATATCAAAGTCACATATTCCATTCACTGTGCCGAGCCGCAGTTAAGAAGCACATTCTGTTTAGTGTGCAAAGTTGCATATTAGGAGAACATTCTGTTTACTGTGCAAAGTTGCAGATTTGCAGCACATATTTCGTGTAATATGAAGAAGGCGGGTAAAAAGGGACGGGGAAGTGGACGTGATCCTGATAGTTCAGGGCGCGAGTCAGGACGCGTAGAAACTGTGCCTGGTGCCAGAGCACAAGACAGAAAGACATCCACCATACCTAGCTTCATGTCTCAGTTTACAGGGCGTCGCAGGACATCACTCTCGAGGTCCGACCACTGCGAACAGGTGGTCGGTTGGATGTCAGCTGATACTGCTTCCAGTCGGTTAAGCACCACCCTGTCTTCCACCAAGTCCACTCTCAGTAGCCAAGAGTCTGGTCAACATAATCCTCACCCTGATCATCCTTCCTCCCACCATAGAGGATCTGGTCAAAGAAGTGATCCCACACTGGGATATAGTGAGGAGCTCGTCTCATCACCAATCCTTAATTTGAACCTCTCTCCAAGCACGCTTGCAGAGGAACATGACATCTTGTGCCCTGATTCACAACCTCTAGAGGGTACCCAATCACAAGAAGATGACAGAGGTGAACGGCATTTAAGGTCAAAGGAAGTGGATGATGATGATGATGAGACACAGTTGCCATTAAATCAACCACTATTACTGTCTCAAGACCTTGATGAGGAGGATGATATACAGTTGTCAATGACTGAGTATGTGGTGGGATCAAGACATGAGGAGGATGATCAGAGTGAGGAAGTGGAGGAGGACTTGGTGGACGATGAGGTGACTGACCCCACCTGGGAAGGTGTAGAGCCGAGCGATGACAGCAGTCCTGAGGGTGAGCCATCTGCAGCACCGCAACAGGCTGGAAGAGGCAGTGGTGTGGCTACAGAAAGAAGGCGGACCGCACCAAACCGGCCCGCAAATGTTCCACGGAGCACCCCCTTGCGTAAATCTCCCTTGCCAAGGGGTAGGTGTTCCGCGGTATGGCGTTTTTTTAAGGAAAGTGCGGACGACAAAAGAATTGTAGTTTGCAACCTGTGCCACACCAGAATGAGCCGAGGCATGAACACTAGAAACCTCACCACCACCAGCATGATCCGACACATGGCATCCAAGCACCGTAATAAGTGTGAGGAACGCCTGGATCGCCCATCTGTGTCTGCAGGCCACACCACTGCCTCCTCTTCCCCTGTTTTCGGTGCCGGCCAATCGCCTGTCGAAGGCGCAGGCCCGCATACCTCCCGCCCTGCACCTGTACCATCTGAAGCACCATCAGCGACCACATCCACTTCCCTGTCCCAGCACAGCGTCCAAATGTCGTTACCCCAGGCATTTGAGCGCAAGCGAAAATACCCAGCCACCCACCCACAGGCCATAGCACTAACCTCACACCTTTCCAAATTACTGGCCATCGAAATGCTGCCATTTAGGCTTGTGGAGACTGAGTCCTTCCGCAGCCTGATGGCAGCAGCTGTCCCTCGGTACGCAGTCCCCAGCCGCCACTACTTTTCCCGGTGTGCCGTCCCCGCCTTACACCACCATGTGTCCCGTAACATCACCCGTGCCCTGACCAAAGCAGTTACTGGGAAGGTCCACTTAACGACTGACACATGGACAAGTGCTTGTGGCCAGGGACGCTACATTTCCCTGACGGCACACTGGGTGAATGTCTTGGAGGCTGGGAGCGACTCGGACCCTGGGATGGCACAGGTGCTACCCACGCCGAGGATTGCGGGCCCTACCTCCATCAGGGTTTCCGCCAGCACCTACGTTATTGGCTCCTCCTCCTCCGTTTCCACCTCCGAATTTTCTGCGCGCAGCGCCACTCACCCATCAGCCGGTAGCTGGAAGCAGTGTAGCACTGCAGTGGGGAAGCGTCAACAGGCCGTGCTGAAGCTGATCTGCCTTGGGGACAAACAGCACACGGCCTCAGAGCTGTTGCAGGGGATTAGTCACCAGACCGAGCAGTGGCTCTCGCCACTCAACCTGCAACCAGGCATGGTTGTGTGTGATAATGGGCGTAACTTGGTGGCGGCTTTGGAGCTCGGCAAGCTCACACACGTACCATGCCTAGCGCATGTATTTAATTTAGTGGTTCAGCGATTTCTAAAAACCTACCCCAATTTGCATGATCTCTTGACCAAGGTGCGCCGCGTGTGTGCACATTTCCGTAAGTCATCTACAGCTTCAGCCGGCCTGTTGAAGCTGCAGCAGCGCTTACAATTGCCAGCTCACCGGCTGCTGTGTGACGTGAGCACGCGCTGGAACTCCACCTTCCACATGTTGGCCCGGCTTTGTGAGCAGCAGAGGGCAGTAGTGGAGTACCAGCTGTTACACGGTCGTCGCCTCTCCGTTCAACTTCCTCTAATCAGAAGTGAGGAGTGGGAATGGATGTCAGACCTCTGTGAGGTTTTACGCAATTTTGAGGAATCGACACAGATGGTGAGCGGCGATAACGCTATTATCAGTGTAACCATCCCACTTCTGTGTCTACTGAAACGCTCGCTGCTCACAATTAAAACCGACGCTTTGCATGTGGAAGAGGTGGAAATGGGGGAGGAAGAGCTTACACAAGGTGATAGCCAGAGCACCCTCACTTCGTCTTCTCAGCGACAATTGGAGGAGGCGGAGGAGGAGGAAGACACGGTTGCCTCCGCTACAGAGGGTAGCCATGGAACTTTAGTTCCATCTCTTCAGCGTGGGTGGGCAGAAGAGGAGGAAGAGGATGAGGAGATTGAGAGTCATCCTCCTGGTGAGGACAGCGAAATCTTGCCTGTTGGTACTCTGGCACACATGGCTGACTTTATGTTAGGCTGCCTTTCCCGTGACCCACGCGTTACACGCATTTTAGACAACACGGATTACTGGGTGTTCACCCTTCTGGACCCCCGCTACAAAGAGAATTTCTCATCTCTCATTCCTCCGGTGGAGAGGACAAGCAAAATGGTGCAATACCAGAAGGTTCTTGTCGAAAAATTGCTCCAAAATTTTCCATCTGACAACGCTGGCGGCAGAGTACGTGCTACCTTGGCCAACCGAGAAGGGGAGAAAAGGGGAGCACACAGCAGTTCCGACAAAGGCAGGGCAACACTCTCCAAGGCGTGGGACACCTTCATGACACCCCGCCAGCACCCTCACCCTGATGCGCAGCCTAGTGTCACAAGGAGGGAAAAGTTTTGGAAGATGGTGAAGGAGTACGTAGCAGACCGTGTCAGCGTCCTCAATGATCCCTCTGTGCCTTACAACTACTGGGTGTTCAAGCTGGACACGTGGTATGAACTGGCACTCTACGCCTTGGAGGTGCTGGCCTGCCCTGCCGCCAGCGTTCTGTCTGAGCGGGTATTTAGTGCTGCTGGTGGCATCGTAACAGATAAGCGTATCCGCCTTTCCACCGAAAATGCTGATAGGTTGACACTTATAAAAATGAACAAGGCCTGGATTTCCCCTGACTTCTCCACTCCACTGGAGGAAAGCCCCGGGGGAACATAAAGTCACTTTATATATGTTATTTACAATGATGGGAATACTCTGTATTCCCATTCACCCCTTCAACCCAAAAAACGGGTATATGGTTGACTCTCTTCCATATGCCCAGTGATATAATTTTTATATAGGGCCAGCTCACCAGCGGGCCCAGTGATATAATTTTTATATAGGGCCAGCTCACCAGCGGGCCCTGTGATATAATTTTTATATAGGGCCAGCTCACCAGCGGGCGCAGTTTGACAATTTTTGTATAGGTCAGCTCACCAGCGGGCCTTCTCATATAATGTTTTATTGGGTCAGCTCTCTAGCGGGCCCTCTCATATAATGTTTTATAGCGTCAGCTCACTAGCGGGCCTTCGCATATTATGTTTAGGATGGTCAGCTCCGCAGCAGACCCTCACCCATAATGTTTTAGATGGTCGGCTCAGCGCACGTTTCCCTCTTAATCATGGCCCCAGTTCAGAAAAATCAAGGAAATTTTTGGGAGAATTTGCCTCTGCGCACGTTTCCCTCTTAATCATGGCCTCAGTTCAGAAAAATCGAGGAAATTTTTGGGAGAATTTGCCTCTGGGCACGTTTCCCTCTTAATCATGGCCTCAGTTCAGAAAAATCGAGGAAATTTTTGGGAGAATTTGCCTCTGCGCACGTTTCCCTCTTAATCATGGCTCCAGTTCAGAAAAATCGATGAAATTTTTTGCAGAATTTGCAGATGATATACAAGTAAATATACAGCAAATACTGTTTGGTAACAATTTTTCGCCTAAAGTCGTTTTTATCTTCCTTTTTGTGTGTTTTACGGTCAGTCTGTAAAAATGGCGTACTACGGGCGAAAGATCGTTCCCAGCAGCGACGTTGGAGTCCAAGATGCATCCAGACATCCTCCCTATGCTGTCCCTGAACCATTTCTGTGGTGTTTCCATCATTTTCTGCCCTTTTCCTATGAACCAGGCACCCTCCCCTCATCAGAGCAGGGGGTGCCTGGTGTAATGCTCGAGTCCTCCCATTGACTTCAATGGGGCTCGGGTGCTCGGCCGAGCACTCGAGCCTCCGGGGGCGCTCGGTCAGAGCACCCGAACACCCGAGCATTGGGGTGCTCGATGATCACTACTAATAATACAATAAAACACAATAACTAGAATCAACGGTAATTAAATGCAATATAGTCTTAGTAACAGGTTTGCAGGGTAACAAAAGAACAACTCCTAGTTAAAACAGCACAACACAAATATATATATACTAGTTGAAGAGCCCGTTACACGGGCCACAGTGCCATTGTCAGCCGGTCATGGGGCAGTCATGCGCAGTAGAAACTGCCCGCGCCGTGGCTGATACAGAGCTGGACGCTCCTTTGGAGCGTCCAGCTCTGTATCAGCCGCGCCGTGGGCAGTCTCTACTGTGCATGACTGCGGCACGCTCAGCAGTCTCTACTGGGTATGACTTCGTCGTTACCCACTTTTTAGTGAATTTTTATATAGGATACTCCAGGTACAATTACTTTGGGCCTCACTGTGAATTCAGGACCTTATTCCATGAACCAAAGTAACCAACCATCTTACAACACTAGAGACTATTTCAGGAGCTCTCTAACTTTACCTAAAACCAATAAGCAATGGACTAGAATGCTAATATAGGGTCCTATCTTCATTGGTTTACTTAGTTTCTCTGCATAACATGTGTGGAATGATATACTAATTGAATATTCTACAATAGAGGGAGATTGGAAACTGCTCTCTGAAATATGGGTGTGGTAGTGTAAGCGCCGCTTACCTTGCCGACCGCTACGTGTGGCAGCCGGGTTGTGCGGCTCTTGTTGATGGAGGACCGGTGCGCTCTGGCATCCGTCCAGGCGACCGTCCTCCTCTTTGCTCCCTCTGGCGGCTCCTGCCGCATCTGAACCAGGTGCGCATCTCAGGGATTCCCTGATGACATCGCGACCTGGTTCTTAAAGTTACAGCACACATTATGCTCCACCTCTAGGGGTGGAACAATCAGGTTAAAAACTGCCTGGACACCACTTTAGTTGCCCGTTCATGGTGTTCCAGTGCGGTTGTGATTTTGGCCTCTGTGTGCGATCCGGTTTTGTCTGACTATCCGTTCTGGTGTTGACCTGTGGCTCTGTCCGACTACCCGCTCTGTGTATGACCGGTTTTGTCTGACATCCAATCTGGTGCAAACCTGTGACTCTAGCTGACGAACCTTACTGTGTATGACCCCTGGCTTTGCTGACTATGCGTTATGGTGTTGACTTGTGGCTCTGTCCGACTACCTGCTCTGTGTATGACCCCTTGGCCTGTCTGACATCCAATCTGGTGCGAATCTGTGGCTCTTGTTGACCAAGCTTTCCGTATTTACTCCAGTGTGTCTGACCACCTTGACAGAGCCTGGGATTGTCAACTGCGCAACCAGCATACAAACAAATATAGGATTGTCCTTGGTGGCTTAGCGTACTTCCTCTAGCCTTTGGACCTCTGCAGCCTCCAGGTGCGGACCTGTAGCGCAGCCGGTCTTATTGGTACATGGTCTGTACAGGTGCGAACCTTCATATCCTCCATGTGCATTTGGTCTCTGGATCCGTTGTCCATACAGGTGCGTACCAATACTGTGTCCTCAGGTGCGGACCTGAGTCTTCCTTTCTCTGCCCGCTGGATTCCGTCAGTACCATAGTACCTGTTTGATCCATCCTGAAGTCCTCTCTTGCCCTGTGTTTTGTGCTGTTTCCATTGTCCTGTCTTGTTGCTAAATAAAGATTGTTACCTAAGCACTGGTCCATTCTCGTTATTGAATCAGGTAGAACCACTTTCCCTGGGGATCTCTCTCTGGCTTTTGGGACTCTGGAATCTGGCCTCTCCTGGGGATCTCTGGACCTCTCTGGATCTCTGGCTCTTTCTCTTGGGTATCCCTGGATTTTCTTGGGTCTCCCTCAGTCTCAGTGTTCTGCTCTCTCAGTCTTTTTCCTTTCCTCACCCTCTTTTGGCTCACTTTTTTATCTAGCTTTTCCACATGTAAAGTGGAACACCCCCAAAAGGTGTGGTGAATATGTGTCCCAATCTCATTGGTTGCTGAGACACCTCCTTAGTTAATATTTACTGGAATGTGGTTACCTCTGTCTACCATATGGCCACTAGGTGGCATACTTAGCCCACAAGTGTAACAATGATTTCAAATGTCTTAATCACCAGAGAAATAAAATGTGTAATAACTATATATGCATATACATATGTCCTCTAAGTTTCCCAATATATATGTACATTTCCCCAAAATAAGTCTAACAAGGACATATATATACCAAAAGAAAAACTCCAAGGATACCTCATATATGTCCACATTCCTGGCAGTTGTACACATATATTTCATCTGTGAGAATTTTCTTATTTGGAACCAAACCTTGCTGTTAGACAACTCTTGTCTAATCTATTAAATGAGATATACTATAATAAATTAGACTGGATTTTTAGTATTGCTATTTTATGAGTGTCAAGAATATTTATGTATGATGATAACTGAGAGAGAACATTCAAAACATAATAGACAGTGAGCTATATGAACCAACGGTTGTCAGTATAGATGTGCATAGATGGGGAGCACACACATATATACATATATACATGCACCCATGTCTATACACACATATCTGTGCATACCCATTTTGACTTTAATACACAATATTATAACTTTCAGATTTTTACTTTAAAAGTCAAAATTCTGAGTTTAAAAGTTGAAATTTTGACTTTAAAAAACAAAATTCTGAGTTTAAAAGACAGAATTCTGACTTTAAAAGTTTAAATTTTGACTTTAAAAGACAAAATTCAGAGTTTAAAAGTCAATATTCTGACTTTAAAATTCAAAATTCTGAGATTAAAACTTGAAATTCTGAGTTTAAAAGTCAAAACTCAAAATTCTGAGTTTAAAAGTCAAAATTCTGACTTTAAAAGTTGAAATTTTGACTTAAAATGTAAAAATTTTGACTTAAAAAGTCAAAATTCTGACTTTTAAACTCAGAATTTCGAGTTTAAAAGTAAAAATTAGAATTTTTTTTTTGGCTACAGGGCTCTTCTGTAGAATTTCGACTTTTAAACTCAAAATTTTTACTTGTAAACTCAGAATTTTGACTTTTAAAGTGTCACTTAAGCAGGACGTAGTGTTGTGGGAAAAGGACAAAGGCACTCCGCATGCTAACACATTTGTCATGGTATATGTTGGTTTAGGACTCACAGCTTTGACCTTTCTCCACTACAGTCCTCAGAACAAGTAGTATTGTGGTGGGAAATGTTGCATCATATTATACAAAGGAAAAAAATGTGTTGGAATAGGAAAAAATGTGTTGGAATAGGTGAAAAATTTGTCAGAATATGTCAGAATAGGAGAAAAATGTGTTGAATAGGCGAAAAATGTGTTCAACTCTGCAAAAATGTGTTAGAAAAGGAGAATAATGTGTACACTACTTGTACACTGTTAACTTTGTGTATGTCTTGAGAAAGGTGACATCTGCCACCAAAACGTCGACTAAATAAAATCACTTTTTGTCTCTTTACCATCTACAAGGCCAGTGAGTGCAGTTGCTACCAACCTTGCAGTTTTCTTTACTTGCACCCTGGCACCAAACCAACTTTTCGTAAGTGCGCCCTTCAAACCAGTGGATTATATCTATATATATATATATATATATATATATATATATATATATATATATATATACTAGCAGTTTGGGACGGCGTTGCCCGTCATGTTATGCAGGAAATGTTTCTTTTTTTTTAAATAAATGTTATGATAGTGAATTATAGCGTAGGGTGTACGTGTCAGAAAGGTACACACAGTGATAGACAGAGACACATGCAACACACACATATACACACACATGCACTGACAACACAAACAGTGACACACAGCTGCAAATCAGAACATAAATACATACAGTGTGAGCAGTGTAAGTAACATACCTCCCAACATTTCATATGGCCAAAGAGGGACACTTGTGTTTTAGGTGGTGTTACTGGGGGCGTGGCTGGTGGTGTATTTTAGAGAATTTTTAACCCTTTGAGTGCCAGGGGGTAAGCAATGCATTGCATCCCCTCTGGCATTGAAATGGTTAAGTTACTCTTTCTGTAAGTGAATGATTTAGAAGAAGATGAAAGTATTTTTTTTACACAGACTAATTTAACAGATATATACAGAAGTTTATTCCCACATTACTGTGGGTTTTATTGATGTGGAGCAATCTGATACACTGGTATATACACCACACAATGTGATCTCCTAAATAGAGGAGCAGAGGGATTTGGGTGTCAAACAGGGACTGTCCCTCCTATACTGTATAGTGCCAGTCCTTATACACAGACACATGCAGACTGTATACTATACAGCAGAGGTTCTCAGCCCATGCCCTCAGTGGCCACTAACAGGCCAGGACTTAGGAATTTCACTGCTACAACACAAGTGTGTTGATCAGAGGCTCAGTCATATTGATTAACTCACCTGTGCTCTTAAAAGGAAATTCTAAAATCCTGGCCTGTTAATAGCCACTGAGGGCACAGATTGAGAACCACTGCTATACAGTGCCAGACCATTGTAGAGAATTTTTAACCCTTTGAGTGCCAGGGGGTAAGCAATGCATTGCATCTCCTCTGGCACTGAAATGGTTAAGTTACTCTTTCTGTAAGTGAATGATTTAGAAGAAGATGAAAGTATTTTTTTACACAGACTAATTTAACAGATATATACAGAAGTTTATACCCACATTACCGTGGGTTTTACTGATGTGGAGCAATCTGATACACTTGTACATTAGGCTGACCAGACCTCACCTTTAACCAGTGACACGTATGAAAAATGCATACTGCAGGGCTGCTTTGATTTTGGTGCACTCCTGAAATATGCTTATTTCCTATGTGTCCCCGGTTAAAGGTGAGGTCTGGTCAGCCTACTGTATATACACCACACCGTGTGATCTCCTAAATAGAGGAGCAGAGGGATTTGGGTGTCAAACAGGGACTGTCCCTCCTATACTGTATAGTGCCAGTCCTTATACACAGACTGTATACTATACAATGCCAGACCATATATAAATAGTTTGTCATACATGCTATACAGTGAGCTATGTACAGCATGGAGATGATTGCAGGAACTGGCACCTCTACTTACAGACAGACTGACAAACAACCTGCTCTCTTTCTCTCTCTTTGTGCAATATATAAATACAGTCACATCCATGTCTCTGCCATTTACCAGCTCAGCTGAAGCCTTGCTCTGCACTGCCTGATCACCTCTCTGCCGTTGTTTCCACTTTCTCAGCAAGCCAGTATCCTCCTGCTGATTGTTTAGAAATCAGCTCACTTGTAGTAATTAGCAGAGCTGTGTAGGCTCAAAGACAGGGAATGAAGAAGCTGCATAATACAGATTGGACCATGGCCTTCCAGCTGTAGCTTGAACATTGTTCCCATCATCCTCAGCGTGCGTGTGTGTGTATGTGTCTGCTAGTGTGTGTGTGGGAGGGCATGTGCATGTGTCTGTGGTGTAGGAGTGTGTGGCAGCCATTTTTTTTTTTCAGCCTTAGATAGTGGTGGGCGGGCTGGATAGTGGGGGCAGGCCAAAAATCACACTCCCACAGAATCACCCAATGGCAGCAGTAATCCTTTTTACTGCCGCCCCTGGGTGTATTTTGCCAGGCACAAAGTCTTCTTTTATATATATAGATACTAGTTTTAAAGCCCGTGTACATGGGCCAACACTGGTGGCACTGCAGTCATGCGCAGTACAGGCTGCCCGCACTGAGGCTGATATGGAGAGGAGAGCTCCGAATTCAGACCGTAGTCCTTCCGGTGCACAGAGAGGACTCCGGTCTGAATTTGGAGCGCCCCGCTCAGTATAAGCCTTGGCGCGGGCAGTCTGTACTGCGCATGAATGCAGCGCCCACAGCCGTCTCTACTGGGCATGATGGCTTATGACAAACATCCTTAGCAAATTATTATATAGGATATAATATATATATATATATATATATCCCTTCGAGTGCCAGAGGGGTATGGAATGCATTGCAAAGCAATGCATTCTGTACCCCTCAGGCACTCAAAGGGTTAAATATATATATAATTTATTACAGTCTAAAGATCTAGATATAGTAAAAATTAAAGGAATAATCATACATTTTCCTTCAATATCACAATCTCATTTATAAACTCTCATATGTGCCCTGTAATGGCATAAAATTCACAAAGACAATAAAAAAGACGAATGTTACTCTATATGTTGGAAACAATATGAATTCATCAGATACTACTTAGCATCCTTGACATCCAAATTCCACAATGTATTCTCAAATATCACAATTTACACACCTCAAGAAATACTATACACAATAGTTCCCCACTGTATATTTAAAAATGTATCCGGTTACATATTTCTGGTGTGCTATCCTTCCCCCCATGACTCTTGTCCTCCTCCCATTCCAGGGCAGTAACGGAACAAACAGAGCTTCTTGCTAGGCTATCTGGACAATAGTGTCCTGCCTCCACAATAGAGGAAAAATGCCACCCTCTATAGGTAGAGAAACACACTCCTATCTCCAAACATATATAGGTTCGCTTAACCTCTTCCACCCTGAACAGGATTAATAGGGCACTTCGTCGTTATATGGGAAGTATCCCATGGCAGAAAAAGATCTCATCCCCAGTACTTTATTCATATGTACAACATTGCCTTTATTAAAAAAAACAAAAAAAAAAGAGAAAAAAAATATAGATCAATCTTAAAATTCTTCAAAAACATAAAACCATCATAATAATTCCAGATGATTCCCTCGTGCTTGAGCATCTGCCAGATAATCTTAAAATATTTTCTTGCAATCGTATATTATATTACAATCTCAATTTTTTCATACAATTTCACCATTTATATATAAGATATTTTCTTCTCAACTGATCTTCTGTTCTTTTATTGAGTAAACTTATTTAGAATGCCACATTTTAAACACAATGTTTATCATCTCTGTATTATTTTTGTCACACTTTATAGAGATATGAAGTTCTACCGTATAGAATGACTAAACCCCTTTATTAAGTCGTTCACACACTTTCCTCTACGAAGTTTATTCTGGTACGCACCTGCGACTCACGTTTCTGTTGTCTTGTCTCCTTCTTTCGCAAGTGACTTCTTCACAGCAGAATGTGTATTCTGGCATCCTTTGTTCTCAAATTCACGCTTAATTGGCATCTTTGATCTTCTATCTCTCGTTGGTTTCTGAGTTACTGTTTTTTCTTATGGTGATTAAATCGTAGTTAGACGCTGCCAAAACACAACCTCCAAACAATCTTCCAATGAGTTTCGGCTTCTAAAAAAATAACATCTATTTTTTTAAGTATTCCAACATGGTGATTGTTTTGATTCCCTGTGAATTCTTGGACAAATCTGTAAAAGACACAGATAATGCTAAAAGCATAATTAAGTGCATTACATTGTATTTTATTTGATTTTTTTTAAACAACTTTTTTTTCTACTAAATACACACTTAAAAGGAATCTCCTTGCCTAACACAGCTTTGATGATTTTAAAAAAAAATTTAGAAAATGCATATATGTTGTATTAGCCATTTTTTATTTAGAAAACTAGTGTTGGAATTATGTAGATTTATATATAATGCTACTATACATACAATACTGTAGAATATGTTAGTGCTTTGTAAATAAATAATAATAGTAATAATAGAACTAACTCATCCTTGATCTGTACTTGACAGACCTTAACACTATGAATGAGAGACTGTGGAGGATGTTCTAAGCCATAAGAACAAGAAAAAGGAAACAATGTTGGGGCACTTATGTTTAAAACAAATCCTTTTCTCATAATACACTCAAGTACCTGGTATTTACAAACTGATGAATCCAGTTAACACACCAGTCACCTGTTAGGACACACTTCTGATATGCTGTAGGTGTACCTCCTAATGGTTCACTTTTGAAAGGTCACACGTCGCCATGATCAAAATGGCGACATGACAATCTCGAACTGCATGACAGAGCGAGATTGTCATGTTGCTGTCATGGTACCCCAGAGATGTTCAAGAGTCAGTAAGATATAGTTAAATGCAATTTATTAAAGTATAATTAAGGTAGTACACAATAGTAATATAACAGGAATGAGCAGATGGTCACGGCCAGCAAGAGCTACTATCAGGAATAGTAGGCTGCCAAGATTGACCACACTGCTGGAGACTATGCCTCAGCCACTGGTAGTCTCAGATGGAAACAGGAGCTGGAACAGGAGCAGGAACAGGAACACGGAATCTTGATCCGATGAACGAGGAATACTCCTGACTCCCACCTGCAGTCAGTATAGCAAAAGTGGAAACCTGACTCACGCCTGCAGTCAGTATAGTGCTAGTCTACCAGAGCCACAGGTCAGCACCAGATTGGATGGTCAGACAAGCCAGGTCATACACACAGCCCAAGGACACAGAACTGCTTTGTACAACAATGCAGGGTCAACTGAGTCAGGTCTCAGACTGCCCTTTAAACCCCTCCTCAGGAAGTAGGTAGGAGGAGCAGGTTCAGAGGAAGGAAGTTGGTAGGAGGAGACTACAGGAAGCATGGCATAAAACAGAGGCCCGCTACACTCTGAAGCCTCGCGCCTGCAGGTGACGCATCTTGTTCTGATGCCTCCAACCTCTGCTATCTTCCTGCATCATCCGTGTGACATGAATGGCCGCTGAAGCCAAAGTAAGCTGTGACAGTTGCCTACTGAATGGTTGCATCAGCACACTCCATGTGCTGCAGATCGTGCTCCATTAGCTGTCTCTTACCACCAGAATACCAAAAAATTTGTGGAGTTGGAATGTGTTTCTATAGGAATAATTAAACAAGAAGCCCAGCTGCTACATTTTAAGTAACAGAGAAAAACATCTTGGGTGCATATTGGTCTGCACACATTGTGGATCTAGGAATCTCGTGTGCGTTTGTGTCTGTTTGTGTGGTACCATTTCCTGAGAACACTGCTGCTGTTTTATCTGGAATAGTACATGTCTGTCATTTGTAAAGTCTATCAGAGGGATGGACAGACTGCAGCGTTCCAGATGCTAATGGACTACATAACAGCTGGAGAGGCATGTGTTGCCCATCTGGCTGTAGAGATGAAGTGATTTCTGTAAGTGTCCATTCTTATTGATTAACAGGGACTTATCCAACACATGGCATTGCACTGGTTACCTCCCTGGCATTCAGTGGGTTAAAGGGTTAAGGTGGCCTTCCTACTTGTTATATGCACTTCATCTGAAGTTTCAGATGTGCACGATCTGCAGCACATGCTCCAGCTGCTACATTTTAAGTAACAGACACTTAGCTGGAGCACTTCCGTGTGCTGATGTGACCATTCAGTAGGCGACATGACAATCTTGCGCTGTAATGCAGTACGATATTGTCATGTCACCATTTTGATCATGGTGACGTGGTGACAGTTAAAATGTCACATGCTCTTAAGCATGTGACATTTCAAAAGGATACCCCTCCTAATCAGGCCGGTGATTGTACTTCAGATGGCATCTCAAAGAGAATACTCCAATATGTGATTCTGCTTTCCCCTTGCTATCATATGTTTCCCAGCGATAACAGATACAAGCATGTTTAGATTTGTATTCATACTGTAGATGTAATACACTGAGGGTCTCCTGAGGGACTGCTACTTATTATATCATCGCTATTACAGGGGCTAGATATTGCAGTAGTACTAGAAGTAATTTGGTGCAATGGCAGTGCACTTTGAACAGCAGCAAGAACACTTGAAGGTAGGGTTGTTGAGGATGATCTGTGTTTCTGCTTTGTCAATAAAAGTGAATATGACTAGGTGGGGTTTGGACTTTCAAGATGTGCAGTAATGATGATGATGATGATGACCAAAATGGTTCTGCCTTTTGCCTTTTATGTGTCCAGACATTCCAGCTGATCTCTCAAAGAGTTGATTTCTCAAATATGTCCCATTCATGCTCCTTCACTTCTTGTGATACAGATTAAGTAGAGCTCAACGGCAAAAAACATAGTTGGATGGTAAAGGAAAAGGCTCAATCTTCCACTATTTAAAAGGACCAATAGGTCTGTTTATCAAGTAATTAAATGGTGGAAGATTGAGCCTTTTCCATTCATATCTAACTATGTTTTTTGCCATTGATCTATATTTAATCTGTGTCACAAGAAGGGAATGAGAATGGAGGGACATTATCACGGTGCCCGTGATTGCTGACTTTTGCTGTTAGTCAGGTGTGTGTACTCTCCATTGGCCGCCTGTCTATTGCATGCCCAGTATTGCCTATATAGACTGGGCTGAGGCACCCTTTGGTTGCCCTTTCGTAGTGTCCCTATGTCAGTAGTCACCTGCCTTGTACCTGTATCTTTGGGCCTGTTTAGCTCTGTTACCAGTGTCAGCGACTCATCCAGATGCCAGTATCACTCCTGCGTGGTTCCTGCCTCCGTTCCTGATCCGGTTGGGCTTCCGTTCCTGCTTTCGTTCCTGATCCAGTGCTGCCGTTGTTCCTGCTCCATTCCTGCCTTGGGTTGTCCGTCCTGCTGTTCCAGTATTAGTCCTGGCCTGTCTATTGTTCCTGTTCCTGGATCCTATCGACTTTGGTCGTCTGGGCGACATTCTGATCACTGGTTTACTCCACATTCACCGGTTGCTGCTGCCTCCATTATAGAACCGGTTGGGCGTTACTGTTGTCCAGTACGCGGTACTGGTTTACTCCACATTCACCGGTTGCTGCTGTCTCCATTATAGAACCGGCTGGGCGATACTGTTGTCCAGTACGCAGTACTGGTTTACTCCACATTCACCGGTTGCTGCTCCCTTCATTATAGAACTGGTTGGGTGATACTGTTGTCCAGTACGTGGTACTGGTTTACTCCACATTCACCGGTTGCTGCTGCCTCCATTATAGAACCGGTTGGGCATTACTGTTGTCCAGTACGCGGTACTGGTTTACTCCACATTCACCGGTTGCTGCTGTCTCCATTATAGAACCGGCTGGGCGATACTGTTGTCCAGTACGCAGTACTGGTTTACTCCACATTCACCGGTTGCTGCTCCCTTCATTATAGAACTGGTTGGGTGATACTGTTGTCCAGTACGTGGTACTGGTTTACTCCACATTCACCGGTTGCTGCTGCCTCCATTATAGAACCGGTTGGGCATTACTGTTGTCCAGTACGCGGTACTGGTTTACTCCACATTCACCGGTTGCTGCTGTCTCCATTATAGAACCGGTTGGGCGATACTGTTGTCCAGTACGCGGTACTGGTTTACTCCACATTCACCGGTTGCTGCTGCCTTCATTATAGAACTGGTTGGGCGATACTGTTGTCCAGTACGTGGTACTGGTTTACTCCACATTCACCGGTTGCTGCTGCCTCCATTATAGAACCGGTTGGGCGTTACCATTGTCCAGTACGCGGTACTGGTTTACTCTATATTTACCGGGTGCTGGTTGCCTCCATTATTGCACCGGTAGGGCGATACTGTTGTCCAGTACGCGCTACTGGTTTACTCCACTTTCACCGGTTGCTAGCATATTCATTACCATACCAGTAGGGCGTTTCCAGTGTTGTCCAGTATGCGGTACTGGTTTTCTCCATATTCCCCGGGTGCTAGTTGCCTCCATTATTGCACTGGTTGGGCCGCCCTGGTTGTCCTATACATGATACTGGTTTGCTCCACTGTTCCATCTTATGCTGCTGCTTCCATCTATACAGCATTAGTGGAGCTGTCCTTCTGTCATTTAGGCTGCCTTGCCCGGTATATTGGCAAGGCCGGTAGAGCCTTTTTCCTTTAATTGAGTCACCTTTCAGGCTGCCTTGCCCGGTATATTGGCAAGGCCGGTAGAGCCTTATTCCTGCAATTGTATCATCTTCCAGACTGCCTTGCCCGGTATATTGGCAGGGCCGGTAGAGCCTTAGTCATATTGTGTTTCATACCATAGGCTGCCTTGCCCGGTACTTTGGCAAGGCTGGTAGAGCCTACCATACTATATCTTGTAAAAGCTACTGTTTGAACCTATTTTGTGCATGTGATATATATGTATGTTCAGGACCCGTGAGGGTTCCCATTAAACTCTTCAATAAAGTTTGATTTTTATCTTACTCTGTGTCTGAGAGTCAAAACAAACCGTGACAGACATATTCTAAATCAACATCAGCAATAATTAGTTCAGCAGTATTAGCTCAACAGTATCCAGTAGTACCACATTTTCTTCCTTCCCACTACTTTCCTATTATTTTGGATATTTTAAAATCTGTTAAAAGTTTATTTTTACTTTTTTCATCAGGGGCCTATAGAACATGTCCAGTTTGTGGCAGGGCATCACTGTCACTTACTTAAACAGCAGTTGGTCTCTCTCCTGATAAATCCTCCTCCTCTATGGTATAACACTATAATGTGAATAATCATCATATTTAATGTAAAAAGGCTGAGTACTACTGATGATGGAGTTTCAAATTACTTTTATAAACAGCCTCTTCAGGAGGAGGATTTAAGGTGACCACATATCCCTTTAAATCAGGGACACTAAAAAGTAGGCTACTTGGTATATACTGCACAATCTGCAGCAACAATGGCCTCAATCAGTTTTGTTAGTACAACTTTGCTACTGCCATTCACTCCTCCTAGTCACTTTTGTTGGACATAAAGATAGTAGTATTCCTTTTTACTGTAAATTACATGACAGATAGTTTTAACACAACTTGCAATTAGATGCAAAGAACAAGACAGCAAAGCAGCAGCAACAATATATGCTTGCCTTGACGTGTCTGAGTGTGGAGTGTTGTCTGGTCTGTTGTTGACTGTCTAAAAATCATGCACGATTTACATCTCAGCTTCTATTATTTGTCACTGTCACTCTCTCAGCCTCAGCTCAGATAGGATTGCCTGCCAGTCACCTATCACTCAAAACTCTGTTTTTAAACTGTTACTGTTGTCTACAATCAAACTCACAATCACTTCACCCCCTGATCAGAGGACCCCAGCCTGTCTGCCTCTACAATAGCTAGCATGAAAATGTCAGCAGCTTTCTCACAACATAATGTAAATTTACACCTCCTTTTATACTGTTGAGTTAGTTCATCGGGAAAACATGGGTGAACCTTTCCATTTTGGGTGAATTACATCATTATCATTGAGGTGGGAAGTGCAATTTTCCATATTCTGTGTTTCTGAGTCAAAAACTTTCATCCATTCCTAAAAACTACTTACCAACAGTAAGTGTAACTGATATCAGAGAACGGAAGAAAAAGACAAAAACAAACAAACAAAAAAAAAACAGGGGTGGGGGGCTTAGGAATGACAAAAAGTAAAAGGAGTGGAAGGAAATGTGAGAAGTTAAGTTTTAATCACCCTGTTGATTAACATCCATGCCCTAACAAAATCACAGTTCAAGAAAGTCCCATCCAATACCTAATTTAGTCCAATTGGGCATAATTCTTTTTACTTAAGGACCCATTAAGACCCTATTGTTCAACATTTGTACTCTGTTATACTCCATTACTGGTCTAATCTGGTCATTCGGGACAACAGACACAATTTTTGGCCTAGGTCTCTAAATTTTCAGGGGTGCCTCAGCTATGCTGGTCACACCGATATTAGGAATTGGGGGTGTGGTCAGAGCAATTTCTATGTCCCTGCACCAGTTTCATGCCATTTTACAGGCTGTTATTTAACTCATTAGATGCTAGCAAGATCACCAGCACATTGCAGAATAATGCATTGGGTCTCTCACTAGCAACCAAGGTTTTTTTAGTGTGGTTTTTTCTGTCCTTACTTACAGGCCAAGGGTATTTTCGGTGCCAGGAAATGACTGATGGGACTACCAGTCTCTGGATGTTTTGTTTTCCCATGTTTTTGTAAACAGTGAGACATATCTTAAGTGCAAAAGCATATCATTCTTGATTGAAAAATTGTATTTGTCCCCTAGTGTCCCATTAAGTACAGAGAGCAGCTGCACCAGGGGAATACTGTACAGCACATGGACCCTTTATTGCATACCACTGCACAAGCTCAGGTGTTGTTAATGCCAGCTGATGCACCTGAAGGAATACACCATAGTATGTTATTGATTTAGTGCATACTGTTGCAAAGATTTGGTGTCAGTACTAGCAAGTCCCTTTAGTCTGCCCCATAGCATGCACATGTAAATGGTAAAAGTTATGCTTATTTCCACTGTACCTTGTTAGTAGTCATGCAACTCAAGGCTAATAGAAGTTAACTCCCAAAAACTTCCATACACTACCCCTCTGCCCTCCCATTGGGGCAAGGGGGGTAAGTAGATTGGTATCTTGTAGTCAGACAGGCATAGTACACGAAAATCAGTTCCAGGAAAGCAGTAATTCGGAGACCTCTCTAGTACTGAAGGGTTAAAAGCCCCATTTGAAATCAATGGAAATTTTAATTTTTCTCTAGTTGGTTTGCCCCAGAATTGTTCCTCTTTTCTTTTGTGCATAATGCATAGAGTTTATTATGCTTTAGAAATCAGATGTGGTGGTGTATTAATTTTACATAGTAAGATCTTGCTGTAAGTACGCTTCAGGCTCTAGAGTCCTATGACCTTGCTCAGATCACTTCCTTGAGCATCACAATAAGACTGAAAGAATCTCAGGTCTGGGACTTATTATGCCTACAGAGTTAAATGCTCACAATTACAAAGAATAGTAAATAATGCATTATAATCCATCTCATTCAGTACTGATTATATGAAAGATAATTGCTAACACAATGATTAATAAAATATAGTGGTCTGTTACCATTACCCATGCTTGTCAGATAATACACACTACCATTTTGAGCCTTATTTGCCCATTAGATATGCCAAAAGTTCTGGTAATTTAGTGCTCTTTATTCAAATGTTCTGGGGAGGGCTGGCAACTTGTGGCCCAGGGGGCAAATACAATCAAGTGTCCCATTTTAATTGTAGTTCGAGGTCATTGTCCCAGCCCACCTACTTTTGTTAATTTTAAAATTGGCATTAATGTTGTGATGTAAGGCAAGTGACACCACATAGCTTACATTCGAAATGGGGCTACAATATTGATACTATAGAGCTTATGAGATAAATTGGTTTTGCTTCTAGTGTAGCTCCATTTGTTTAATAGCTCTGTGGTATCATTTGTGTAGCTCCATCACATGTATAAACTTTGTGACATCACTAGCATTGCTCAATTTACAGCAGCAGGTTAGACATCAAGTGAGGCAGCATATGACTGGTCCAGGGGGCAATTTTCCCCCTGCCCCCAAGCCATCCCTCCCCTGCAAATGTTATACCTAAAGGTGTTGCTGGTATAGAATTCCTCTCTAAAGGAACAATGATAAATCCCAACACCCCTTAACCTTGGCAAATATTCTGATTGTCATTACGTATCAGTTACATGTGTATTTGTTCTCCAAAAGTAACCTTTATTTATTATTGGATATCCATGGAGGCAGACATACTTTTTTTGCAAGACTCAATGACCATAAACCTCCTCCCACTGAAATTGTCCTTGCTTACTTTGAGGATTTTGGGGACCTAGAGTTTGGCAACAAATATTTGTGACCACCTCCCTGGACATAACATTAAGTATTATTTAAGTAATAATTTGGGGGTAGCAATCCATGAAGAATGCATAGTGTCTATTTTTATAATGTATTTATACCTGGGCCAAATATCCCTAGGCCTAGGGCAGCAAACTGGCAGGCTGAATTTGTGGCTCAGGATTAATAGCTGCCTCATAGGCACCTTGTTCCATCTTTGAGAACATGTTCATATGTTTTTTTCTTGATAAAGTTTCCCATTTGCCCTTTGAATGCTAGTTATTACAAAACTTTGTTTAAAGTTGCAGTAAACGTTATGAAAACTATACATTATAGTGCTTTTCCTGCTGAGTAAAACAAGGGTATCTCCACCTCTAGAATAAAAACAAAGAAAAGAGGTGCAGACCCCTTCTAAGAGTATATCTGTATGGTACTGCTGGTATTAAAACCCCCACTGTATTGTGCTCACCAGATAGATGTCTTCAAAATGAAGGACTTTCACTTTGGAGTCTTGTTTCAGAAGGCCACTCAGGAATCAGGAGTTTGATACATAGGATTATTTATTTAGAAAAAAAATTTCAAACACAAACCCACTTAAGGGGATAACAAATATCAGTTGTGGAGTGAAACAACATATACAAAATTGCCCAACATGTTTCATGCTAACCAAGTGCCCACGGACAAAAGAGGACACATCTAAATCCTTAAAGGGATAGTAATACTTTGTTTTAACTTTATTTTATTTTGTAGGCATTAAAAAAACATGAAGAATGATATAAGTCTTATCCCTCAAGCCTTTATGGTTTATGAGATATTCACAAGCAAAATTTCCCCTCCCCGCCCCTTTTACCTAGTATAAGCCATCTCTTCTCAGATGTGAGTCTGGTTGTATGACAGTACAGATAAAAGAAGGGGACAATTTTCTTTGTATGAAAACAATGAAAACCCTTCCCCCCTTGACAAGTTTTTCAGGTTTTTGCCTTATCTTAATTGAAGATTGTCCCTCTCTGCAGTCTACCTGGGCACCTCCCTTCTGATCTGGTTGAACGGGGGGGGATACTTTGTTTGTGAATATCTCTTAAACCATAAAGGTTTGAGAGATAAGACTTATATCATTCTTCATGTTTTTTTAATGCCTACAAAATAAAATAAAGTTAAAACGAAGTATTACTATCCCTTTAAAATTGGTAGACAGAACGGAGAGTAAACTGCACACCGGGTGCGAAGAAGGACAGGAGAGGTAACATATAGACTTTTAATAAGGGTCATATATTATATTACAATACTGGCTCAAAATAGAGACTGATAAAGTAATAAAATTGTAGCATCTTTGGAACTGACAAGAATACATATAAGAGAGATCAGCATTTTCTTGAAAAAGGAAAAAAGTAACAATATCTGATTACGAAGGAAAACCACATCAGCACAAATAATATCTACTATTAGACAATGATGTATGTCTTAAGTTTAGGAGCAATTTTTAATATAATAATTTTATTCATTGTCATTATCTTGATGTACTGTGATAATCCATAAATGCTTTTATATTTATATAAATAAATATATGTTGATAAATAATTGCACATCCGGTTGGCGCTCTCCTTATTTTTGTATAAAATAGACTTTGGATCCATAGAGGCATTTGTGTATATGTGATTTAAAGTTCAGAAGGCTACAAGGATTTTTTGAGAGCTGTATTAACAATATATTTTTTATTTTTTTCCTTTTATTTTTCTTTATTTTGTGGTGAGGATTCTGATAGTTCTCTCTATATATTTAACAGTGTATTATTCGAGTTTCTTTATTGCGAAACAGGATTTTGAATGAGAATAGAGGGTGTACTCTTAAGTTAAACAATAACGCCACAGCATTATTGTGTATCTGGTATATCCACCTGTGTTAGTTGTTTTATTCAAGTGTTATAACAGTTCAGATTGTCAAGAAGTGAATATTACAGTGTGTTTACGTCATGAAATTTCAAACTGAGAGGAAGTGACTGAGCAGTTTCTATCACATTCTATGGAGAAATATTTTCAGTAACTCTCCTTTCCCAGAAAATGCTAACTGTTAAAGGGAGCTCTAATTAATCATCATAGTATTTGGACTTTGGAGAGTGTTATTTCAGTTCTGTCAGAACTGTAGTTCAGGAGTAATTCAATGACAAAGTGTCCCCTTCCCGCCCCTTTTACTGATGTAACACTGTTCAGCCAGATCAGAAGGGAGTTGCCCAGGTAGATTGCACAGAGGGACAATCTTCAATTAAGATAAGGGAAAAACCTGAAAAGCTTGTCAAGGAGGGCAGGGCTTTCATTGTTTTCACTGTAAGAAGATTGTCCCCTTCTGTTATCTGTCTGGTCTATGGACTGCATTTCACATCTGAGAAGAGATGGCTTACACTAGGCAAAAGGGGCGGGAGGGGAAACTTTGCTTGTGAATATCTCTCAAACCATAAAGGTTTGAGAGATAAGACTTACATCGTTCTTCATGTTTTTTTATTGCCTACAAAATAAAATAAAGTTAAAACGAAGTATTACTAGCCCTTTAACCCCTTCGAGACACAGGACGTACATGTACGTCCTGTGTGGCTGTCACTTAGTGACAGAGGACGTACATGTACGTCCCGGAAATCCGGCTCCCCGCGCGGCTGCACGCCGTTCGGGGACTCCGTATTCTTTTAGGAAAAAAAAAAAAAATGTTAGACGGGCGTTAAGTGACGGCCGCGTCTGCACGCGGCCGTCACTAAGGGGTTAAATACTTTTGAATTGAGTGAATACTTACAAAATGTTTAAGGACATTATTTATTGTTTATTATTTTTTTTAAGGAACACATCCACGAGGGATGGTACATGTAAGAAATACTGCTGGTGGAAGAAAATAATATACATGATATAATATAGATGACTGAAACTCAGGGGAGACATGACATTTTCCATTGTTTTTAAAGGTTTTTTTTTTTTGGGGAGGGGAGGGGGGTTATAGTTAATGAAAAATCCTTTTTCTCTTAGTTGATTGAAGAATGCAGAGCCATGGGATTATACAGTCTATCACTAAGAGGCAGGGCACTAAAATTGAAGTTCCTCCAACATCCTGATCTATATACCACTTCTACAACCCTTCTAGGTTAGTTTATGTCTAGCAGGGCAGATATTGTGATAATAATGTTGGTTGTTCTTCTGAACAATTTGGGTGATTTACATAGGCATGCAAATCTGCTTCCAAGTTTTCTCTGGAGATCACTACCATCTAAAAAAGTGTCTCTCTCTGAATGTAACTATCTGTATTTATCTCCAGTCTGGAATGCAGTTTTTGAAAGCTATAAATCTATGCTCTATATGCGATTGCACACATTTTGTTGTAAGAAACATATTAATGCCTTGATGCTCCTAAACTAACTGCAAAGTTAGCGAATGCCCCTAAATTAATGGCAAAGTTAGAGAATGTGCTTAAAATAATGGCAAAGCACAAGTTTGACCCTGTTCTTGGAATGTACATTTTACCTTGCATTGTATTACTCTGCAATTTTTTTTTCCTTTTCTATAATGTTTATTTTTTCTGTGCCTTCTGTATTTTACTATATCTTACAATAAAGTTTTTTTTTGAAAATCAAAAAAAAAAAAAAATGAATGGCAAAGTTAGTGAGTGCCCCTAAATTAATGGCAAGGGTAGTGAAAGGGATAGTAATACTTCATTTTAACTTTACTTTATTTTGTAGGCATTAAACAAACATGAAGAACGATATAAGTCTTATCTCTCAAACCTTTATGGTTTATGAGATAGTCACAAGCAAAGTTTCCCCTCCCCGCCCCTTTTACCTAGTGTAAGACATCTCTTCTCAGATGTGAATCTGGTTGTAAGACCAGACAGATAACAGAAGGGGACAATCTTCTTTGCATGAAAACAATGAAAGCCCTTCCCCCCTTGACAAGTTTTCAGCTTTTTCCCTTATCTTAATTGAAGATTGTCCCTCTCTGCAGTCTACCTGGGCATCTCCCTTCTGATCTGGTTGAACAGGGGGGGATACTTTGTTTGTGAATAACTCTTACACCATAAAGGTTTGAGAGATAAGACTTATATCGTTCTTCATGTTTTTTTAATGCCTACAAAATAAAATAAAGATAAAACAAAGTATTACTATCCCTTGAATGTAAAGTCCAAAAAACAAAGAAAAATATCAGGTGCTTTGTAAGTCAGGGAAACTATGTGGAATTTCATCGTATGAAGCTCTGTTTGCTGCTGTTCCAATGCGGGTATCACCTACGTCACCCACGTCACTCTGTGTATAAGTAAAAAAAAAGAAAAAAAGAGACAGACAGCGCAGAAGACAGTCTTCTAAGCGTAGCATTATCAGCAATTGGATCAAAAATACCCTTATAGCCCAATATATAATCTACTCACATTTTAGGGAGGTTGTAACTGCCTCCCAGCATAAACATCATGCACTGGCTAGTAATTACTCCAAGCAGTGATATCGAATATGTAAAGATGGAGATTTGTAGTACCCAAATGACAAAGATCATATATATAAAATGTATGGACTAGATGTCTATGGGAACCTATACTTAGTTTTGTAGCCTCAGATGTATGAACATGTGCGCTAATTGCTTTGCTAAATTAGGAGCAATCGCTCATGTTTTCACAAAATGACAGACATTTTTGCCAATCTCACTTTTTGAAACGCAGTCACAAAAAAAAAAGCACAAATGTTTGCTAATTCTAAAAAAGGATTTGTAATTCAGTAACATTTCGTTTCTAATAATTTTGCAATAAAAAAGCACTGTATATAGCGATTGCATTCCACCCTTTGTTCCTGCATGTTAATCCTGTAATTATCAACATTTATAAATAAACATAACTCAACAAAATATTTTTTTAAATATGTAATTGCTAACACAACATATACATGATGTTAACCCCTTGGATATTTGAGGCATCTGAAGAGCATACTGAAGATGTCTCTAACAGCTAAGGGAGTGAAAGCTCTTTCAAATTCACTAACATTCTTTTAGATGACATGGTCCCTTTATGGGTTAAGGTAAGGTGTAAAAATAGACAAGCACTCACACTAAATGATCTGCACTGACACACCATACAAAACACCTCTGATCTACACAAACAGCACTCTAGACAGAAAAAAGAGAGATACTGAGACAATCAAGTGATAGAAATATTGGTTTGCATCTCGGTTTAATGGCTAATGATTGTCAGGTCCACTAAAATGATCAATAGAAATGCTGAGAGGCAGACACACGCACAAAAAGAGAATGATGAATGTTTAGTTATTGTAGGTACCAAGGAAGTCAAGATAGACAGATAGATCCTTGAAAATGATAAATAGGATACATTGTAGAGATAGGCAGATTCAGGAACAGACAGACCATGACAAAGAATGATACATTAACACCTATTAGAATAATATATAGGAACATTATGAACAATCTACAGAAATCAGAAGTGCATTAACACAGGTCATGGCCAAAACTAGTCAGTGGATTAAAGATATGAACTCCTGTCACATTAAAATGTGAACAAGAAAGCAATCAAGGTTCACAGAATGCTTATGAACTTAGGGACAGATGGAGTTGAAAGAAAACTTAAAAATTGCAAAGCAAAAAAAAAAGGTAGTGGCGCTGAATGTTCCTCATTTATTTGTACATTTAGGGCCTTAAGCAGACAGCAAAAGATGAGCAATTTTGGAGCAAACCAACTGCACCAATAAAAATTCCCATTGATTTATATGGAAATATTAATGCTATGAATGTTACTGAGGTCTCCATTGTCTCACAATATTTTGGAAACCTAATATTCAAGAGAGTAAAAAAAGTCCCATTTAAAGGAAAACAAACACCAAAAAATGACATTAGGTTTTATCAGTGAAATACCACATTATTCCCATTTGAATCTGTAACATTTAGCTATTTTACATTATGTTCCTAAATTGTTCTATATAGATACAATTTGCAGAGATAATGATTTTACTGTATTAAGATTAGTACCTGCTCTTTTTATGTTGAGAAAGGCTGGTATCTTATCTCAGGCCCATTAACAGACAATAAAACAATAACACTTCTGAGACACTTATCAAGATTGCAATTTTAACTGGAGCCATTGAAAAAAGCAGAAATGAGTGTCACCAGAAAGCAAATGTAAAACTAGATTTTATAACTCAAAAAACAAACAGGATTTTTCAGAGGGTACCATGAAGTACAATGTATTTAAGTGTATATAAACCTATATAATTTCTAGGTGTTAATGCTCCTTTAAATCAATAGGATTTTTGGAAATGATATCCCCCCTGTGATGAAGCTGATATATATTCCATAACTGCTTATCTTTTGTGTTCATCAAGATGCCACCTGCATTTTCTTTAAATCACAAAAAAATTAACATTTTGTCTATATAAAATTTGCATTGCATCCACGTAAAATGCAGTTTTAAATGCATTGAGTCCTTTAATAAGCATTGATACTTTTTCAAGTAATGCAGTTTTTTCAAAGTGTAATGCTAATATTCTATTCACACTGCATTTTATTGTAAACAATCCTATATAATAATTTGCTAAAACATGTGTAACGACACTGTCATGCTCAGTAGAGACTGGGTGTGATGAGGCTGATACGGAGCTGGATGCTCCAGCTCTGTATCAGCCGCGGCGCGGGCAGTCTCTACTGTGCATGACTGCCCTGCGATTGGCTGGCACTGGCACTGTGGCCCGTGTAACAGACTCTTCAACTAGTATATTTATATTTGGAGCAGCATTACAAATTTACTTTGTTAAATTTGACAAATGCAATTAGAATGTGTATTGGCTTTGCACTTATTTTTTATTTGTTTGTGTTTAAAAGGACTTTATTGAGGTTAGAGTACAAAATATACAAATGTTCAGCTGAAGCGGATAAGAAAAATAATATGAAACAAAACATAACAGTTCAGTGTATACATTACAGTGTGTACATTGCAGATAAACATTACAATGGAGTTTTGAAAGATAGTACCCTAATCTGTGAGGGGTTGTAAAAGTAGATAGAGTTATTGTACATTCAGGCTAATGGTAGAGTAGGTGGGTTGAGCGGATAAAATAGTATAGAAATTGAGGGAGGAGCCTATGTCATCCAAGTAAGAAGGGCAGGGGGTGTGTACCTAGTGATTCATGGAGGCCACACAGAAGGCGTGAGGGGTCACTGTGTGTTAGATTCTGGTAGGGTGAGTGAGATTGGCAGTGTTGACCAAGGGTCTGAGGGGAGTGTAGCATGTGTCTATTTCAGAGTGGTGGACAAAGAAGCTGTGTTTGAGTTGAAGAGCAATAATGTATCCAAGGAGACTATACAAAGAGGAATTAAGGAATCAAGTCCATGGTAATGGCATGACACTTCTCCAGAGTGCAATATGCATCTACTTTTTGTAACCATTCATCAGGTTGTGGAGCCTATGCACTAAGATTCCGCAAGTGGGAGAGATCTTAGTGCATAGCCTCCATAGAATAGTAAAGTGAATAACACCCCCCCCCCCACACACACACACACACACACACACACTATGTTAGGGATGTATTTGTGCACCTGAGGTACAGCACTCATATGAGCTTCTTGATAGATAATAAGTGTACTATTTGCTTATTTCATATTTTGCCTTATATAGAAACCTTTATATTTTTTATCTTGAGAAAGACTGCAGTAGTACGCAGAAACATCGATACACTTTGGATTCTATAGATGTCTCCAACACATCAGGGATTATGCACTAAACCATGATAAAGAGGTGACAAAGCAGAGATGACTTCTTAAGTGATATCACTTCTTCAATTCCTATATTAATCTATGGAGACTATGTAGTAAGATGATAAGATCTCCAAAGTTGGAGAGATCTTAGTGCATTGGCTCCATAGAAAAATATAGGAACTGGAGAAGTGATATCACTGGAGAAGTCAATGCCACTTTATCTTCTCTTTATCACACCTTACTGAATCTCCCCCAAATGTAAAAACAAAGTGTAGAAATTTTGGGTGGTAACCTAGGAGGACCTTAGGGAACAAATAAAAACGATCAATAACTTAACAGGTTGCGTTTATCCTCTTAAAATTTAGAAAGGCTTTATATATATATATATATATATACTGAAAAACATATTGGCACTGGTAAAATAGAAAATGGTCAATTGGTATAGGAAGGATTTTGAAGACCAACCTAGCAAATAAGGGGTTATCAAGTCCCATTTAAGTCAATGGTAATTTTGAGAAACTTTATTTGGCCTTTACAGGTTCTACTATACATTTATTTAAAGGGATAATAATGTTTCATAATAAAATAAGCTCCAATTAATCTTCATAGTACTTGGGCCATGGAGAGTGTTATTTCACTACTGTAAGAGTTGTAACTTGTAGGTCAAGAGTAATTGAATGATAAAGTATCCTCCTCCCACCCTTTTACTGATGTAACACTGCTCAGCTCAGAGCAGCAGGTTGATGTCTGGATGGATCACAGAGAGGGACAATCTTCATTGAGCATAAGGAAAAACCTGTCAATGGAGGCAGGGCTTTCATTGTCCTCACAGTAAGAAGATTGTCCCTTGATGTGAGCTGTCTGGCCTCAAGTCCAGATTCCACATCTGAGGGGAGGTGGCATACACTAGGTAAAAGAGGCAGGAGGGGGATACTTTATCATTCAATTACTCTTGAACTACAACTCTGACAGTATTGTAATAACACTCTCTATGGCTCAAATACTATTAAGATTAATTGGAGCTGCTGTTTTTATGAAACATTGGTATTCCGGCAAGATTTAACATTTGATTGCCGAGAGGGTATCCATGCATTGCTTAGCAATGCACTGGACACCCCTCTGGCATTTTGTGGGTTAATCAGCTAAAGAGGAACAACTCTGGAGCAAACCCACATCAGCATTGGATGGAAATAAAAGTTCCCCAAATTTCCTTTGATTTAAATGGGGATTTCAACCCCTTGAATGGGAGAGTGGTCACCAAAACATTACTTCATAATGAGTCAACGACTTCTCTAGAATTCATGGAGGTAAAAGCCCTAACTAAAAATGGAGAATGTACATTTCTGATAAAGTACAGTGGATTTTTTTATTGCAGAAATCATATTTTTTAGCTTATCGGTTACAGCCCTAAGGGCCTTATGCTCAAAATATGAGTAATTCCTGGATAGACTAACCATACCATAGATGATCTTTGTGATATCGCCATTGATAAGGTCATTTGCAATTAAATTCATTATGCCATTTTATATGATACTAGTGTAAAAGGCTGTATCCTATAATATATAAGGCCAGAGCAGTAGAGACTGCCCAAATGCAGAACTACACCTCCCAGCATTCTGTGCGTTCCGGCAGTCTCTAGTGCATGACTGCACTGGACAAACATACATCTGGCCTTTTGTATTATAGGATGTGATTCCATCAGTATGTCATTGACAGTGCCATTTCTGATGTTATGTCTGATGTCATCAGACAGAGAACATGGATTTGTGAAGTTAACTCTCTGAGTGCCAGAGTGGTATGTAATTGATTGAGAAGCAATGAATTGCAAACCCTTTTGGCCCTCATAGAGTTAAGTCTGAAGACCTCAGATCCACTGCCATCAACTCGCTAACTATACAAAACTACAAGAAAGAAGCAGGTCAGTCTGCCTCAAAAAGCCTGAAATAACCTACCCCCCTCCAGAAAATCACATCTTCTTCCTTCCAGTTTAGAATCCTTAAAAAGAACTGTGTCTTTGTATTTAAAACAACATGCAACTGTATATAAAAGTTGTTAATTTAATTTTCGTGTTTGTTTATTTAATTATAAATGTGTAACTTTTGTATTGTAAAAGCTCTCCAGGGCATACTTGAAATTGAGAGCAATCTCTTCTTGGTAAAACACTTTATAAATAAATAAACAAAGAAAGACAACATTAATTTAAATGGGGTTTTTATACCCATGAATGCTAAAGATGTCTTTATAATGCATTGGATACTTCTTTGGCTTTTAAGGGGTTAAACGCCTAATTTAAATTAATGGGCACTTGGGGAATTTTTATTTCTCCTCCCTGGAACAGTTAGTTTTCCCCAGAATGACTCTACTCTTCTTTAGAACAGGTCTACTCAATTATTGGATCTCCAGCTGTTTAGTACTACAGTTCCGATCATCCCCAACCATCCACTGGATGATTGGGGATGATGGTCATTGTAGTTCTGAACAGCTGGAAGTCAAGCAATTAAAAACCCTTCCTTTAGAATATTGTTTCCCAAGTTCAGGCCACGGTCATGTACGGACACTATGACAAAAAAACAATACTAAAGCAGCTGGGGCAGCTTTAATAACAGTTGTGTCTGGATTGGCTAATGGAAGAAGCAAAATGTTTCTCCTGGCAGCCAATAAATATGCAGTATGACATTCAGCACATCCCAGATGCATTAGTTCAGCTCTTGTCAGATGTCTCATCTAGTGGCAACACACAGTAGTAATAGTGAAGTGGTCCAAGCCAGGCTGGATCATGCCATGACAGAATCAGGGCCAGATTTATAATTAGGCAGAGTAGGCATCTGCCTACAGGCGCACCCCACAGAGGGGCACCTGTAATTGAGATCATGTTGTGGGTTTTTTCTGTTTTTTATACGGCTCCATAGCCGTCCGGCACTGCAACATGGTGAAGACAGGTCTGTGCCTTCTTCAGCACAGACCTGTAGCTGCTGAGCTCCTTCGTCGGGTCTTCAGTAATACAGACACTGGAGATGACATCATCTCCCAGCGCTCTGCATTACTGAAGCCTGATGGGGGGCAATGTGAAGGCAATATGGTATATGGAGATGGTGGGGGCAATGTGGAGATGATGGGGCAATATGGAGCTGATGGGGGGTAATGTGAGGGCAATATGGCATGTGGAGATGATGGGGGCAATGTGGAGATGATGGGGGCAATATGGAGATGATGGGGGGGCAATGTGGAGATTAAGAGCATTGTGGAGGTGTCTAGTGGATATGGCAAATGGGGGGGGGGGTGTCAGATTTCTGTGCCTACAGGCTCCTGATATGTAAATCCGGCCCTGGACAGAATGGCAGCCGAGCTCAGCTACAACAGGTGGCCTTTTAAAATTATTTACTTATGCAGACAGCATATGTGTCTCAGTGTCTACAAGTGACAGTGGTACAAGACTGCTGGGGGTATGGTGACCATTGAAGGGGTCAGTATGTTATTGGTTCTCTAGCTATGGTGGGCCAGAGAATCGGATTAGCATATGGCTACTGTGGGACAAGGTTGGGGAGTCTTTATGTGTGGGTCTATGATGGCTACCAGACAGTGCAGTGGTACAAAGCAAATGATCTTATGCATCAAGCTAAAGTGTAGCAATTCTTGAGCAATCCAGATGCACTATAGGGGGAAATGAAAATTTCAGTATATTTAAATGGAGTTTGTAACCTTTTGAATGTTACTAAGGTCACCAGTGCATTGTTTTGCTAGACTCGCTAGCATTCATTGGTTAAACAGCCCATGTAAAACAATGGAACTTCACAGAATTTTAACCCTCCTCCCTCAGGGTGCAATTGGTTTAACCCAGAATTGCTCTTATTTAACTTGTTAAATAAGTCCCAAAGTGTATTTATAGCAAATTGAAAAAATTGAAAGTCAAATATTTCAATTGTTTTAATTTTTAATTATCGTTTTGTGTCAGTTCACCCCCCCCCCACCAAAAAAAAAAAATTACCTTGGCCATCAGAACATGGCTGTAGCCATAGTGATCATGGCCACCAGAACAAAGCTGTAGCCATAGTGATCATGGCCACCAGAAGAAATCCTGGGAGAACCAGTGCTTTAGAACACAATGCCCTAAGCTGTAGTGTGCACAGAGCTTTGCAGGTGCTGCTAGTTCTTCCATTATTCTAAAAAGTACAGGAGAAGCAACTAATTTGTTCTCAATCTGCTGTGCACCATGTTATCCCATGCTGTGAGTACGACAGGCAAAATTTATCGAAGTCATTTTTTCCCAGTGTAAGCGGCATTAATACACATTCTGGAAATGTAATAACTTCAATAATTGTAGCAATTACTAGTCCCTCCTATTGTTATCCCTTTTCTTTTCCACTCACTTCCTCTGCTCATGTCTGTCTTGTGCTAAATTGAATTTCTCTTTTATAGGTTACAAGGAAAAATAGGGTTAACCCTCCACCTGACAGGGTAATTTTGTTTGCTTCTGTACAAGTTAAGACAGCGTTTTTTAATGTACATATTTATCTTTTGCAGTTTTATGTATCATAGATATACAGCATTCTAAATGAGGTCAGAACTTAGAACATTGGTACTTAATAAGTCTCTGAAGTAGTCTCTGAAGTAGCCAAACAGATGTAAGGCTAAATGACAGCTGCTTTAGGGATGGTTTGAACTGAAAAGCATGCAAAGAAACCAGAATCTCTATAACACTAAGGCAAAAGTTAAAGGGATAGTAATGTTTCATAATAAAAGAAGCTCTAATTAATCATCATAGTATTTTGGCCTTGAAGCGTGTTATTTCAATTCTGTCAGAGCTGTAGTTCAAGAGTAATTCAATGACAAAGGATCCCTCTCCCACCCCTTTTACTGATGTAACACTGTTCAGCCAGAGCAGAAGGGAGGTGCCCAGGTAGACTGCAGAGAGAGACAATCTTCAATTAAGATAAGGGAAAAGCCTGAAAAACTTGTCAAGGGGGGCAGGGCTTTCATTGTTCTCATAGGAAGAAGATTGTCCCCTGCTGTTATCTGTTTGGTCTATGGACTGGATTCCACATCTGAGAAGAGATTGCTTACACTAGGTAAAAGGGGCGGGAGGGGGAACTTTGCTTGTGAATATCTCTTAAACCATAAAGGTTTGAGAGATAAGACTTATATCATTCTTCATGTTTTTTTAATGCCAACAAAATAAAATAAAGATAGAACAAAGTATTACTATCCCTTTAAGACAGTGATATAACACAGTGAGAGATGTAAGTAGAAAAGGCCAGATTAATTTTAATGCCTGGGCATACACTGCATATGGTAGGGACCTTAGGCTCAGGGGTTCCTCTTAAGGCTTTTCTGCACTAATGATTACTTGTCTGACCATCCTTCTGGAATGCAGCCTGATATAATATCTAACTAAATGGTTTCTGTAGTAGTGAAGGATCGCATAGTCCTCTGTTTCAGAGAGCACAGTGGAGTGATTTCTCCACTTGATTACTTTTTACCACCCATGTACTTCCGAGTTGCAACCCAGAAGTACCTTGTAAGAAGTGAGCCTAAGGAGCTGTTGCACTATACTGTTTGAAATGGAGGGCAGCGTGGGAGCACTGATCACTACTACCTACAGAAAACAAAAGGCATGCAGCAGAGGGCATCAGATAGTGCATTTAGAGACCTGTGGATACCAGTGGACAGAGTAACAAGGCTGGGGGGGGGGCAGACAGTGGGTGTGGGGAATCTGGCTACCCGCCATCAGTTGAACAAGGCAAGGGGGTCAGATAGTTTATGTGGAAATCTGTGGCTACCAGTGGGCAGGGGGGGTCATGCAATGTATTCTAGTAATATGTGGCTGCAAGTGGACATGGTAACAAGACTGGAAAGTGCAACAGTGTATTTGGAGAATTTGTGGCTACTAGTGGGCAGGGGAACAAGGCTGGGGTAGATGGTGTCAGACAGTATATTTGGGGAATCTGTCTCTAACAGATGGCAGCAGAACAATTTCTTTATTTGGGGGGATCTCCTTGCACAACTAAATAGGGGCCTCAAAAGGTCTTAAAAAAAGTCCTGGCTAACAAATTGGCCTGTTGTTGCTGAGATAACTTCGCATACACACACACAAAATCACACACAGTCATGCACAGACACACCCACATATGAATAGACAGACAAACAGATAACTGAAACGAACCGTCATTTCAGCGTCCAGTGGAAACATCATCAGAGAAGAATAACTTTAGTAAGAATTCTCTTCCAGTCATGCCTCCAATGTTGAAGCGGCATTTCACAAAGGCACCAATGCAACAGCTATGCTTGAGTGAAAACAGAGCTTCCAACACTGGTGACCTACTATGGCAGTGATTGTGACTAGATGGACAATGAGTAACCCCCATATAATGTCTCATGATACATCAAGCAGCATAGTGTCCATCATTTTACTTGCAGTCTAAGAGACCAGACAGAGGAGGATGTTAGAATGAAAGCTGAAGAATACATAATACATGACATAGGTTGTACATTCATGCACATTCCTGGTTAATTTATATTCCACTGGAAGTGAAACTCTTATCAGCAGTGCTGTGTAAATTATTCCATAGACTCCAGTGGAAGCATCTCTTTGTAGCTGGCCAAGTGGTACAAGCTTTATTTCCCTTTTCTTGTGTGAATAGCTCCAGTATATTTAGTGTGACTTGCAGCCAAAGATGGTTATGTATATGGAATGTATGAGTTAACATCTTAGTGCCAAAGGGGCCTGCAACTCACTGCTTTGCAATGCATTGCTTCCCCATTTACATTCAAAAGGCCAAAACATGTTTACTATGTAGAATAATGTGACATAAATTCCTTCTCACATTTCAGGCCACATTTGAGAGTGTTAAACTTGGTCACCAAATTATACCCCCCAGATCTGTTTCTCTGTGTCTGAAAGTATGTCATCAGTACCATCACCCTAAGATCTTTGATGATGTTACCAGTTTTGGGAAAAAGTTCACCCACTGGGCTTGTTCACACTGGACCGAATTCATTCATTTTCTTAGAGTTCGTATTATGTATTCTTCAGCCTTCATTCTAACATGCCTGACGAAAAGCCCTAAGCTTGCAATCTTAAGCTACTCAGCCAATAAATGTATCTCTTTTACTATACCAGTCTCCTGAGATAATTTTGAATGGTTGCATGATGTAAGTTTAAAGGAACAGTGTGTGTGTTCCTTTGATTTTCTATTGCTCATGTCCTCCTCCATTTAGATTAAAGCACTTCTAATAAAGGGGAGAATGAAGTGTCTTTTACAGGTTGTATCTAATGGTTGCTGTCTGAAGCTCACATTCCATGGTTCCCCTAGTTATTATGCTCAAGATTCTCCACTTCTTGTTGGGAGCCAAGGCTTTAGTTGGTGTGTGTATGTGTGATTTAACCTGAGGTTTCCACTAAATGCATGACTTCACTGCTGAATATCTGTAGATTAGCTAAAGCACCAGAAAATGAAAATGAAAATAGCAGCTTTACAAAAAAACTTGACTTTTTGCCCATCCCTAATTGAGAGAAAGAAGTTGTTGCCACAGAAACACAAGAAGCTTTCTAAATTGTTTTTAAATATATTTTTGTTTGAATATGTATAGATGACAGAATAAAAAAAACAAAAAAACAGTTCCCTTAAAGTTGCAGTTAACCCCTCCTGGAAAAAGGTACATTTTTTTTGTTGGTAAAAAATTTGGTACAGTGATTGGTATAATCCACTCTCACTAACAAAGTTATTTTTTAGCAGTATTAATTTTGAATTACCCCCGCACTATCCCTGAAGTCAGCTTCCTATTGCTCTGTAGGGTTCTTGTGGTTGATTGATTACATGGCTCGGACTGAGGTGATGTATGCCCCAAGTTCCTCCTTTGCAAGTAAAATTCCTTTGCCCCTCTTTCTCACCCTAGATGGAGATTTAATAAGTGTTCTGATATGTGTGATGAGCTCATGGCCTTGGCAATGGAGACACACATCACCATATGTAGAAAGACCTAAGTATGCAAGTGGAAGGGGGATAATTTACTCATTAGCATGCAAGGTTGTCAAACTGCTGATGATATATAAGGGATGCCCTCCCTCACCCAGAAGTCTGCTACCCCACATGCATGTGTGTCTGAAAGGGGGGGAGCAAGGGGGACATTTCCCTCCATATGAACAGATGGGCTAGGTGTCTGGCCTGGGAGCCATTTTATATATTTGACCCCCCCCCCCCCCCGGAAACATTTCTGCAGACACCCTTCCCCACTTGTCCACTGGAGGAGTGCAGGGGATTCATACAGACTTCAGCAACACAAACAGCATTACTCTCTTATCCCGTATGGTGTTATAGGGATGTTCATTGCATACCCACTACAGCACTGACGATGTTACAGCATTATCAGATACTGAGAGCATTCATTTATCTTTGAGAGAATGGCAGAGAAGCTAGAACATATTTAAGCTTCTCTGACATTATCTAAATGTTAAGTTAATGCTGGAAATGTCTGTTAATATTGTAACCCTTTCAGTGCCACAGGGGTGTGCTTTGAACTCCCCTCTGGCACTGAAAAGTTTACAGAAAGTCAGCTGCTTTCTCTGCTCTCCAGTAGAGAGAAAGCAAGGTGTCATCTGGCTCCACAGAGATCTATTGGGAGATCCTAACATCTCCAATCTCATGTTGGGACTGTGAACACTGGTATTGGAAGTTAATGCATGTGTTGATGTGCCACATTAACATGTAAACACACCCACATGAATTCGACAATTGCTTATAGTAACCTGCATTTCCATATGCAAATGAGCATTTTTGGAACAAAACCGCCAACCTGTCGAAGGCATGGCAGATTCATAGTGATGTTGGCGGATTGAGTTGGATTGGTGGCAGATTCACTGAGAAATGATGGTGAAGACACCTTAGTGCTTGCTGTCGCTATGCCATCAACACTGTCTCGCCATCATATCACCACCCTGGCCCCTTATCAGTTTTAATTGCGTCTCTCCCCTGGTGTTCCTCTTTTTAGAAAACCAGACTGTGTGGTGCGTATTTAAATGGATCACATTGCTCCACATCAATAAAGCTCACATTAATGTTTGTTTATACTTCAGTATAGGTGTTATAAATTAATCTGTATAAATAAATTGCTTTGCTTGTTATAAATCATTTAAATACATATAGAGCAGTCAATCAGTCATGAAGTGACCTACAAACTCTTGGTAATGCCCCACCCACCAGTCACACCCCCTGCAATACCACTTGAAACAAATGTCCCTCTTTGGCCTTTTAAAATGTTGGGAGGTATAAAGTAAATATTTCCCTCTGCCTGCGCCAGTATCCCTATCCTCAGTTTTTCATAAGAGACCATTCTACAATGTATCCTCAATTATCACTTACTAGTTGAACAGCCCGTTACACGGGCCACAGTACCTCTGGCAGCCGGTCGCGGCGGGGCAGTCACACCAGTGGAGACTGGCCGCGCCTCGGCTGATACAGAGCTGGACGCTCCTTCGGAGCGCCCAGCTCTGTATCAGCCGCGGCGTGGGCAGTCTCTACTGCGCATGACTGCCGCACGCGCAGCAGTGTCTACTGCACATGTTGGGCGTTACACACAACTTAGCGAATTATTATATACTAGTTGAACAGCCCGTTACACGGGCCACAGTGCCTCTGACAGCCGGTCACGGGGCAGTCACACGCAGTGGAGATTGCCCGCGCCTCGGCTGATACAGAGCCTCTGGCAGCCGGTCGCGGGGCAGTCACACGCAGTGGAGACTGCCCGCGCCTCGGCTGATACAGAGCTGGACGCTCCTTCGGAGCGCCCAGCTCTGTATCGGCCGCGGCGCAGGCAGTCTTTACTGAGCATGACTGCCGCACGCGCATCAGTGTCTACTACGCATGTCGGACGTTACACACAACTTGGCAAATTATTATATAGGATATATATATATATATATATATATATATATATATATATATGGTATGTACCGCATAATGCCTCTTCACTTTCAACCTCTCTAGACTACAGCTAGTCTCACAATCATCTATACTTAGTCCAACAACTGCAAAAAACATACATAACAAGTTTAATAAACAGACTTTTTGAAATGGTAAACAGAAACATTCTGCAGTGTGTCCGTGCCAAGTTCTTCTGTGACAAGGCTTGATAAACAGTGTTTAATGTGTAGAAGAAATAGTTTTCAAACATTGGCAATAGCTCATACAGTTTTCTACTTTAACAATTACTGTGAGGTAGCCTGAAATATAGATATTCTGGCAGAAATAGGAATAATTTAGTCTTACCCAAATGGATGATAGAAGCATCTCCAGTGCTCCAATGCATAGGAGACATCTGCATGACCTAAAGATGAACTGACTTTGTATCTCTTTAAAGGGGAATCAACCAAGGTGTCTCTTAATTCATTGAATAGAAGGACTCACTTTGTTGGAGCAGACCTGGATTTCCCAGTAGGCACAGACAACAATCACATAGAGTACCAAACTGCTCTCTTCAAGAGCCAGGGTAGCAAACGAACAAATGGAGGATATTTACAGCTGCCACCATACAGCTATCTGAGCATTGGCAACTGATTGATTCTGCTCCATGCAAAATAGGTTGGATTGCCAAACTGCAGAAGACTGCAACTATAGATGAGGAGAGAGAAATCACCCCTAGTATGTGTCATCATATAATAAATTGCCCATAGAGATTCAAGTGAATACCCACATTTTAAAAAGCTGAGGATGTGAATAGGCACACAGGTAGTTAAAGCAAGTAGGAAGAATAGTCTGTGCCCCACACCAGTGTTCAGGTGAACTGAAATGTAATGAAGTGATGCTGACAAAAATATTGGCACAAAGAACAGTGTATAACTATTCAAAGACACAGAGCAGAATGGATGTCTGATTAGAAGAACACTTTGCTCATACAATAGTTAGGAATCCATTGTTCACTGCTCAGCAGCACAGTGTGCTCAAACTTTAACATGTTATGGTGAATGTACATATAGAATTATACACTGTTAGGAACTGGAATTGACATTCCAACCCTATGCCTGCCTAATACCAATTTACTAAGCTATCTATTTCAAAAATTCTCCCCATAATGCTGCTTGCTGTAAGGAAAGGGCAAAGTTTTTTTTTCTGTATTTCTTTCCTCTATGACTTGTTTATTGCTATGACAAAAGCAAAGGATTGAAGAAATGTTGTTATTTAAATGCATTGTCCTGTGCATGTTACTGGACAGGCTTGCAGGCATCAAAATCCTACTGACGACAGATATATACTACAACACTGTAGTGCACACCCTGAAATGCATCATCTGGGATGGGAGCTAATGCCAGTGGGGCAGCTCTGGCATATTCATGAATTCACCTCTTCAGGTATAGTGACCTCTTGATGAGGTATATTGTGTATGCCTGAACAAGAGAGGTACATGACTTCTTTCTTTCCCTATTCTGGGCCTTGTAGAGCATGAGAAAACAAAACAAGATCAAGCAACTTTCACTATATCTGTATGATGTGGGACCAAAATTGAGTAGATATACACTTTTGGGGTTAAAAAAAGAAAAGAGTGCTTTGTATTAGAGCATGTTCTTGATTGCATTGGAGGACCTAATGAGGGTCATGCTACTATTCACAAAGTGTCATGTGAGTTCTCCGAACCACCAGATCAACCAATCTGGTGGCTCGGCAGCTTCATTGGGATATGGCAGGACAAATGATAACTAATGTATGAGAGCTAAATAGAGCAAACCAACTACACTCTATTAGACAAATAAACATTTCCCATAGATTTTAATGGGGAGTTTAACCCATTGAATTTTAGAGGGCTTCAACTCATTGTGAAACAATTGGTTGGAGCTCTTGTGAGTAGTCATGTGATTAGAAGCCCCATTTAAATAAATGTGCTTTTTAATTGCTCCCCATGGCACAGTTGGTTTTCCCAGAATTTCTCCAGTCCCTCTTAGCACATCAGCCTCAAGGACTATTCTTTTTCAAGTGCCTAGTAACAGTTGAGTAGTTTCATGCTTCGCTGTGTCGATGACCAAGGCACGCATCTGAGTGCTGATGGCATAAATTTCCCAGCCAGCATCTTCACTGTGTTCATTACAGAACGTTGAAAGATTAAAAATAACTTGTCAGAACAGGGAAGAAATTTCATTTGTCAGGACTTTGATTTAGTTCTCTATAAATCAGGACGGGACTGTGGCTTTATTAATTGCAATAGTCAGGGGCTGTGGATGGATTTCCTCGCCTTCACCCTTAATTACCCCGAAGCTCAATGCTCCGTGACGAGCATCAAGCTCAGCCTCAAAATAGTCAAAATGGGAAACATCTACACTGGTTGCTTTAGGGCTTTTAATGAAAGCATTTGACTTTGGAGACAAATACAGATATGATGTGTAAAGATACACACATTGCATACAAAGTACACATACAGAAAGGAAAGCATTTTATTCAGTGCTAATGTCGTATTTTTGTGTAAAGGTTTTATTTAACCTTTTGGCTGCCAGAGGGGGGCCAACTCATTGCGTCTCAATGCTTTGGGCACTGCTGTGGCACTCAATAGGTTAGCCGTTTGGGTGCATAGACACCTCCAGTGCTTTGCTTTGCAATGCACTGAAGGCAGTTTTAGCATCCAATAGCTTAGGTGAGAACATTAACCCTTTGAGTGCCAGAGGGGTACGGAACTCAAAGGAATAAGAGAACTTCATACATATATTAAAATGTCTTATTTTATTACTTTTTTAACCCCTTGTATTACAAAAATGATGTCTACATTTGAATACATATGTATAGCTAAAAACATAAACCATGCTTGTAACACATTTATAATTAAGTTATATTTTCATTATGCCGTATCAGTTTTATAGGAATCGAGGGGTCTCATATACTTTTCAATGAACATTTTTTAAAAAAATGTTAATTGTTCCCTACTCCACACTTGATCTCACATTCTTTTCTTCAATTATTTTTTAACCTTCCAGTCTAAAGATATAAATATTAAAGGGCGATCATTATTTTTTACCGATTTAGTAAAGCCTTCTGCTGCTCTATGAAATCCAAAAATAGCCTCATACACCTGTTTGGGGTACAGAAAACTGACCACCTCAGCTAGCTGGGGTGCTGGCGCAATGTGAAAATTTGGGTCCCAAATCCACAGCATTTCAAAGTTACACATGCAGCCCAATTGACTGTCAGGAAATAACATCTGTTCTTTGCAGTCTGTGGGGACTATAAGTCATGGCCCATATTTCAGAGTTCATTGTGGGATCAATAGGAGAGCACCAGGGGACACTTTTTAGAACACTGTTTGACTACACCATGATCCCTGCTGCTCACGTTATATCCCTTCCTTCATCTGCAATTCTGCGCAGTAAGGAGCAGATCTGTTGATGGGCCACTATCAATATGATAGTTTCTGATTAAGACTTTGTTCCTCTTGACTTACCAATTGTGTCTGAATTGTTGTATTACTTGCCATAAATCTCTTACAGTGCAGATCAGCCTGCTGCAACGTGACTGCATTCTGCTTTGAATGCCAGGAAGTCATGGAATGCTGCATTGGGCTGTGACAATCCAAAGCAGTAGTCACAGACAACTTTGGCAGATATCAGTAATGTGCTGAGTTCATCCGTGTTGAAGAGTATCTGCTTTTTTAAAATTGCAGTCCATGTACCTTGCAGAACTCAGTCATTATGGGATGACACTATTCACAATTAGATGCCTCAATAAAGAGTAACAGTGCCATTTAGATAATGCAGAGGATGGCTGACTGTGCTTGCATCATCTGCAACTACTCTTGAGGTTTAATAATACAGTTTGAGTTATCTGTCATCATACATTGAAGATGCTTACATCAAACACCATCCATAGGAATTTACTAAATACAGGATACAATTCTGAACTTATCACTTGCACAGCTATGATTCTGATATGCTGCAGTAACCACAGTTACCAAATAAAAATATTAATTACTAACAGAAAACAATGTATTGTTTAAAGTGTACAGTTACATGTTAGTGCTTTAGTATAATAATAGAACCTTATATACCTTGTTGATGACTGTTACTTGCATGAAGCAGAAAGTTTATTTAGTCACTTCTATGGGACCTGTGTAGTAATGCAAATGTTATGACTAAAGAAAAGCTAACATCTAATCTCTATATATATAAAGCGAATCTCTTGTATGCATAACCGGACATGCACAGTAGAGACTGCCGGAATGATGCAGTCATGCACAGTAGAGACTGCCGGAATGATGCAGTCATGCGCAGCAGAGACTGCCGGAATGATGCAGTCATGCGCAGTATAGACTGCCGGAATGATGCAGTCATGCACAGTAGAGACTGCCGGAATGATGCAGTCATGCACAGTAGAGACTGGCTGAATGTGCTGATCCGGAGCAGGGAGCTCCGGACGGCTCACCGCCTCTCTGTGCTCCCAGCTCCAGGGCAGCAGTTGAGGCCTCTAGGTGCACTTTAGCCCGTGTACACGGGCTTTCATACTAGTATAATATAACTTCCCATTTGCCTTAATCATTGAAGAAAATTCTAATGGCCACTCTGAAGATTTCTTTGTGGGCTAAATACAAAACAATGCATCTTTAATTCATATTGATACCATGTCCATGGAAGAAGAATCATTAGTTGTAGAACTCCAGAACCCAATTTCTTGCCACTGAAAGGAAATGTGGCCTCCTGAAGACCTGTACAGTGAAGCATATCTGCCTCTATTGACATATTATCCGGTACTAATTAAAGATTAGTTTTGGGGAATAATTCACACAGAGTTGATTCCTAGTGGCTGTTAGGATTTTCTGTCCACATTAAGATATGTGGGGGATTAACATTAGGAGGTATTAATGTTCTTGTAAGGCAATGTATATCCTAATATAGATATATATACTAGTTGAACAGCCCGTTACACTGGCCACAGTGCCTCTGGCAGCCAGTCGCGGGGCAGTCACGCGCAGCAGAGACTGCCCGCGCCACTGCTGATACAGACCTGGGCGCTCCGAAGGCGGTGCAGGCAGTCTGTACTGCGCATGACTGCCGCACGCGCAGCAGTGTCTACTGCGCATGTCGGGCGTTACACACAACTTAGCAAATTATTATATAGGGTATATATATATATATATATATATATATATATATATATATATATATATATATAAATAAAGTTCAAAGAATGGGGCAGCACCAGTGGGACTTCTCTAAAGAGATATTTATTAGCTAATAAACATCTCTTTAGAGAAGTCCCAATGGTGCTGCCCCATTCTTTGAACTTTCTATTATCTATAGGGATTGTGCACCTGGGCCTGAAGTTTGTTGGAGGAGTGAGTGCTTTCCACCATTTTGATTTTGTCTACATATATATATATATATATATATATATATATATAATCAATACATAGAACAATGACACACACTAAGTATAAAGAAATAAAGTGGACCTCCCATAGATATTGATATACTCAGCCTGTGGTATCCCAGGTAACAGAGAGAGAGACAGCACATCATTTGTTGTAATCCAAAAAGTAGCAAATGTATTACTGCATTGGCTCAACTTGAAATTACAATGTAGTAATAAATGTGCTACTTTTTGGATTACAACAGACGATGTGCTGTCTCTCTCTTTTACCTGGGATAGCGATAGATAGATAGATAGATAGATAGATAGATAGATAGATAGATAGAGCAAAATGTCAATGAAAGAAAGCACTCACAGGACTTTTGATAGATGAAATGATGTGTTGGTTGGAATAAACCATCACATTATTTCATATATCAAAAGTCCAGTGAGTGCTTTCTTTCATTGAAATGTTGCTATATGATTGCTAGTTAGATTGACATGCAGGCATAATGCCAGAATCTAAAGTGACTGTAAACCTTGGGACATTTGTTTATATATATATATATATATATATATATATATATATATATATATAGATAGATAGATATTCGGTGGAAATATATGCATACAAGCCTCCTCTTTTTTAATTTGACATGGGGCCACCTCTGACATACTAGCCCCCCCTTTATTAATTTGACATACTACCCCCTCCGCCATATTAGCTCCCCTTTTTTAATTCAACATGCTGCCCCTTTTGTTCAATTTCATATGTAGCTCACAGTTAACCGTTTGCGTACCAGAGAGGTACACAACACACTGCTGGACCCCTCCTGATAACCTTCTGGCATTGATCACCTATTCAGTAGGATAGGTGACCACCACGAACTACAAGTAAGGAAATTGCTGCCTTGTTTTTCTACCTACTCAACCTGTGCAGGACTTTTCATGAATGAATGAACCCAATGAGTGTGTTCACTACTAGGAGTCCTACTTGAGCCATCTTAATAGCATTTGCCTTCCTTGTTGCTTGCAGTTATCACCTGTCCTATGGGATAGGTGATGAATGCCAGGGGGCATCAGGAGTGGTCCCAATGCCACCCACGAGGTCCGATGTATATCTTATATAATAATTCGCTAGGATGTTTGTCACAATGCAGTCATGTGCAGTAGAGATTGACCGTGTTCGGGCAGTCTATCCTATATATAATAATTTGCTACGATGTTTGTCAAGATGCAGTCGTGTGCGGTAGAGACTGCCCGCGTTCTGGAAGTCTCTACTGAGCATGATGGCATCGTGTGAGTGAGGCGACACAAGACCGCACTGCGTGGAGCAGTGAGATAGCGACCTCTTAACCTTTTAAGTGCCAGAAGGGTATGCAAAGCATTGCAAAGCAATGCGTTGCGTATCCCTCTGGCACTCAAAGGGTTAACATTACTCAGACCTTGGCCCGTGTACATGGGCTTTTACACTAGTTTTTAATAAACAAGCATTTTTTTATTCAAATAAAGGCAACGGTATGCATCCGCATACCTCAGCTATTAACCTTTCGAGTATCAAAGCAAAGCAATGCATTGTGCACCTCTTTGGTACTCAGAGGGTTAACTATGAACTACATATGCAATTGAACAAAAGGGGAAGCAAGTCAAATTAATAAAGGGGAACTAGTATATCCGAGGGGGCAGCATGTCAAATTAAAACTGGTGATGAAGTGGAGATGACTTCTCCAGTTTATCACATCTGCAGTCATTTTGTTATTCTGTGGAGCCTATGCACTAAGATTTCTTCATCTTTGGAGATCTTAGTGCATAGGCTGTATAGAATAACATAGGAACTGGAGAATTGATAAACTAGAGAAGTCATCTCCACTTTATCACCTCTTTATCACCAAATAGTGAATCTCCCCCATATGTATGAGCTGGGCAAAACCACTATCTAGTGAGCTTATTATTACCTTGTGGTATATAAACGACCTATGTTCTACATTCAGACAGGCTTTGTACCGTGACTATAGTTTATTTAGGTCTTACAAACATTGAAGTGCTGAAGCATTTCGCAGACAAATTTGCACCATTTCAAAAATAAGCATTTTTATTTTTTCATACTAGACTGCAAAGCAGTGCATTGGAGATGTCTATAGCCGCCAAGGGGTTAACTCTTTGAGTGCCAAAGAGGTGTCCAATGCATTGCTGAGCAATGTGTAAGATACCTTTCTGTCACAACCAAAGGGCTACATCTATATCTGAGAATCAGTTTAACATATTCATTACTATTGACTTAACCCTTTGAGTGCCAGAGTGGTGTGCAACACATTGCAGAGCAATGCTTTGCGTACCATTCTGGCACTCAAAGGGTTAATCTGCCGGTAAACCAAGAATATTGAAGAAATACATTGCACATCATTTTTATCCAGCCTCTTTATTTCTCCGTCTGTTTTTCTTTTTCTCATTAACTGCTTTCCAAATGTTTTTTTTTTTTTTCTCACGATTCCCTCACTTCTGAAAATGGAAACTGGGTTAAAAGGTCATGGGAAGAAAAAAAATCTAGTCCTAAAACTTCCTACTAAATAATGGAGATTTATGTATTCTGGTATTGTTTTCTACACAGTCAGATTACAAGGTTAGTTTCAGAGACAGTTGCCTTTAAATTGTACTGGTGTCAGCATCAGGCCCAGGTACTGCATAGGTTGTTTTATCAAGACCAATGGCCTTGTTTTTGCAGACTCTTATTAATCTGCCACAACTCCAAGATGAACCAAGCTGTATATTTAGCTTCCAGAAATTATCTGAATTCTATTCCTAACTGACCATGGCTTAGAAAATGACTAGTAGCAAGGAGAAAAAGTATTATTTTAGTAGCAGATGTCCTGTAGTGCTTAGTGTTCAGCAAAAGCCAATAATGTATTAACTATTTCATGCATCAGTACCCTAAACAACGAAAGCCATCTCAGTTGCCCCTAGAACTTCCCATGGCCGCACCCACACTCATCACATAACCCCAACCCTTCCCTATCTGCAGTTGTTAGGCACTGAAAATACTCTTACTTTATGAAATAGAAAGACAGTCACCTAATAGAGCTCAAGTAAACTAGCCAACACAGAGGTTTAAAAACCAATTAATAAAACATACATATGAATACTGTATATAATCTGCTAAATCAGGGGTAGGCAACATTTGTCTCTCCAGCTTTTGTAGTCCTCAATGGCTGGATAACCAAAAGGTGCCTAAACCAGACAACATTAAAGGGACAATAATGTCCCATTAAAAAATTCTTCTACTTTTGTAGCTGTTAAAAAATAAACTATGTGCCACAAATCCTATCTCTCAAACTGCTATGGTTTGAGAGATAATCACACTGAAATTTCCTGCTGACTCCCCATCTCCCGATGTCAGCTGTAAAGCTGACAGCAGAAGATTCAAGTTAGCCGACTCGAGGAGGCTCTTCAGCAGAGCCAAAATCATGTTATTTAAAAAGAATGACTTCATTGGAACTGTTTACAAAGTGTTCTTGCAAACCAGGCACACTTTGTAGACCTTTCCAATTAAGTAATTATTTTGAAATAATGCGATTTGAGCTCTGCTACAGAGCCGCTGGCTGGTCTCCGGACTGGAACAATAGTTGAAATGGACCACTTGATTGTATTTGCCCTTCAGGCCACAAGTTGCCAGCCCTGCCCTGAGGAGGAGGGGGGAATTTTACTGCGAATATGACTCAAACCATAGTGGTTTGAGAGATAGGATTTGTGACACATAGTTGGAGAAATCTTTGTGCATTGGCTCATAGAATACTATAGGACTTGGAGTAGTGATGTCCCCAAATGTGTTGTATGTTTCATGTAATGGATAATGCTTGTCTTGTCTCATGTAATGGCTATTGCGTGGCTAGTCTCATGTATTGGGTAATGCTCTGCTGGTCCTTTGCATTATGGTAATGCTCTGATGGACTCAATGAGCAATGCTTTTAATTTCTTATGTAATGGGTAATGCTTGTATAGTCTCATGTCTGGTTAATGCCTGGATTTTCTCATGTGATGGATAATTCCCAGCTTGTTTCACGTATTGAATTTATGCTCCGATGGAGTCCATAATGCTTTGTATGTCTCATGTAATGGATAATGTTTTCAGTGTCTTTGAAATAATAACAATAATCAGTTGGTCTTTTGCCTTATGTTTTTGGGCACAATGTTCTGCTGATTTCTTGTATGGGGGTAATATATTTGAAATATCTATGTAATGTAAGAGCCCTTTGTAATTTGGTGGCTTTTTCATTGAGATGGAAATTTGGTGCTCAGTGGGCAATTTTTGTACAGAGAGAGAGAGAAAGAGAGAGCTGCTCTAAGGCCAACCCCGTGAGTGTCTAGAACATTTGGAAACTCAAAGCGTTAACACTGATTAATGAATGCATATCAAGTATAACCAGGCAGTTGACAGTAAGATTTTTTTTTTCATCAAGCTAAAGTGATGCAATTCTGTGGCATGTCAAGTGCTCCACATAGGAAAGATTAAAATAGGATTTGATTTAAATTGGGATTTAAAGGGATAGTAGTGTTTCAAAATAAAAGCAGCTCCAATTAATCTTCATACTATTTGGTCCATGATGAGTGTTATTTCAGTACTGTCAGAGTTGTAGTTCAAGAGTAATTGAATGATAAAATATCCCCTCCCACCCCTTTTACCTAGTGTAACACTGCTCACCTCAGATGTGGAATCTGGTCTCTTGACCAGACAGATCTCAGCAAGGGACAATCTTCTTACTGTAAAAACAATGAAAACTCTGCCCTCCCCCTTGACAGGTTTTTCAGCTTTTTTCCCTTATACTAATTGAAGATTGTCCCTCTCTGAAAGCAATCTGGACACCACCTTTCTGCTCTTAGGTGTGCAGTGTTTCACTAGGTAAAAGGGACGGGATGGGGATACTTTATCATTCAATTACTCTTGAACTACAACTTGGACAGTATTAAAATAACACTCTCCATGGCCCAAATACTATGAAGATTAATTGAAGATGCTAATATTTTGAAACATTACTATCCCTTTAAATCCCTTGACTGCTAGAGAGGCCTCCATTGCATTGCTTCTTAACGTGCTGGGGGGTCTCTCTAGCATTCAAGGACTTAAAAGCCTCATTTAAATCAATGAAAATTTGAGAACTTTGAATTCCGAACCATAATGTAATTGATTTGGTCCAGAACTGCCTCTCTTCAGCTTCATGAATAAAGACTAGTGTTGAGCGAGCGTGCTCGGCCGATGCTCGGATCGGCTCGAGCATCGCTCTGCTCGGCACATGGCGGTACTCGTACGAGTACCGCCATGTGCTCGCCCGACATGTTCGGGTGAAGAGGATCTGTGCCGGAAGAGGCACAGATCCGAAGACGCTCCGCTGGACCACCAGGGAATGGAGGTACGGGGGCATTGCGGAGATGAAGGGGGCATTGCGGAGATGAAGGGGGACATTGTGGAAGAGGGGCATAGACTCTATGCCCCTCTTCCACAATGTCCCCCTTCATCTCCGCTATGCCCCTCTTCCACAATGTCCCCCTTCATCTCCGCTATGCCCCTCTTCCACAATGTCCCCCTTCATCTCCTATGCCATAGCGGAGATGAAGGGGGACATTGTGGAAGAGGGGCATAGCGGAGATGAAGGGGGACATTGACCAGGCACCCTCCGCTCATCAGAGCAGGGGGTGCCTGGTTTAATGCTCGAGTGCTCCCATTCATTTGAATGGGGCTCGGGTGCTCGGCCGAGCACTCGAGCATCAGGGGGTGCTCGGTCAGAGCACCCGAGCACCCGAGCATCGGGGTGCTCGCTCATCCCTAATAAAGACCCCATGTTTTTATCTTATTGTTACAGTAGACTTTGTTTTTCTTCTAAGGTTGGCTTGCATATTGTCTTTGTGTATCAATAAAGCTCTCCCTGCCTGCAGCCTTATGAAAAGACCTGTTCGTTCCAATCAGCTTGCAAAGTTCATATGTCCATCAGCGGCTTGGCATCAAGCAAGATTTTTTTCTGCAAGTGATTACAGCAAATGAATAATCAGGCTATTGATTTTTTTTTTTTTTTTGGAGAACAACTCACAATGCTGTTGTTCTCTGCTGTAGAGTATTACTTGCATTTTTCTTCATTAAAGGAGAACTAACACACCTTATAACAATCCCCTTGATTATAACAATCTCCTTATTCCTGAAGCAGGCACAATGCATGTGCCTACTTTACCCTTTATTGACTAAATGGGTATGCAACACACTACAAAATAATACATTGCACCCCTCTCCTTGTCCTCAAATGGTTAAGATTACCATGCACAGTGAGCAGAGTTTGAGGTCTCATGGGTCTGCTAGCAACTGCCATGTCTGCCTCCATGGACAGGACATGATTAAAGATGTTATCTCTTGAACTAAGGGAAAAATTCATAGAGGCCACTGAGATGTTCTGGCCATAGTAAGGCATGAAAGTGAAAGAGCTTGTTATTATTTTTTTTTAATATAAAAGTAAGTTGTGGCCATCTTTATGTTGAAACAAGGAAGCAAGGTGGCACTTAATCACGGCACTGTTCATGAAAATAAACATCATATGTGACTCACCAGATCCATCTCAGTTCCCACAAGGTGCTGACTCCCAACAGACTTCCAAACCATCCTTGACACATGTAGAGAACACATTGAATTGCACTCTTGAGATACAAAAATAGATGGTGGATAAAATCACTGCTTTATTATACTCTAGATGCAAACAGATACACCGAGCACTCACATCTTCAGCGTTTCACACAAAACTGTGCTTAGTCATAGACTCTATAAGTAAGCTCTATATATAGTCATCATTATGTTGGCAATGTAGACTAGGGGAGGAAACCTGTTGCTGGGTTGCAAGACCACTTTACATTACACTGTGTATTAGGGCTTTTTCCCATGGCCAATTTTAATGAGATGGAACCTACACCTTATTGGAATTTACCTGGATCCTGATTATAGAAGTGCATTGTGCTCCCCAGATAATTAGCTTATATAGATGCCAGTTACAGAGAAGTGGCTGACACCCATAAAAGCCAGACAATGAATGAATTGCTCATGTCTATGAGCTATTAGACTGATTTGCACAGTTTACACATAGACTGACTGTGAACCTTCACTGTTGCAACTCATGGTGATTAGTTCTAATGTCTAGGAAGTTGAAGCATGCTGCATCCATAGGGGACTTCTCCACAAAAGCAGAATATTGCAACCTTCCAGATATTAAC